>CM019067.1:83950824-84550824 GCA_009667805.1 Leptobrachium leishanense | reverse complement strand
CCATACATTTTTTTTTTTTTTTATATTTTTATCTGGCCATATGACACTGTGCCGGAGCTGAAGGCCGCGTCTCGCTGATGGCTTTGGCCCTGCGACATTGTGGCCCTGTCATTCCTAGTCATACCGCGGGTAGCTTGATTTTTAGTTCTCATTTTTTAATTTGCCTTTTTATTGAACTGGATTTTAAAACGGTTTGTTTCAGCAGAATTCCCCTCACCCCACTTAAACATTCCACAGCCTCTGACCACGTTTTTTTGGGAAAATGTGCCCAAAGATCCTCCACGCCCCCGTCCACAGAAATTGCAGGCCTTCAAAAACTGTCAAAGGACGGTGGTTGCGGTTTCACTGGAATATATAACTTAGTATTTCAAGGAGGGTAACACGTTTACTGCTGAGGGAGTAAATGGAATAAAAGGATATTTGTTTTTCCTAGAACATAGATTCCTGTTTCTTGAAACTTTTTTTTTTTGTGTGTGTGGGTCCATAACGTTTGAAACCGCAGTGTTTCCAGTGAGGAGTGCGATGCAGGATCAGCATTCATAATGTCAGCCGGGGCTTGGTGGCCGCCGGAATTTGAGGTGTGGCTATCAACACAAGCTAGTGCTATAAATTTTCTAGAGTTCTGGGGGGTCTGCAGAACCAAAGAGGGGGGTCACTTTCAAATAGATAACACTAGTTGGCAAGTATATCTAGAATGCATTTGCCACCAACTCCATCTGTTGTCCCGTTCTGGCGACATAAGGGGCTATTCAGAGCAGTGAAATGTAGGTACTCTCTCCTTCGGCACTTTTCTGCACCATTAATTTGCTGACACTAATCCAGCATTCACTGTAGGGTCCCCGAAGTGTGTCGAATCGCTGCACCGAACGCATCTAAAAAAAAAAAAAAAAAAAACCCGACCAGCTGCCAAACAGGAGTTAAAAAAAAAAAAAAAAACTTTAAAACAAAAAACACTAGTACATGGAAATATGAGGTCCTTTGAATAACAATAAAAGGTCTGTTACAGAAAAAAATATTGGAATTAAAAGTTCTCTGAATAGAGTTGACCTTTACTTCTCTTTGGGGAATTTCACTGCCGCCAAAGCTCACTATATTTCGCTGGCAATTTCCCAATATTTGGCGAGCTGCCTGCTTTTTGCATTGCCGGGAAATTCAATGTCTGGTGCAAGTCAGTGGCCAAGTCGAATAACCCCTAAAGTGAATAAACATTTGTAGAAATGGGGCAGGATTAGTGACTTTTTGATCAGGGTTGCTTGGTGTTTCAATGCATAGTGTGAAATCTTGTCATTTTTCCCCAACACTTGCATGAGGTCTACCAGGAAAGCAACCTGCTATAGGTGCTGGTCCATACATCTAAATACATATGAAAACCATGTCCAGATTGTGAGCGGGTGAGAGGGTTTATAGATTAGTGGTGCACCAAAATGGAAATTTCCATCCGACACCAAAAATTAGGGATCGGTTCGGCCAAAACCGAAAATCAGACATGAGAACCAGGGCTTGGGGACTCTCCTGATCCCGATGGCCAGCCAAGCAGCTTGCTTGGCCGGGCCTCCAGGTTCACATTTCTGACTGGTTGCACCTACATACTCTCATACATCCTATTTCGGCCCTGAGCACCAGCCGTGACAGTCCTCCGGCTGTCGCAGCCTGCAACAGCCGGAGGACTGTCACCGCTGGAGCTCAGGGCCGAAGTAGGAGTATGTTGCCTACACATACTCCCCTACATCGGCCCCGAGCGAGTCCTCCAGCAGTGGCAGTCCTTCTGCATCCAGTGTCGGTCGCTGGGATGACGTCACTAAAACCTTTGACCCAGGGTCGTCAAATAATATAATACAATATAATAATTATATATACATGTCATATAACTGATTTTTCTCCCCCTCCCCCCTTTCAAACCTTAGGTGCTTATAGCCTGTTCGATGCACAGTTGGGTAATTTTGGTTTTGTGCTCTGAACATAGGATGGTTTGTATACATGGTATATCTGTCTCCATACAGTAGTTCCTGCACTCGCCTCTCTCGTTTACAAGCCCGGTGCTCCTGTCCATGTGAACATATACCGAAAACCAAAGACTGACGCATCTTTTGCTTTATTAGGTATAGATTGACCAACGGTTCAGCACTCCCTGAGCCTTTATCAAGGTCAGAGCCAAAAGATGATTAAAAAAAAGCCCTGTAGGACAATGTGACGAGGGACTGTTTCTGTCTATGATCAGCATTGTTTTGATTTAAAAAAAAAAAAGGAATTTTGTTCCTGCTTTCTGAACAGACTCCTAAAATCAGGCCTTCCAATGGCTCTGTATACCTGCTGCACGGTAGGTGTTAAATTGTCCCCTTGCCGTGTACACGCCAGCACTCCAACATGTCAGAATGATGCGCTTGGCCATGCACTCGCAGGGTCCTGATGCTGCTGCTCGCCCTCTCTTGAACACACCGAAGGGGATGATGGCTTAATACTTTGCTAAATTTACCTCCCTCTGCTCTCCATAAAAATGGCACGGAGATGTGAAATAAGCTCAGATCAAAGCCAGCGTTGAGCCCTACCCACCATCTTCGCTATCCTAAGTAATGGATGCTGTGAGCTCCGTGTCAGCCATCTGACCTATTCAGCTCATTCATTGCGAGCATCTTAAAGCTACAAAACCGTGAGACAAGCGGAGACGCCATCAGGAGAGCAGGGCAGAGGACGATCTGCACCCGCAATTTCATAAACCATTTAAACATGTAAATTTGTGTTATACCTTCAGGGCAGATCGCTGCATGATTTATTGCTGTTTGGCATGGGATCTTTATTCTGTTAAATCATATAATTCTTCCTTTTTAATGATGGAAAATTGATCGGTTAATGCGGTTACCTATGTATCTCGATTTCAAGCTGGCTGTTTGGGCATCAGTATGTTTGACGATGCCGTAACCTTTCAGTGACTGGGGTTATGCATCGTCTCTTAGACGTGATGGAACATATTTCTGCATCTTCCTGAACCTAAAGGCTATTGCTTCTGTTAATCCTATCGTCACAGCAAAGAAAGCAGCCAGCCCTTCTTCAGTGTGCACTCCGTAGCTTTACTGTCCATCTGTTTAAGGTACTACTTAGGGATGCACCGAAATTTCGGCCACCGAAAATGGTGTTTTTGGTTTCGGCCGAAATGGAAATTCAGCTGAAAATGTCCACTTCAAAATAGGGCTTGGGGATCCAGGCGAGCCTCCGGCTTGGCCTGGGCCTAGTTGCCTCCACATACTCACCTACATCCTACTACTTCTGCCCTGAGCTCCTACTTCGGCCGGGGGCTCGCCTGCGCCTGAAGGACGGCCGTGCAGCCTGCTCAGGGCCGTAGTAGGAGGATGTAGGCGAGTATATAGGTGCAATCAATCAGCCATGCGAACCTGGGCCTGGAGGCCCGGCCGAGCAAGCTGCTCGGCTTGCCTCCAGGCTCAGGCGAGCCCCCGGCTCGGCCCGGCCTCCAGGCCCAAGTTCTCATGTCTGAGTTTCGGTATTGGATTTCAGCCGAACTGATCCTGAATTTTTGGTTTCGGCCGGAAATTTCCGTTTCGGTACATCTCTCTCCCAAATCCTTATTGGTCAGCTGAACAGTAAATTCTATTTGCTTCCACTTTCTTCATGACCCTCTTCAGAGTTTGGAAATGCTTTATTCTTTTATTTAATGCTTTGACACTGTAATGCAATAAAAACAAAGGGGAACCTTAAAGGGATACGTTAGGGTTAAGACGGGAGGAGGGGAAGTGGAGGAGTTAAATATCAACCCCCTCCATACTACACTCCCCTCCATACTACACTCCCCTCCATACTACACTCCCCTCCATACTACACTCCCATTTTAGCCCTTTAGTTCTAAAACCTGTCTGAAATCCAGTGCAGTGCTGATCAAATCCTCTGGATGTGCCATGCTGCCGGCTTCCTGCAAGTGCCAGCATATCATGTTACAATGGGGGGGGTGTGTACAGGCTGCATCCAGCCAATGGCTGTCAATGTGATTGCATCGAGACTCATTGGAGGGACATGGATCCTGAAACGCGGATCAGCTGTCTGTGACCTGAGCTTCTGGGAGGAGCTAAACCCCTGCACCCAGAGGTCTGATTCGGCCCCTGGGAGCACATCCAAAGGGGCATGAGGGTGGAGAGAGCTCAGGGCACTGTCCCAATACCTAGCGCAGGGGTCAGCAACCTTGGCTCCCAGATGTTTTGGGAACTACATTTCCCATGTGGCTCATTCAGCCTAATGGGTGGCTGAGCATCGTGGGAGAAGATGTTATCAAAACATCAGGGAGCCAAGGTTGCTGACACCTGACCTAGCGTATCCCTCTTGGATAAAAATGATGCCTATAAAAAAAATATAGTCCTCGCATAAAAAAATGAGTCCACAAAGGGTTCTTCTTTTCGTGTAACCTAGATTGGAGACAAACAAAGGACATACATTGCTCAGTACGTCTGTGTTTCGAACGTCCACAGCTAGTACACAGAAAAAAGCCTACTCACTCATTTCTGAGCCATTAATCAGTCGGCTCTAAGCTTTAGTAGCATATGTGATTGAGCGCTCCTAGATCCTCACCACCATCAAGTCATCTGTTGGTCCAGGTGTTGGGATAACCGCAGGGCCTATGCTGAATCCGGTATAGGTTGCATGGAAGGAGCTAATCCACAACAAATATAATACAAAACCATTGAGTGGGCCAATTTATTAAAGCGTATAGCACAACGCGTTTCGACGACTGTCTTCCTCAGGTGCACCTGAGTGGGAGGCCGAACAACAAATAAACATACATCACCAGTAGCCACTCTGCGGCATCCTACCGGAAGAACCCCTGGGAGGGTGGCAGGTGAATGCCTGTTTGATGCTGCAGCACTGCTGGCTGCACCTTGCGTTGTTTGGTAAAGGGCAATAGTCCAATGGTACGGTGACCAGCATGGGGTGGCACTTCAGTGCTGCAGCACTGGCACAGAAAGGGCTTTATCTGCCTTGTTTGCAGTTGTCAGTAAAAGTGTGGCAATGCTGAAAAAAGTTGACAGCAGCTACTCGGTGTCTGCAATTCGTCATAAATGTTAGCTGGCAGCTTTTAATTAAAATAAGAACGTGATACACTTAGTTCCCATAGTTGTTTCACAGAGTAGATTAAAAAGTAACCGCATAATTCTACTTGTAACCGTGTAAGAGTTTGATAGATTTTCATATTTCGTCAGATAAAGTGAATTCTAAGGCTGTCTTTCAGTCTTTTTTTAAAATAGCCCATGTTACTAGAGGTTAAAAGGAAATTGCAGACCCAGGCCGCGGTCATATTCCGCAAACTTTCTATGGATCCAAACTCCAGCTGTTTCATACCTCTGTGAGCTGCGTTTCAGAAGGGCTCCGCTTCCTGTCACTGTAGCGATATATGTATTTTTAACTCCCGTCCCTTCACGAAGCCGAGGCCTGTTTTTATTTTTGCGTTTGCACTGAAGACGGCTCGGCTGGTTTCTTATTTAACAGGAAAAATGTCCCGATTCTGTGCGGAATGGATTTGCTTCTCTTCTTGGATGCTTTGGTTTGTGCTTTCGACAACTAGTGTTATTAGGTAACCCTCCTGATATGAGCGGGTTACGCCACCCCCCCGCATGAAACCAGATGTTGGCTCCTCTGGTGGTAAAGACGGATAATTTAGCCTTGCCCGGCTTTACTGATTTGCATTTATTGCATATGTAAAGACTTCGATTCACCTGAGGCAGTGCATCCCATGCCAGCATTCGGCAAATCATCGCCTTCACATTGGTGTATGTTGTAATGATTTGTATATCCTGTGCTGTCTGGCTCCACACGTGCGCCCCAGTATTTTTTCTGTAATTTCTGAGTGTACGTGTTATGGCTTTACAAATTTTGTATCAGTTTTAGGAGCCAGGCACAGTTTTGTCTAAAGGAGTTTCAGATCCTAATTTAGAAGCCAGTGGGCTACCTAACCTGTGGCTTTGTTACACGCTGTTTTAATGGTGGCTTATATGTCTATTTCAGCCCCTGTTATGTGCTTGGTGGCAGCAGTAACATCTACTATTGCAGAAAATAACACTGCGGCCTACTAAAGCAGTGCTTCCCAACCCCGGCCCTCAAGTCCCCCTAACAGGCCGGATTTTAAGGATCACCTTGGGGAAATGCAAATTGACTCCTGCAATCACTGAGCAGCAAATCATCTCACCTGTGCTGTGCTTCAGCACAAAAAACCTGACCTTTTTTAGGGCAGCGGTGAATCCAGACACAAGTTTCGAGGGGGGGGGGCAGGACTCTAGGAGTTAAGAGCTGGTGTTTGGCTCAGTGACCGGCAGTGTCGTGCCTATTCGCAGGCTGTGCTTGTCACTCACTCTCTCCAGAACATTGCTGCACCGGGTCTGTCCTCATGCGGCTCAGGTGACACCCATACATAGCCATATAACTCCTAGAATCCAACACATACGTAGCTATACAGTTACACACATAGTTTTTTTTTTTTTTTTTTAGGGAAGTTGCTAAAGCCAAGCTCAGAAACTCTGCTATTCCTAGACTTTATAGGTGGCATCACAACCCTTTGGGCCATTTTATGTCAAAATGTTAACTAGAATCAAAATATCTACATTTATTAGTTTACAGACTCAATGCTGGGTTTTATTGCTGTGCAGCTCTGTTATACACCTGCACACCCCAACTATATTGGAGTTCCTAAAAGGTGGAACATTTAAAAAAAAAAAAGAGTGATTTGGGCCCAAAATAGGGACTGTCTTTCAAAAACTGGGACATTTGGGTGGTATGCACCGAGGCACACACTCAAACACAGCTGTATACAGACACAAACTCATTGACATACACTCAAGATGCATACACATAGCTTAATACACCAGATACACACACCGGCTTGGACATACATTATACACACTATAGAGTCTTATATATTTTGAGCGTATCCAGGAAATGGCCTTGTCAAGCGAACTCCAGAGGTTTGATACCTAGACGTAACCCCTCGGCTTCTGAGTCATTTCACTTCCCATCCTGTATTTTTTTTCTAAGGAAATACATAGAGTAAAAAATAATTTTCTCTTGCGTTTTAGTTTTACTTTGTACATTGTACACAGTAGTGTTTGATACCGTTTGGAAAGGTGAGAATCTGGCCTTTCCAATGACACCCCAATGGTCTATGTAGTTTGTGTAGAACCAGAAATGCAGGGTTTCAAAAGTCCAAAGGTGTGTGTGTGTGTCTCCCCTCTCTAGATCTGCCAGTGTGTTAGGGGTACTTGAGGATCAGGGTTGGGAACCACTGTACTAGATGGTCTGAACAGGCCGCAGGAAAAAGCAACACCAAATATACCTTGTTTTACCAGTCCACCTACAGAATAATATCTCCGGAAGGACAGACACAGTAGGATATCGATTTTTACAGCCTTTGTGTGACTGTACGGCAGTATTTCCACACTTGTGGCTAAAGGCTCGGAATATACTAAATAAAAATGCTTAAATTCAGCAAGTCCTGACGGCCGGGCTCCTGCACTGATCTAATTGTGTAAAACAAGGGGGATGGTGGGTGCATGCTTTGGAAGGGACTGCATGCCCTTGAGCGAGGGAGTCTTTGGGTGGGTGATTCCTCTGCTTCCTCAACCTCCAGTCCGATCAGTTGACGGAGTGAGAGTAATTGGTCCCATTCATTATCTGCTCACCAGGCCAGTTATAGCCAGTTTCCTGCATTCGCATAACAATGCGAGTCAGAGTCAACAGCTGTGTACGGATCGGGTAGGCGATGGAGTCACCTGGCCTGTTGGCAGAGCTTAATGTGTTTTGATAGAAGGTATCTGAGTGGCGAACAGACCCGGGCCATGGAGGCAACGCAAGGCTTCTGCTCACCAACGCGGCGCTTCCATTTCAAACCATTTCCACAGATAATCATGAAATTGTGTTTATTTTATGAATTAAATCACATGCCTATAGAAACTGCAATTATATATGGAGATGCCTATATTGCGTCTCTGTCTATGAAATATCTACATAGATGCACACATAGTGTGTATGTGTGTCTTTATTAAAAAAATATATATATGTAGGCACGCTTCCTTTTTTCTGTATCACTGTTTATACACACAAATTTTATCCTAGTTATTGGTGTAGGGGGCAGGGCCGGATTTGCATCTCAGGAGCCTGTATCCACAGAAATGTAGAGCGCCCCACCCCAACTAAAAAAACCAAACAAAAAACAAAAAAGTGTGCTTAAATAACTTTTTGAAATTCTTCTTTTGGGGCAAACTAAAAAAAACAATGCACATTACACATTTCTGCGCGCAAATCAAAAGGAGCAGTATCTGTTGCCTTAGTTGAGTTAGTGCAGTGGCATCGTTTGTTTTCTATGTAAAAGCATATATTGCCTCTGCCGTAGAACAGGGAAAAAATTCATTTTGCGTTTTTACTTTTTCATTTTGTAATTTTTCACATTACATCGTCATGTTTGGTGTCATTTGTAAAGACCAGACTCTGACTTTTCCAATGACATCTCACTTAACCTTGTGCGGTGTATAATTCCGAGATGCAGGGTTCCAAAGGCCCCCCCCCCCCGCGTCTCACCTCACTGCAGTGCCACGGTCTAGGTTGTTAATGAAACAATGCATTGCAGCGTTAGCTCCACACTTGCTGGCAGTGTGAGAAATGAGAAAGTGAGTTAGCGCAGCATCACTGTTAACGTTATAATTGTAAACTGAATAATAGTGCTGCGTTTCTGATTTTTATTTTTACATAAATCTAACCTGGTCAGAATCCATAATCTGGCCTTTCCAGTGATGCCTCATATGTCCCTCTAGCCATTAAGGTTCCAGAGACAGTGGTCTAAATGATTTCTAAATTGTAAAAAAAATAAAATAAAAAATATACAGAGCAAGGTGCCCCCTTGTGGCAAGCACCTGGTAGGCACATGCCTACTCTGCCTAGTTAATATTCCGGTCCTGGGTGGGGGGGGGGGCATTGTATTCAGATACTAATGGATGCAAGTCATACCTCCATATTAAAGAACACAGAAAAAACTACAGTGGTTATCCAAAATGCGCTGATGCTGCAGACTGGCAAAAACACCATTGTTGCAACAGCGACAAATGCTGGTGCTAAACAGAAGAATCCAAACTGCTGCAGCAGTGAAGCTTCTCCTGAGGCTGTTTGTAAATGTAATGTATGTATTTACTTTTTATGAAGTGCTACTGTTGCAACAATGTCGGTGTTTGCCGGTGTTTGCAACATCTGTAAACATTGGTGCTTCCTGAATAACCGCTCTACACTTTGATAGATGATGTTGATCTGATTGATTTGTGCAATGTAAGCGATACATTGACCTGGGATATGTCCACTTTTTTCTTGTTTCTTACACTGAACTAAAGGGTTAACGCAGGGGTTGGCAACCTTGGCTCCCTGATGTTTTGGGAACTACATTTTCCATGTGGTTCAGTCAGCCTAATGTTTGACTGAGCATCATGGGAGATGTAGTTTCCAAAACATCAGGGAGCCAAGGTTGCTGACCCCTGGGTTAACAGGTTGCCTGCAGGCATATCTGAGCTGTTAGGTTTCTGCCCTTCCCTGGTTGTTTCTGTAACGGTCTCTCCATGCCTGCGCATGGCATTATGTCCTCATTTTAGGGGTTTAAGCTCATCCAGTATTTTTTTTTTTTTTTTTTATCAGAACCTGTTGTTGAATTTGTTTTGTTCGCTGTATTCTCAATCGAAAAAGTAAAACTTTTGCTTGTGTTAAATTTTAGCATCATATGGGCAATATTACAATCTTAACGATAATGTTAGTGCTCAGCTGTGTGAGCGTTGTTAGGTTAAGTGGACTTGGTGCATGCCGCCCATATTACTATTCGAACGCTAATGGGTTAAACGGAGATTGCGCTTTTCAGCGCGAGCTTGCTATACTTTGCGCTCCCTATGCTTAACACGGATCGCAAAGAGTAATTGGCGTTAGGATTACAAGCTCCTAAGGTTAATTACTACACCTCTGCGGCTAACTGAAAAGATAACCACAGCTAGGAGCCCGTACTAATTCTTCTGTGAAATCTGTTGGCACCAGCTAACCCCCCCCCATCATATACTCCCCTCATCCCACGGCAAGAACGGCTGTCCGATTCGCGCTTCTGGCCACAAATCGTCCCCAGTCTCTCTTCGCGAATCACTTCGTGGCCCTGCGTGATCTCACGAGAGGTGTGATCCTGCAGGTCACGTGACCCAGCAGCACAAGCCACCATGAAGTCCTATGGGCTACAGGTGGGGGGGGGGGATACCTGCGGTGACTCGTTAGCACTGCCTCAGGTATCCTGGAGGTTAGCACTGTGTTACGGGGCAGGCTGCTGCATCAGCGCCTGCCCTATAATATGGAGCCAAAACTGGGACGCTAAGGGGAAACCTGCAGGCGCACATTATCCACCTTAGCCGGCAGCATCTAATAATGCCCTAGGATTTTAAATCTTTGTGCGTCCCCCCCCCCCATCCAATTCAATTTGTTCATGGTTTCGGTATGGTTTGTCCAGTAATAGCTCGCAAACCTGATACATTTTGTGTTGGATTGGTATTGACAGTTTTGATTCACAAAAATCCAAGGCCGTTTTGGTAACCTTCTCCTCCAATTTATACAACATATCTATAAAATTACGCGTGTAAACATCTGGGATTCTTTCCTCCCTGGGCTGTGTCAGATCCTGCTTTAGCTGGTCGGATAGCTAATTAACGTCAGGTTGACAGCTATGTCAATTTTTCTCAGCGCGGCAATACTATTGATTGCCGCCTGTCTATACAGCAAATGATTGAAGACACCTTTTCTGTCACCAAAGCAGCTGAGCACCAGGCTTCTCCGATTTCTCTGGCCAAGGGTAATGGGAAGTGTGGCTTGAACTACAGATGTATTTGTTTGATTTTGATATATATATATAAAAAAAAAATTCCGGTCATAACATACTGGTCCATGGCCTTGTGATTGGTAAACTGTATAATGTGACATTGCAAAGTCCTCAATATCTGTGTTTTTGGCAAACGTCGGTCTCCAAAGGATGGGAAAAATACTCCAATGATTGTACACCATATTCTTCCTCCTCTCATTATGGCACCAGATACAATCACGCCTTTTTATTAGGGTCCACAATCCTAGGGCACAAGAGGCAGTTTATTACGCACTTTCGTTTGAACTCTGCGTTTTTTTTTGTGTTTTTTATCCTCCTTTCCGCCCTTGTTTACTGAAGCTTCGTCAATATGAATCATGGTTTGATCAGAGAAAGTGGATGGAGTGAATAAAGCTCAGAGGTATGCCACTTATTTGCTCCGGCATGTTCCCGGCGAGGTTTTTTTCTTTTTCGTGTTCAGGACATGAAACAGGAGCAAAATATTAAATAAGCAGACATAGGCTGGCACCAGAAGCCCCTCACACACTCGTAAACCCCTTGATCAGTTCTGCTGCCCTTTAACCTCACACCATAGTTTGGAATCTTAAAATATTTTGTCCTGCTTGATTTCAGTCGCTCTGCCATCCAGTTGTGTTCAAAATTATTCAACCCCCACTGAAATTTAGTGTTTTGGCCAGTTTGACATTGATTTTGATCATTCAGTCATCTTGCTTACAATTAAATCAAAGAGGCACGTGTAGGTCAGACAAATATAACATAACATTTATAATGAAATAACCACAAATGTCTTTTCTGTGCTCACATCATTATCAGTTTTATTCAACCCCCAAGTGACATTCAATCTTAGTACTTAGTACAACATCCTTTTACAGTTATAACAGCTTTTAAACGTGAAGCATAGCTTGACACAAGTGTCTTGCAGCGATCTACAGGTATCTTCGCCCCATTCGTCATGGGCAAAAGCCTCCAGTTCAGTCACATTCTTAGGCTTGCGCACTGCAACTGCTTTCTTTGAGAACCTCTGGTGGGACTTAATCGGATTTAAGTCAGGTGACTGCGATGGCCACTCCAAAATGTTCCAGCCTTTAATCTGCAACCATGCTCTAGTGGACTTGGAGGTATGCTTGGGATCATTGTCCTGTTGAAAGGTCCAACGTCTCCCAAGCCTCAGGTTTGTGACGGACTGCATCACATTGTCATCCAATATCTCCTGGTACTGAAGAGAATTCATGGTACCTTGCACACGCTGAAGCTTCCCTGTACCTGCAGAAGCAAAACTGCCCCAAAGCATGATTGACCCCCCGCCATGCTTCACAGTAGGCAAGGTGTTCTTTTCTTCATAGGCCTTGTTCTTCCTCCTCCAAACAGTTCTAATTTTGTTTCATCAGTCCACAGAACACTATCCCAAAACTTCTGTGGTTTGTTCACATGACTTTTGGCATACTGCAGTCGACTCTTCTTATTCTTTGGAGACAGCAAGGGGGTGCGCCTGGGAGTTCTGGCATGGAGGCCTTCATTACGCAGTGTGCGCCGTATTGTCTGAGCTGAAACTTCAGTACCCACATCTGACAAATCTTTTCTCAGTTTCTCAGCAGTCACACGGGGACTTTTCTCCACTCTACGCTTCAGGTAGCGCACAGCAGTCGAAGTCAGCATCTTCTTTCTGCCACGACCAGGTAGCGTTTCAACAGTGCCCTTTGCCTTGAATTTGCGAATGATGCTTCCTATTTTCTCTCTTGTATGTTTAACATCTTTGCAATCTTCTTATAGCCATTGCCCTTCCTGTGAAGAGTAATCACCTCTTCTCTTGTCTTCCTGGACCATTCTCTTGACTTCACCATGTTTGTAACCACACCAGTAAATGTCTAGAAGGAGCTGAGTATCACAGTCATTTTAAAGCTGCCTAATTGGTGCTTATTATGCTTTATTGCTGCTCCGTGACATCCACAGGTCTTTTCAATACCTGATTGAAAACACTTGAATGAACCTCTGTTCTTCAGAGTGGTAGTCTTTAAGGGGTTGAATAATTGTGTCAATGAAGAATTCACAAAAGAAACATTTACTACTGTATTACAAAACCAATTGATGTCATTTTAGTTGCATATGGTTCTTTTAAAAAGTCCTTGTAGGATTTCATTCTGAATACAATTACAAATGTACACTAAATTCCCTAAAACCCTTTACAGCATTGGGGGTTGAATAATTTTGAACACAACTGTACATGCGTCTTCTCATCAAGGTTATTATCACTGCTCTTGTATACATTGTCAAAAATGTTCAGCAGAACACTGTTAACAACGGTGGAAATTGACTTCCCCCTCTTTCCATCCAGATGCAAGGTGCAGGAGGCCCTGCTGAGATAAGTTTGCGATCTATAGGATAGGCAAGCCATGGGATTGCAACACCCATCATCCAGAACTAAAACATGGACCGCCAATATGCTTTACCCGAATAGCTGCTGCGTTACTCCTTGGCATCCCATGCCTTGTGAGATGCACACCTTGTCGGTGTTAAGATTCAGATCAGAACTTGAAGATTCCTTGCATTTCCTTTTTGGTCCAATAAGTTTGGCTATGTTCCTGTACCCAATAACTGTGACGCCCCGTGCAACAAAAACTAGCACAGAAATAGATTTTATGACGAAAAGGGGTCAGTCAAGTAGACCTGCAGAGGTGTGCGCGTAAATTGCAATAATGGCAAGAAGATATTTAACAATATATATAGGATATAATGTAAAAGTGTTGTTTGATGCAAATTTTGTCAGCAACAGACTTCCTCAGGAGCAAAGCACTATGGGCCATAGTAGAAAACGTCATGACAGTCGAGTCCTTTGTTAAACGTCAGGCTCAGCTCCTCCCAGCTCAGGCTAATGTCAGACGAACGCATTCTGAGCACACTGTGCGTCCGCGCACAACTGACGTTCTTTCTGACTGATACGGTAGACCCCACACGGTCCGTTTTTTTTGACTGATGTAGATGGGAAATAAAATTATGTAAAACGAAAAAAATTGATACATTATATGAAAAAACATTTTGTCCCTCCAAAAATACTGAACGTCAAAAAAGCAGTCCGTCTGACTACGTTCCATCACTCTCACACAAGGCTACGCGGACGTGGCCTACACTGTTCGTCCCTCCTAGCGGTTTGACGTTCTTGCCTAGATTGCGTCCAGTGCCACGTGCGTTGTGCGTCCACATTTCTATGTGGATGTACTTCGTGTGTGGGTCTCTATTGATCATAATTTTATGCTACGACGGACATTAAAATGTGCAGCAACACTGACGTGATCACTGCGTTCGTCTGACACGGGCCTCAGATCTGCCAGTTTTTGCCCCCCCCCCCCCCAGCGTTTGCTATATTGATGTGCCCTAACTTGATTCATGTTTGTGAGCCAGTGTAATCTAAATGTCACTATTATGGTCTGGTATATCAGCCATTTGGCTTTTGGTTCCAGTCTTTGAAGATCCTTGTTGGTATTATTATTATTATTATTATATTATTATTATTATTATTATTATTATATTCTTTATTTATATAGCGCCAGCATATTCCGCAGCACTGTACAATAAGCACAGTATAGACAGGGTTACAATACATTGAACAACATTTGACAAACAGTACAGGAGGAGATGAGGGCCCTATTCCCGTAGGAACTCACAATCTGGGAGGGTTGGGGTTGGAAACAGGAGGAGAGGACTGTAAGGTGAGAGTGATTGATGGTTGCGTCAGTGCGTTGGGTGGTAGGCTGGTTTGGTATGAAAGGTGCTGAAGTTCTTGGGATTATGCGAGTGCCCAGTTATCTCTGTGCTTCGTTAATCGTCCTATTGGGTTATTACCCTACAAAGCATATACTTAAAACCTACTATGAAGGCAAAAAAGGGACAATCTGTATAGTATAAAATACATATCCTGTCCAAATCAATGTTTACCTCCCTTGAATATTTGCAATTGTTTGCCATTTGCCAAAATCTGAATCCATACGCGGCAGGAAGTGAGGTGTGCCGGGGAAATCGCTTCCCCCATGTTCTAGATAGAGTATGTGTTGCGTTTTCCTTTTTTTTTCTTCTCATCCGCTGTAATACAGTTTACACTGATCTTGATTCAAGGTCACATTGTTTAGAACAAATGCTATGCAGGGGATAAGGGAAGCATATACACTTTTTTTCCCTTCACTGGGCCTGATGCGTGGTTTCCATGTTTCTTTATAAATGATCATCATTCAATATTTTTTGTTTCTTTGTACATACAGTACATGGCAATAATATCACCCTACAGCTTAAATATAGCCATTTTCTAGACGTGGTAACAAGTGATTCATTTCGCTGTTGTTGTTCAGAAGGCTGTTATGGTTTACCTTTTTGTATCTGAAATCTTGTTACATTGTGGATTTTAAAATGTGATCATGGAAATTGGTCACACCAAAACTTGCCAGGTCGCTCTCTACGTGTTATTAGTGGTATACACCTGAGGTTTATTCATTACCGCATACATAAACTGTAACTAGATTACTTGTGCGTTACAAATTAAAACACATGCCAGGGACATTAAGAGTTCTAATCTACCCAGGACATACTTGAAAACGAGAGAAAACTCCATGTATCCTTCCTGGTAAAATACTTTGCAAATAATCTACCCCTTATAATGTCCTTTGAATACATCCCACACAATACAATGAATGGAGTCTGTGATTGACCCACAGTGAGGAGCAAGGGATTGGATACTGTGGAGGGGCAGTTTATAACACATACGATCACACAATTGATGCACCCAGTGACACATATACAGGGTTATCCAAAGAGATTCGAAAAGTCACCGCACGTTCGGTGACTTTTCGTTCTCTTCAATTCGGTTCCTTTTGCCGATTGCATTTCGGTGACCCTGCGGTGTATTCAGCAAACAGCACAGGGTCCCTGAATTGCAGGGAAAAGCTGCCGAAAACCTGACGAAAACTCACCGAATGTACGCTGAAAACAAGCAAAAACATCTGGATTAACCTTCGAAGAAGCCGAACAGGAGCCGAATCACACAGAGCCGAAGCAGCTGTGACTTAGAGGAGGCAGTGAATAAATTAGAAAAACCATTTGTATGAATCTGGGAAAATGAAACGCTGTTTGCAAAGAAACTACTGAGCGAAAATGTCTGAAATTTTCACAGGAGGTCCAGGGAATGATAATAAAGAGGGCTGTTACAGAAAAAAATAAGTAAACTGGAAAAAAAAATGAAAAAAAATCGGACTTTAAAAAAAAAAAAAAAAAATTCTGAAAACTGCTTAAAGTATCCTAAAAAATCTATAAATAAAGAGACTTTTTGCTGCAGAATTTTATAATGAACGGTTTATTAGATATTGAATTAAAACGGGAATATTTTTAACATTGAAGTCTATGGGATTCTCCTGAATTAACTTGCCGAATTAAACCACCGAATGGCAGGGCATTAGGGGAACCTTTCACTGCTGGTTTGTGTTCTCTGAATAGCCGAAGCAGTTCTTTTTCATGGGGATTTCACTGCCCTCGAACAGGGACCGAACAGGCACCGTATGTGCAGGCAATTCGCTAGGATTTGGTGAATTGCCTGCTCTCTGGATAGTCGAATGGTCAGGAAAGGTAACTGAACACTGATTTTCAGCATTCGGTTACCTTTCTCAAGCAATTCGGATCTCTTTGGATAACCCTGTTAGAGTTAAATATTTTCTTAATTAAACATTCAATAGAAAAAACAAAGCACATTTAATATATCTGCAACATAAAAGAACTTTTTGGTGCTAGTGGACCTTCAAATATAATACTGGTTTTAGTGTCTCTAGGGATCCCCATCATGTAAATGTATTCCAAACCTGTTCATGCACTTGAGGGACAAATGAAAAGTGTGTGTGTGTGTGTGATATGCTATTTCATGTTATTTACACAGTTGGGCAATTTATCATTCTCCTTCATGAAGGCCAGTGTTAGATGACACCGTAGTGACTTGCCTTCCAACCCTCGTTGCAGTGTTGACATTTTGACAGGGCCGGCCACACGCTGTAGCGTGTGCGCTACAGTGGACTTGCTGAAAGCCACGCCGTAAAAATGCTACATCTCGTTCGACGGGCGGGCAAAGCGCAATCATCCATAGGAGGATCGGGCCTTGCAGCGCTCAGCGCACTAACACTGCTCAGCGAGGTGGTCCGAGTGGAAGGAACGTCCACTCTCATGGACGTTCCTTCCACTCTGAAAAATGCTAGTCTGATCCTGGCCTTTAAAGCTCAGCATAAGCTTGGCTTAGTATAGGATAAGGCTAGGAAAGCTATTTGGCAGTTGATGATGATATGTAAAGGTGTAGTCATGGAAATGTTTTGGTTTTTAAATGTTCTATATTGCTTTGACTTTGCCTCATTCTGAAAAGTCAAACACTACAGGGTGTAGTCACAAACCGCCAAAATTGCTCTTTCAGTTTGCCGCATTTCGATGATTCCATTATTTAGAAAACTGTATTTTGCCAAAATTGGCGTCGCCAAAGCAGTTATTGAATATTTGGCGAAAACCACCAAATTGGCGTTGGCGAATTCCACTGAAACGTAAATTTTCTATTCTCCTAATGGGTGTTTAATCCAATAAAAATGTATTCAGATGTGTCTAAAGAATAAGGTCCTTTTTAAAAAAAGAATAAACTGGTCTGTTACAGAATAAAAAAATGTAAACAAAATTTTCTTAAATACAAAAAGTTGTTCTAAAAATCCAAGTCTTTTTTAATTTTTTTTAAATATTAAGTACTTAAATTGAATGCTATGGGATTTGCCTGTTTAAACCTGTCGCACGGAAACACCAGAAATAAGGTAATTTCGGTGTAGTTCGGCCTTCTGTAAACAGACTAACCATTACTTCTCTATGGGCCAATTTTGCTGCTGCCGAAGACAGGCGAACTGCACCGTAATGCGCCTGTATTTGGCGAATTGACCGCTTAATGAATAGACAAACTGCTCTGAAATTCACTGTTCGGTGCAATTCGGTGGCAAGTTTTTGATGTTGGTGAATAACCCCTCCACGCTATTTGGGTTTATTTGCTTGGCCTGGCTATTATACTGCAATCCGTGAGTCCTGTGATTCACACTGCATGCCCGTTGCTAACTTGCTATATAAAGCCAGGATGTCACGGTCTGCTTCAGGCAGGTTTTCAACTTTAACCTGTGCATTAAACTAGCAAAATCGCCAGCAAATGTGTAGATGAAATGTTTCTGTGTTACGCTCGGCTGAATTCTGCTTCCGGCTTGACGACTGCTGCCTCGGGTTCAGCAAACCAGAGCTCCGTACATTGCACCAATACGTAGGCTCCCATTTGTAGACCTGGTTTGTTGGGAACAATGAAGTAAAATCTTAGAGCTATAAATCTGTGTGGGTCTCTCGCTGTGTCTGTGTGGGTCTCTCGCTGTGTCTGTGTGGGTCTCTCGCTGTGTCTGTGTGGGTCTCTCGCTGTGTCTGTGTGGGTCTCTCGCTGTGTCTGTGTGGGTCTCTCGCTGTGTCTGTGTGGGTCTCTCGCTGTGTCTGTGTGGGTCTCTCGCTGTGTCTGTGTGGGTCTCTCGCTGTGTCTGTGCGGGTCTCTCGCTGTGTCTGTGCGGGTCTCTCGCTGTGTCTGTGCGGGTCTCTCGCTGTGTCTGTGCGGGTCTCTCGCTGTGTCTGTGCGGGTCTCTCGCTGTGTCTGTGCCGGTCTCTCGCTGTGTCTGTGCCGGTCTCTCGCTGTGTCTGTGCCGGTCTCTCGCTGTGTCTGTGCCGGTCTCTCGCTGTGTCTGTGCCGGTCTCTCGCTGTGTCTGTGCGGTCTCTCGCTGTGTCTGTGCCGGTCTCTCGCTGTGTGTCTGTGCCGGTCTCTCGCTGTGTCTGTGCCGGTCTCTCGCTGTGTCTGTGCCGGTCTCTCGCTGTGTCTGTGCCGGTCTCTCGCTGTGTCTGTGCCGGTCTCTCGCTGTGTCTGTGCCGGTCTCTCGCTGTGTCTGTGCCGGTCTCTATATCCCAGTTATCGGGTATTGTTGTGTCGTGTTATGGATCAAAGTTAAAGGGATACTCTAGGCAACATGACCACCTAAGTATGCCCTTTTCTTCCGCTGCCCCCTCCGCTCAGCCGATTGGCTGTAACAGCTGAGAGACGCTGAGGACTTTACTCCGTCCTCCCAGCTGTCAGTCAGCAGAGCGGAATTCGTATTTCCCGCTTCTGCCGACTTTTGCCGAGTAGGAGTCGTCATCGTGCTTTCAGCGTGATGACGTTTCCAATTTGCCGCAGTAGCGGCTGTGATTAGTGTTGCACGCATCCTCTTGCGCGTAACACTAATCAAAGAAGAAGATGGAGCCGGGATGAAGCCTGCTGATTGGCTGGTTTACGTCTGAGGAGCGCATGCGCGCTTCTCACGTAAATCATTAGCCAAGTTGAAGATTTCCCTCGACGGGAGCGGAAGAGGAGGGAGGTGAGTGTGTGTGTGTGTGTATATATATATATATATATATATATATTAGTTTTCAGGGTAAGTATTGCATTAAAAAAAATACTGAATAACTAGGTAGGGCAATAGGTATAATATAATTTAAAAAAAGGGGGGTGATTTTTAGCCTAGAGTGTTCCTTTAAGTGATATGAATTACATATCATATATATGTTACGGGTAAATCCTGAAGTGCGGATAATCCTAGGATTACCAGGTTAATCCTGACATTACCCAAAACCACTGGGTAAAGCTGGAATTTTTTTTTAAATTTCGGACTTTACCCGGGTAATCTTGGGACTAACCAACTGCCCTTGGGTAACAGTCTGGAAGAGCTGAAAAATTCTGTCTTTACCCGGATAATGTGCAAGTCTGAACTAGCTTCACCCGGGTAATCTGAGGACTATCCACAGCTTCACCTGGGTAATCTGCAGAGCATCCAACCTCACTTGGGTAACAGTGAATTTTGCTATTATCTATGGATATTATCAATGGATTAAGGACGAAATGAATATACAGCGTAACAGGATAGGTTTCTTATATGAATGTCAAAGAGTTACATGATCTTTTATTACGTGTCATATGTGCTTATATCATTTATAAAACATAACCATCAGGTTACACTTTATATAATATCTTTATCTTCAGAAATAAATTTTCAGACAATTAATGCACAGAGTTACATGGCAGTTATTTAGTGCAGTTTGTGACTGTGGATACAATTTCAACAAAAGTGTATTTTGTTATTTTTGATAACCGTTTGCAGCTTTATCCGGGTAATCCTCGTAATTCAGTCAACTGTAACCTGCTGAAAAGCAGAGGACCCAGAGGCGTTTGGATATTTTGCAGATTACCCGGATAAAGTCCCATGTTTTGTTGCACATCACACTTTATCCAGCAACACTAGGGTAATGTGCGAATTACCCGGTTAAAACACATCAGAAAACCGGAGTACCCAGAGGCCTCTGGATACTTTGCAGATTACCCGGGTAAAGTCCAAAATTTCATTTCACTTCGGACTTTTGCTAATGATGCCTGGGTAATGTCAGGATTAACCATAACATATACATGTATTTGTGTTCCAACATTTGATATACCAACACCCGTCTATTTCCTTTGATATTACGCCAACTATTCTGTGGTTGGAAGGTGTAACAAATTTTATTCAATCTCCACTTCCTGTGAGTTATTTCTGTTGTTATAAACTCTTGTTAAATTGAAGCCGTCATCGATGCACCCCTCTCCCTGCGATATCCCATCAAGTAAAGGATAACGCCGAGATCTCGAACCTATGCAAACAGCTGCTCACCCAGTTCCAGCGCCGGGAGCTGCCACTTGCGTCACTGGTTGTCCTCTCACAGCTCTGTGCGATTGTCCCTCAGTGGTGATGTCAGCCCGGTGACTGATTAGACAGTGTGATGGAAGTAGACTGTCTGGCAGGTGTGAGAGGACAGATGGCCGTTGTCTCGGACGGATCTTCCACTTTTTTTACTCATTCACTCCATATACCACTGGAAGTGACGAAATATGCAACACAATTTCCTACATTGTGTAATAGGAAAAAATTGCACATATATCAGAAGTAATATCACAGTGGATCCCAATCCTGTTCTCGATTTACCCCGAACAGGCCAGATTTAAATATCTTCACATATCTGGAAAACCTGACTTGTTAGGCCGGTGTCAGACAAGCACACTAGATGCGCCCTTACTGACGTGACGTCCGTTGCAGTGTCACAACGCTGTGACGGGGCCGTCCAGACGCTGTTGCGCACGCAACAGCGGCCATGCTGCATACCTGCAGCAGGCCTCTCCGTCAAAGCACTAGGACACACTCAGCGAGGTGGCCAGATGGGCGTCGAGTGGCAGGAACGTCCACTCTCATGGACGTTCCTTCCGTTCTTCAAAATGCTCGCCTGACCTCAGCCTTAGGGGTACTGGAATGGCCAAGGTTGGGAACCACTGCTTTAAGTTATCCCAAGTTACATTGGGCCTGACAGGTGCGCTTTACATTAGGGAAAGACAGATTTATCGGCTGCCGATATTCAGAAAATTACTGATATCGGTATCGGCATTTTATTTGCCGATTATTTGGACAAGTTTGCTCACTGCAGCTGCGACACGTAAGATCGCACAGAACTGTGCGAATCCGGGGTTTCTCCCACATCAGACTGTAAGCCCTCGCTGCAGAATGACCCCTGCTCACTGACCGTATTGTGCATGAGCGTGATGACAACAGAAATGGGGCTTCCATCCCATCCGGCAGGGAATTCCCTATACAGGAGATGCAGGGTCTATTTCCTACAGCCAGGGTCCAGCAACCTGGGACCTCCAGATGTTTTGGAACTGGATTTCCCATGAGGCTCCAAGAACCTAATGAGAAGATGAGCATCATGGCAGATGTAATTCCAAAACGTGGGGCAAAATTACAAGTGACTGCTTAACCAGAGCTGTAATATAACTTTGTAATATAACTCTTGGAGGGCCAAGGTTGCTGAACCCCTTACATACAGGATCATATGAGGGATCTTTAAGAAAGCCAGAGACAGTCTTATTGTTTGTAAAAAGAAAAGATTAAATAAAATAAAAATTCTTATTAATTTGAATAAATGAAGTGGACTTGGTGCAATGTTTACATCTTAAACGCATTGGGCTATATTACAATCTGTGCAAAAACGCCTGCGCAAAGCGTGAATTTTTGCGCCAAGCGTTAAATGTTTGCGTGCGCAAATCACAGCTGGAATTACAATCCTCGCGCGTTTGATCCGATCAATAACGCGCGTAAACCGGACGCGCCCAAATGCTCGCGTAGTACCGTTGCGCGCAGAAATCAGTGTGCTTACTGTCCATTTTTTTCACGCAATTCAGCCAATTAGAATTAAGAACCACAATTTTGTTACGTTTTTGCGCCTGTCAAAGTCAATCTGAGCATATATGCTGCAGCAATAATACATGCACAACTTCTCCATTTTATTGGTTTGGGTATGTGTAGAATGTGTAACTATACTTTGCTTTTTTTTTTTGGGCTGGTGTATTTGGTTTCGGCCAGGACGTTCAGATTTGCCATTAACACCAGCTTTTAGGAGTTGCTAAAATTATGCGCTCAAAGGCTGTGCGTTACAAACTGCGCATAGATTGTGCGCTGGTATGCAGATGGTATTACAAACGCATTTGCGCTCAAGTATAGGAAGTGCGATGTACATTTAAGCTCGCGCAGCGTTCGCTTGCGGTAGACGATTACGTGCGTTTGTTGCGCCATGTAATATGGCATTCGGTGTAAAGGGTTTTGCCCCTCGCGTTAATGGTTTTTTGCATCGGTGGAAACGTATGCGTGAAGATTGTTGTTTAGCCCATTGAGTTCATGGCATAATGTCAGATTTGTGCTGTTTTTTTTTCAGAACATTAAATTTACAGAATATCGGCACCAAATATCGGCTGCCGATAATCCGTATCGGTATCGGCCCTGAAAAAATATCGGTCTATCCCTACTTTACATACCCTTTGCTCAATGGTTATTCCAGGCAGGGAGGACACATGCCCTGTATCAGGCATCGACATCTTATCAAACCTCGAAGCCATCTACACGTTCTGAGCATGGTCTGTGTAATAAGTAACGCAGGTTCTTCATTGTGGTTTTAATCTGTAAAATAATGCCTGGATGAAGAACGTTCTTGTGTAATAATAACTTGAGCGTCTTCACGTTTTGTGACTAATCTTTGAGCCCTCGTGAGGTTTTCTCTTCTTAAATTACCTAGGTCTCATGATGCAACATAAGCATGTCCTGCCTCGCTTCCTCTGGTAATTATGTGCCGGCCGACCTGGAAATGCTTTAATGCTTTCTTTACGTCGACTAGACGGCTTGCACCAACATTTGTTCTTTTTATGATTTTTATTTATGCTTTGCTTGATGTGAAAAGGCGAAAAAAAAAAACTTTTTTTTTTCTCACAGATTTCCAGAATTTGTTTTTCCTTTTCCGAAGTAGCGCTGTTTTTTTTTTTTTTTCCCCCTCCCCCGTTTTTTATAGGCCTAAGCCTGTTTTAAGAGACGTTGTTGTTTTGTCTCGGTGTCTTATTTTACTGTAACCTATTGGTGTTCTCGGGATTGGTTCGCGCCATGTTTGTCTTGGGGTTAACGGAAACCGTTTTTGCTACGTTAAAGCTCCAAGCAAATATTACTTTTTCTTTTTATTTCATTAATATCTGGCTGCATGTGTGTGTTGTAAAGCCATTTGCCATCGTGTATTTCCTTGGCAGGTCATGGAAGGAAACTACTCAATAGGCAGGAATAGCTGCCGTCTCGCTCTGAACGAGCCTGACACAGTGAATCCTTGAAACCGGATATTGGAGAGTCGAGGTTGCTTCCTTTTTTTTTTTTTTTTTTCAGCCCCCCCCTCCCCCTCCCCGTCTCTCTCATGGTTGTAAAAGCAACGTAAGATGAGAAGCGGTAAAGACCATTCTAGACAAACCCTAGGGCTTCGTCTCCCCTCGGGCTCCGCTGGTCAGATGCGTCGAGCTAGGTTTTGGCGAGGCCAGATCAGTGTCATTTTATTTTTCCCCCTTTCGTATGAGGGGAAGAGTTATGGATCACGAAATGTTTTAATTGGCTCACAGCTTGACAAATTTTGCATGGCGCTACAAAAGCAAAGCGCACATTCTTGGCAGCCAACGTTTCCCATAGAATGCTCCATAGGTTTAGGAGCAGGAGGTAGAATTCGTGGGCCCTGTGGCTACCAAGCTCTGTCCTGGTTTACCAGTTTCTTCCAGTGGTCTGTGTCTGGAATATTCCAGAACACAGGAAGGGTGGGAAGGTGATGAAGTCGCACAGCTAGTTTATCTACGTTGGTGCTGTTGGCAGCGGTGTTTCTGTGTAAACAATCTCATTGCGTAAAAACCTTTTGTTGCTATGTGAAAAATAACACGCGCCTCTCATTGATCCTCCCGGGCTCACCTTTTTATGTAACGCCGGTTTAACATGTTACAACATTCGCTATTTTTATACCCCTCCCCCTTCACTATTAAAGATCCTCGGATTTTTTTTCAGATTTTTTGAGGCTAGGTTATAGTTCTCTGTATATTTTACAGCAAAACCCCAACCTCATTAATAACAGAATAATTACATTTTGGTTGTGGTGTGCCTCCCAGTTCTGCTAAATTTTTCTCAAATGAATATTTTTAATAACGGAAAAGACATTTAAGTCAGGAATGTCAAATTCCAGCCCCCCCATATGTTTCTGAACTACAACTCCCATGATTCCCTGGCCGTCTAAGGCCGGTGTCAGACGAGCGCACTAGGTGCGCCCGTACTGACGTGCCTTCCAGCGTCCGTCGCAGTGTCACAACTCTGACGAGGCAGGCCACGCGCTGTTGCCCGCACACGAATTGCGCGTGCAACAGCTGCCGTGCTGCATCCGTGCAGCAGCCCTCCCTGTTGAAACGCTAGGACGCGTTTTGACGGGGCTGCAAAGCGCGATGTGCCATAGGAGGATCGAGCCTTGCTGAGCTCACTAACTACGCTCAGCGAGGCGGCCAGAAGGGCGTCGAGTGGAAGGAACATCCACTCACACGGACGTTCCTTCCGCTCTTCAAAACGCTTGTCTGACCCGGCTTAATGCTCTCAAAAGAATTCTATGACTTGTAGGCTGTTGGTATCTGAGGATCCAGAGTTTGACACCCCTGTCTTAAACATAAAGTGAACCTGCCATTGACACGTTTTCTTCGTGATGTCCCATCAGGGGATAGCGATTACATTGCTTGTGAAGATCCATGCGATTTCTCATTACTTGAGATATCACTGACTGGAATGTAGGAAAGATAAAAAGTATCTGTTACCCCAATCCAGGGCTGAATGCTATGGCTTCCCTCGTTCGTGGGCTGAGCTGTTCATGTACAATTGCACAGTGCTGGTCAAGCATTGGTGCCGAACGGCAATGAAGGTCAGTTGGGCTGCAGGAACTATTTGAGGGCTCTCTTGTAGGATTGTTTTTCCTCGCGCATCTGTCACTCACACTCACCCCGAAGGCATTCCACACGGAAGGAGAAAATGCAATTGTGGAGGCGCTAGTATCTACAGTTGTGTTCAAAATTATTCAACCCCCACTGAAATTGAGTGTTTTGGCCAGTTTGACATTGATTTTGATCATTCAGTCATCTTGCTTACAATTAAATCAAAGAGGCACGTGTAGGTCAGACAAATATAACATAACATTTATAATGAAATAACCACAAATGTCTTTTCTGTGCTCACATCATTTTCAGTTTTATTCAACCCCCAAGTGACATTCAATCTTAGTACTTAGTACAACATCCTTTTACAGTTATAACAGCTTTTAAACGTGAAGCATAGCTTGACACAAGTGTCTTGCAGCGATCTACGGGTATCTTCGCCCATTCGTCATGGGCAAAAGCCTCCAGCTCAGTCACATTCTTAGGCTTGCGCACTGCAACTGCTTTCGTTAAGTCCCACCAGAGGTTCTCAATCGGATTTAAGCCAGGTGACTGCGATGGCCACTCCAAAATGTTCCAGCCTTTAATCTGCAACCATGCTCTAGTGGACTTGGAGGTATGCTTGGGATCATTGTCCTGTTGAAAGGTCCAACGTCTCCCAAGCCTCAGGTTGTGACGGACTGCATCACATTGTCATCCAATATCTCCTGGTACTGAAGAGAATTCATGGTACCTTGCACACGCTGAAGCTTCCCTGTACCTGCAGAAGCAAAACAGCCCCAAAGCATGATTGACCCCCCCGCCATTCTTCACAGTAGGCAAGGTGTTCTTTTCTTCATAGGCCTTGTTCTTCCTCCTCCAAACATAGTGTTGATCCATGGCCCAAACAGTTGTAATTTTGTTTCATCAGTCCACAAACACTATCCCAAAACTTCTGTGGTTTGTCCACATGACTTTTGGCATACTGCAGTTGACTCTTCTTATTCTTTGGAGACAGCAAGCGGGTGTGCCTGGGAAGTTTCTGGCATGGAGGCCTTCATTACGCAGTGTGCGCCGTATTGTCTGAGCTGAATCTTCCGTACCCACATCTGACAAATCTTTTCTCAGTTCCTCAGCAGTCACACGGGGACTTTTCTCCACTCTACGCTTCAGGTAGCGCACAGCAGTCGAAGTCAGCATCTTCTTTCTGCCACGACCAGGTAGCGTTTCAACAGTGCCCTTTGCCTTGAGTTTGCGAATGATGCTTCTATGGTCTCTCTTGGTATGTTTAACATCTTTGCAATCTTCTTATAGCCATTGCCCTTCCTGTGAAGAGTAATCACATCTTCTCTTGTCTTCCTGGACCATTCTTTTTTACTTCACCATGTTGTAACCACACCAGTAAATGTCTAGAAGGAGCAGTCATTTTAAAGCTGCCTAATTTGTGCTTATTATGCTTTATTGCTGCTCCGTGACATCCAAAGGTGTTTTAATACCTGATTGAAAACACTTGAATGAACCTCTGTTCTTCAGAGTGGTAGTCTTTAGGGGTTGAATAATTGTGTCAATGAAGAATTCACAAAATAAACATTTACTACTGTATTACAAAACCTATTGATGTCATTTTAGTTGCATATGGTTCTTTAAAAAGTCCTTGTAGGATTTCTTTCTGAATACAATTACAAATGTACACTAAATTCCCTAAAACCCTTTACAGCATTGGGGGTTGAATAATTTTTGAACATAACTGTAAATGTAGTAAACTAGTAGAATGGATGGTATAGGATTGCTGCCAACTGAGGTATACACAATAATACCCAACCCAAAAAATTGTGTCAACATGTAGTGTAAAAAAATAAAAATTAGCATGTGTAATGATGTGTCTATATCAATTCTAGTGACCTTTTTATGGTAAGTTACTTGGTGATTGAAATGTCACACAGAAGGGGCTGACAGCATTTTGGGGAATAACGCTCATTTCTACTACGTGTTGGCAAAAAAAACCGCATAGGTAACGAATCCTGTTCAATGAGCCCTTCTGTTGGACGTGACAGGTGTACTTTTAATATAAAAGATAAAGTATCGGCTGGATACAGTTTTTTTTATCCAGGTCATATGCTCCTATAACCAGGATCAGACTTTTTTTTTTCTTTCTTTTTGGTGGCATCTTCTTTTGCAGGGTGTCAGCAACCAGATGGTTTGGAACTACATTTCCCTTGAGACTCTGCTGACCGTAATGAGCAGCAGTGCATCATGGAAAACGTGGCTTAAAAAGGTCACGGTTGGTGACCTACCTGCTCTATGGTGATGTCATTTTAAAGAGAAGGTTTCATAACGCTATTATGCATTGGTGCGCGCAGCCCGTTACATTAGGGTGTGCGCCCATGAGCATTAATTAACTGAGAACTTATGTTTAGAAGATATTTGCACAAAATTCACATTTTCCATTGGAAATAACAAGCCTATAATCGGAGACCGTTTTTATGCCATTCATGAGCCAGCTAAGGGACATCTGAAATGTCCATGTAAGAGGTGAAGGAGGACCTCTTCACCCTACATTAGGGTGCGCCTGGGCACACCCCCTGTGCATGCCTATGCTAGTATACTAAAGTGAAACCTTTATTGCTGGTGAGATCTTTTTGGTTTTACTCACAAATCCTTTCATAGCTTTTGGTTTAAGGATTGGCTGAACTCTCTGGTAACGTGTTGGGTATGATGTGGATCTTCTGTGTTTTGACCTGAGGGCATGGCACCCATCACTACATTTAATAAGTGTATATAGCCATCTTTTGTGTGCCTTTTTATAGATTGTCACGTGACACTGAGGCAGTATTGAATATTAAGTGTGGGGGGGGGGCACAGTGGATGATTCTATCATTGGAACTAGAAGCATACAGAAGACAGAATATTGCTTTTTTTTCCCCCAGTAAGCTGTCAAATCTCTCAAACGTCTTTTTATTTTCCTGTGTTCTATTTTTATCATGGATTCACTTAGATGTTTATTGTTGCTCTGCCATGTTTGTTTCCGCGTCCTTGGCGCTCCACTTGGGATTTCTGAGCGGTAGTAAAGGGCCTGCATCTTATTTGGCTCTAATGCATTGCAGACTCCTTTGGGAGTGATCGTTCAGCCTTGTTTTATAGCACGTTAATCTGTTAAAGCTGCAGCTCTCTGTACATGATGCTTTCAGCAACTACTTCTAGCACGGCCTCCTTGCAAAGTGATGGTCCACATTGCGACCCTCTGTGTTGGCATTATGGATCGGGTGCTTCTTACAAAGAGAGGTTGGTTACGTTTTAGTTAATAGTGTCCTGTGTATTATGTCAAGCTTCTCTTTAATCACATTTTCTGTGTTTTCAGTGACTCCGTATCTCCTGCATCTTTGCTCGTCACAGCTGTCTTTTATGGCTGAGAATATTATGACACGGCTATTGGATTGCTGCAACAAAACTGATTGAATGATTTTTATCAGGGCAATTGAACTTTTTCTAGCCCCAAGGTATACTTTTTAGTTTAACCTCCAGAGGCGGACGAGTACCCTGGCCACAATAATCTAAAAGCCACAGCCATCTAGAGGCCCAACGGCCGAGTGCTTAAGGCCCATGAACACAGTCCGATTCTGGCTGCGATTTTGCAGTCTAGTATCCCAGAAATGCGTCTCAAAAGGATTTCTGTTGTCGTAGGGCAAAATCATAACTATTTGCCTACTGCGACATGGTGAATTAATGGTTTATGCACTTCCGATCGAAGAGCGGTGTCAGAAATGTTTGGTCGCACTCCTACAGAGAGACAGCCCTTACGGGACCGCTGTAAAGACGCTGAATCATGGCTAGTTGTCTTGGCTAAGATTTGTATATAGTACAGTCTGGCATGAACGAGGAGGCAGATTGTGCCGTCTATCTGATAAGACATCATCTTAAAGAATTCAAAAAGTCACACCGTGCATCCTTGCTGTTGAGGAGCAGTGGTGTCCTTAGTCCTGTAGGGGGCAACAGATTTATCCTGACTTAGCAAGGTTGACCTGTGCTGGAGCTGCCCAAGGACCATTGAATCCATGATGGCTTTATATTCTACTTCTTTTGCTCCCTTTTAGCTTGTTTTGATTCTGGATTTAAGACGCCTCCATAAAAAGATTTGGGGAATTTAAAGGGATACTAGCACTTAAACTGTAGGAGTACGTGTGCATCACAAATAAAACCACATTCTAAAACACATGCTGCGGTTTGCTGTAAGTAATTACATGTAAAAAGTGGGAAAAAAATATTTTATTCTCCCTACCCCACCCACCCAAATGAGGCAACATCTACCGAAGTTTTTCTTTTGTTTCTGTGGTGTAACCGTTTAACGGTACATACTCGCCACCCAGGACATACTTGAAAACGAGAGAAATCTCAATGTGTCCTTCCTTGTAAAATCCTTCCTTTTTAAAAAATAAATAAATGAGAGAGCGGGAGTTTTTAGATACGGCTGCAGGAGGGCTATTGTTCAGGCTACTCAAGATAAAACATGGCAGCTGACTGAGTTAAGAGATCGTAAAAGCCTTCGAATCTACCCCCTGGTGATGTCCTTTGAATACATCCCACACAATACAAGGCGATTTTAGACAGTGATCGAGCCATAGAGTAAATTCTATGTCCAAAGAGAAGAGCAAGGGATGGATAGATACTGGGGGGGGGGGGCGGCAGTTTACAACGCAAGATCACACAATGGATGCTCCCAGTGACGGAGTAGAGTATTTTCTTAACTAAACATAAAAGAGAAAATCAAAGTACATTTAAGCTATCAGCAACATAAACACAATAAGGACATTTAATTTTTAGTGGCAGTGGGCAAGTCTTGCCTGCAGGTCCTTGTCATGAAGATGGTATCCACACCGCAATCTCTGGGCCAGTCAGAGCGGTTGATGTTTACCGGACCTATAGGAGAATGGCAATGGCGGCACCCAGCAGGTATGACTAGTGCACTTAAAAATGTGTATCTAGCTCCTAAGACTAATATTCAATGGTCATGGCTTGACTTGGAGGTCACTGGCACACCTTTGCCTCACTTGCCACCTCGTCTAAACAATCTTCTGAAAGCAGAAATCATGTATGGTCAAATTCATAAGACACCTTCACTATTTTGCGACTCTCGATCCCTGCTGGATTGTATACTGCGCCAGACACTCCTCCCAAAGGGTTTATTTTCTCTCCATTGTCTCAGACTCCCTTTCTTTGTGCATTTTTATATTGTGTAACTATCCTGTCATATTTAAACTCTTGGTAGTGAATTGTGTGTGTTTTTTTTTTTTCTTTTCTATTCAGGAAGCACAGTATGGACTTTGTTGACAAGAATGTCCATGAGCCTCATTAGAATTTTTATGTCTCAAACTTTAGCCTAGCAGTCAAGTACTTTGGTACTAAAGTAATGACACAAATGATGACTATAGAAAATTATGATGTGCTGAGGAATGAATTCTATATATTTCACAAAACGTGGCTTTCCGTGCCTATTGACCCTAGATTGAGATGGCTAGGTATCATTTAAAAAAAAAATTTAAAATGATATAGTTTTGCAATGAAATGTTGACATGTTCTAATCTATTTTCGAATGACCTTGAGGAAACCTAGGTATTGTTTCCATTGGTAGTCAGTTCCAGGTGAGAAAGGCCATGATTGGGGGGATATATATATATATATATATATCAAAAATAAAGGGAACACAAACCTAAGACCTCCTAGATCTGAATGATGTGGTCATTACATAGTTGACTGTGCTGACAACAAAATCACACAAACATTATCAATGGAAATCAAATTGAGCAACCCTTGGAGGTCTGGATTTGGAGTTACACTCAAAATTAAAGTGGAAAACAACACTACAGGCTGATCCAATTTTGATGTAATGTCCTTCAAGTCAAAATGAGGCTCAGTAGTGTGTGTGTGGCCTCCACATGCCTGTATGACCTCCCTACAACGCCTTGGCATGCTTCTGATGAGGTGGCGGATGGTCTCTTGAGGGATCTCCTCCCACACTTGGACTAAAGCATCCCCCAACTCCTGGACAGTCTGTGGTGCAACGTGGCGTTGGTGGATGGAGCGAGACATGATGTCCCAGATGTGCTCAATTGGATTCAGGTCTGGGCAACGGGTGGGCCAGTCCATAGCATCAATGCCTTCGTCTTGCAGGAACTGCTGACAAACTCCAGCCACACAAGGTCTAGCATTGTCTTGCATTAGGAGCAACGCAGGGCCAACCACCAGCATATGGTCTCACAAGGGGTCTGAGGATCTCCTCTCGGTACCTAATGGCAGTCAGGCTACCTCTGGCGAGCACATGGAGGGCTGTGCAGCCCCCTAAAGAAATGCCACCCCACACCATTACTGACCCACTGCCAAACCGGTCATGCTGGAGGATGTTGCAGGCAGAACATTCTCCACGGCTTCTCCAGACCCTGGCATGTCTGTCACATGTGCTCAGTCTGAACCTGCTTTCATCTGTGAAGAGCACAGGGTGCCAGTGGCGAAGCTGTCAAACGTCCTGCACGGTGTTGGGCTGTGAGCACAACACCCAACTGTGGACGTCGGACCCTCATACCACCCTCATGGAGTTGGTTTCTGACCGTTTGAGCAGCCACATGCACATTTGTGGCCCGCTGTAGGCCATTTTGCAGGGCTCTGGCAGTGCTCCTCCTGTCCCTCCTTGCACAAAGGCGGAGGTAGCGGTCCTGCTGCTGGGTTGTTGCCCTCCTACAGCCACCTCCACGTCTCCTGATGTACTGGCCTGTCTCCTGGTAGCGCCTCCATGCTCTGGACACTACGCTGACAGACACAGCAAACCTTCTTGCCACAGCTCGCATTGATGTGCCATCCTGGATGAGCTGCACTACCTGAGCCACTTGTGTGGGTTGTAGACTCCGTCTCATGCTATGACTAGAGTGACGGCACCGCCAGCATTCAAAAGTGACCAAACCATCAGCCAGAAAGCCTAGGAACTGAGAAGTGGCCTGTGGTCACCACCTGCAGAACCACTCCTTTATTGGGGATGTCTTGCTACCTGCCTATGCTTCCCTCCTTTTGTCTATTCAATTTGCACAACAGCATGTGGACTTGATTATCGATCAGTGTTGCTACCTAAGTGGACAGTTTGATTTCACAGACGTGTGATTGACTTGGAGTTACATTGTGTTGTTTAAGTGTTCCCTTTTATTTTTTTTGAGCAGTATGTGTATATATAATAATTTTTTTTTTTTTGTTATATTCACACTTTAGGGACCTGACGCCACTGACCCATGTGATATGAGTATTTTTTTTTGCTCACCCAGTACTCACTGTTTTCTGTAATTCGGTTGGTTTCTCCTTAATGAAATCTGACCTCAATCCGCACAGCTGGAATTGGTGGCTAGTGTAGACCAATTAACTAAATAGGGCTTTAATCAATAGAGCATAAACCATATTCAGATTGTATTGTGTCTCTAATGGTTTGGCAGTTTTCACCCGGATTATAATACACAATTTGCCTTGCAGACGCTATATAGTTATACCGTCCCGTGTGCCTCTACGTCCTCAACCAATAAGCCAACTCTGGAGTTCTAAGAAAAAAAGCAAAGACCATACGCACAGCAGCCGCATTGATATTATTATAAGAGATGCTTTAAGATGGGGGCTGTTGGTTCATCGGACAGCCAAATCCCCACGATGTCCAGAGAGCAGAGAAAGAGGTTACCAGACTCTCTCTAAATGTAAACGATTGTATCTTTTTATTAGGGTGTCGGCAACGCTTTGGCTGTAGCCTGTCATTGCCTTGGCTTGATACAGGCTGAAACATTGTAAACGCCTTAATAAAGGATACTAATATTAACTTTATGGAGTGCCCACCCCATTTGACCACCAGCAGTGCATATGTATGGGTTTCTCCGTGACACTTCCTGGGACAGGAAGAACCTATAACTAAAATAAAGATTTAATCAATGGATACACCCCCTCACCCCTCTTGGCTCCTCATCTCTTCTCTGTGAATGTCTGCGATCTAGGCTGAATACATTGTCCATAAAACAAAATTCTCTTACGGTTGTCCCCATAATAGATTGACTGCATTAACACCTTCATCAGAATTTGACTTGTGTACTTGAGGATATGAGTTCTTGGATCCCCATGATTGTCATCATCTACCTCCTATTTTAGTGCGAAGTTGCGTTTTGGTAACCATGCATGTTTGCATTTTTTCATCTTATGAATTCTTTATTACTTAATCAATTGAGCTGCGACATACCGTATTCTGCTGATCCGCCTCAGATTAAACTTCTACAGCCGCTCGCAGCTTAACTACTCCTCGCTAATGTAACTCATTATTAGTAAAAGGTCTTTGACAAATAAGTAGTCTAGCTGATCAGTCAGTCTCTTAATTGCTCTCAATAAACCTTTCATAGATTTATCATAAAAGCACGTTGCATCAGTAAAAGCTATTATTTATTTATATTTTATATTGTAAACGCATTTTAAGGGACACACTTGTAAGCGTCTTGGGTCGGATGGCTCCTCAAACTGGTTTCGAACCCCCCTCCATCTTTTGGGCCACCCGCCATACATCATGTGACATTTCTGCCATGACTGTCTAGATGGCTCGTTCACTAAATTCTGGTATTTCTGATCAGTTTATGTAACCTCATAATGTAAATAGGAAAAAGATAAACAAAAAAACATTTTTTTTTTTTAATCCTTAGTTTTTATCGGTATTAAAAATGGAGGAAAAGTATATTCGCACCCAGCCCAGTCTTGCAGTTGATGGACAGTCATTGTACTTGAGGCTCTTTTAGTCCTGTCCCCTAGAGCTATGTTGCTCTGTAAAGTGTCAGAATACAGTCGCTTACATAACTTCCCGTAAAAGGTTGTGTTTCAAATAAACTATCATCCACAACAGTTTGTGCCCAGGGGGAGGAATGGTCCCAGAAGAAATAGGTGTGCTTTCAAAGAAAATGAACTAGCCCCTGGTCCAGCTGTCACATTGAAATGTGTCTGGCAGGTAACGGCAGCCTACAGGTAAAGCGGTCTGAGAAGTAAGGGTTAAGTAGGGTTACATGGGTATAATCCGGATTGAATGCACTTTGCTGATGCACTTCACCCTTCTCCTTGCTTTACCTTTTGCACGTCTCATTGGATTAATGCCTCATCCTGCTGTCTTTACATAATAGACCCAGTTTACAACCGGCCGAAAAGCCCTTTCCATCAAACTGGCTGAGATTATGATAATGAAGATGCAAACATTGAGATGTATTAAAGTCTTAAAGCGAGCCTGTCGTGATTCACACAATTTGAGCTCATTTTTATAGGGATTTAAATCCATATATCTACAGCGAAGCAACAAGGAAATGTATAGATTTGTTTTTTTCTGGCCCATTGTGCTGAAATGCAGGACAGCCGTCTTATGGTTACTTCTGTACCTTTTCAGGTATAGGCAATACCATACTGATCTTTATGATGATTGCTATATTCATATCTTCAGACCGTGCCTCCTGTAGGTTGAGCCTGTCCATGACCAATTCATGTTACAGATGAAACCGCCATCAATAGGAACTTTTATCTCCCAGGGTGTACAGGGGTATAACAGAGCTGCATATCAACAAAATTCACAAGGTGTTTGTTAATCATAAAATACTTGACGTATCCTTGGCTAATAAAGCTAAATTCTTGTTACAAACATTTTTATTTACAACCATGACTACATACTAGGGGCTCAATTGTCATTTAGCCAGACAGCTGAAGTCTGCACCCTTTTTGCCTGTAATTTGCCCCCGCCCCCCCCCGGCACCTGAGATTCAAATTGGGGCAAGCCAGCATTTTGATTCCCACTAGAAAGATGTTTGAATGTTGGCTCTCACTGATATCATTTTCAATCTATCGTAAGGTGGTATCCAAGGATATACAAGGTGTTGATCAATGCGTTTTCGGGCAGGGGAAACCTGATAAAATTAAGGGTATTCTGTGCGATTTATTAGTAATTCTAACCCTAAAATATTTAGGGTTTGGTTTCAATTGTGATTAATTCATGTGAAAAGCAATTTTTGGGCTTTTCTCATACTAGCCTGAACTTTATCAACATGGAGCCGTTTATCAAATATTAGCTGCAGTTGAATTCACTGATATTTCTTCGCAACAAAATCTCATCGGACACGTGAGAATATTTTTTCGAAAGATCGGTCAATAGAATTGGAGTCTCATGGTTTGGAAGTAAAGTCTTGGCATAGCCTTCTCTTGGCCGCACCTCCTTGTGACGTGCCTGAAAACGGTTGTGTGTGTGTCGTGTTTTTTTTTTTCTTCTTCAATCGATAAGCTCTTGGGGCATCCACGTGCCTTGGTCTGGGTTTTCTTGTGACCTTCTAGTTGAAGGTTGTTTTTCTTTAAACCTTCTATCAGCCAGAGTCTGGAACTGGTTAAATGGCCCTTTCTGCACTCTTTGGCCATGTAGACGACCCTGTGTTGAGAAACAAAAGGCCATTATTCAATGTAAAAGCTGGTGCTTTGTGGAATCCACCTCCGACCGTAATATTGTGAAATAAACCAACTAGTCACTGGCAAATACCTCCACATCTGAATGTTCTGCGGGCTCGTGCTATTATAGGTGGAGAGTGTCGGATGGTCGTTTATACTGTGTAGTCTTCTCCCCTCAAGCAGAATGAAAGCTCTTTTGACCATGTCCCCCATATCATGGCAGGTTGTATGTGACTGCCTTTGCAGGTTGGAGGAAACTGAAAGAATCCTTTTTTCCTTAGCCCAAATTTCCCATTTCTCCGAAAATTGTAGCAATTTTTTTTTTTTTTTTTTTTGGAGAAAGTATTTTACCAGGAAGGATACATTGAGATTTCTCTCGTTTTCAAGTATGTCCTGGGTGGCGAGTGTGTACCGTTAGGTGTCTTGCCCAAGGACACTTACTGGAGAGGTGCTCGTGCCGGGATTCAAACCTATGTCTCTGGTTATAGAGTAGTGATGTTGCCTCCACCCAGCCGGTGTTCCAGGCTACACCAGTTGAAGGTGGGGGACAAGTTATTACCATTATATCTATTTGACAAGAATTTTACCAGGAAGGATACATTGAGATTTCTCTTGTTTTCAAGTATGTCCGACAAAAACAGACCAAAACCATTCCACCAGGTAAAATCTGTAATAGGGATTGTATGATGAAAAGTCTGCCTTTTTAAAATTTAGTTGATCATTCTTCAAACGTTTGGATTTGGTAGCTTGCCCCCCCCCCCAAAACCCTGCCAAGAAAATGGTTTAAAGATAATTGATACATAGCAGCATCGATACTTGATATTGGGCTATTCTGAAACCTGTTCCCCCTGATGTTGAAATGAGCTCCTCTCCCTGTTCGGTTGAAAGTAGGTGGATGAAAACCTAAATTTTCACTTCAGGTAAACCTTTTACATGTATAATGGTGGGTTTAACCATTAAAGGGGGGCGGACGAGGTGTAAGTAACGAACGTATTCAGAACGAATACCACCTAATAATCCAGCATACAGCAATATTTCTCCAATGGCTTTATTCCTTCACCTACGGTCGAAACGTTCTGTATTATGGTGATGGAATAAAGCCATTGGAGAAATATTGCCGTATGCTGGAATTATTATGTGGCATTGAATTGGCCATGGAGTGAGGACCCACCGGCTGCCGCTTAAAGGTGGGTGCAAGCATCCGATACATTGCATATTCAGAACGAAGCTCTTCTGTGTATCGGATCAGTGTATGCCACGTTCTAGAATCCTTACGTGGGGAGTATTAAAGGAACTTTCCAGGGTTTTTGTTTTTAACGATCATTAGGGCCGACCATCTGTTCATTCTTCAGTGTTTGTGAAACAGATTTCTTTAAAAGATGGGGAGGTCTTATTCGATTGCCAAAACTTTATGGCACCTTTTGCCTTCCCCTAAACAACTTCTCCCCGCACTCATATTAAGATGTATTTTATTTGTGCTTCTGTACTATTGGCGTTGTCTCTTCTATACTGTACGGTATTCTTTATGTTGCACTTCATGCTTAACCCTTTCACTGGGGAACGTCCTCATTGACTCCTAAGGAAAGATAGGGGTGGAGATCAGGGTTCCTTTGAACCCAGATATCTCCCGACTGTTTTCAGCTAGCAGGATCATGTTTGATATCATTAGAAAGGCCAGAGCATGGCCTTTCCAATGATACCAAACATGACCATGTTTAAAGTAAAGAAAAAAAATAACAATAATATAGAAAAGAAAAAGACGTGAAATGGCTCAGCAGTGAAGGGGTTAAGATTGATAGACTAGTGTATTTAAAAACTGCTCAGACTGTTTTACAACAGTAAAAAAATTAAGTAAATTTCTAAAGTCCCTTGACCTAAGTATTCTCAAATCAATGGAAATCCATAGGTAATATAGGAAAGTTGTGGACTTTCACAGGCAGTGGGTTGGACTGGCCTGTGATGTGATTGGACCCAACAGAATGGGTCACCTTCTGAAAACAAAACTCTTCCATTAGACTACTCAGACTTTGAATTCTTAATAATTAAAAGTTAAAACTCATTAACTCAGTATTTTTTTTTTTTCCCTCATCTTTGCAAATCCTCTTTTTGTTCCGGTCTGTAGTTCATATATTAACCTTTTGTAGATGGTGGTGTTTGTTTTGTTGTTTTTTTTTTTTTTTTTAAATGAAAGTGTACTCACATCATATTCTTTTTGTTTCAGCATTCCCCATCAGAACCTTTCCTCGATTCCGTGCCGGATATGACTCGGCTTGGTGGTCCCAATGCTCCCTTAATGAACACAGAAGACTTCCTGCCATCCATGCAGGCACAGCCTCCGCAAAAGAAAAGGAAGAAAAAAAACAACCACATAGCGGATGACAAGGCCAGTAAATGTTTTGGACCGGATGGTTTGCCTATTGAGAACGCAGAGTTTTCAGCCGACGGTGCACCCGAAGTGAAGAAGAAGAAAAAGCCGAAGGTTAAAAAAGAGCCTAAAGAGCCTAAAGAACCTAAAGAACCCAAGGAGCCTAAGGAGCCTAAAGCACCAAAAGCAAAAAAAGAACCCAAGGAACCGAAGCCTCCGAAACAGCCCAAAACTCCCAAAGAACCGAAAGAGAAAAAGGTTAAAACACCAAAAGCCAAGACCAGCAAGAAGGCAAGGTAAGGACGCTCCAATGGTTATTGTGAACCTGATGGTGACGCTAATAAATAGGCACCAAATGGGAAGTTTGACCGCCGTATGGGGGGGGGGGGTCTGGAGTTTACCTCCAGAGGTGGAACAAAGGGATTGCTTCACTTCTGTTGCTTCTCTGAAGAATCGATCCTTAAAACTGAGTTTCCTAGAGCTCATATTGCATGGAAGTCAGTGCATCTAGAAGTCCACATTGTTGGTGGTGTCTTACAAAAAGTATATCAATTTTAAAATCCTTCTAAAAATAGTTATGGTGGCTCCAATCAAACTACTTTTGGATACTTGCAATGTTCACTCCTATTCATTGAATCCATTCAAGTTTATGAGAAGGGTAATATTGTATGATGCTGCTTTGGTTTTGTTCGGCAGAAAAGTATACCTACGAAACGCGGTAAAGCAGAAGCGTGTGATTTTTTTTTTTTATTTTTATTTTGGTAGGGAGAGAAAACGGTACAAAGGGAATCCCCATCCATGGTTCACCTTCAACTAAGGTGACCTATGACTAAGTGAGTGTCAATGAGCAGGAAACGCGTAATGCATATTTTACTACTTCTCTCACGTGTACACGTGACTGGCTATGTTTTACTTCAGGGCTTGACAAATATGTCAGATTCAAAAGACTGTATGAAAAACTGGGAACCAGCTACACATTTGTTTAGGTGCCAGTTTAACCCCATAGTGACCAGGCGGTTTTGCCATTGTCCAAAAGTACCCACTGCTGTATTTGCATTTCTACGCTGTTCATGTTTAGCTCTAATTTTCCTCATGTTTATGGAACACACGCATATTAAATGGCCTTTATACAAAATGATGGAAATAATGGAATTTTTAGAATTTGCTATAAGAAAAATAAAAAATGGGAAAAACCCCTTTGAACTTTGACCACCAAACTTTGACCGCCAAAAATACCCCGGCTAAATAGTTTCTAAATTTTTTCCTTAGTTTAGAAATGCCTAATGTTTACATGTTTTTGCCTTTTAACACTTTCACCGCTGAGACATTTCACTTTGGTGTGCTGCGCTCATTTTGCCTGTTTTTTTGTGCTCCTCATGTTTAATCTCGATTTGAAGTCTTGTTTTTATTATACGACTCAAACTAAATTTTTTTATTTTTTATCAACCTGGTAATGTTTGCCATTATTGGAAAGGCCATGCTCAGCCCTTTCTATTGATAACAAGCATGTCCCTCTAGTTGCCACCGATGGGGAGATAAATGCGCTCGCCCCTCCCTTTCAGGCACTCTCCAGGGGGTGCCTGAAACTGACGTCATCGTGACAGCCGCAGACCTTAAAACCGGAGGTCCGACTTCATGCCAGAGAGGTAAGTATAGGGAGGAAAGGGGTTAGAGGACCATGACGTACAGGGTATGTCCTTGGTCCTTAAGGGACTTTTTTTTTTCAGGACGTCATTGGTCACTATGGGGTTAAGGTTTGTGTGGAACTTGCCAAAGCTTCAGTAAGGGTTACCATTCTAGCAGAAAGTGGCTACTTGGCTTCTGGATTTGTGAAGGGCACCTCTACATCAGGATTCCATTGGTTTATGTTGGTGAATTTTATTAAGTGTATGTGAGGCATAGGCGACTCTACAGGGGGGCAAGGGGGGCAATTGCCCCCCCTAGGTTATTCCTTGCCCCCCCCCACCAAAAATCAGCATCCAGCTTCCCACACTTTTTCGAAATGCTGTATCTCCGTCCCTGTGCATCGTATATAGACAATCTATGTGTCATTGGAAAGGGCAGATTCTGGCCTTTCCAATGATACCCAACATGACCATATTCAGTTTGAAATAAAGGTCATAAAACATTAAAAAATAACGGACACTTAATCTTAAGGCTACATGCTGCACAGTATTCATTTCATGTTTTCCCATGAATAATGGCATATTAGGGGTTAAGGGGGTAGCTAAATGCCACATTGTTTATTATTTTTATAAAGCGTCTAATCATCTTTAGATCCTTTGCTTTTCATCACATTTCGGGGGAATTCATTTAGCTGAAAATATAGTGAATTCCTATTTAGCGAATGGTCACTGTAATTTGCTAAAAGTGGAGTCGCTGAAGCAGCAATCAGACATTCAGCGAAAACTGCCGAATTGTGGCAAATAAAGTATCAGGTTAGTACAATAAAAAGGCATCATTGCATCACATTACTCATTGCGTCACATTACTTATTGCATCACATTACTCTGGGGTTTTGGAACCTTATTTATATATATACTTATTTAGGGACCTATTACCTGGTTTGGGTTAACCCTTGCGTTGACATGGTTTTGTGTTAGCGCCAGGTTAATTGAGTCTAGCACCTGACCAACAGATCGTTTGCCTCCCGCTACAAACGGGAAAAATCACTTAGCGCGTTGCTATTAGCGATTTGTACTGCGAGCTTACTGTACTTTCCACGTCCTTTACTTAACACGGAGAGCGCTAGAGATCTCTAGCGCTTTTGCAGCTAACAGATCACTTGGTGCCAGCGCTAATTGCAACATTTTACCTACTGCTCAACCCTGGTGCTATCTCCAAAAAAACTGTAAAAACAGGTCCTCACCCAAAATTAACAGGCATTTGAAAGGAATGCAGCACAGGTGTTCTCTTGGCCCCATACACCATAGCAATGGATCTGGTCCGCATTGTCGTTGCTGTTGCAGTAGGCTCTATTATAAATGTATCCTTTATCCACATATATCCTAATAAATTGCCTAATTTTAAACCTTTTATGCTGGAGGTTATTCATAGTATGGAAGTGGTTGATTATTAGGGTGACCGTGTGGACCATGTTTAAAGTGACACATGGATAAGTCTTGCCCTGAAACATGTATTATTTATATGCTGCAGCAGGGAAATTTTTGTCGCTCACCTGGCCTTCCTTTTGGATCCATTAAATGCAGTGTAATGATTCTACATGCTGCTGGGTGGCATTTATCATGCAATGCCCATCAGCCTTAATATATGTGTGCATCAAAACATGGATAATACGGCCACCTTGAAGGATTTTAATAATGCAGGGTGTGAGGTTATTCACTGGATGTGTTCATATTAAAGCTTGTGAGGGCAGGGGATAGGAAACAGTATGGCCCGGCACTCTGCACTGGAAAGAAAAAACAGTTCTGTCCTGTATACAACTGCATTAGCGCTGGGTCTCAGCCCGGTTCTTAGAGTTTTCCTAGCGTGCGCCAAACGACCTTGTTTATGGACTACTGCAGACAAGGTGATCTGTTAGTAGGTCGTCAGGCACTAAGTTTTAGCGACTCGCGCTAAATTTTTCCTTTAGTGATGGTGTTTTAGTTCACACTAGGTGATAGGGCTCTTAGTTTTATTCAGTAGTATGATTTAGTGGTGAAAATTATTAGTGCCCCCCCCAGTTTTGACTGCGGTATCTTCTGTGCCCCCTAAATATTGTTCCTAGAGTCGCCACTGATGTGAGGACTAGACGTGAAATCTAGTTCTTCAACCCGTTCATCTCCAAGCACTTTTATTGAAAACTTATTTGAAACACGGAATGCATTGTGAAAGAAGGATAAAATGATAATTTTGCATAAAATTTTGTTTATTATTGGTTAAACCCTTCACCACAAAGCTTTTATTTTATTGAAACGTTTTTATCACAACATTTATTTGAAGCCTGGAATGCAAAGCTAACAATTCAATGTAAGGCAAAATAGAAAATTGGTACAGAAATTGTTCGGAGATGGTTAAAAAAAAATTTAAATGTAAATTAGATGTATTTTTTTTATACATTCCTTTATAAACTACAGAAACATTGTTGGAATGTAAGATTCTAAACTCTAGATGGTGTTTCTTATCTTACACAATATCACACGGGGTCTGCATTATCGGCATACAGGCAGAAATTGCCTTTGTGCCAAGTACTGTAAATGTGATAAAGATAAATAATGGTGAGATCTCCTGCTCATAGACATTTTGTAGTGATCATAATGAGACTATTGGCAATGCGGCGTCCAAAAAATAGCAATAGAATATAAAAATATTTGTATATGTCGGTGTATGGAAATTACAGTTGCACCTTGTATCTGTACTTTACAGGGATTTTCAGTAATTAGAACTCTGTGAATCTTCTCTCTGTACAGCAGTAAGTGACCCCACAACTCACTGTATTCTGACCTCTTGCTGGCTGTTGTAATACAACAGTAATGCGTTTGAGGTTTTTGTTACAGTGAGATTTGGGGCTGCTATATGCGGGTGGGTACTTTGAGAGTGATAAAGTGGAATGTGTTTCTCCACAGGGGGCACACTAATTTGGATGTAAAAAGGTGTGGAAATTGGCTTTTAGTATGCAAATGATTGCTTTTCAATGTATTGCAATGCAAAATCAAGATAAATTGACTTTAGGAGTGAAGGGGTTAAGCGATTTAAAATAATTTTGTTTAACTTTTAGATTGTAAGATCTTGAGCAGGGTAATCCATCCTTCTGTTCCGTGTATGTATTTGCTATTCTGTTTCTCACATTGTACAGCGCTAAGGAATTTGTTGGCGCTTTATAGATACTTGTAACCGTAACTATTAATCTGCTACAGAGATTTTACTGGGATGAAAGGTTCTAAACCCTAGATGGTGTCCTTCATCTCACACAATTTCAAAAGGAAATGGCCTTTGTTTCAAATACAGTAAAAGTAATAAGATGTGCACTACATGTCGAGTGTCACTTATTCAAAATGCTTGGGACCTGAAGTATTCTAGATTTCGGAAGTTTGCATATGAGTTTTTTGGAACGTGACCAAAGTCTAAACAATAAATTCATTTGTTTCATATACACTTTATACACACAGCCTGAAGGTATTTTTATACAATATATAATTTTTTTCCCCCTGTTATTTGAGACCAGGTTTGAATTTTTACACTTCTGGTGTTATGTCAGTGCTCAAAATATTTCTTAGGAATATTTTGCGTAAGGGACGCTCAAGCTGTATAAATGGCCAGATACCCTTATGGAGTGTTGTGAGGATCATAATGAGGTTATTGGCAATGCAGCTCCATAAAATACCTAATAGAATATAAATATATCCGTATGTTCCTATACCAGAGCCTTAACATATGGGATTTGTACTGTACAGTGATTTTAATAAAACGTATCCTCGCACAGTAGTGCGTGGCCAGAGCTCTCCCTGTATTCTGCCTTCTCTCTGGCTGTTGTAATGCAGCAGTAAAGTTTGCTGAATGTTTTGTTACACGGAGGATGGGAACTGCCCTCTAATGTATTTACAGTAGTATCAGGTGGTAGGAGGGAGATCTGATCATTAATCTTGCATTAATTAGATATGCAAATAGAGTTTTTATGCAAGTTTTTTTGGAATGCAAAATCATACTCCTTTTTGGTAGTGAAATGGTTAAGGATATATAAACTGTATATATGTGTAGTAATGAGTCTATTGATAATGTCCGTGCCTTACATGGGAGTGTCATTTTTGTTTCAGATATTTTGTGTTGAGCATCTTTGTACATGTGTGGCCTCTGTTCAAGCAGAAAGCCTCATCTGACTAGAGCAGGGGTACGCAACCATGCCTGTCTAGATCCGGGTTGAAAAACTCCAACCCCCTCAGATGTTTCTGAAATACAGCTCCCATAATTCCTTAGCCATAGATTTCATTCAAAACGTTCTGGCAATTGGAGATCGTCACCATCTGGGAGGCTGGAGTTTGACACCCCTGCTCTAGATATTTTGGCACTAGATCTCCCGTTATGCTCAGCCACTCATTAGGTTGACTGAGCATCATGGGAAATGTAGTGCTGATATATCTGAAGGACCGAGGTTGTTCACTATTGGACTAGAATTTTTTTAAATTTGTTTATCCATTTCGATGCAATTTTTTTCTATTCTGGAAGAATGTGTGTTGTGTTTTTATATATATATATAGATATATATATATATATATATATATATAGATAGATAGATAGATAGATAGATAGATAGATAGATATATAGTTGTCTTCAAAATTATTCAACCCCCACTGAAATTGAGTGTTTTGGCCAGTTTGACATTGATTTTGATCATTCAGTCATCTTGCTTACAATTAAATCAAAGAGGCACGTGTAGGTCAGACAAATATAGCATAACATTTATAATGAAATAACCACAAATGTCTTTTCTGTGCTCACATCATTATCAGTTTTATTCAACCCCCAAGTGACATTCAATCTTAGTACTTAGTACAACATCCTTTTACAGTTATAACAGCTTTTAAACGTGAAGCATAGCTTGACACAAGTGTCTTGCAGCGATCTACGGGTATATTCGTCATGGGCAAAAGCCTCCAGTTCAGTCACATTCTTAGGCTTGCGCACTGCAACTGCTTTCTTTGAGAACCTCTGGTGGGACTTAATCGGATTTAAGTCAGGTGACTGCCATGGCCACTCCAAAATGTTCCAGCCTTTAATCTGCAACCATGCTCTAGTGGACTTGGAGGTATGCTTGGGATCATTGTCCTGTTGAAAGGTCCAACGTCTCCCAAGCCTCAGGTTTGTGACGGACTGCATCACATTGTCATCCAATATCTCCTGGTACTGAAGAGAATTCATGGTACCTTGCACACGCTGAAGCTTCCCTGTACCTGCAGAAGCAAAACAGCCCCAAAGCTTGATTGACCCCCCCGCCATGCTTCACAGTAGGCAAGGTGTTCTTTTCTTCATAGGCCTTGTTCTTCCTCCTCCAAACATAGCGTTGATCCATGGGCCCAAACAGTTCTAATTTTGTTTCATCAGTCCACAGAACACTATCCCAAAACTTCTGTGGTTTGTCCACATGACTTTTGGCAAACTGCAGTCGACTCTTCTTATTCTTTGGAGACAGCAAGGGGGTGCGCCTGGGAGTTCTGGCATGGAGGCCTTCATTACGCAGTGTGCGCCGTATTGTCTGAGCTGAAACTTCAGTACCCACATCTGACAAATCTTTTCTCAGTTCCTCAGCAGTCACACAGGGACTTTTCTCCACTCTACGTTTCAGGTAGCGTACAGCAGTCGAAGTCAGCATCTTCTTTCTGCCACGAACAGGTAGCGTTTCAACAGTGCCCTTTGCCTTGAATTTGCGAATGATGCTTCCTATGGTCTCTCTTGGTATGTTTAACATCTTTGCAATCTTCTTATAGCCATTGCCCTTCCTGTGAAGAGTAATCACCTCTTCGCTTGTCTTCCTGGACCATTCTCTTGACTTCACCATGTTTGTAACCACACCAGTAAATGTCTAGAAGGAGCTGAGTATCACAGTCATTTTAAAGCTGCCTAATTGGTGCTTATTATGCTTTATTGCTGCTCCGTGACATCCACAGGTGTTTTTAATACCTGATTGAAAACACTTGAATGAACCTCTGCTCTTCAGAGTGGTAGTCTTTAAGGGGTTGAATAATTGTGTCAATGAAGAATTCACAAAAGAAACATTTACTACTGTATTACAAAACCAATTGATGTCATTTTAGTTGCATATGGTTCTTTAAAAAGTCCTTGTAGGATTTCATTCTGAATACAATTACAAATGTACACTAAATTCCCTAAAACCCTTTACAGCATTGGGGGTTGAATAATTTTGAACACCACTGTATATGTGTGTATATATATGTGTGTGTGTTCTTTAGTTTTCACTTTTTATACTGATTTGGTTTATTGTTCTATACAAATTGATGCGCAGTTCTTTTTATTTACCCTACGACCCAACGGGGCTGCCTTTGCCAATTGATGTGTAATGTGCGCATGATGAGGCAAAAAGAGCAGAATTAACCGCTTGCGAGGAGCTAGAAGAGGGAACGCAATAACATCATATTTCTCCATTTGTGTTCGAAATGTCTTACAACTGTTCTGAATAGTTTCCAAACATCTGAACCTGTTTTTCAAGCTGAGACCAATGTTGGAAAATATATAATTTCCAGATGGAGGCACAGTCAGAAGTACCTAATCCAAATCGGCTCAGAAACACTGTTTTCATTAGGATTAAAATATACTTCAGATTAGTGTTTTGAATCTACGATGCTTTCTGAGAATTTTTGTTTTCAGGTTTTTATGGTGAAAGCCTTACCGTGAGAAGTTTGTGGCGTTAATGCAGTCTCTCCTGACCTATTTTTATTCCATTATTATGCAGGTTGATAAAGGCATGTGGAATATGAGCGCCCTGGCATTTTCATTTTATTATTACATCCATTCGTTTAGCTTTTACATCAATCCATTTAAGGTTCTCGATTCTGTATAGGGGTTATTCAGAGAGCACTGAAATGTCACCCACGTTTCAGTGCTCTCCCATTCGCCGCACTTCAGCGAGTTAAATTCGCTGACCCTGCGGTGGATTCAGCATTCAACGCGCAGGGTCCTCTGGTGTGCGATGAATTGACCCGCCGAGCGTGTTTTCAAACCACCGAATCGCTCAATAAGCTGTCAAAGTTGCCAAATGCATCCGCTGAACAGACCACTGAATCAATCCGAAACAAGCTGACCAGCTGCTGGACATGGGGGTAAAGAAAAAAACAATTGTTAAAAGGTGTTTTTTTTTTAAAAAAAAAAAACCTACTGCATGAAAATAATATGCGTTCTTATAGGGAATAATAAGGTCTGTTACAGAAAAGATGGCATTTTAAAAAGATTTACTGAAAAATGTGTTCTTTTTGCTGCAAGTGAAAAAGAATAAACGTTTGAATAAATATTTAATAAAAACAGGGAATATTTTTTACATTGAAACCTACGAGATTCGACTGATTAAACCTGCCGCATGAAACCTCAAAAATCAGGCCATTTCTCTGACGTTTAACTTCTGTGCAGTGTTCTCTGAATAGATTAACCTTTACTTCTATAAGGGGATTTCACTGCCATCGAACAGCACCGTATTTCGCTGGCAATTCGCCAATATTTGGCGAATGGACACGAAATTCCATGTACCGGTCGGTACAATTCGGTGGCCAGTTCGGCTCACTTTGAATAACCCTTTTAATGACCACTGACGTACTATGTACGTCATGGTCCTTTTAACCTCCCTCTCTATGCTCACCTCTCTGGCCGGGGTCCCACACCGGACTGACTTCCTTGAAGTCGGTTATGTGGGCCCTGGCCATCGCAGTGATGTCACCCCCTGGCGCCTGCAGTGAAGAACGGGGAGGGGGGCTCCCGAACGGCTACAGTTAGAGAAAAAAAGAGGCACCACTGGAGAGAGCAAAATCTGCACTCTTCAGTGGTGCCTCTTTTTTTAACCCCTTAGGCGCCGGACAACGAAGGGCTGACATCTTGGATGACAGCCAAGCCTCTGGGTCACCCCCCCCACCCACTGACATTGTCGACATATGTGCGATGACGTCCGTGGGACAGTTAAACCCCTAGCTGCCAAGTTGAGTTAGGGGGATCCCCCTATCTCCTGATCCCTGGCAGATTAGAGGGTCTTGTGTGGTATCATTGGAAATGCCTGATCATGGCCTTTCCAATGATACCAAACATGACTAGGTTTGGAATAAAAGTAAAGTGTTTTTAAAAAAATTAAACAAATTGGGTATAATAAAATAGGACTTCAAATCACATCTAAGCTTGATGAGCATAAAACGGTCAAAATGATTTCAGCACACAGAGCTGAAATGGCTCAGCAGTGAAGGGGTTAACCCCTTAGGGACCGCTGACGTACTATGTACGTCCTGCCCACTGGACTCCCTTAGACCCGTGGACGTACATAGTACGTCAGCGGCTCCTAACCTCCCTCCCGACGGATACTCCCCTTCCTTGCCGGCTTCCACAACGTCTATGGCAAGCTTCAAGCTTGCCTCGTCGTTTTCTGGGGGCCGGCCGATCCGATGACCTCATCACGCTGCATGATGACGTCATTGGCAGGCGCCAGTGGTGAAAATTCAGGAAGGCGAGGGGGGGGGCTCCTTTTGGAGCCCTTTATCTCTCCAACCATGTAAGCTACAGTGATGCTTTTTGCACCGCTGGAAAGGGGAGAGTCTCCCTTTTTCATCGGTCTATAGCATTAACACATCGCTGCCAGATCGCGTTTCGGGCGCTAATCGGCATCAAAACTCAATTCGAACCTGGAGGGGGCTGACATCTTGGATGTCAGCCAAGCCTCCAGGTCCCCCCCACCCACTGACAACCTCACCATATGTGTGAGGATGTCAGTGGGCCAGTTAACCCTCTAGCTGCCATGTTGAGAAAGGGGGATCCCTTGGATCCCCTTATCTCCCGATCTGTGGCAGCTAGATGGTCATATGTGACATCATTGGAAAGGCCTGATCATGGCCTTTCCAATGATACCAAACATGACCAGGTTTGGTTTAAAAATAAAATAGAAAAACACACAAAGAAAATTTTAAAAATAGATTTTTTGAAATAAAGTTTTGTCTGGGGGGGTTTAGTTTAAATAGGACCTAGCCTGTCATCTAAAAATAATTAGCACAAAACTGTCAGAATGAGCGCAGCGCACATAGGTGAACTGGCTCAGCAGTGAAGGGGTTAAAAAGCAAAAACATGTAAAAATTATGTATTTCTATTCTCGGGACAAAATTTTGAAACCATTTAGCCAGGGTCTTTTTGATTTTGGGGATTAAATTACGAAAAAGTGTGTTTTTACCATTTTTTTTCATCACATATTTTTAAAGTAAATTATAGGATATGATGGAAATAATGGTATATTTAGAAATCCATTTAATGGCGAGAAAACTGTATATAATGTGTGGATTCCATAAACGAGTAAGGCTAGTGTCAGACGAGCGTCTTTGGAGAGCGGAAGGCACGTCCTTGAGAGTGGACGTTCCTTCCACTCGACGCTCGTCTGGCCACCACGCTGAGCGCGCTCAGCACTGCAAAGTGTGATCCTCCTATGGAGAATCGCGCTTTGCAGCTTCGTCAACGCGCATCCTAGCGCTTTGACAGAGATGCTTGGATAACGGACGCTTGTTGGCGCGTATTTCGTGCACAAGCATTTGACCGGCCCCGTTGCAGCGTCACAACACTGCGACAGATGCTGGTCAGTACGGGCGCACATAGCGCGCTCGTCTGACGCCAGCCTTAGGGGAAAATTAGACCTAAACACAAACAGCGCAGAAATGTAAAAACAGCACTGCGTACTTTTGGACTGACGATGGTTAAACCACAAGGTCACTAAGGGGTTAAAGGAGTTTCTAATTATTGAAAAAAAAATAAAAAAAATCCTAGTAAAGGGGCTGAAAACTCAGATTTTCTATGTGCACTCCAGATTGTTTTGTGTCCCCTCCCCAATTGCTCACATTGTGGGGGTTGATACTAACAAATTCTATGTAGTTTTCAGTCTAAATGACGCGTCGTGTTGAAATTATGTCATTTTGACACTAGTTTCCTTTTTTGATGCATATCTGCCAATCGTCCTACCTTTTTGGTTGATGCCAGGGATACAAGTAGTGTCTCCCTACCAGGCCCACCCATCCCCTTCCTGTTCTCATACTTCCCAATGGGAAGTGTTTTATTGTGCCATGACATTTTATTATTCAACAATCCTTTATAAGAAAAACCTTTGTTCTTCTGCAACTGGTAACCCTTAAACAGCATTTTTTTTTTTATTTACATATTTTCTAATTTATCGTTATAATGCTCAGTTGTATACTTTCCCATCATGTGGTCAAAACATCGGAAATGCAATGGGTGGCTATTTCTGATACATCCGTATTTACTGTATGCATGTCAACTATGGTTTTCCTTTGACACTATAAATTTACAAAAGCAGAAAAATACACTTAATTCTCAATCGGCTCTTGTATACCTGGTTTGACTGCGCTTGTAAAATCTCAAATGGACAACAATTCGGGAAGAACTGGAGAAAAAGCATATCACCACTGATATGAAGGGTCCTGAGCCCTTGAATGATGTTTGGAGGGCATTAACTGAGTGGGTGGTTATGTGTTTTTTTTTTTCCTTTCTTTCTATGCTACTATAACATTTGGGTTTTATATGTATACATATTTTAACACTGAATTGTTTTGCTCAGCTTAAGCTAATATTTTTTTTATAAATCCGTTGGTGAAATAAATGAAAGGGATAGAAATCATTAATAATTACAGGGAATTTCTTGTCCTGCCCAAATTGTTATCCGAGGACTGGTGGTAATTTTAAGGGATAGGCATGTCTAGATTTTTTTTTTTTCTTACAGTTAAACACTTTTACAGATTTATTCCAGTTTCGCTATTGATATAAAACTTTTAAGGATATGTAAAATTTTTTATTTTCTTGCTTTAAACTGTTATTTCATCTTCTCTGGCCACGCCCCTCAGGGATGCTTCTTTAGCTCCCACTTCCTGTATATTCCCCGCCCACTGCTCCACCCACCAAAACTTATGAACTGGCACAAGCTGTGCACGTGAAACCCTGTGCACGTTCAAGACCTCAGACTGGGGAAACTGAGCAACAACTGAATACTAGCCATCTCTGAAACTGAAAGCATGACTCGCTCACTGACTCGCTCACTGATTTCTTACTCACTCAATCTCCTTCACATGGTCACATACTCTCACTCTTTTGCACGCTGTCTCACTTTTTTAATGTGCTCTTTCTGCTTTATCTCGTTGGTACTTTATTTATTTTTTATTTTTTTGCACTACCTATGTGCTCTTTTTCTCTTGTGTGTATGATTTCTTTCCTTCCCTGTCTCTGCAGCAGCTGGGGGTGAAAGAGTTACAGATTGGAGTGGCGCTAAACTCCACCCTCCCCTCAGCTCACAGTTCAGGAGGGAGGAGGAGCAACATGCTTGGTGTGTTTTTATGCATTCCACAGAATACACACCGATTGGTTAGCTCAAAGTGCCTCCGGTGGACGTGGAAAACGCCAAGAAAGAAAAGCGGGTAAATATGAAAACTATTTCATATTTAATTGCTTTTTCTGCCTACTGAATGAGACTACTCGCTCATTGACAAGGCACACTAACAAGGCATGCATGTCCCTTTTGCTGTTTACATAAGTTTTGCTGTTTACGTACCTTTTTTTGTTTTACCATACAATATTTTTTTTTTAATTTTTTTTTTATGAATCTGCAGGTATGTTTGGAAATGCAGCTTTTCCATGTACTGGCAAAATGTAAAAAAATGTGCACATGGCTTCAATGCATCTTGAAAGTTTAAAAATGATTTTCGGGTGATTCGTATTTAAAAATTCAACAGCATTATGTCACAATGAGACCATGAAAAGTTCCAAATAAGAGGAAACCTCTATAATGTGTCTAATTACTTTTAAAGGTGCTGATGACTGTTTAAGGTTTGTACTTCCATGAACTTACTATTTCCCTATTTTCTTTTTGATATTTGAGTTCTGCTTCTAAAGTCGCTTGGTTATGTTGTAAATTATATTTTAGAATTTAAACCCTTGTCCTAGGTTGTCTGCTACTAGAAGTCGTGAAAACCTTTAGAACCTTACATGGTTCCAAAGCTGATTGAAATGAATATACATGTAACATTACTTTAATGGCCACTGGTAGGGATGTCCTTATCCGATCCTTAGAATCGGGAGCAAATTGCAGCAATCTTGATGGATCGGGTATCGGCTTTTGCAAGCCTATCTGATCCCAGAGTCTTTGATTTTCCTGGTAGAGGGACTCCTAGTTGCACAACTGGACTTCTGAATGCACGGTAGTGACCCACTGCGCTTTCCCGGTTTGCTTGCAAAAAATGGTGGAGGCAGGGAAGATGCTGTGAGCCTCCCTACTGGAGCCAGAGCTCCTCTGTGCTCACTGGCAGTGACTTCCCTGCCTCCTCCATGACCTGTGAGCAGGTATGAAAGAGGCAGTGACTGAATCTTGAGGACCTGGTATTCTCTGTAGCGAGTGAGCGGCGATCTGGACGATAATTACTGCATTGGCAGTTTCTGAATACCACACAACTCTAATCAGTTGGGCAGCTCTAAAAAACACCATTGTGACATCCCTAGCCACTGGCATGAAGAACCCAAATCCTATGCCCTTTGGCTAGTAGAATTTTAGCTATCAAATGTATAGGTTACTCTACAAAAATCAGTGTAATGACACTACCTGGCTCCAAAAAATAAGGTTGGTTCAGACGTTTGGTTTTATAAAGACAACGTTCGTCCATAGCCTACACGAATCCTTTAGGGCAGGGCTTGACCAATCCAGGTAGCCGAAGGCCCTAGATATTTACCGTGGCTCCTAAATGTCTGCACGGCTTACAACAAATCTGCATAGAAAACTTTCCATGGCTCAATTTTTTTTTTTTTTTTTTTTTTTTATATGTAGTTGGCTGTTAATTTTTTTCTTGATGGTGCCTCAGGTTGATACTGATTTGGCAAGTCTTGCTCTAGAACAGTGGTTCCCAACCGCGGTCCTCGAGTAACCCTAACAGGCCAGGTTTTAAGGATTACCTTGGGGAAATGCAGACTGAATCCTGCAATCATGGGGAAATGCAGACTGAATCCTGCAATCACTGAGCAGCAAATCCTATCAACTGAAGCACAGCCCAGGTATTTGAAAAACCTGGCCTGTTGGGGGTACTTGGGGACCGCGGTTGGGAACCACTGCTCTAGAGCAATCTAAATGTGTTTTTCCTGGTACTAGGGTTGCCAGATTGGCAATGTTTTCCTGGATAAATATCATTTATTCATGCTGAGGGGCGGTACGTGAAAAATGCAACCCCTTAGGCTAGGGTCAGACGAAAGCAGTTTTAACGTGCGTTTAGCTGCACGAAATCACGGCCGTGCTAGCAGCAAATGACGTCCAATGCCGGGGAACATACGACGAACGGCCGCACAAACGTTCGTCCGTGCAACGCAAGTGGCAAACGAACGCATTTTTTCAAGAACGTCAAACCGCTACTACTGACGTACAGAGTGCGCTGCGGCCGCATAACGGCGTGTTTGTGTGATTGGGAGACGTCAGATGCTGCACACGTCCGGCCAACATAACGTCCAGACGCAAAAGGGTTTTATTGATGATCCGTACAAAATCACGGACGAAAATGCGCATCGTATGACCGCTATCGCGTATTCCGTGAAAAAAATACGTCCATTCGTTCGAACGCACTTTTTCACGGACAACGTGAAAAATGCGTTCGTCTGACCCTAGCCTTAGGATTTCTAATCCATACACTGCAGGTGAGAAATCGAAAAGGAATTCTAAGTGACCTGCCTGCCTTGATTTTTCTTCCTGCAGCAGATGAATTCTACATGTTGCAGGGAAGCACTTTTCCCTGTGTTCACCTCTGCATGAAATCGTAATGTATGTCCAGGAAAACATGGCTGATCTGGCAACTCTACGGCTGGTACAGTTAGAGATCTGTTACATATATAATTGTACATACATACTCTGTAAGCGGATTGTTCCTTTTTGTTTTTTACTTTTGCTGCTTTCCCTCAAGGGCAGCATATACAGAAATCCACACTAGGGTCCAAAATAGGTTAAAGATTTCTTTTGTTAGTGCTGGTCATTTTTAATATCAGTCACGAGGAATACATTAAGAGGTTTCTTTTAGGGATAGACTGATATATCTGTTTTGCTGATTTATTGGCTGCCGATATTCCGAAAATTACTGATATCGGTATCAGCAGTTTATTTGCCGATAATTGGACAAGTAGTTTTACTGTAGCTGCGACATGCAAGATCCCACAGAACTGTGCGAATCCGGGGCTTCTCCCACATCAGGCTGTAAGCTCTCACTGCAGAACGACCTCTGCTCACTGACCGTATTGCGCATGAGCATGATGGCAACAGAAACGGGGCTTCCGACCCATCTGGCAGGGAATTCACTATACAGGAGATGCAGGGTATATTTCCTACAGCAGGGTCCAGCAACCTGGACCCTCCAGATACTTTGGAACTGCATTTCCCATGAGGCTCCAAGAACCTAATGTGAAGCTGAGCATCATGGCAGTAATTCCAAAACCTGTGGGTCAATGTTACAAAGTCAGTACTAACTTAACCAGAGTTGTTGTAAACTTAACCCCATAGACTATAATGGTAAGTTTACAACAGCTCTGGTTAAGTTATCACCAACTTTGTAATATAACCCTTGGAGGGCCAAGGTTGCTGAACCCCTTACATACAGGGTCATATGAGGGATCTTTAAGAAAAGCCAAAGACGCCGTCTGATTGTAAAAATATAAGCTTAAATAAAACATTCTTATTAAATTGAATAAATGAAGTGGACGTGGTGCAAGGTTTAAATGTTAAACACCTTGAGTTCATGGCATAACGTCAGATTTGTGCTGTTTATTTCACAACTTTAAATTTGTGGAAAATCGGCATCAAATATCGACTATTGGCCAAAAAAGCTGCCGATAATCGGTATCGGTATCGGCCCTGAAAAAGTGATATCGGTCTATTCCTAGTTTGTTTCTTCTGGTGAGGAGTGATCCTTAGAAGATGCGTACTTATTGTAATTCTTACTTCCCATGCTGGAATGCAAAGTGTTACCTGGTGGATTTGTCTTTATTGATATCAAAGTAGTCATTAGTATATTTTGTGCGAAGGTGTAAGGCTGGCCGTCCACTGGCACCGTCCACTGGCACCGTAAGCCTTTCAATGTTTCCAGCTGATTGAGTGGGACACCTGCATGTTGTGAAACCAGTAAGGTTGAGTATCCCTTATCAGAAATCCTAAAATGACTTAAGACCTGAAAACTTTCTGATCCCTGACATGACGCTAGAAGAGTAAAGTTCCACACCTGAACTCATGTGACCGGGCAAACCTTTTAAAAGAGATTATATAAAATTACCATCAGGCTATTTGTCTATTAAACCAATTGAATGTGGTCCTATCCCCCCCTACCATATTTTCTTATAGGCTCATATTCCAAAATCCAAAACCATCATAAACGCTTCGGCTTTCAAACCATTCACGTGAGGGACACAACCTATAGTATGTTGGTCATATCTGGGTGAACAAGTTACCGTGACCAGTTATTAACGGCCGTAAAGCTTCAATACCAGTTTGTGTATATGTCATTAACAGTGAAAGTGGTGGTTTGATTCTTTGTTTTTTGAATGGACGTCAAACATCCTCTGCAGTTATCGCAAGATAATGTGCTACTTGTCAAGCAGTTGTTTGAATCGGGTGTCTTTATATATTTTCCTATTGTTTCTATAAATTTGACCCTTTTGTGCATTGAAGGAGGGTTAGAGCTCTAGGTCATATGAGGCGTTCTTCAAAAAGCACTGAAATTTCATTGAAATTTTGGCGCTTTTTACTTTGGCGATTCCAATTTGCTGAAACTACTGTGACTTCACTTCAAAGGGCCACCATAGTGCGCTGAAGAGTCTCCAAAGCCTCATGAAGTTGGTCAAAGGTGCTAAAGAGTGGCAGACTGTCCTTGTGAAATCCACCAAACTGCAAAAAGAACCCAGAAACACTCCTATTCTCCTAATAGGTGTTTAAACCAATAAAAGTGCATTAAAATGTGTCTAAATAATAAAAAGGTCCTTTAACCCTTTCGCTGCTGAGGCTTTTCCCGCCCCTATGCTGAGGTCATTTTTACCTGTTTTGCGCATCATGTTTAAACGTGTTTTGAAGGCTTATTTTAGTATATGACCCAGACATATTATATATCGTTCTTTCCGTCAGACTCGGTAGATTCATAATATGTCATTATTATATGTATACGTTATGTCATGTCTGTATATTATAACAAAAAATGCAATAAAATATGTATTTTCAATAATTTACAATGTGTAAAGTGTTTTTTTCCACATTTTAACATGCGAGCAATTGCGGTTATATTTTGTATGGGGTGCGCTTGTTAAAAAAATTAGAGATGGGGTCTCGTTACATTTTTTTTTGGGGAAAATGACACTATTTTTAACAAACGCACCGCATACAAAAATCGTTAGTGCAGCATCATTGTTCACATTATAATTGAAATGGGAACAATATTGCTGCATTAACAAACCCAAAAAAAAAAAAAAAGTGTTTAATTTTTTTTTTTTAATTTTTTTTTTTACATTTTTTTTTTTTTTTTTTTACAAAATTTTTCACTGTAGTGTTTGGTATCGTTGGAACGGCCATGCTCTGGCCGTTCCAACGATACCAAAATTTAACCCCTAACTGCCACGGATCGGGAGATAGGGAGTTCATTGGAACTCCCTATCTCCACAGTTGGTGGCAGTTAGGGTTAAGTCTAGGACTGGCGTCATCGTGCTACGCACGATGACGCCAGTCCTCTGGGGGAGTTCCGGAGGCTTGGCCGACATCCAAGATGTCGGCCAGCTCCGGGAAAGGATCGCGAACCGGCGCTTTTCAGCGCCGATTCGCGATCCAGCTCCCCAGGGGTTAATGCCAGGCATCATTTGGAAGGGCAGGCTGTGCCCTTCCAAATGATGCCTGGGTTAATCCCCTGTGCACCGCCGATCGGGAGGGAGAGAGGTCCGAAGGACCTCCCCCCCCCCCCCTCCCTTTCAGGCGCCTCCTCCGCACATGCGGGGGGGGGGGCGCCTGAATTAGGTGTCATCGCGCCCCCGCAATGACACCTAATGCTGGCGGCTGCTGGTCCGGATGCGCGGCTGACATCCAGGATGTCAGCCCGCACCGGAGGGGCCAGCGATCGGCCGGAACCCGGCCGAACGCTGACCCCAATGTGAGGACCAGCGGGAATGCTGAGGACGCGCTGAGCGCGTCCTTAGCATTCAAGTGGTTAAAAAATGGTCTTACAGGATAAAAAAAAACGCCTTTTTTAAAAAAACAAAACTGAAGCACAACTTTTGTCAAAAAATAAATTTTTAAATTTTAAATACAAAAGGGTGTTCTAAAAAAAAAAACTTGGCTGAAAATGATTTTTTTTTTTTTTTAAATTGATTACCTTTTTATATTGACACCTATGAAATTCGTCGTCACTTCGGTGCAGTTTGATGTTCTGTGAATAGATGACCTTTGCTAATCTTCGGCAAGAGCAAAATTGTCCCATAGAGAAGAAAACTGCACTATATTTCACCATCTGTATGCCAGTATTTGGAGAATTGACAGCTTTGTGAATAGATGAACTGCCCCAAAATTGCACCGTATGGTGAAATTCACCGTTCGGTGCCCTTGTATGGTTTGAGTTTATCGCTTGCATTAATCTTCCTGGTGGAAATGGACATAGTGTTGGTTTGAAGGTTCACTAGTCCTGTCTAGTAAATACTCTAGAGTAATGGTTTGCTTAGTGTATTTCCATCTTGCAATCATATTTTATACAAGTCCTGTGGATAGCTGCAACTAAACGTTAGAGCCGTTTTATCAGTATGCTGGTGTGGAAGACCTCTAACCACTTCCCTGGTGCAAGATCTCTAACTTACTTTCTGTAAAACTATTCTGACATAGCCCACAATGTCTATGAACGGATCTATAAAGAATCAGTGTCCGTTTTATTTATATGAACCAAAAGAACAATAAACAAACACTTCGGAATTCCAAGGAATCCACTTCATGTAAATGTTATACTCAACGGTGGTCACCAAAGCTCTAATGTTCCCATCTGCTCTGAGTGTATCTGATGCCACTTATCCTCCTACTTCCCACAGGCAATAAAACTCTACCTTTCTTTCATGATTGGCCCATGATCAAATCGTGTTGCCTCCTACCCTCTTTCTATCAATAGACCTAATCCAGAGGCCAGCTGGTCACTGTCCCTTAGTTGTTTACTTCTGGCCTCTAAATCCCTAGAATTTTCTGCAGAATCCACATAGAAAAAGTTGCCTGACACATACAAATTAGTATTGTTGGAATCCTTCTCTGGCACCCAGTTGTGTTGGGGTTTCTAAGGGTTTCTTGGACTTGCCAAGCCCTGGTCTATCGGTCCTAGTGCAGCCATAACTTCTAGCCACTTGCTAAGGATACGCTCACTTCTCCAAGATGCTTCTTGTAATCACTGGCTGAGCAGTTTACTCCTTAAAGTTAACTAAAACACATTTCCGCTGCCTACTTTTTAGGTTTTACTCCTCAATGTCAAATTTGAAGTAGAGGTCCAGACAAATCCAGAAGGATTCAAAACTTAGACCAGAGTTGGAAAAAATTGGGTTAGCTTTCCTAAAAAATGGACCGACTCGTCCAAACGGTGTATTTTAAGATTTCGAATGCCTTTTACTTCACCTAGATCTGGTTGTTGAGTTGACCTTGAAGGAACAACAAAACAGACTGTTGGAGTAAACGTGACTCTGCAGACAACCTTCCTATAGCCTCTCACATTCTAAAAAATCCTGCCTGATTGACGTCTTGCGGCAATCGTGAGACGTCATTATGTTCAAACCCTGTACTTTTTTGTTTCTGCCCCTTAACTGTTCCCTTTAATAGACGCGCCCTCGGCCGATGCTGTTCTTGGCAATAACAACGCTTGTTCAAAAAATAGTAATTAAAGAATTTTGTTGCAGTTTGCACAACATGGGCTTTTTGTTCAATTTTTTTTTCCCCCTGCCGGAATAAGCAGCTATTTTGTGACTGTTTCCAGATGAATTACTTTATAACATTAGGCCTGCCGCTGATGAATATTTATAAAGAATTCTCGATTTCCCTCATCGCCCTATAACATGAGATGATGCGGGAGGCTGACTCGGTTCAGGGTGGGGAGGTTGAGTTCAAAATAAAAAAAATAAAGTTCTTGGTCCGTAACTTTTCTTTCGTCATCTACCTTCGTAATCCATCCCCCCCCCCACTGAGAACATTTGAGTACGGTCGAGTTTCCCAAATTATATTGCTTGCCGGCTCCATATTTTAAGATTATTTTTTTTTAATTTTTTTTCAAAAAAAGGGTTAATTTTTTATTTATTTTTTTTTTAAAAAAAGAAAAAATTAAAAATTCGGCACTGATTCTTAAGGAATAAAATAAATAAAAGGCACCACGAAACGCGGCAGCGCAGGTGTTGCCAATGTTTGAAAGCTGATTGAGGGAAGCAGATGGCTTGAGTCGGTGGCATCCAGCCAGAAGAGCAGGTGCTGGTCACGTGAGCGCTGGTTACCAGGGTAATGTGATTGCTCTTGGCGTGCAGATGAAAGGAAAGGGGCCCCGCGTTCAGCTGTAGTGTTGTATAATTTGTGGCAGTTAGAGCGGAAATAAAGGCTGGAAATGGAGCCTCATGCTAGGGGAGACTTCTGTCCATGTGCACTATAAACACCAGGACAGTTGGGAAGAGTCTGATCTCGCTTTCTCAGACGGCCAAAGCCGTAGAATTTTGTGTCCTTCTCAATTTTTGTTTTATTTTAATTTTCCTGATTTCATTTTAGCCTTGTTTTAATCCTTTTTTTTTATTTTAAAGGACAAAAAAAATATTTTGTTGTATAATATTCTTTTGTAGATTTTATCAGTTCTTCGAACATATCCATAGATATTAAATGTCTATTTGTTATGCTCTGAATTTATGGGATTATACCAGAAACTGGGTTTTTCGATTTGTCAAATATTTAGAAGTTTTTTTAAATTTTCTTTTTTCTTTTAAATACATTTTTGGATATTTAATACCTTGACAAGTATTTTTCTAGTAAAAATGCGGATAGTTGGAGTAGAAAATAAATGTAAATGTAGGAAAAAATATGGGAATTATTGATGTAACGGTTGATGGAAATAGTGCATGATTAAAAAAATATTTTTAAACTTTTTTTTAAAAAGAAAATCCGTACTTGGAGATCAAAATAAAGCAACAGATGATATCCTTGCACTGATTACATACAAACGTCAAGCTGTGTGTGGTAACGATCATTATGCAAGTCACGTCACATCATTACCATCACACCACTGCTCTTCTGCCCTCGTTTTACCAGTTTTTTTCCCTATTTGTTGCGTGCTCCTTCCGCACACTGCAAAGCCAGTGGTAAAATGCGGTTTTCATGTGAAATTTTTGGTCTCCCAGGACCGGAGGGCTCTGACGTTACACTTTTATGGTTGAGAATTTTGGTAAGCTTGGGGTGATACAATAAAGCATAAATATTATGACGGGTAAGGGCAGCGAAACCATATGGAACTCGATCGTCTGTAGTGCTTTAATCTGCCTTACACCGAGGAGGCCAGGGGTCCGGGTTGTGACTGGCCCCTAAAATTGATGGTTAACCCTGCATTAGTTTGACTCAAAATACAATAAGTGGAGTTGGATTTTAAGTTAAAAATAAATATATATATATATATTCAAGGTGTATGTGTGTGTCTCTTGTGTATTGTAAGTCTGTCCATTGAGGTGATGTTTTGTCGTATATTGTATTGACACTTTGTGGGCCTGCAGGAGAAGTGGATTTTAATGAATCCTGACGGAGCGCTTTGCGGTGACTTGGAGTCATTAGCTGCAGAAACGAGTGTGCGTGCAAAAATAGTGATTAATTCCAAACTGCGGTGACGACTGCGTGGATTTAGGCTAGGGTCAGACGAACGCATTTTTCACGTTGTCCGTGAAAAAGTGCGTTCGAACGAATGGACGTATTTTTTCACGGAATACATGATAGCGGTCATACCATGCGCATTTTCGTCCGTGATTTTGTACGGATCATCAATAAAACACTTTTGCGTTATGTTGGCCGGACGTGTGCAGCGTCTGACGTCTCCCAATCACGCAAACACGCCGCTATGCGGCCGCAGCGCACTCTGTACGTCAGTAGTAGCGGTTTGACGTTCTCGAAAAAATGCGTTAGTTTGCCACTTGCGTTGCACGGACAAACTTTCGTGCGGCCGTTCGTCGTATGTTCCCCGGCATTGGACGTCATTTGCTGCTAGCACGGCCGTGATTTCGTGCAGCTAAACGCACGTTAAAACTGCGTTCGTCTGACCTTAGCCTTAGGCTGTCAGTCGAATGCATTTTGAGCACACTGTGCGTCCGTGCACAACTGACGTACTTTCTGACGACTGATACTGTAGACACCACACGGTCTGTTTTTTTTTTTTTTGACTGATGTAGATGGGAAATAAAATTTAATATGTAAAATGAAAAAATTAATACACGTCACATTCGTCGACAGAAGGGAGACCACTCAGGGTCAGCACAAAAGTCAGAAACCTACAGAAACAGAACGGTCAACGTCAAATTGGTACCAGAATAAAAGTCATAAAAATAATAAAAATAAAAAGGGAAAATAAAAACAGAAAATGTTATAAAAAGTTTTTTTTGTTGTTGAGGGTTTTTCATGTCACATTAGTCGACAGAGCACAAGGGAGACCACGCGGGGGGGGGGGATTGATATGAAAACAATTTTGTCCGGCAAAAATGCAGTCCGTCTGACTACGCTCCATCACTCACACACAAAGCTGCGCGGATGTGGTGCACTCTGTGCGTCTGTCCTAGCGGTTTGGCGTTCTTGCTTAAATTGCGTCTGGTGCCACGTGCGTCCGCACTTCTGTGCGGACGTACTTCGTGTGTGGCTCTCTACGGATTATAGTTTTATGCTACAACGGACATTAAGATGTGCGGCAACACGGATGCGATCACTGCGCTCGTCTGACACGGGCCTTCGAGTCACATTGATACACCACGTTTCCGCTACACATGTTGAATCCCTAAAAGTGAATGTAATTCCTGTAGATTCTAAATTTCATAAAACCATTTCTTTCAACCAACTTGTTCCATCCATATTCTGGCAGCCCGCATGTTTTGCCACGTAATAATGCAATGTGGTCCTGCGCTGACCTCTTTCTTACGCGTTCCTTTGGCTTCTCTAAGGTGATGACATCAAGGCCTCTTTCATCATCTGTTAATTTATAACAAGCCTGGGGTTCCTGTCTGCTTTATGAGTTGAGCATGACACACTAGCCTTGACCTATATACACACTTTTCCTTTGGGACATACCTTTTTGTTTCCGCCACACTTGTGCAATTAAATATAGTTATTACATAAGTCTGGCTGAGCGAGACCCATTCCTGACGTCTCTTCAGTTCTGTTTAAACAGGAATGTAATTTATTGGAACGGGTCAGGATGTATATACTTGGGTAAAGCTGGCAGTCTCGTCAAAAATATCACCCATTAAGACCGAAGACTGCAAGCTATCTAAACCTGGCAGAATAATTATTACCCCCTCCCACCTAGGACTGTGAGCCCCTTCATGCTTGATCATCCTTTCTGTGACCATCTTAAAACGGTGAATGTAGGCCTTTGCAGAACGTTCCAAGAAGAACATTCCTAAAGCCTGTCCCCCCCCCCCCCACGTGATGCTATAGCTGGTAGAATTTGGAACCCTAGCTTTCTTGATCAAAAGAGTTGGAAGTGATTTTTGTGTGATCTATTCCCCCCCCCCCCCTCAAATGCTTAAGGTAAAAGTGTCTGTCCGTCCATGGAAGAATTTCCCGTCAGTTTTGCAGTCTGCAAAACGTTCTCTTTTGAGAACAGGGGTCACTAGAACTTGTGTTTTTGCTAAACTGCCAGCCTGCCCGTTGATATAAACCTCATGTGTATATTGTATCCACACTTTATAAACCTGTATCAAGCGATTCTAGCACGGCTCAATAAATGTATGGCAAATGATTGTCATTAAGGGCCAACTTTGTAACTATTTGGGATTCCGGCAAAATTCTGTTTAGTTTTGTGTAGAATAAGTCCCTTAAAGAAGCTCGAGTTCGTAAACCCTTGGCTTCCTGATCCAAGTCCTGATATACAGGGTTATTCAAAGAGGTCCGAATTGCTGGCGAAAGATAACCGAACGCTGAAATTCAGCGTTCGGTTACCTTTCTTGGCCATTCGGCTATTCAGAGAGCAGGCAGTTCGCCAAATGTTGGCGAATTGCCTGCACATACAGTGCCTGTTCAGTGCCTGTTCATTGCCTGTTCGAGGGCAGTGAAATCCACATAGAGAAGCAATGCTTCGTCTAGTCAGAGAACAAAAACCAGCAGTGAAAAGTTGCGGAAATGCCCTGCTGTTTGGTGGTTTCATTCGACAGGTTTATTCAGGCGATTCCCATAGGCTTCAATGTTAAAAATATTCCCATTTTAATCCAATATCTAATAAACCGTTGATTATGCAGTAAAAAGCCTCTTTATTTTCTTTTATAGATCTTTTAGGCATATTTTCGGGGGTTTTATTTTTTTTAATCGTTTTTTTTTATTCTTTTTTCTCTAACAGCCCTTTTTATTATCATTCATTGGATCTTATATGTAAATTTCAGACATTTTCGCTCAGTAATTTCTTTGGAAACAGCGGTTCCCTTTTCAAACATTCAAGCGTACCTTTTTTTTTTTTTTTTTCTTTCACTCCGTCTGCGTTGTCGGGTTTTTCCGGCGGCTGCTCTGCTCTCTGCTCGGGTTTCTCTGGTGTGTTCAGCGGGGTTAATCCAGCTGTTTTTGCCTGTTTCGGTGTGCATTTGCCTGGGTTTTGCGGTGAGTGTTCGGCAGGTTTGTGGCGGCTTTTCCCTGCACTACGACAGCCCTGTGGTGCTTGCTGAGAACACACAGGGTCGCCGAAATGGGATCGTCAAATCCAGCCGAATTGAAGAGAACAAAAAGTCACCGAACGTGCAGTGGCTTTTCGATTGTCTTTGAATAACCCTGATAGTGTATTCGGCTCGCTACATAAGGAAAACGTTACCAGGGGAAGTAATCCTACTACTAGGTAAAGACGTTTGCTTGACACATTCTAACGCCGCCAGGACTTTGTATTACACCGTGATGGTAGGAATCTTTTGTAGCTAAAGTCACTCAAAACCTACCAGGGATGAAAAAAGCTTTCTATTCAGTCTATCCATGGTCAAAATACATACTGAAAGAGTGGGTGTAATGATTATATGCTATTTATATCGTGCCAACAGAATTCACAGCATTGTACGGAATGTGACTAAGGGGTTCATACGCTAAAATGTGATCCAGTATTACTGTGTGTGCATGATTATATACATACACACATTATAATTTTAGTGAGGTAGGCACGGACATATTGGTAGTTTTGCCCAAGGGCATTTGCTGGCAAGGTGTTCTGACCGGGATCCAAATCTGTTTTCATGGTGGGGAGGTTGAATAGGCTCCATGGTTTTAAAGAAGAAACCTGCTTCTCCACACGTGTAGAGCAGAGACGTTACAACTAAAGTACACAACCGATATTGTACTGTAGGCGAGCTGGGATCGCTTACAATCACCCTCATCTTCTTTTTAAACTAGCAATGGAGGAACGTTTATAGCAAAAAATGAAGCGGGACTCCAGGCTGCTATAAAGTGCTCTTTATTTAGGGGAGGCCGGGGTCAGACAAGCATTTTGCAGAGTGGAAGGAACATCCGTGAGCGTAGACGTTCCTTCCACTCTGACGCTCGTCTGGCCACCTCGCCGAGTGCAGTTAGTGCGCTCAGCGCTGCCAGGCTCAATCCTCCTATGGAGGATCGCACTTTGCAGCCCTGTCGAACCTGCAACGTTGCTCTTTGACGGGGAGGCTTTCAGAATATCCGCTGCTCACCTGCTGTAGCGCGTACAATTCGTACGTGCGCTGCAGTGTGTGACTGACCCTGTCGAAGCCTCTCAACACTACGAGGGACATCAGGAGTCACGTCGGTACGGGCGCACATAGTGCGCTAGTCTAACCCCAGCCTTAAGTGTTGTGACGTTTCGTTCACGAAGACCTTAATCATACATCGTGGCCGAAAAGTGTCAACACTTTTTAGTGGGGGTAGTACTGTCTCCCCTAAATAAAGAGCACCTTACAGCAGCCTGGAGTCCTGCTTCATTTTTAATTTTTTTTGCTGACAATTGGGGGGGGTTTCGTTGCCCCCATCATCTGAGACTCCCACTTGTTGCAGTGGGCTCCCAGTTGCGGAGGATCACGACACTGGTGGATGACGTCTGATTCCTTTTTGTCTGGATCATATTAAGTTTTGGCACCGTTCATCGTCCAATGGCCAAAGTTGCTTTGAATTGATCTCTCAATTCCGAGTTTCCATCAAATATGCACACTCTCTAGGATTATCATCCTACACATTACCTATCTTCTGTGGAGTAAAAAGAATATTATCTTTTGCTTAATTTTTTTAAAAAAAAAATTCAGAGTATATTAACACATGTACGTTGTAGGATTCGGAAACTATTGGGGGGGGGGGCGAGTTCCAAAATCCATAGAAATGATCCAAAACCTGCATGTCAGTCAGGTATTGATGTAGGAAGTTTTTTCCCATTTTTGTTCTATAATATTTTTGGTGTTGCCTCTGCCACACTTACGATGATATTCTTTTAAACCCTGAGTGGAGGGAGAGCGCGCAGCCGGTTCCTTTGTAAGGGTTAAAGGCTTTTTCTCATAATTTTAACGCTGGAATGAATCCCTTGTGCATGGGAAGTAAAACACAAAAACTATCTGGAATTTGAGACTGTACTCTGAAAGGTATGGGCCATGCTTGGTCTTCTAACAGACCAGGCTTTCATTGTGTCTCTTGCCGAGCAGCGAAAGAGTGTAATCAGATAAGGGGGAAGAGAGAGAGGCTTTATTCATCATACAAGCAACAAGTTGTATATTTATCTTGTGCCAGTCCTCTGCCAAAGCAGGCTGCGGTACAAAGCTCTTGGCAGAAAAAGACAACAGCGTTCTTTTTTGGAGCTACACTATGTATTTGTCAAACTCCCCCACCCATGGTACAAAACTAGAGCTCACCGACCTCTCTTTCGCCCACCTCTCTCTCTCTCGCCCACCTCTCTCTCTCTCGCCCACCTCTCTCTCTCTCGCCCACCTCTCTCTCGCCCCCCTCTCTCTCTCGCCCACCTCTCTCTCTCGCCCACCTCTCTCTCGCCCACCTCTCTCTCTCGCCCACCTCTCTCTCGCCCACCTCTCTCTCGCCCACCTCTCTCTCGCCCACCTCTCTCTCGCCCACCTCTCTCTCGCCCACCTCTCTCGCCCACCTCTCTCGCCCACCTCTCTCGCCCCCCTCTCTCGCCCACCTCTCTCGCCCACCTCTCTCGCCCACCTCTCTCGCCCACCTCTCTCGCCCACCTCTCTCTCGCCCACCTCTCTCTCGCCCACCTCTCTCTCTCGCCCACCTCTCTCTCGCCCACCTCTCTCTCGCCCACCTCTCTCTCGCCCACCTCTCTCTCTCTCGCCCACTCTCTCTCGCCTCCCACCCACCTCTCTCTCTCCGCCCACCTCTCTCTCGCCCACCTCTCTCGTCGCCCACCTCTCTCTCGCCCTCTCGCCCACCTCTCTCTCGCCCCACACCTCTCTCTCGCCCACTCTCTCTCCTCTCCCATCGCCTCTCCTCTCTCTCGCGCCACCTCTCTCTCCGCCCACCTCTCTCTCGCCACCTCTCTCTCGCCCACCTCTCTCTCTCATCGCCCACCTCTTTCTCGCCCACCTCTCTCTCGCCCACCTCTCTCTCGCCCACCTCTCTCTCGCCCACCTCTCTCTCGCCCACCTCTCTCTCGCCCACCTCTCTCTCGCCCACCTCTCTCAAAAAAAACCTTAATCTTGAGGCAAAGATAGGCTTTATAGTCTCTTAATAGGGGTGCGGGGTGGGCATCTGAAAAGGTAAACCTATACCCAAGGTCTTAGTTCTAAATCCAGTGTGTAAAATATACTCGTAGTTCAGTTGTTGTGTCCTGCAGTTTTTTTCCATGTTCAGGTTTTTTTTTTTTTTTTTCCTTCTTCCCCATCTCCACCTTTTTTGGTTTCTTTCATGGCTGGATTGGTTCACTTATTGGATTTGTGCCTCTAGAATTAGGTGGCGAGGCCAAATGTTGCTAATTTACATGGGGTACTGATGACTGTATTGCATGCTTAGAGCCCGTGCACAGCTTGATTGATGGAGAATAATTTATTGAGAATGACCTTTACTTCCATTCTTGCTGGAGGAACATCCGTCTCGACCACCTCACTCCACGCTAGCCGTGGCAATGGATATGATGCTGTGTACAAAGTGATGCTTCACTTCTCTACTGTAGCAGAATCACTTTGAAGATGAGGGAATCTACCATCTCCTGACTATTCACCGCAATCTTCAAGTTTTAACCTTGTAACTGTTTTGAAGGTCACAGCAACTCGCCGGATACCTAGCGTTTTGTTTTAATTTCAATCCCATATGTTTTATCCCACAAGCTTATACATACTTGCAGACGAAAAACCCTTTTTAGAAGTGTTTGAATCCTTTCCTTTCTTGCCTCACCAAGATGTAATGGATTGCGTAATGCAACAAAGGCGCTGATTTATCTTCTATTGCGCACCGGAACACAGGTCTCATAAACTTGTCTGAGCAGGGCCCTCTACACCTCGTCCCTAGTTTCTAAATTCTGTCATTCTAATTCCCTGTTCTTTGTTGTAAATCGTTGTGGAAACTATTGGCCCGGTATATAAATAATCTTTTTATATAACGCCAACAGTTCCGCCAGCGCTTCACAATAACCAATGGGGAGGAAGATAAATGTAGGAACAAGAAATGGGGGGGGGGGTGTAGAAGGCCCTGCTAGAGGAGCTTCCAATTTTGAGTATAATCGCATGCATAGAGCTTTCACCTTGAGTAAAATGTATTTCTCTTGTTTCAAGTGTTATGTTCCAGAAAGGCAACCACAAACCCTCAGTCATGATGGAATTGTTATATTGTACATGGTTTGGATGGATGGATTGCCAACTTATTTGTGACTTTAAACTGCAGCTGATATTAATGGTTTACGTTTAGCTGCTCTAAATAAAATTGGGCTCATTTGACCTTAAGTGAATCTTTGTGTCAGCATTTTGTTTGTGGAAATAGAAGAAAGGGTGTCATCTCAAAGTGTCCCCATCTCGCATGTCACCGCGGCATGCCGCAGGGTAGGGACAACCCTTCTGAGTCTGTGCACACCACTGGCTGTTGGTGTGCTGACTGGGCGCCACCGTCTCCACGAAGAACCAAATCACAAGGCAATGTTCCCCAGTTGGCACCACCCGCGAAGGGCAAAACATGTGGCATACGTCACAGGATCGAGTTTGAACTGCAATATCTCAATGGGTGGGATCTTGATGACCAGTGCTATCCATCCCCTGATGTGATATTGCGGACAAATTTGAGTCTGGGCAGTAAAAGTGCACTTTATCATTCTTTTTAAAGAACAGGCGATGGATTTAAACTCTTGACATCAAAGCACTCTGGCAGAGAAAAATGTATCTGTAGAGTAAATGTACATTGATCACTGAATTATTATACTCCTAGCACCAATTGTTTCATCAATGATTTAAAGAACAGGAAATTTAATTACCCTGATTAAAATATTTACGTATTTTTTTTTTTTTTTTCTTCGCTCTTCCCCTTTCAAGCAATAAGTCTGATACCGAGGGTTCTGCTCAGAAGAAAAAAGCTCCTAAGGTGAAACCAGAAGGTGGTGTAGAAAACACTGATGCTGATAAACCCCCTTCCCCGTCTCCGGAAGAAGAGGATGACTCTGGTGTACAGGTAACATAGCGATATTTCTAACGTAAATGTCTCGCTCCTAATCAAAAAAGCATGGCTCGCGATGCATGCGACCTTGCGGAGTCTGAAAGTGGTTCCTGCTGACACTTGTTTATTAATATTTGCAGAAGAGACGCTCCAGCAGGCAGGTTAAAAGGAAACGCTATACAGAGGACCTGGAATTTAAAATCTCGGATGAAGAACACGATGATGCAGATGCTACTGGAAGAGATTCTCCATCAAACACATCTGAGCAGCAGGTTGGGTTTCACCTTTTGACTTTGTGTTGAGTCGGGGATAAATGTGACCTCTTATTAATGAAAGGTGTTGGATAAAATATGTGTGTTACAGTTGTCTTTTCCTCCTGTCTAACCTGACCGATTTAACGTCTACAAGAGAGCAGACCATGATCAGGTGTTAATCGGGTGCTCAGGCCAAATCTATAAAGACTTGTGACCACTTTGATGGGTAGATCTGTTGCAATCTTTTGAAAGTCCCTCTAAAACATTTTATAATACGGTTTTAATGGGTCTATTGTAAAATTTTAGGTTTTATCTTCAAAACTTGGCTGTCCTTTACTTTGCGCCTACAGTAGAGTGTAATGCTCAGTGTAATTTAATATGACACATCGTTCTTTTTGTTGGACCGGAGACTTGGGGTTTAATGGAGCGAAGAAAATGCTTAAGAAATGGCAGTTGTCTTAGTCATGCTTTTTCTTGCGCTGTAGTTGGTGCCATTGTCTAATAGTTTGGGGGTCTGTCCACAAGCCATTGTGGAGGCCTAATCACCATTTGCCTAGAAGAGCCATTGAAGATCAATAGTTGCTATCAATTTAATGAATGAAGCTTTGTCTCTCAGAGTGGCCAGCATGCCCGTACGACAGGCTTTGCCGAATTCCACTCATATTATTGAACAGTGACGGTGTTCAGAAAGGACTGCTAACAATTAACTAGAGTACATTGAAAACCAGGAACAGTGTACGGGCACACAAAGAAACGCCACACTTCAAGGTGACTTCTCTGGGACTCGTTGAAGAAAATAATCCTGGCTCACTACTCGTTCGTTAAATATATAGGGTCGTTTAAATCATTGTCACCAAATGGTGTCACCAAATGTCACTAACAATACGGCCTGTACAGAAGGTTTGCTGAAAGCTTCTATTCTATACTATTTATACGTTTGATGCTCTTCATGTTGCGGTGTGCGGCTGGCATTGCTCGTCAGCAGCCAACCATGTGCCAAAGATCCTGTTCTAAAATGTTGCCCTCCTTTTTGTTTCCAGGAGGCCCTGGATGCAGAGGGACCTGTTGTGGAGAAGATAATGAGTTGTCGAATGACGAAAAAACAGGTAATTAGAAAAGTATATTTATTTCCAAGTGATATTAAAATTGAAGAGCTGGGGCTGGTGTGCTGAATCTGGTCTTCAGAGTGAATCTAGAATCTGTCAAGTGAAGAAGGCCTGTGCTCCACCATTTTGTATTATGGGAGTACACAAACCTAGACTGTATTAAGGGTTCTGATCATTGAGAATACGCTAAATTTTGCATTGTATAGAGGTGTCTGCTTTTCTTGCTAAAGACTTGCTGGTTGTTTTCCTGAGTTTTGGTTCTAATGACGCTGCAAAGGTTTATAAAACCATTAATGTGGAGGACACTGACAAGTAGAAACTTTTACATCTAGTCCTAATTCAGCATTTTCTGTGTGTGCACGTCAAACCTAAGTAGTCACGCACAGAGTACTGAGATGAAGGTTGCGGTGATGAAGGGGATCCCATTGTTGTCCAGAATCAAACGTCTAAGCACCAGGCTGTATTGTAGACTGATTTCGGTAGAGACTTTGTCATATGTTGCGGTTGGTTTGATTCACTTGATTATAAACTCATGGAAAAGTGACTAATCTTTAAAGCAGACGTAAATACAGATTTTGAGATGCAGTGGATACGCTTAAGCTTGACCATTGTATCACTACTTTGATTCACTTTTGTTTTTGTAGTAATGGTGTCGAGAGTATTTTGCCTCTGCTCACACAATATAGGCAGTGGTGAGGTTGGGAAGCTTAAGGGTAGCATTATGTGCTCAGCAGAAGCTAGACCTCGGCTTACTTTGTTTCACACATTTCCGCTTTTAAAAATAACACAAAGCCGAAGCAAGTCGGACTTTGCCTGTCTTAAACGTCAGATAAGGCCATATTCACACAATGTTGTGGTTGTAGAAAGCCGCAGATGCACTTTTTTTTTTTTCCGCCTCCTCTGTCTCGATTGTAAGGCGTCTCTCCACAGGATCTACTAACGGTGTGACCTTTAAGACTCTCCTGAGAGCAGCGGGAATGAGTCACTGACTGACCCATGCGATGACTGGCTTTTGAAGAACTGTGATTCAGATCACATTAGTCACTTGTGTCTTCTCTCTTACAGCCAAGATATGATTATTAGTACTATTCTTTTATGACCGGACCAAAAAAAGTAAATAATCCTTTTGGAGACGGAAATGTTTTTTTTGACGTATATAAAGTACATAGTACAAGTTTATATGTACGTTTGCAGTTGCACATGTGTGTATTTATAATTTGTCTACTACCCCCCCCCCCATGAATATGGAGGCGTGCTGTGTTTGTGGGGAGTGTTTTTGTTGTTGAAATAATTTCCCAAATTGTTTTAATGGGAGAAAAGATTGCGAAATCCGTGTTCAGCAGCTTTTCATAGAAAGTCACTCTGCCCTGTTCTCGTCTCCTATAAATGTGACATGGGTCATAAGCAGGAAGCGATGACGTGTGTTTTTCCTAGAGTCGAAAGGGTGGAGAGAGCCGTTCTTGGCAGCTGTAATTTACCTAGTGGCTAAAGATTACAGCAAACATCCAGTGGGTGTTCACTCAATGTTCCCGATGCTACCTGAACTCTGAATTAAAGCAGCTCTTCGTTCTGTCCTCCTGACGGGATCTCCGCACTGTCCCAAAAAATATATTTTAATGTTTTCCAGAAAGCATTCTCCCTGCAGGGAGATACGGAGATCTGTCATGGCTCTGGCTTTTAGGAATGACTTCATCATGATTTACTCCTGGCCTGGAGAAGACCGTGCAATGTACAATGTTTCTTTTAGACGTGTATCACCACACACAGAGATGCGGCGTGTCGTAAATCTATGTATTTATGTTGGTTGCTTGGCGCTTTGACTCTTTTCTCTGTTGAAAAGAAAACCGCCAACAAATTCGTTACAAAGTCTGTAAAGTCTCGGTGTGTTTTAATTTGGATAGGTTCTCTACCCTTTGAGTTGTTGTTGGCCGGATATTGGAGATGTCTGGTAAAGGATGTGTTGTAGACATGTTAAATATCTTGTGGAGAATGCCAAGAACTGCCCGCTAGCCCAGGAGGTTGCTAGAATGACAGGCCACCAAAAAATGGCAGGTTTAAAGGAAAATAATGGCAACATTGTGTTTCTTCAGAAGTCTTTCTCAAGGCTAATGTACAGCCGTAATGTTGCCATTAGTTTTCTATAAACCTGCTGTTTTTGGACTGTATCGTGGGAGTTGGCCTCTTCATGGCTTGATGCACTTGTTCTCCACGTTCCTTTTATAAAGGGGGTGTGCTAGTCAGTATCTCTACTAGTAGCATGTCAACCAATTTTGTCAGTACCTTGATCACCAGAGTAATGCAGTGATATTCTTAAACTAGGGTTGGGCAATATCTGTGATTTTATAAGGGGCCATATTACATTCCTCGCGCATCGGTTTTGCACGCACGCAAATGCGCATTTGGGCGAGGACAAAACCATTGGCAAGACACCTAACGGTACATACTCGCCACCCAGGACATACTTGAAAACGAGAGAAATCTCAATGTATCCTTCCTGGTAAAATCCTTTCACAAAAAAAAAATTAAAATTTGCGCAGAACGTCGTATTTCCGCGCAAACGCTGCACGTTATCGTTTGACGCGGATGGACTTGCGCGAAGAACTGTGCGCGTCCTATACTTAACATTGTGTGCGCAAATGCGTTAAGCGGATGGTATTTCAATAGATGCGCATCTTTTTACGAACGACGTTTGCGCGCATAATTTTAATGTCTTTGAAAACCTGGTGTTAACTGCAAATCTGGGCGAAACAAAATACACGAGCACAAATAAAAAAATACAGCACAGTATAGTTACACATTCTACACATACCCAAACAAAAAATTGTGAATTCGTGCATATTTGTTTTATTGCTGCAGCATGTATACTCAGATTTATTTTGACAGGCGCAAAAACGTTAGTGAGTCAATTAAGGTGAATTGATGTCAATTAAGGTTCTTAATTCTGATTGGCTGAATCCCACGAAAAAAACAGTCCGCGCACTGATTTACATACACAACGTTACTGCGCGCGTATTACTTAGTTTTGCGCGTTTTTTTTTTTTTTACGAACGTTATTTTTTGACGTATGAGAAAATGCGTTCGGATCCGAATATCACATTAATTTTCGCGCGATAACGCTGGACAATGCGCGCAAAAAAATTGCGCTGCGTGAGCGCATTTGCGCAGAGAATGTAATATGGCCCAAAGTATTTTACCAGGAAGGATACATTGAGATTTCTCTTGTTTTCAAGTATGTCCTGGATTTAGCCTGATTTAATCAAGGTCACCCACAATTTTACTCTTTTGGAAATGGAGGTCTTTGGATCTGTTAATTGACGAATGCTCCGGCCAAGAATCGGCAGAGCAGACAGGTTACACAGGCACCTGCTAAACCCATGGGCTCTGCGTTGCCAATGCTCAATATTCGGACAGAGTACCTGTCAATTCACGAATCCAGAGTCCTTTATTTTCACACGAGTAAAATCTCGGGTTGACCTTGATCAAACTAGGCTAAATCGTGATATTACGCAGCCCTTTATTAAACCTAATTGCTAGGAAATGGTGACATCCCACGGCCAACATGACTAAAGTATTTCCAACGCTTCGTTCAGGGATGTCAAACTCTGGTCCCAGATCTTGCTCTCCAATGAGTGTGTCCCTCTAATGGATGATTTCTGGGAATTTTAGGCTACCTGGGAGGCTGAAGTCTGACACCCCCTGTTTTTGGTGAAAGATCTTTTGACCGGTGTTTTTATTGACCATATGGTAGAAGCCAGATGCAAAAGCGTATAAGATTTATTTGCCACATTTTTATTGAAAGTCAACGCTCCCTCCCGTCACTGGTTGAAGGTGCCTTTTCCTAAGGGGTTAAATCTTCATTTGCAGAGGTTCATATTTTTATGCGTGTGCCTTGGTATATATGCATTGCCCCCACTTTCTTTTTCTGGACTGATTAACAGCTGTGTGTTAAGCACCAGCATGAGAGCCCACCGTAAAATTCCATGGTTTGTTATGAAACTCTTGACTCTTTCTAATATACACTTACTGACGGCGTCTTTCCAGGAATGTTCTACAAGCGCACAGCCTGCTTCTCCATTCAGTCATTCATGCCGAGGAGTTCATGCCGGGCGGGAGACGGCACAGGCTCCCCTTCCTCCAGCGCCTCCCAGATTAATGTCTTAAACGGGGGTATCTTAACCCCTCTTAGGGGGAGCGCCCAGGGAGAAAGCCGACTCCATCAGACAAGCTCGATGCCGCCTTTTTAAGTGTGAGCGCGACGGAAGTATAAATCTGGATCACAAGCGTTCGGTAGCCGCGGTTGGCTTTCTCTCTCGGCACAGGGGCGCGCACCCCGCAGAAGGCAATTGTAAAAGGGAAAAAAAAAAATACTGCAAGACTGTCTTGAGCCGGCCAAAAATAATACATTTGGCATTAAGGATCGCAGTCGCTAATTGGCTGCTGCCTGGGAAAATGGTACACTTGGCGTCTACTTAACGCTGTGGGTTTGGCAGCCTGCCAGTCACGGATTCAGGTCGTTGTGAATAAAATCGGCGTGTGGTGAGGGAGGAGTTAAAAGTGATTCATCTGCGAGTTATGACAATGCAAAAATCAGGATGCGGCGTAAGAGGATTTGCTCAACTGCTTCCCAGCGTGTAATGGTTAAAAGCCGGGCACGCGATGTGCTCATATCCTGTACATTCACTCCGACGGAACACACAGGGATAGTTAACCTATTAAATTGTATGTGGGTTATTCCGCGCTAGCAACACCCTGAACCATGTATATTTCATAACCTCTCATTTAAAGGCTCAGCTTGGATCCACTAATATTTTTTGCATTTGAGCCAGAGTCACGATCGTTAATGTCCCTGTTGCGGAATAACAATGTTGTGACCCCAAGGGTAAATGTGTTACTAATTTACGTTTCTTCTTTTAAAGATTGAATCTGGTGAAGAAATAGAAGTGGAGGAATTTTATGTGAAATATAAGAACTTGTAAGTGTGAATTTAGATCTATTTTTATTTTTTTGCTAGAGGATATTTAATAATTATAAATTCGGAATTATTATTTTTTATTCGGTCCCCCAGAAGCATTGATCGTCTAAATAAATTCAACAGTTTCTATTAGGAATGTATTTCTGTACAGGGTTTCACAAACTACACATTTGATCCAAAAGCAAACCCTTACTCGTTAGTCTTTGTGCAACAGAGAAGAATGCCTCTAGCCTCCCAGATCCCTCTCGTCTGTGGGGTATGATGCCTCTAGCCTCCCAGATCCCTCTCGTCTGTGGGGTATGATGCCTCTAGCCTCCCAGATCCCTCGCGTCTGTGGGGTATGATGCCTCTAGCCTCCCAGATCCCTCGCGTCTGTGGGGTATGATGCCTCTAGCCTCCCAGATCCCTCGCGTCTGTGGGGTATGATGCCTCTAGCCTCCCAGATCCTCGCGTCTGTGGGGTATGATGCCTCTAGCCTCCCAGATCCCTCGCGTCTGTGGGGTATGATGCCTCTAGCCTCCCAGATCCCTCGCGTCTGTGGGGTATGATGCCTCTAGCCTCCAGATCCCTCGCGTCTGTGGGGTATGATGCCTCTAGCCTCCCAGATCCCTCGCGTCTGTGGGGTATGATGCCTCTAGCCTCCCAGATCCCTCTCGTCTGTGGGGTATGATGCCTCTAGCCTCCCAGATCCCTCGCGTCTGTGGGGTATGATGCCTCTAGCCTCCCAGATCCCTCGCGTCTGTGGGGTATGATGCCTCTAGCCTCCCAGATCCCTCGCGTCTGTGGGGTATGATGCTCTAGCCTCCCAGATCCCTCGCGTCTGTGGGGTATGATGCCTCTAGCCTCCCAGATCCCTCGCGTCTGTGGGGTATGATGCCTCTAGCCTCCCAGATCCCTCGCGTCTGTAGGTATGATGCCTGTTAAGTGTTTTTCATGACCAAGGTGCTATACGTAGGGAAACTTTGATGTAATTTGTTTACATCAAACTTTCACTAAATTTAAAGAGTTTCCAAAATCTATATTATTTGGATGTAAAAGTAACAAGTGGATAGACCATCGATTTTTAACTTTTTTTTTTTTTTTTCTGTCTAAATTTTAGTCTTCTTATTTATTCAGGTCTAGCTGCTGTTCTATCGTGTATGTGGCTGCTGTTATATCGTGTATGTGGCTGCTCTCTTATCAAATCGCCTTTCTCTTTTATTTCCAGCTCGTATTTGCACTGTGCATGGGCAACGCTAGAGGAGCTGGAGAAAGACAAGAGAATACAGCAAAAGATAAAACGATTTCGGGCTAAACAAATACAGAACAAGTTCCTTTCAGAGGTAGGACACCCTGCACACGTTTATTTACAGAGTGTTTCTAGCCTGAACCTTGCCAATGTACGTTATGTGTTATACCTTCCTCATAATAACCCCTTTAATGGGACACTACCAGCAAAAATGAAGTAATCTATTTTATCTTATGATGCTGATGTCGTACAGGCTTGGTTTTCTCGTATCTTTAGTTAAGAAAATATTTTTCTTTTGTCACTGGGTGCTTCTGTTTTGTGATATTTTGGGTTGTAAACTCTCCCCCCCCCCCCCCACAGTATCTTTACAACACTTGCTTCTCACTGTAAATTGGTCAGAAGGTCCAGGAAACCGATTCATAGCATTGTACTGTGTGGGATGTATTCAAAGGACATCACCGGAGGTAGGTTTAGAAGTCTGTTAAGCTGCCCCACCGTCTTTGGAAGTGAAACTGTGGATCCAGGGGTCTCACTGTTTTTGGATCCACATTCACTCCCTGTGCAAATGTTTAGAAGAAATCAAAAGTTGGCCTCTCTCCTGGAGGTGCCCTTTGTCTATACCAGTGTTATCCCAGCCCATCCACAGGGAGCACCAACAGGTCAGGTTTGCAAGACACTTTAAGCACAGCCCAGGTGATATGGTTTGCTGCTCAGTGATTGCAGGATTCAGTCTGCATTTCCCCAAGGTGATCCATGAAATCGGGCAGATCACTGCTGCCTGAGGACATGTTTAGGAAACCCTGGTTTACACGGTCTCCCTCCCGCACTGGGGCATTCGTGTTATTCTATATGTTGCCATGCAGAGTAGATACAGTAACTCGACCCGTGCATAAATTTTCTGCACTTTCAAAAGACACAAATTTCTCTTTCATGTATTCTTTTTGTCCCTTTTTAAGGAAACCCCTTCTTAAAGGTAGAATCTTCATTCTTTGTGCAGAGCAATACTTTTATCATACTATAATCATTTATTTTGGTTTTGTGTGTGTCATGATTTAGGACCTGTGTATCCAGCCGTGAACTAAACAGCTGTCAGTAGATTAGTGGATTATTCCTAAAATGCAATGTTATAAGGATCTTCACTGAGGTTTCAGTTTTTTCCGTGTATACAAATAAATTTGGTGACTCCCCCCCCCCCCCCCAACTCTTTTCATCCTTTAAAAAAATTAAAAAATCTGCGACCTTGTTGCTTGTTATGTCATTAGTACCTCCTCCCATTTATTCGTTTTGATAGGTTTTAGATTGTCAACAAAGATGGTGACCTTTCCAGGCAGGCGAGGGTTAAGGCTGATCCCCTTGCTCTGCTGGGAGCATTCATGCATATTCTGCCCCAGATCTCTTCAGCAGCTAATTATGCAGAGGATTGTGGCTGTCCTTCTCCGATTTGGACAATTGCCCACATGAGACTAAGCTTCTGATCACCAATTTAATTTCACTTAGATCTGTATGCAGAGCTGGAGCCAGGGTCATGCCGCTGAAAGTCCTCAGTCTTCCCTCCCTGCCGGTGACTGTCAATATCTACTACCTGGAGGGTTGGATCACTCAAACACAAAACCACATAGAGAATCCTAGATCAAGCCATTGCTTTGTGGGGTTTTTAATATTTTTTTTTTTTAACATTTTACTCCTGGCAATGGCAATAACTGTGCGTCTGCCCTCTTAATAGGATTTCTGGCATGCCATGTTCACCATGTGCCTGCTTGTTTTGCCAATAACAAAGGATATCAACGTGCCATTGCATTAGTTTATTTTTCCATCAATGAAAGGGTCTCTTTTTTACCTGTTCCATGGCTGATCTATGATTTTATGGCCTTCCTCAGTGTCACTCAGACATAATCTAATATCTGCTGAATTAATTCGTTTTATGCTGTTGCATCAGACTAGTTGAGTTTTTTTCTTCAACTTTGTGGCCTTACATTCAAATATGTGTTATATACAATATATCTTTTTATTTTTGTGAATGTATTTACATTTTAAAACCCTGTCCTTATCACTTGGCCTCTAAGGTCCCTGCATGCGCATGCCCTATGGCTATTGGTAACCATACACAGTGACGTTCCACTTTCCCCAGAAAGGGTTAATGGCCCCTGCAGACTCTGAGAACCTGTGCGCGCTCATAAGCCTCTTCAGATAGCTCATTAGTGAATAGTAATTTCACACTTCATTTAAAATATTCTTCAACTTTCTCCCACTGTAAAAGGTTTCACGCGGTAATTAAGAGGCCCGGCTAGCAAAGTCGGAGGAGTCTCCTCCCCGCCAGCCATCCTGCTAAATTGCACAATTTCAATTATGCGTTTTAAGGTTATACCGCGTTGCCGCGACCCTGACAGTGTGTGCACATCCTCAGCCCGCTCGAGGAATTCTACAAAGACTAACATTGTCCTTGTTTGTCAACAGATTGAGGATGATCTGTTTAATCCTGACTACGTGGAAGTCGATCGGTTACTGGATGTCTCTCTCGGTACCGATGAGAATGGAGAGGTAAGTTACGCATCCTGATACATCGTCTGATGTCACATTTCTCTTGATCGTCCTGTTTAAAATGTCCAACTTGTGTGATCCTACACCAATTCTTATCTCTCGTCAGAACAATGACCCAATTTCCATTAGCAACCATTACGAACATCTTGAGGCCATGATTTCTTTAAAAGCAAAAGGACTTTTTCGTTGCCTAGAAATGCGTTGTCTGTCTCCTGCAGAGCTTAAACTGGACCAGTCCAGGATCACCAGCCAAAGGTCCAGCATTGTATGAGCTATAGGTGGGTTATTCAGAAAGCGGTGGTGTATACGGATGTTGCAAACACTGGCGCGCCACAGAAGAGGAAGCCAAAGAGCTGCAGGATCTCCTTTGCGATTTGCGCCGGTGTTTACACGATCAGGACGACACCGGTGCTTTCTGAATAACCTACATGGTTTCACAATCTGTCAGCTCTGCTCTGCCGATGCTCGGACGGACTGTTCATCATCTGAAATTCCACATTCCGTGATTTTCTTAGTCGTAGTAGATTAAAACTTGATCTAGCCAGAAAAACCGTCAAGCTCTGTGAATAATTTGTGTGTAAAAATCGTATCAAGGTGTTTTATTATTATTATTATGGGACATGACCCTTATGCATCAGATGAAATCTTTATATACAGCTGTTTGTTTATATATTAAATCAAACACTGGATTCTAGCCCATTAAGGTTAGTTGATTGTGTATCTAAATCTACGTTTGAGCCACTGGTCCCCCCCCCCCTTCCCCCTTATTTCAATCCTTCCTCCGTTCGGCTGCTGTTCCGCGCTGTGTAACTGTGTTGCACCTGTCTCCTGCAGCCGGTGACTCATTACTTGGTAAAGTGGTGCTCCCTACCATATGAGGACAGCACTTGGGAGCTTAAGCAAGACTTGGATCCAGCGAAGATAGAAGAATTTGAGAAACTCCAGAGCAGGGAGCCAGAAACTGAGCGCGTGGTAAGAATTGGCACAGCCAACCAGTGTTTTTATTTGAAAATAGCTCAGTTATGTGGTCTTTCGGAAAACCACTAATGGGATTTACTGCATTTGAAACAGGAGCGACCTCCCGCTGACGAGTGGAAGAAATCGGAGACTTCCAGGGAGTATAAAAACAATAACAGTCTCAGGGAATACCAGTTGGAAGGAGTAAATTGGCTGCTGTTCAACTGGTACAACACGTAAGTATTTTCCCCACCCTTCCTGCAGTAGCTTTAGTTAACTTTAATAGCTTTGTTTCATGGCATCGTTTAACCTTACACATTTTATTGGCATCTCCAAGACTTAGATTTATACGCTATAAAAAAAGTGGAAAACCATATTTGTTTTACGGCTCTGAGATTTGAAAAAAACCTTTTTTTTTTCTCCCTGAAAACTGCTCGATGTACTTTGCAGGCCAAATGGGAATCGAAACCAGAACCTGGATAGAGATTTTACTATGAAACCCTTTGTGCTGCTAGATTCCTTTCAACTTTACTGGCGTTAACAAAATGCCCATAAGCAGGTTAAACAGTGGAAGAGATTTTTTGCATTTTCTAGCCTAGGTTTTTTTTGTTTTTGCTCATGCCAACAAGTATCTTGTATAGCGTCATGTGCGCTTTAATCATGAGGGAAATCAATATAGATGTGTAGATTAAGCTTTGCCTTGTTAAGTTACACACAAGATTATGTACAAATAAATACTTGCTAGTTGTATATATCTTTTTTTTTTCTCTTAAATTCCATTTATTCTCTTTTGTAGGCGAAATTGCATTTTAGCAGATGAAATGGGTTTGGGGAAGACCATCCAATCGATCACTTTTCTGTATGAGATCTTCCTAAAGGGCATACACGGTCCCTTCCTGGTTATTGCCCCGCTTTCAACTATTCCAAACTGGGAGCGGGAGTTCCGCACGTGGACGGAGTTTAAGGTGGCCGTTTATCATGGGAGTCAAGCAAGTAGGAAAACGATCCAAATTTATGAAATGTACTTCAAAGATCCCCAGGTGAGCATATCACTCCTTGATTGCATGTGAAATAAAATAAAAAAAAAGCATTATTCAGAGTCTGCAGTCTAACCCAGAATTCCAAGGGGCATGCTATGGTTACAATGTTAAATAGACTTAGATGACAGTAAGTGGAAGTATCAGACTTCTGTGTGTACAAAATGTTTTTTCCCCTAAATCTAAGATTGCTCCAAATAATGAGGATTGTCCTCTTTTTCCCTGTTTTGCAACCTGGAATAAGGATCCATAACTCCTTGCGTGTCGCGCATCATTGGCTGCAGGGGGCTGCCTGAGTTCAGGCCATCCCGCGGCAGCCAATGCCGTGCGTCAACTGGTGGGTGGAAGTACAGAGACCCATTGAAGCTAGGGAAGCGTGCTATGCCCTGCGTCAGGAAAGGGTTAAAGAGGCCAGGAATTGTGACTACTCGATGTAGTAACCGGAGTGTCCTCTCCCTTCGCACTCCTCTGGGGGCTCTCGGAGGGATGATTCATGCCTCAGGGTGCAGGAGCTTGTCTCCTCCCAGAAGATCAGATCAGCAAGAGCTTAACTGGGCTTCAAGAATAGGGGCCAATTACAGTTAGAAACAGAATCTGTAGTGCTGTACAATGGGTAGGACAAAACAAACCAAATTAACAGGTTAGACACACGGAGAACAAATGGAGAACTGGATCCTGTTCTAGAGTTTACAATCTAAGAAGGAACCAATTTGGGACCCACCATCATCTTAATCGTTGGATTGGCTGGATTGGTCACTTGAGCATCCAGCCTCCCCCACGGTCACAGGCCTGTCTGAGCATGCCACGTCCAGGGGAATTGCCTCATCCGTTTTAACCCTTTCAATGCAGTTTCTTACATTTTACATCTGAAACCAATGCTTTCTAATGTAGACGTGTTTAAATGTATCTTTAGGGTTTCTTTTATATTTATATATTTTCTTGTGTCTTTGCAAAATGCCCGAATGTTATCAGGACGTTTGACCTTTTATCCCCCCCCCCCAGAAGAATAGACTTGGTAAATGCGAATAAAATTTCACTGTCCCTCCCCTCCGCGTAACATTCAGAGCCTTTAACACTTTATACAGATGGAACGGCAGGAATATGACCTCATGTATCACGCCTAATGGCAATAACACAATTATTTATACATCTCTGCCTGTGTGCAGGTGGAGCCAGAGATTATATATATATATATATATATGTGTGTGTATATATATGATCTAGGCACTTGATAGATGTGTATGCTGTTTATATCTGGCTTATATAGACGGTGGATTTTATTCTGTTGTATTTCCGCATGTGAATAGGATTGAGGGACTTGTAGAGTGTTCAATGTTTCAAACCTTGCTGGTTGTTTCTCAAAGCTCTACGAGTATACCGCGTTCCACAGGTTTCTTTATTTGGATTTTTTTAGAATTGCAAATGTATTTGCTATTTTAAATGGATTTAACTGCAATTTCTCTCTTTATTCCCAGGGCCGAGCAATAAAGAGTGCCTACAAGTTCCATGCAATTATAACAACCTTTGAAATGATTCTGACGGATTGCCCCGAGCTCAGGAACATTCACTGGCGATGCGTGATTATTGATGAGGCTCATCGACTGAAAAATAGGAACTGCAAGCTTTTGGAAGGACTCAAGATGATGGATTTGGTGGGTGTTACGATCGTGTCTAATTTGCTCATTTTATTGGCTAGCGGCTGATTCGGCTGCAAGTTTGTAGGACGACAAAGGGTGAATCTGGAATCCTGTTTCTGCAACCTAATGGACTTTTTTGGCAGTTTCTGTATTCGCTACGCTTCCGACAGTGTTGGGGTGCATGTAGATCTGTATTTGTTTTTTCTTGTATGCCAAATCCTTTAGAATGAGACACAAGGAGATGCCACGTTTTTACTGCTGGATCAGCAGGGCTAGACTCTGAGGCTGAAGTTGGCACCAGCATATGTTATACAAGGATAATGAATGGAGGGGGAAAAACAAGCCTGACAAACTTTTTGTGCACTGAATACAAAACCACATGTCTAAATTTGTTTAAAAAAAAAATAAAAATATAGAATCTTTGAGCCCTGTTCATGATACTTTGTGTTCTTTGACTTTTGTTGGTGTCCTGGGCTCTTATACAGTTGTGTTCAAAATTATTCAACCCCCAATGCTGTAAAGGGTTTTAGGGAATTTAGTGTACATTTGTAATTGTATTCAGAATGAAATCCTACAAGGACTTTTTAAAGAACCATATGCAACTAAAATGACATCAATTGGTTTTGTAATACAGTAGTAAATGTTTCTTTTGTGAATTCTTCATTGACACAATTATTCAACCCCTTAAAGACTACCACTCTGAAGAACAGAGGTTCATTCAAGTGTTTTTCAATCAGGTATTGAAAAGACCTGTGGATGTCACGGAGCAGCAATAAAGCATAATAAGCACCAATTAGGCAGCTTTAAAATGACTGTGATACTCAGCTCCTTCTAGACATTTACTGGTGTGGTTACAAACATGGTGAAGTCAAGAGAATGGTCCAGGAAGACAAGAGAAGAGATGATTACTCTTCACAGGAAGGGCAATGGCTATAAGAAGATTGCAAAGATGTTAAACATACCAAGAGAGACCATAGGAAGCATCATTCGCAAATTCAAGGCAAAGGGCACTGTTGAAACGCTACCTGGTCATGGCAGAAAGAAGATGCTGACTTCGACTGCTGTGCGCTACCTGAAGCGTAGAGTGGAGAAAAGTCCCCGTGTGACTGCTGAGGAACTGAGAAAAGATTTGTCAGATGTGGGTACTGAAGGTTCAGCTCAGACAATACGGCGCACACTGCGTAATGAAGGCCTCCATGCCAGAACTCCCAGGCGCACCCCCTTGCTGTCTCCAAAGAATAAGAAGAGTCGACTGCAGTATGCCAAAAGTCATGTGGACAAACCACAGAAGTTTTGGGATAGTGTTCTGTGGACTGATGAAACAAAATTAGAACTGTTTGGAGGAGGAAGAACAAGGCCTATGAAGAAAAGAACACCTTGCCTACTGTGAAGCATGGTGGGGGGTCAATCATGCTTTGGGGCTGTTTTGCTTCTGCAGGTACAGGGAAGCTTCAGCGTGTGCAAGGTACCATGAATTCTCTTCAGTACCAGGAGATATTGGATGACAATGTGATGCAGTCCGTCACAAACCTGAGGCTTGGGAGACGTTGGACCTTTCAACAGGACAATGATCCCAAGCATACCTCCAAGTCCACTAGAGCATGGTTGCAGATTAAAGGCTGGAACATTTTGGAGTGGCCATCGCAGTCACCTGACTTAAATCCGATTGAGAACCTCTGGTGGGACTTAAAGAAAGCAGTTGCAGTGCGCAAGCCTAAGAATGTGACTGAACTGGAGGCTTTTGCCCATGACGAATGGGCGAAGATACCCGTAGATCGCTGCAAGACACTTGTGTCAAGCTATGCTTCACGTTTAAAAGCTGTTATAACTGTAAAAGGATGTTGTACTAAGTACTAAGATTGAATGTCACTTGGGGGTTGAATAAAACTGAATGATGTGAGCACAGAAAAGACATTTGTGGTTATTTCATTATAAATGTTATGTTATATTTGTCTGACCTACACGTGCCTCTTTGATTTAATTGTAAGCAAGATGACTGAATGATCAAAATCAATGTCAAACTGGCCAAAACACTCAATTTCAGTGGGGGTTGAATAATTTTGAACACAACTGTAGACTGCTTGATTAAAACTTTGGGTGTTGTAATACATTTTATAATTAATTCTTTACTTATCAAGATGCCTTTAAAAACAGTAGAATAGCCCCCCAGTTGGAGCAGCACAAATTCAAATTATTCGGCACTAATTTTCAGGTAAAAAACAAAAACCAAGAAAGAAATCCTAAAGACAAAAGTCAGAAAGACATAGAAGGAAATAGAGCAGGAAGAGAAGGGGGGGGGGCCCACTATTCCTAACCACACCAGCAGAGTCAGCGTCACCTGAGAACCCGAGCCGACTATCCATGAAAGCCTTAGCTGGGCTCATGATCTAGCCAGGGAGTTCAAACTCTGTAGAACAGATGCATGGTGTCATGAACCATTGCCGTTAGTCTGTCCATCACCAGGGCATCCCGTATATTTATCCTCGCCCTCTCCCAAGAGGAGAGGGTGGGCGCAGTCCATGTTGTAATACATTTAAGGAACATAAACGATATATATGTCCAGGAGGACCGAGGGTCACCTTGGTGTTCTAATGTGTTTTTTTTTTTCTTCCCCTTATTTTCCTTCTATGCCTTTTTGTTCAGATGTGGCTCCCAAGCTTTTACTGCCCCCCCCCAAGCCATTGTCGAACGAAGCATAAGATAGATAAGTCATGGAGGTATCATTCAAGCAGTTTACCAAACCCCATTTGCCAAACTCTGAGTTTTTCGACCAGGAGCTTTAGCCGTCCAGCCCTGGGCAGTTATAAATGGCCTGGGTATAGCTTGGAAAAACCAGTCTCGTGTATCCTTGGCAAGGATCTATTAGCAAATGAACTACCAGAGGGGCCAGTGAAACGGCGTAGCCCAGTGTGCCAGTGAAACTTTACACTTCAATGTGTCAAAGGGCTTTCAGCAGGCGGAGGCTTAGCAGCTCGGAGTATTGTGTGTTTTTGTTGCTTCCACGGAGGGCACAGTGCACGTAATTGATCCTATCCTATAAAAAGGAAGGGTGAGGGCCAACATCATTGCACATTGAGGTGACTAAAAGGGAGTCTTGCCCTTTAACCCCGTCCTCTCTGAAGAGGTGCTAGAACCCTGCGCTTCCACATAAAGACCCAATGGGGATTGTACCATTCACGGCATTAAACCGCAATACAATTACTTGTGTTTCGAGGACAGCAAAGCAGGCTTTTTGATCTGAAGTAGCGTCTGGTTCTACTCGGCTTATTGTCTTTTCACTGGTTGCAGGAACACAAAGTGCTGCTTACGGGTACCCCATTGCAAAACACTGTGGAGGAGCTTTTCAGCCTGCTGAATTTCTTGGAGCCGGATCGGTTCCCATCGGAAAGCAATTTCATGCTAGAGTTTGGCGATCTGAAAACTGAAGAGCAGGTAAGGAGTAACTGGCTGTTTTATAAACACACACTCTGTATTTTGCTGTAGTGGAGGATTATAACTGCGTTTTCTTCAATTACAAAAACTTTTTTTTTTTTTTACGGCATTGATAGATATATATATATATATCTATCTGTTTGCAATGACACACAATTACAGAATTGCTGCAGAGTAGAGGAAGCCAGGAAAGATTTATAGAAGAGGTGCAAGTGCAATGTGGTTTCTGTGGTCCAGCCACTCCCTCGAACTTCACAGGACGTGCACACAACACCTGTCACTTTATATATATATATATATATATATATATATACACACACACATTGAAGTGTTCTTGTGTGGTCTAATGTACTCCTTGCTAGAGAGAGCATTATCTAGACGCTTACATCAATAAGGTTCTACGTATATGGAGATAATCTTGTGTGTGTGTGGGGGCAATATATATAATTTCTATGTGTTATGTTTATTGAGAATGGACTTGCATTCAGTATTTCCTTTTATTTATTAGTAGTTGCTTTTTTCAGTACAAACTATAGTATGAAGAATTTTCTCATTTAAATTTTACAAGGCCTAAGAAATTCTAAGATTAGTTACAGCCTGAGGATCGGACCAGTAAATCGCAATCACAACTGGTTTGCCAACGTTTCCATTGGGTATCCTTCAGCAGCATTTGCCTCTTTATACTTTCTGCCTCGGCATCACTGGTTCAGTGGCATTAACCATGAAATCAGAGCTATGCTGTTGACTGTTGCTATGTTTTGCCGGCGGCTGTTTTCAATGCTAGATTCCAGGGTAAAACTAATTTGAGAAAATTGGTGACCCCCCTTTTTCTCTGCCCCACTCCAGGTACAAAAACTGCAGGGCATTCTCAAACCAATGATGCTACGGCGTCTGAAAGAAGACGTGGAGAAGAACCTGGCCCCTAAAGAAGAAACCATAATTGAAGTCGAGCTGACAAATATTCAGAAAAAATACTACAGGGCCATCCTTGAGAAAAATTTTACTTTTCTCTCAAAGGGTGGTGGAGCAGGGCATGCAAACGTCCCGAATCTTCTAAACACTATGATGGAACTCCGGAAATGCTGCAATCATCCTTATCTCATTAATGGTGAGTTTCTCGGTTCTCCTCCTTGCTCAGACTTGGCTAAACACATGGATTTCTTAAATCCTCCCGTGTTGCATTTTTAAAACTTTGTCAAACTCGAGCGGCGCCGCCTTAAACTGTCAGTAGGTGAACAGTATGTAGACGCTTGGGAAATGGCCATCTTCTGGAGGTGGAGGGTGCCAAGGGCAATTAGAAAGGTCTTTCAGTGTAATACTGTAACAATGCCTACATGACCAGATCCCCCCCGACACAGATCCCCCCCCCCGACACAGATCCGCCCCCCGACACAGATCCGCCCCCCGACACAGATCCGCCCCCGACACAGATCCGCCCCCACACAGATCCGCCCCCACACAGATCCGCCCCCGACACAGATCCGCCCCGACACAGATCCGCCCCCACACAGATCCGCCCCCGACACAGATCCGCCCCCGACACAGATCCGCCCCCGACACAGATCCGCCCCCGACACAGATCCGCCCCCGACACAGATCCGCCCCCGACACAGATCGCCCCCCGACACAGATCGCCCCCCGACACAGATCGCCCCCCGACACAGATCGCCCCCCGACACAGATCGCCCCCCGACACAGATCCCCCCCCCGACACACATTCCCCCCCCGACACACACACATTCCCCCGACACACATTCCCCCCCGACACACATTCCCCCCGACACACATTCCCCCCCCCGACACACATTCCCCCCCCGACACACATTCCCCCCCGACACATTCCCCCCCCGACACACATTCCCCCCCGACGCACATTCCCCCCCCGACGCACATTCCCCCCCCGACACATTCCCCCCCCCGACGCACATTCCCCCCCCCGACGCACATTCCCCCCCCGACACACATTCCCCCCCGACACACATTCCCCCCCGACACACATTCCCCCCCGACACACATTCCCCCCCGACACACATCCCCCCCGACACACATCCCCCCCGACACACACACATCCCCCCATCCCCCCGACACACACACATTCCCCCCATCCCCCTGACACATCCACACATCCATCCCCCCGACACATTCCCCCCCCGACACACATTCCCCCCCGACACACATTCCCCCCCGACACACATTCCCCCCCGACACACATTCCCCCGACACACATTCCCCCCCCGACACACATTCCCCCCCGACACACATTCCCCCCCGACACACATTCCCCCCCGACACACATCCCCCCCGACACACACACATCCCCCCATCCCCCCGACACACACACATTCCCCCCCCATCCCCCTGACACATCCACACATCCATCCCCCCGACACATCCCCCCCGACACATTCCCCCCGACACACATTCCCCCCCGACACACATTCCCCCCCGACACACATTCCCCCCCCGACACACATTCCCCCCCGACACACATTCCCCCCCGACACACATTCCCCCCCCGACACACATTCCCCCCCCGACACACATTCCCCCCCCACACACATTCCCCCCCGACACACACACATCCCCCCGACACACACACATCCCCCCATCCCCCCGACACATCCACACATCCATCCCCCCGACACATTCCCCCCCGACACACATTCCCCCCCGACACACATTCCCCCCCGACACACATTCCCCCCCGACACATTCCCCCCCCGACACACATTCCCCCCGACACACATTCCCCCCCGACACACATTCCCCCCCGACACATTCCCCCCCCGACACACATTCCCCCCCCGACACACATTCCCCCCCGACACACATTCCCCCCCCGACACACATTCCCCCCCCGACATATCCGTGAATTAGTTTAATGCCACTAGAATTTAATATGGCTGCTTCATATTTTTAAGAGCTAATTTGTCAGTTTCATTATTTTTTATTAAAAAGCTGAACTCTGATTGGAATGACCTGAAATGTATATATATATTTTATTTCTGTTCCAGCCCCACCTGCGTAAGCCTTAGAGTGCATAGCCCCTCAATCAGTATGGTTGAACGAAGCCAAATAACCTTTCCATGCATTACCTGGACATTGCGTTTTATTAAGAGGCATCTTCTTAGACAGCTGCTTAATATATATGTTGTCTCTACCTAACGCTGTAAGCCCTTATATTACCCTTTTTAACCGTGGGACCTCTGGGAGTCTGGGAGGCGTTGCTCTTACCAATAAAAGGTGAAGTATGGAGACAGGCTCATTAATTCTGTTTTAGCTGACTAGGCATCACTTTAATGTTATTGAATTTGACTTTGCTACACAATAAGGATACAGCACTTCAACAAGCTCAGCCGTGATACAATCAACGGAGCCAGAGAATGCAATGTGTCTTTATTGTTAAAGGTGTTAAACTAATAGGGTTTGTGGCTTTTTAACCCCTTAAATACGGATTGATGCAAGTTAGTTATAAGTCAGTACTCACACTGTAATAATCGGTTGATTACATTTTTTGTGCTTCGTACGGCAGGTAAGCAGGACGTTCCATGCAGTAAAATGGAATGACAGCATGGAATTTCATGCTTAAATGGATAAGATGGGGTTCGGGCAGGTTCCTTTTTCTGAGGGGGGGGGGGGCTAAAGCCACCCAGCCAGCCCTGCCATTTATGTTGATGCGTTTAGAAAATGTGGTATGCTTTTACATGGATCAGGGTGTTTTATGCACATCTGAGAATTCTGTTCGGCCCGATACAGCAGAATGTTTCAGGCTGGTCATGCCGAGATGACCTTTGCTGGCTAAAAATAATTTCTGAACGCTGTAATTTAATCACTGAAGCTTTGAATTTTTAACGAACTTTTTCTCAGCCTGCATCTTATGGGTTAATAGGGTCTCACGCATAGTGTGCATGGGGGTGTGTGCAGGGTGTACCCAGGCACTCCCTAATGTTGGGGGAAGAAGTGGTCCTCTGTCACCTCCTATGTTGACATTTTTAGATGTCCTTTTATCTGGTGCATGATGAATAACCGAAGAACTGGCTGTGTCTCTGATTTACAAGATTGTTACTTCTAATGAAAAATGTTTATATTGTTCAAAATCTTCTAAACGTATGTATTCAATTAAAAAATGTTCCATTGGTGCAAATCCCAATGTTACGGGCTGTGCACGCCAGTGGTCTCTAGATTTCTGAAATACTGTGGATGTCCTAGCTCAATCTGTCATGATCAATTTTAGATTTTGGCACTGATTTTCAATAAAAAAAAAATATTTTGTCACAATTTTAATTTGTGATCCTACTGATTTGTTCAGTGGATCAGCTGTAATTATCTATAAGGGCCAACACCCTGAGTTCTGTGTGACCTCACGATTATCCATCTTGTTTTACGTTGCCACTATTTATTTACTATTATCTGCCTTCAGCTAAAACAGGGATGCTGAAGGGGAAAACATACGCTCACAAATTTCCCCTTAGCGTCCCCGTTTCACCAGCAGATTACGAGGCGGGCGCTGATTCAGCAGCTTGCCCCGTAGCCGCCGCTAACCCTTCAGGATACTCGTGGCAGCGAGTATCACCTCCTGGAGTCCATAGGACTCCATGAAGGCTTGTGCTGCTGGGGTCACGTAACCTGCAAGATCTTGCTTTCGCAAAATAGTGCAGGGCCGCGGAGGGAGACTAGGGATTGTTTGTCCCCAGTCTCTCTGCTCCCGGTGGCCTAAAGAGGTGGATCGAATGCCATTCCCTTAGCGGGGTGAGAGGTGAGCATCTGATCTTTGGGGTGGGGTTCCAGCTGGTGTTGACAGATTCCACAGAAGTGGAATCAGTTAGTACCCCCTTAGAGCTGTGGTTAACTGCAGCGGTACGTAATTAGCGTTAGGACTTTGTGATCCTAACGCTGATTACTCTTTGCGCTCCCCACGTTAAGTATAGGGAGTGCAAAGTACAGTAACCTCGCGCTGAAAAGCATTAATACAGATGCGCTAATGGATTTTGTAACCGCTATTGGCTCTTTTTTACCTAGCGTTAAGACATATGTGAGTGCTAGAGCTAGCGTTGGGATGTGAGTGCTAGCGTTGGGATGTGAGTGCTAGCGTTGGGATGTGAGTGCTAGCGTTGGGATGTGAGTGCTAGCGCTAGCGTTGGGATGTGAGTGCTAGCGCTAGCGTTGGGATGTGAGTGCTAGCGCTAGCGTTGGGATGTGAGTGCTAGCGCTAGCGTTGGGATGTGAGTGCTAGCGCTAGCGTTGGGATGTGAGTGCTAGCGCTAGCGTTAAGGAGGTGAGTGCGAGTGCTAGCGTTAAGGAGGTGAGTGCTAGCGTTAATGAGGTGATGGCGTCCAGTGATGGCTGTATAATCTTTCCACATGTCCCAGCAGATTGTTGGTCGTATTTATATGCAGTGGAACTGTGACGGGCTGGGGAGTACATGGGTTTGCGGAGCGGGAAATGGTGGAATTTTAGTATATTCTCTTTCTCTAGTGAGTGATCAGGCTGCTGGGATTTGTTGTGTATGAATTATGATGGACTGTGAGGTAACATAGCATAGCTTTTATGTAATACACAGCCTCTAGTCTTCCTATGGATGGCAAGCTGCTGTTTCTATAAAGCGACACTGTCATGTATTTTCTTGCATTTTCTTTTCTGTTGATATATACCATGTTACATGAATATTCATAAACTGTATAGGTTAGTAGTCATTTTAATAAAATGCAGTGTCTGCACAATATGTGGTGCTTGGGACCTGGCTGTGCTCATACCAGAGGGTTTGTGCGTCCAGCAATGGACGGTCTGCTGGTCCAGAAGCCTCCCTGTGGCTAGCGCTGCTGGCCAATGCTGGACAGACTAGGCTAGTGCAATGCATAAATACAATAAATAATGGGAGGTCTAATTCCAAAGAGACATTGATCCTGTGTCTGACCGTTTGCTATATACTCTCTGCATGCTGCTCATGGCTGCTGGATTTTCTAGTGCGAGTTTTTTTTTTTTTTTGTGTACTACACATGCGAATATGCAGTCGTTGAAATAATTTATAATCGTCACACAGATCTGTTTTCTGTACGGACATGAGGTAAATTAATTTAAAAAAAAAATGTATATTTGTGGAATAAAACCCTCATTGGCTTTCGGCTTCCAGCTGCTTCCAGATCCATCGTTTGGATACCAGGCCAAAGGCTGGCGAATGAAGTATCCATGTGAGGCCTGCCCACGTGAGAGCTTCCCTAATCCTTACGCATGATGGGGAATTAAGTCCAACTATATGCCCGATGGGCAGCCTGTGCATCTTATTTTGTGGTCCGGTTGACTGATGGTCTTGATTGAACTCGAGCGACATGTGGTTCATGAAGTTGCGGTTGTGTACATCGTTAAATGCTGGAGTTGCAGCAGATCAAAGCTGCACATTTTCTGAGTGGTGATTTATATAAAAAATATATATAAATTAAGAGGTGTGTGTGTGTGTGTGTGTGTGTGAGGGCACATCTGCTCGTCTACCCAGTTGCTAGCAAAAAATTGTTTGCAAATGAGATTTAATTATAACCTGGTAACCTGTGTTGATTGATGTGCCGCATCCTCCAAGCCCCTACTTCCCTCTTCCCCCAGGATATGACTCTCTTGCTCATAATAACATTTCTAGACGAGGCTGTCACATCTGGGGGCGGATTTCATCCTGGGCAGTTTGCCCCAGGCCCCATGCTGCTGACTCAGTCAGCGACTGCATGTGCCGTCTGTTTGGATGTTGCACGCTGGCTTGAGCTTTATTCTGTTCCCCGCTTCGATTTTCTGCCCTTTGGTCTCATTCTGTAACGTACCCACCGCCACCGCCTCCTTGTCCCTTCGCTTTCTTTAAAAAGAGAGGTATCGTTTAACCTGTGCTGTACCAGCCGGGCAAGCCATACAACGCCTACAACTTTCTACCGGTTTGTGGGTCCCTTATCCCGCTAATCCTTGTCACATCCTCTTTAACCACTTATCAGTCAATTATCAGACGCACCAGTGCACCTGGATTATACGTTGGGTCTTTCTATTGTTTTCGGGTGGGTTTTTGTTCTTCTGTGTGTTGGATTTATTCATTAAAATAAAACATGCGGTGCTTTAACAGTATTAAAAATATTCGACTAAAACCCCTGGGCTGATTAATAATAAAATAAAAAAATATTTTAAATCCCCTCCTTTTAAAGTAAAATTGGTTACATTAGCGCGTCGAACGATCACCGTGTGCGATTCATTGCAGCGTGTGGACATCACACGGATGATCAGAGGTTTTAATTTCTAGTATCTTTTGAACAGCGACCTTTTTCATAAACACCAATATATTTGCTTTGTGCTTGGCAGTCAGAAATTGAAATCCTGTAAAACCCGCTGACGGAAGGCGTCCGAGGTCTGCCCGCTCGCTGCTGGTCCATTTGAGAACCCCCACATGGACATACGCTTAATAAAGGGCCTCGCGATCCTCCTCCATCTGAAGTGTTCTCTCATTGCACTTCAGCGGTGCATTAATTAGCTCGCGTTTTCAGATCTATCTTCACTAATTTTCGTCTTTAAGAATTCCTGTGTTGGTCCCCTGAGAAAATATGGAAAAAAAAGTGTGACATCGGTGATTATCAAAGAGCAATATTTCCTGTAAACCTGCTGATTTCTCCCGGGATCGTACATAACACCGTTTACAATTAGATCAATTTACTCTGTGCATTCTTTAAAATTGGCAGTGGCCTGCGCCATTACACACGCGAACCTGTAAATAAGAATGGGCGACCCAGAAGGATCCATAAATTCCCTGTCTTGGCTTCCCCAGCGTCTTGACCGTGAAAGTGAAGAGACATAAATCTCATACAGGCAGTCCGATGTCTTTCATGAACCGGAGATGTGCCCTTCCTGCCGTACCTGGGAAATGGCGAGGGTAAATTACTTATAATAAAGCATCGCATTAAAATTAGTGGGAGGGAAAAAAAAAATGACTAGTTTGATACACAGAGAATGATAGATCGTAAGCTCTTGAGCAGGATCCCTTTTTTCCGAAGAGGTGAGGAGCAATAGGATGCATGGGGGTTGGGCGGTAGATGGATCTGGATTGGTGCAATAAGGGGGATAATGGAGTGATACGGTGTGACCTCTCCTCAATGTATATATTGTAACAGGAGCTGCCTGGTAAGGAAAGAAAAGAGGGAATATAAACACAGACCTTTAAACGACGAAGCCGTGCTACAGTGTCCGATTGAACAAGAACCTTCGTTCAACCTTAGCATTGTCTGGTTTTTATCCAACATTGACATTTAGTTTTCTTAAAATTGTGGGGGTTTTCTTTTTTCCTTATTTGTGATATGGGATTTGGTAATTTGTTGCATTTTATAGGAACAATGCGAACCTTGGCAACTCCGAGATTTCTGAACTACATGTTCCATGACACTCGGTCTGCTTTATCTGTGACCAAGCATCAGGGTAGATACAGATACCAAATATATGGAGGGCCAAGTTTCACCATTACTGTTTTAGGGTATATAACAGGAGAATTGTTTGCTTGTCTAACGTGTAAATGTGCCACTCTGACAGTATTCGATACATTGTGTTCCATTTGTATCCATGAATATGTGTCTTCATTAACATATTTTATAACCCAATTTTGCTTGTGAATAGTTGTAGGTAGGGAAAGTCACCATTTGTGTCCTGTACCGTGGATCTTTGGATTTGGGATTGGGCAGTCTGTGGAAAATCCATACCTTGTCCTGTACCGGTGGAAGTCCAAAGCCTGACTTCCCACCTCCTGGCATTGTGAATTTTCTGCAAGAACCATGATTAAATGTGCATGTCCTAGTAATTTCCTTTTTACCCCTTTTATGTTAGAACAAACCTACATGTTGAAACATCAAAAACCCATTCTGCACACGCTCTCCATCTCGTACTTTTTCCTGCGTTCAGAGCGGGGTGGTTGTTCTTGGCGGATTTCAGTGGAGTGTTGCTCCAGCATGGATGAAATCGCTGTGCAAAAACACGTTTACCTAAATCTTTTAAACCTTTGCAGGTGCTGAAGAGAAAATTTTGGAAGAATTTAAAGAGGCTCACAATGGTGACCCTCCAGATTTTCAGCTCCAGGCAATGATCCAAGCCGCTGGCAAACTAGTGCTGATTGACAAACTGCTGCCAAAACTGAAGGCTGGCGGCCACAGGGTGCTTATCTTCTCCCAGATGGTGCGTTGCTTGGACATACTGGAAGACTACCTCATTCAACGAAGGTAAGCTTTGCATACAAAACAAGGTGAATTATTTGGGAACTAGTGCCTCCTCCATTGACCGGCCGCAGTCTGGTTTCTTGATATACAGCTTCGTTTTGTGAAGATTAACATTGCTGGTGTCAAAAGAAGTTCGACAAATTCTATTCCTAAACATTTAGGTCACTGTGTTTTAAAGCCATATGCTGTATTTCCCCCTATATACGCTGTAGCATAGCGTTCATGAGACTCTCAATGTGCAATCAGTCTTTAAGATACATTGAATATTCCTGTTTTTTTGATACGGTGTTGATAAAGCTGTACATGCATAAAGCCGCTTTTGGAATATAGAATATTTCCTTTTACAAAAGGTGCATGGTTGTCGGCATCCGCATTTTATAGATTAAATCCCATTACTCAATTGACCTTCCTCCTGGACGTATTTCTGAACGATCAGATGCACCCCGCCGAATAGACACATTACTGCAGTGTTCCTGCACAGGCAGCAGTAGGGCAATGGAGTATGCAACTCATTGGAATTCAGCTCACAGGTTTACAGTTCCAACAACATCAATCTCTTTCAAGGAGGATCCTGATGGTGTTCGTCTTAGGTAATAAAATACCTTGAGGCACTGGTCTTCATGATGGCATTTTTTTTTTTTTTACTTCTCCCTATTCTAGATATCCATACGAACGAATTGATGGACGAGTGAGAGGCAACCTTCGTCAGGCTGCCATTGACCGATTTTCCAAACCTGACTCGGATAGGTTTGTGTTCTTGCTGTGCACGAGAGCAGGAGGTTTGGGCATTAATTTAACGGCTGCTGATACTTGCATTATCTTTGATTCTGACTGGAATCCACAGAATGACCTTCAGGTGAGCAGCGTTCATTGTGTGACAGCTCATACATTAGATTTATAAATGTTTCTCAGGGAATTCCACTCAGGAATCTTCCTGCAGGTGTCAGAATGTTGTCATCCTATTGGCTCCCACATTGGGGAGTCATTTTTAAAGGGGAAGTAGAAGAAAGACGTGTAGCTGTATTATAGAAGCATCTGGTTGATGTAAAACATGTTTTTTTTTTATGCTCGTTATGGTGGTGGACTCGTGCTTACAGTTCATCTCATTCTGTTTAGGCTCAAGCACGATGCCACCGTATAGGGCAGAGTAAATCTGTGAAAATCTATCGTCTGATAACACGAAACTCCTACGAGAGGGAAATGTTTGATAAAGCTAGCTTGAAACTTGGTCTGGACAAAGCGGTCTTACAGTCAATGAGTGGGAGAGAGAATGCTACCAATGGGGTAAGTTCATTCATGGTATGTTCGTGGGCTCATTTGGATGTGGATTTATTTTCCGGTTTCTCTAGATCAGTAGTTTCGAAACCTGTCCTTAAGTCCCCCTAACAGGCCAGGTTTGCAAGATCTCTGGAGCACAGCACAGGTGCTATGATTTGCTGCTCAGTGATTGCAGGATTCAATCTGCATTTTCCCATGATAACCCTTTAAGTCTGGCCTGTTGCCCCCCCCCCCCCCCCCAAGGACCAGGGTTGGGAACCACTGCTCTAGAACATATTTATTCTTTTGTGTCACTAACTGCCATTACTTTTCTGCATTGGCACCACTGAAATGCGAGCTGTGTTTCTGCCTGCTTTGTTCATTCACCTCTACATGTGAAAATATAAGTGAAAAATACTTTTCGCAATCTCAATGTCCGAGTAATGAAGATCACATGCATTGTTTTATGGTTTGAATTTTTTTTTTTTTTTTTTTTTTTTTGCTTCTGTAGGTCCAACAGCTTTCTAAAAAGGAAATAGAAGATCTTCTGCGAAAAGGTGCTTATGGTGCATTGATGGATGAAGAAGATGAAGGCTCAAAGTTCTGTGAAGAGGATATTGACCAAATCCTCTCGCGGAGAACGCACACAATAACAATAGAGTCTGAAGGCAAAGGCTCTACGTTTGCAAAGGTATGACAGCTCCATTGTTGTTGTTACTAAAACCAGGATTTATCAATCGTTGGGGCCAGACTGCGTTTGGTTTATAAATTTTCATAGAAACCCAAGAAATGTAGGAGATGGGATTGTAGGTGCACATGGTTACCTGACTAATGGACATGTCAAGCTCTGTCCTAACCTGTTCTCTAATAGCAAACATAGTTTTAGGTTTTCTAAACAAAATTCTAAAATCTTTCACAAATCCGTTCAAAGGATTTAATCAGGATTATATTGGTTTGGATTCACTTTCAGAGGACCTTTTAACTTGTTCAAAACCTTATGTACTTCAATCCTCTAGTCCTTCAGACTATGTACAAAGACCATGTTAATTCTGGCTTCCTGATGAATGCATTATCTGTATATCTTTACATTACTTGTGTCTTGCATTGTGTTAGCTAATGTAGCAGGAGAATAACAGGTAATTTATCCTGCCTTTTGCTTTTACCAGGCCAGTTTTGTTGCATCTGGGAATAGGACAGATATATCCTTAGATGATCCTAACTTCTGGCAGAAGTGGGCAAAGAAAGCCGAATTGGATCTTGATGTCTTGAATGGAAGGGTAAGTGTTTGTTTTGGACAGGTCCGCATTGACAGTCGTTTGGTTTTCGTGTTTTTGATGCAACTCCATTTTTAATTAATTGTTTTAATTTCCAGAATACGTTGGTAATTGACACCCCGAGAGTGAGGAAGCAAACCAGGCTATACAGTGCGGTCAAAGAGGATGAACTGATGGAATTTTCCGATCTGGAGAGCGACTCTGAGGACAAACCAACCATCAAACCACGTAGGCCTCAGGACAAATCTCAAGGCTATGCAAGAAGTGAATGTTTTCGTGTTGAAAAGAATCTACTGGTTTATGGGTATGGAATGGATGTTTTTGGGACTACATTACGATTATATATAAATATATTGTATTTACATATTGTGACTCCATTTAGACTGTGTAATTTGCAAGCCCTTTCGCTTTGATAACAATGTGCTAATGATTCTGCTTCTATGTACATTTTGCCGAACGTCTCTGGCCTAATACAAAGTTTGGTTCTGTGTTTTGATAGTTTATTTTTTTCGTCATTATTCTTATTCCTGGATAAATTCTTCTGTCATTTTTTAGAAACTGCATGGTGTTTAAATGTGTAGCAGTGGTCGGGGAATCCTAATCATTTCTTGTTCCAAAGATGACGTCTGAGCATTGTGAGGAGCTCGGATACTGTTTGCTCAAATCACTGACGTTCTGTTCACAAAAATAAGTAAAATAATTTGCTGTTCCTGTTGCCCATAAGCGTTTAATAACTTTAATATGTAACTGACGAACTAGTCTGTACATCAACAAAATGAGAGGACACATAACATTTTACGATCAATCTGTCAAACTGTGCTAAATGTCAGCTTTTTTTTTCTTGACACAGGTGGGGTAGATGGACGGATATCCTTTCTCATGGACGTTTCAAACGACAACTCTCTGAGCAAGACGTGGAGACCATATGTCGCACTATTCTTGTCTATTGTCTGAATCATTACAGGGGGGATGAAAACATCAAAAGTTTCATCTGGGATCTGATCACACCAACCGAGGATGGTCAGACGCGTGCTTTGCTCAACCATTCAGGTAAGGGAGGAGTAATCTTGTGGCACTGAGCACTTGGCCAGCTGTTTGGAAGATGCTCGTTGTGGCTTTCCTGCCCCTTAAAGGATGGGGGATTATGTACATAACATAAGAAACTTACAGGTCTATTCCGTAAAGGTGAAAGAACTGGCAGGAGAAGTGAAAATTCTAGGTCAAAATAGCCAAACCAGAAAAATTCTCCCCTTTATCTCACTTTCCAAATTGTCTATTTGATCTAGATTGTTCCCTTCTTCTGTCAGTTCTCCTGAGTTTCAACTTTTAGTGAATAGACCCGTTAGTGTTGTTTTACACCAAATGAACAAGTCACATGTTGCACGAGCTCGTTGAAGTGAGCCAGGTGTCCATCCATAATACACCTCTGGTTACCTCTTCTGATTTCGGTTTCCAGGACTTTCTGCCCCTGTACCCAGAGGAAGGAAAGGAAAAAAAGTGAAAAGCCAGAACTCCCAACCGGTGCTAAAGCATGCTGACTGGCTGCCGAGCTGCAACCCAGACACGTTGTTTCAAGAAGATAGTTACAAAAAGCACCTTAAACATCACTGTAACAAGTAAGTGTCTTCTAGTGCGGACCAAAAAGATGAAAAGACAAAATGCACTGATTCACATCCTGACCACAAACTAAGTCAGCCTGCCTTAGAACAACACGTCTGGGGGGGGGGGGGGTTACATGTTGGCAAGAAGAATAAATTGCATTATTTTCGTTCAATCGTCTTTTTGTGAGAATATGAAACTAGATGTTTCTCCAGAGGCCGCCCTGTGGGTGGGATAGCTCAAAGGTCTAGTGGGGCTAGCAATGTCTCCCCTTTATTAAAGTGCACCTTTACAGCTGCCTGGAGTCCTGCTTTGCCAAGCGCACCGATCCTATACGTGACGCCAAGCGCACCGATCCTATACGCGACGCCAAGCGCTCCGATCGTATACACTACCAGTCAGTACAAGGAAGCTCAAAAAGCTTTATGTAGCTTATATTTCATGTTGCTTGACATGAATTTGATTTTGTTTGTAGTCCATATTAGAAAATAGTGAACTACAACAAATGGTAAATTTTTTTTTCTTGTAGAAGACCATGGCCACATCTTATACCACGACGGTGAAACGTGGCAGAGCATAATAAAAAAGTCTAAGCAGATAGCATTCCAGTTGCCATAGGCTTAAACCACTTATTGTTCTGTACAATGGTCTTTCCAACTAAAAGCTAATTGTTCTTTAATCTGAAAAACCCACCATCCCATTGTGAAGGTTTTATTGTTCAGTGGTAAAAAAACAAAAAAAAAAGCCACAGGAAAAAAAAAAAGATTATAGATCTCGTTTATCCTTGCAACTTCTGATGTGCTTCCAAAAATGGTATTAAGGCAGCAGCTGAGGAAATTTTATGAGATAATGAAGCAGAACAGTTACTGAAAGCCATCTGCTCAGTTGTTTACAAACTTGCTCCAGTACTTCAGAGGCAGCGGTGCAGTACGTGTCTGAACTTCACAAACTGCACTAGGTAAGACTAAATGTAATACGCCTGGGCTGGGCCCAGCCTGCTCCCTCCCTGTGCAGCGTGAGCGGTTGCCAGGCAGGCCCGTTGGAAGCCAGCAGAAAGCACCACACAGAGGTGATTATATGCCACCATCTGTCACGCTTCAAGCCTACCATACAGCATGGCTAATCAGCCTTGGCAGGATGATGGATGAACAGCAGCAGCTGCCAAAAGCCAGTGTTGGCAAACAATCCTGAAGTTAAGAACTTCTCCCCTCACCCCCTCTTCTCTCCTCTCTTCCTCTCCAGGGTCCTGCTGCGTGTCCGCATGCTCTACTATCTGCGGCAAGAAGTGATCGGGGACCAAGCTGACAAAATCTTGGAGGGTGCTGACTCAAGGTTGGTGGATGTTCTGTTTGTCCTTGTCAGAGAAGACCAAGGTCTTTTACCTGCTGTTGCTAATTATACTGCTGAGGCTTGCTTCCTTGATCTTATCTTTTTTTTTCCTTCCCAGTTTGTCCTCTCATTATATTGTTTACCATCATTAAAATCTACATAATCTAACTCTCTTCTACTAGTATGCCGTTTGCGTGCCTTGTGCGTTTGGATCTCTGCTGCGTCACAGAAAAAAAAAGAGCTTTGACTTGCATGCAAGAAGCATTGAACGTTTTAGCCAGGATTTCAGTTTTATGGCATTTTCTTGGTTCTTTTGGAATCCTCTTTTGGTTTTGCAATGGTTTCACATTCACACGCATGGACGTGTGCTTGCATTCACACGCATAGACACACAAGGTTTATGGCCTTGTTCTTGTGACATTTCCGTTTCACGAAAAGGATGTTTTTACAATCCTGTTCCAGTAAGGATATTGGGGATAGTCATGGCTACCTTTTTATAACCTATATCTAGGGGCGAATATCCTACTTCCTCTGAATATCAGTTTGAGAATGGGGCACATCCACATTCTTTTGTGCAAACTATTAGGCCGGGGTCAGACTAACGCATTTTTAAGGTGCGTTTAGTCGCACTTAATCACGGCCGCAGTAGCAGCAAATGACGGCCAATATACGAAGTACGGCCGCACAACGCAAGTGGAAAATGAACGCATTTTGTCGAACGCAGAACTGCTAGTACTGACGTACAGCGTGTGCTGTGACAGCATAGCGTCGTGTGTGCGTGATTGGGAGACGTCAGACGCTGCTAATGTCCAGCCTACATAACGTCCAGACACACAGTGTTTTATTGACAATCCGTAAAAAATCACACACAGAAATGCGCATCGTATGCCCGTTTTTCGTGTTCCGTGAAAAAAATACATCAATGCTTTCGGACGCACTTTTTGACGGTCGCTGCTAATAATGTGTTCGTTTGACCCTAGCCTTAGACCACATCGCTAAATCTAATCTGAGAGGTGACCGTCTCTTCTCTGTATGACGGTGTGTTTTTAGCTGTCCATTTCCTGTATGGATACATACATAATTATTTGTGCTTTACATAAGATCTAGTATGGAAATGACTGCACCAGAGCTTCCGATTATCAGAATTTTCCTTTGTTTCCCCAATATGACATAATTTGCTAATAAGAATATAATGGTGCATTACTCCTCCTAATCTGAGGACGGTATATTCATATTCCCCATCAAACTTTGCATGGTCCCTGAAAACGCTTGGGATACCTCTTCTCTATCACCGTCAACTCTCTCCTTTTCCACTACGTTAAGTTTACGCCACGAGTCTGCGCTTTTTTTGACCTTTGCGTCTATTTTCAGTGAGGCAGATGTGTGGATACCGGAGACGTTCCACGCGGAGGTACCGACGGATTGGTGGGACAACGAAGCCGATAAATCCCTCTTAATTGGTGTCTTCAAACATGGTAAGCGGTAGCTGATAATTGGCCAACCCAACTCTGCAGAGCTACTTCGGAAAGGCACGATGGAACAATTAATTTAGATGGGTAAAATTGTTGGGACGCTGCGGCCTGTCTGGTAATTTCCCTCGTAAGGAAGTATAATTAAATCGCTGCTTGGTTTGGCTAGAGATGGTTAATCCATCTCACCGGAAGGGATAAATAATGCCTTTTTAAACCCAACGAGAACCTGGTATGTGCGTAGTGTAACCTGGTAATCTTTTTACAATAACCCTTTAATACACTTTTTTTTTCTGTTAGCCTTTCTTTTTGTATTGTGTACTTCTCTAATGTAGCCTTTAAACTACTTGCGAAGCAGATTCTGTATGAATTTTTAAGGGTATCTGGGAAGTCCTCTTATTATTTTTTTGCCTTTTTTGATTTATTACTAACAAAAAATAAAAGTGGGTGTCAAACAAAAGTTAATACTAATGGTTATAAATAAAGCCAGGCCATATTTGTAGTAGTAATCACCGAGTAGTGTTATAGATCTCCATAAACTTTGCTTACAGCTCCGCTTCCCTCCGCTAACGCTCTGCCAACCGGTGTCAAAGTGGATGGTGGGCTTAACCTCTGCTATTAATCTGTACAAGTGTCTCCTGGGCTTTGTTCCAAGCAATATTTCACAAATGTCAGCGCCGAGATCTCCCAGCTCCCTTGAGTGGGATGCAGCCTTGTTAACTTTGAAAGGCTCGGGGATGCAGAGCTGGCATGATATATACAGTGAGCGATTCCTGATTATAATCCCAATTCTCTGGGGGTCGCAGGCGTAGTCTCGGCAGCATGGCCTGACTAAAGGGGAGAATGATGGCTTATAAAACCTTTTATGATTACAGTTTGGCTCCAGGCTCTACAGCAGTTAGGGGAAGTGTGTTGTAATACAGATCCTAATTGAATTGTGCTGTTCTGCCTATGTACAGGGGTTTCTTGTCCCCCCCTCTTTTTTTTTTTTTTTTTTCTGCCGCCCCCTTTATTTTTTTGTTTTAAGTGAAGAATGGGATGGACCCTCATTTAAGGAAATTATCTCGGAGGGGGGGAGAACGGGACTTTTTTTTTTTTTTTCCCCTGCCGCTTTTAATCTTGCCCGTTCATGCGGGAAGAAACTAAAAGCCAAACAACTTTTTGAAACTATGGCCGGAGCTGTTGACGCACATCACAAAAACACAATTAAGACAGGTTGGATGGCCTTTCAAATAAACCCACGTTCATCTGTCGCGCAAAGGGGGGGGGGAGGGAGGGGGCAGTTAAAAATTTAGGAATTTGAAAGGACTCTATAGAAGACAAACAATTGAGCTGGGGGAAGGGGATGCTACACAGAGCAGAGGTCATAATCGAGACCATTAAAAACCTGCAGCTCTATTCATGATCTAGCTTTAAAATGAAGCTGGAGTACAATGGCCACTTCTTGATACAATAGCAGATTATCCTGAATGGAAAATGTGAGGTGTAGCTCAAGCAGACGTCCAGTGTCTAAAGAGTGTATCCTGTCCAGTGTCTAAAACCTGTTGGAATATATAAGATATTTGTGAAAAGTTTTTTTTTTAATTAAAAACCATTGTAATGTCTACATGCTTTATTAACATGTTGAGTTTATAATGACAGACCTTCGCACGTTGGTAGCCGCCCTCACCAAGCCATTATTATGAAGTCTATAAACTTCTGACAAATCCCACTAGGCTGCGTGAGACCTGATGTGACTTAATCTTTAGGGTTTTTTTTTTTTTCCCCCCCCCCCCCCCTCCCATTTTGTGTTTAAAATAATTTCTTTGCCCAGCATGGCAAAGCGAGTAGAATCGCCTGTGACGGCAGCCGTTCTGAAGACGTTAATGGAAGCAAGCGCGTGACGCAAATTGGTCCCATTTCAGTGTTTTCCGCTTTTACGTCATCCCAGATTGTGACATCTGCGATCTTTCTCCGTAGGGTACGAGAAGTACAATTCTATGAGGGCCGATCCCACGTTGTGCTTCTTGGAGCGGGTTGGTATGCCTGATGCAAAAGCAATTGCCGCGGAACAACGAGGAACAGATATGATGGCAGATGGCGGAGATGGGTATGTCCGTCTGAGCAGTATTTCTTACGTTAACATTTTTATTTTGTGTTTTTATGTTTACACCCCCCTCACTTCATCTATTTTTATCTTTTCACCTTTTCTAGGGGTGACTATGACCGAGAAGACGAAGATCCTGAATACAAGCCAGCCAGGCTCCAATTTAAGGATGACATTGATGTAAGGACGCCGTAGTTGTTCAGAACTTGCTTGAAATATGCTGTTGACATATGCTTGCCTTTTTAGATTACAATGCTTCTAAAATATTTTGACAAATTGGAAAGAAAACAGATCACCAGCTGAGCAGCATTAAAAGGCAATCATAACAACGTTGTGTTAATTCCAAACAATTCACCTAAATATGCGGACGTGCTTTATTTTCTCCTATAGGAATATGTGAACTCTCCTCTCGAGGACAAAGAAGAATGTCTGGAATTGGAAGCTAGAGGTAAGAAGGGTCAGATAACTGGGTCTGGTTATGTGCAGCAGGACTGGCCTGTTTAATGATGAATAGCCATGCTAATACTGAGACATCAAGGGATTTATTTCTCTCTGGATGTTCTTGCAGTAACAAAAAAAACACATTTTGTGGCTGAAAATGGGCTTGTTAACTTAATTTGTAAGGTTAGGTAAAAAGCAATAATTTTAAAAGTTGATTTTTTTTTTTAAACATTGTATCACTAATACTTTGATTTCCACATCCCATACCTGTTATCACATTTATTCTCCCTGAAAACAGATGCTCTTGCTGTCACTAGAACAAGAAGTTCCAAAGACTAGTAGTAAAGGGACTAAAGTGATGCCTTCATAAAAGCATAGGATTTCTTTAAATTTCACTTAAATAACAAATCTTTGGCCTTAGATTGTTTAAGAATTCTTGATTTCCGTCTAAAATGATCACGGTATAAAGGTACAGTAACTTAAGAACATCAGACATTATTGGAGTGGTGGTGTATTAACCGTACATGCTTCAAGATGACAGTAACCCTTATTAAAAGGCTGTTAAACCTTGGCCATCCAGATGTTATTCAATCTCCTATGATACTTTGCCATTCATGGGTCGGCAGAACCTTGTTGCAAATGTAGTCTCGAAATGTGGAGGGCCAAGGTGGGAGCACCCCCTGCTTCAGGCTATTCATTGCGCTTATCTGAATCAGACCGCCTAATTTAATGGTGGACAATTCATTGCCAATGTAGGGTTGTTGTGAGATATAGTAGGTGACACAATTTTACTTACAGGTAAACCAGGGGAAGGTGGTACAGAATCTGGACAACTTTATTGGCCTCACACATCCGCTCTAACCACCCGCCTGCGCCGCCTAATAACAGCTTATCAACGTAGTTACAAAAGGCAACAAATGAGGCAAGAAGCACAAATGAAGACCGATCGTAGGCGAAGACGACCACGAGAAGAAGTAAGAGCCTTGGAAGCTGAAAGGGAAGCGATAATAACAGAAAAACGCCAAAAGTAAGTGGTGGAAATTTAGAAAAACGCCTCGTAAGAGTTACTATTTCTTTTTTAGTTTTATGTCAAGAATGATTAACACATGCGTGTTGTTCTTAAGGTGGACAAGGCGGGAAGAAGCAGACTTTTATCGTGTTGTATCTACGTTTGGAGTGATTGTTGACACAGCCAAGCAAAAGTTTGACTGGAGTCAATTTCGAGCTTTCGCCCGACTGGACAAAAAATCCGATGACAGTTTAGAAAAATACTTCAACTGTTTTGTGGCCATGTGCAGGAGAGTATGTCGCATGTCATCCAAGCCTGAAGATGGTGAGTGACTTCTTGGTTTTTACAGTTTTTATTTTTTTATTGTGGCTTTTTAAATTGACAATAACATTTTCCACTTTCTTCATAATTTGTGTATTCTAACCATTTCGTAAAATAATTTTATAGAGTTTTGTGATTTTTCCACAATGATTGAACCCATCACTGAAGAGCGCGCTTCAAGAACACTATATCGCATTGAACTTCTAAGAAAAATACGGGAGCAGGTTCTTAATCATCCGCAGTTAAATGAACGGCTTAAACTGTGTCAACCAAGCCTGGACTTGCCTGAATGGTGGGATTCTGGAAGGCATGATAGAGACTTGCTTGTCGGTGCCGCAAAGCACGGTGTTAGTAGGACAGACTACCACATCCTCAACGATCCAGACTTATCGTTCCTGGAAGCACATAGAAACTTTGCTCAGAACAGAGGTTCAGGTCCACTAAGCACCATGCCCATTCTAATCCCACCAGGCTCTAGCTACAGCGAAACACCACCCATAATGCCCTCTACTCCAACCCCAGATGAGAAATTGGCAGAAATCGAAGAAGTGAAGTCTGAACCGGTGGAAGATCTTCAAGAGGACGTTAAAGAAGAAAGCGAAGTTAAAGAAGAGGCACCCAATGACACCGTTGATAATGATGTGAAAGAAGAATGCAACACTGAGAATCCTGATGATAAGGAAGAAGTTAAGAATGCTGAAATTGCTACTGATGTTGAGCCAAAATCCCTATCTGAAAAGGGCTCTGAGGAAGATGATGAAAAGTTGGATGATGATGATAAATCGGAAGAATCTTCTCAAGCAGATGGTAAGAATGGCATCATGGGCACTTGGTATTGGCACCTGCATATAGTGAATATGTGTGTCCGTAACAAGGCCAGTGATCAAAATGATTTTGTTTCGCTTTAAAAGGTTAATTTTAATTGTGGAGCACACATGCTTTTATCCCTTTGTAGATTTTGTGTGCCATGTGATCCAATTTCTTTATAATATTGTAGAATTGTTGGGTTTACACAAACTGTTAAATCAAAACGAGACTGAAATATTGAGGGTTAAAGTGTATTTGTGACACTTACCAATGTTTTGCAAAACCAACAAATTCCATATTGTATATATTATGCAAGAAGTGATGCATGGTCCTGTCTGTGTGTCTATAACTACTGTAAGCTTTGTCCCACTGGTGGATACAGAGAGAGGGGGCATATTTCATCGTCCTGCTTCCCCGAGCTGCAAACCAATTGTGATACAGGGGTGCTTTGAACATTTGAACCTTTGTATCTCTGGTTTCATATACCCTACATGGTCAAGTGAGGTGACATTCTAAAGGCCAGAGTGTAGCTTTTGCAATTACACCAAACGTCACCATGTAAAGTGTACAAAGAAACGGTAAAAATATCAGATAATTGTTTTTTAATAGACCTAAATGGACGATAGTTTGTGATGTTGACTAAAGTTTGGGAATAGCCTAATTTCTGAGCTTTCCTCCAGTGACTTCCCTAAATGGTGTGTGTGTGACTGTGTGTCTTTGTATCTCTGTCATATGGCTGCGTGTCTGGTCATGTTCTTGCTGGTGGTGGTCGATTCTCAGTGACAGGCAGAGCATGTGCCAGAATGCAGTCTGCTTAAGATTGCTGTTCGGGGTCTGTCTGGCGTCACCTGAGCAGCAGAAGGACAGGGTCTGTGTTGCAATGTACTGGAGATGGTGTGAGGAGAGCAGCCTGTGATCCGGTGCCCACTCTGCCTGTCGATGTGTGCCAAACACCAGCTCTTGGCCAAAATTGGTAGAGTGCCCCTCCCCAACTTGTGTCTGGTTTGTCACGGTATTTTGTGGTTGCAACCACATTGATAGGCACAGTGTTATCAGAATGTAGAATAAGGAAGACCTTTTGAATTAATCTAAACACTTGTAGGTCAATCTATGAAAGGTCTCGGTGTGGCCATCAGGACCTGAAAAATGTTCTGAATGGTACCCAAATCAATTAAGCATATTGAAACAAGTACTTGCTAATGGTGGGAAATTATCAGTGCAAATTAGCAGGTTTTTCCTATGTAAAATAGGTCCATGTGTTTTTTCTTTTCTTATTCCCTCCCCCCCCCCCTCCTCCTGGGCTAACCCATTCTGCTAAGCAAGGCATATGCCTTCAGGAGTTTGAGTCTTCTTTTGTGACAAAGGGTCTTCTGTTTAAGCTGGAGAAGTCTGCGGACTCTCCTTTTTAAACGGGAAGTAAAGCCGGTAGACAAGGGAAATAGTTATTTTAACATTGATTTTTAGGTAAATTATTACATCGCTCATTCACACCATTTTTTTAGGTATTGAAACCTCTAAAGTTCAGTTTGTGTTGTATTTATAAGTTGCCTCCTTTCAAAGGCCTGGAGTAGACCCCTGTAAACCTATTTCTCAATGCAATTACTGAATGAATTAAAACACATTATAGCGGATATATATATATTTTTCCCTCATGCAGCTGGCTTAGCCTCTCGAGATGATAAGAACTTTGACGAGGAAAGCAACGCTTCCCTGAGTACAGCTCGAGATGAGACTCGTGATGGATTTTATCTGGAGGACGGCGATCCATCCGGACTCCACATGCTTCGCGAGAGGTCCTTTTCCTTCTCTTTCTGGCCAAAGGTTTGTTGGCTTGCTGGCTCGCACATCACCTGGCTGCAGATGTGCGGCAAACAGAGGGGGGAGGGGGGGACACACACAAACAAAACAAAAAAAAAAGCGGCAAACTCTTGTGAACAATGTGATGTATACTCCGTATGTTATAGTTTATAATAAAGAGACTAAAAAGCCTTCTAATTACCATGACGTGGCCATCTGGTTATAAAAACAGAACACTAATAGGCTTATTCCTGTGGAAAGAAGGAGGTTTACAGCAGCTGTTGTGATCTGGTTGTAGGTTTTGAGCACAGAGGAGCACTTTTTTCCCCCTCTTTTGTTTGCTTGGGAGTGGCATTTATTGTATCCATTGTGTGAAAATGCATATATAACATTTATAACACTTTCCTTCAAGATTGGCAAAAGTTCCAGTCAGCAAGTTTGCCTTCACACACCCCCCCCCCTTCTCACCCCAAAGTGTAACATCTCAGGTCCATAGCAAATTAAGCATGTGGAATGAGTATTGACATTCATTAGACGTGGTAGACTTGTGTAATGCTGAACTTTATTAATAGAGACGCTAATGAGCAAGCACTTGCTCGGTCCGTGTGTGAGCTTGGCCTATTGGCTCCAAACTGTGGAATCTAGTAGACGCTGGAAGCAGATGTTTCTTTGTCCACCACTTAATAATGACGCTAGACAAAGCACTATAGCCTGAAACAGTGGGATAGCCATGTACATACAAACTCTACAGCGTATGTTTGGCCCCAGCTCCCCCCCTGCTCGTATTACCATTGTTCTTTAACCACGCTCAACAGGGTGATGCATTTCGAAGAAAGTAGACTTTGGAAAAGCTTCCCTTCAATGCTTCAAAATTTTCATTGTCCACTCAACGCACTTTGTGTGTGTGTGTGTATATATATATATATATAATATATATCTATATCTTCAAGTATAGGACGCACTCCAGGACTTAGGTCACAGAATAAAAATCGATGGTTTATTGAGTATGCATTAAAATAATGTGCCCAATGGCACCAGTCGACGTTTCGGCCCTCACAGGGGCCTTTTTCAAAAAGGCCCCTGTGAGGGCCGAAACGTCGGCTGCTGCCATTGGGCACATTATTTTAATGCATACTCAATAATCCATCGATTTTTATTCTGTGACCTAAGTACTGGAGTGCGTCCTATACTTGAAGATTCCTTTACCTTTGGATTTGTGCACCCAGGCAAGCATATTGCTCTGTGGAATGTGCAGGTTGCCACTGGTTTTATATATATATATATATATATATATATATGTATGTATATGTATATTTGTGTGTATATGTACTGTATTTATAAACGCCTTTTTTTTTCATTCTACACAGGATCGCCTAATGATCAATCGATTAGATCACATCTGCGAAGCTGTATTAAAAGGAAAATGGCCAGTAAACAGACGCCAGATGTTCGAGTTCCCGGGGCTCCTCCCTGGGTACACACCAACTGCTGTGGAGAGCCCCCTGCCGAAAAGAAGCTTTGCTGAGCTCTCCATGGTGGCCCAGGGCAGCTTTAGTGGAAGTGAAGACCTTACGGCTTCACCACAACTTTCCCAGGCATGTTAGGTTCCAATTATGTGCTTTAATTGGATTTAATTTATAAAAAATATTTTTTTATGCAAATTGTGCATTAAACATTAATGTTTGAGTGGCGCAGACCACTGCTTGCGTTACATGGCTGCTTTGCAAATTGTGAAAAACGTTCAAATTTAGGTCATTATATAAATGTTTTAGATCCTAATTATGAGAACATTAACCCGTCTGTACTGAATCTTCATTGTTTTTTACTTAACCCTATATGGGTTAACTCGAGGACGTGGGCACAGTGTATTTGTGTTGTGCCTTCACGGAGGTGATATGTCACTTTACCCTATCTTTATATACACGAAATAAAGCTGTATGTGACATCACATCTCTGCACAAAAAGATATTAGAAAGGACGAAACCTAAAAAGAAATGTTTCTATGTTAACTTTAGGAAACTACGTTGGGTCTAACAGTGCCACGTCAGCGCAGACGGAGAAGAAGGAAAATTGAAGTGGAGGCAGAGCGAGCTGCAAAACGAAGGAACCTAATGGAGATGGTGGCTCAGCTGAGAGGATCCCAGATGGGGGCAGAAAACGGACAAGAAAAAGTTGTGGATTTATCGAACGCCTCCAGGGAGGCAACAAGTTCTACCTCAAGTTTTGCATCACTCTCCTCTAAGTTTATATTGCCTAACTCCTCCACTCCGGTCTCCGATGCCTTTAAAACCCAAATGGAGCGACTGCAGGCTGGTCTTTCTTGCACTCCCAGGCATCTACTCAACGGTTCCTTAATCGACGGCGAGCCTCCTATGAAGAGGAGACGAGGAAGAAGGAAAAATGTAGAAGGACTTGATCTATTGTTCATGAACAACAAAAGGGCATCTTTATCTGCGGTAAGAAAGAGGAAAAAAAAAAATCACCCCTATATACTAGAGGTGGCCTTAAAGGTGTTCCCCCAACACCACCCCCCTCTTGTCACCTTGAAATTCACTGGTTTACTTGCACAAATATGTTATAAACTTATCTACTATTCAAAACACATTCAAAAATAATGATTTCTCCCCCCCCCCCCATATGCTTTTTTAAAATTTATTTATTCCAGTGGTATGTAAAAGCGATATATATCTCTAAAAGTCAATTAAAGCTGTAGCACTCAGCATCAAATATGCATTAACAGTGCTCTAATGGAATGCCCTGTTCAATAAATTTATCAGCCATGTTAAAGTTGTTGTTCTGTTGAAATAAGCCAATTACCTTTAATCGTCCATGGTGTATGTGTCTGGTATCACATATGTTATATACCAAGTTGTCCATGCAATATGTTAACTTTATTACTGTTTATTTTATGTCCCTTATATTGTGATTTTTATTTTATAGGAAGATGCTGATTTGACCAAAGGATATGACGATGATATGGATACAACACCAAACAGAAACATTCCATCTCCGGCACAGTTGGAACCAGAGAGCCGAATCCCTGTCATAAATTTGGAAGATGGGACCAGACTTGTGGGAGAAGATGCTCCCAAAAATAAAGATTTAGTTGAATGGTTGAAGTTGCATCCGACCTACACTGTTGATATGCCAAGTTATGTACCAGTAAGTATCCATGTCCCGATTTCTAATTGCCGGTCATAAATGCAGCCCAATCCAAAACTACTACATGACATGCTGGCCACCTCTTTGATTGAACGCACCGCATGTTTAATTCCTTTTATACTCTGCAGGCATTCTAAAATCATACTTTTTATAAATGGGGGGGCTATTCAATAAGTGCAGGATTTTGCAGAAATTGCTAACAACTGTGAAAATTGACATCGATGTATCCCTGACAAACGCTGCCATATCACACAAACAAAATGTAAACCGCTTCAAGAGAAGCTTCACCGTGAAACTTCTTTCACAGTTTGGATTACACTTAAAAATATCGTTGGAAAACACCGGCACTTTTTGAATAACCCTCAAAGTGATTAGTAGTGTGTGGTTTCCTCTGACGGAACAGAATTCAAAGGAAGGATGTGGAAAGCTGGTCTGGTAAAATGCCACAAGCTTGACTTTTTCTAGACTGTTCATTAGATTTGTTTGTTACCGAAAATATTAATAGGAAGTAGGTGTTTATCATGCCTCCATATCATGTTCCACACTTGCTACAAGGGGTTTCCAAAGGGAAGACAGTCAGGTTTTGCCCTTACTAGACATCCTATCCTTAGAGATTGGTCCATGGGATGTCTTTTGTAGCCTGCAAGGGACGTTTCATGGGGAGAATGGACCAATCGTTTTAGGCTTTTATTTTATCCTCTTCCTGTTTACTGAGATTATCTCACAGGATCATAAAATAGATCCCATACTTCTGCACTCCATTTATTGTTTTAATAACCTTTAGACTCTTTCTACACAATTGGGACTCTACATAGATGTTGTAACACCCTCATTGATCTTTTGTCTTTTATTTGCGGTGTTTATGTGTATATATATATATATATATAATTTATTATTATTAATAATAATAATATTATTTTGGTTAAAGCACAACCTATTCTTGTTTCTTCTAGAAGAGCGCAGATATGTTGTTCTCCCCGTTTCAAAAGCCTAAACAGAAACGTCATAGATGTCGGAATCCAAATAAGTTGGATATTAATACTTTAACGGGAGATGAAAGAGTGCCTGTGGTGAACAAGCGCAATGGAAAAAAGGTAAACGTTTAGAACAGAGCTCTTTTACTTCAGCTGCAAAAATTAGCAGTGTTCAACTGGATAAGACATTAGGAGTGGGTTTTGGCCCATACAGCCTTCTGACAATGCTCTGACTAAAGAACTACAGAAGATGGATGAACCTTATAGTTTGTTGGGCTCATATTTGTCACATTTTGCGCATCTTCATTGTTCTATACCAAGACAAAATACTGCTAAAATGTAAATTGAAGCTTTAGATTGCTCAGGATATTTAATTTTCCCTCTAGGGTGAAGTAACTCTTGGTTTTACTTCCCATATATAGAAATGTACTAGAAGCATAATTCTAGATGGTTACTGGTCGCTTTGTCCTTTAAAGTGGACCCCAACTGAGCTAATGTTTGTCAATGATTTAAAAAACAGCTGTGACCACCAATGACGAGTCATTAGTTGCTAATTTCTACATAATGACCACATCTAGGTTTGGACCAATCGACACTTGGTTCCTGATGTTTGTTAACTTAAATTCTTCTCATTGAGTGGTTTACAGAAATGGTAGATAAACACTAAGCGCTGTAGAACGTGCCTATGGTTACAAAACCCTGTGATCCAGACAATGGCCAGGAGATTCGCACCACTAAAGATCTCCTTGATTTTATAAAACTCCTTTTGATAATGTGCATTTATAACAGACTTTAAAATGCTAAATGGAATCAAAATTTGATTAAAGAATTGATAGACTTGCTCTAACCGGAAATATATCCAGTGGCGTGGGGGGCAGTCGCCCCGGGCGCAATTTTCCTAGGGGCGCAAAATTTCCAAAGAAATTCGAACCACTAATATTTTCCAGCAGGGATCAGCAAGGTGTCTGCTCACTGACACTGGTGTCCGTGAGAGGCCCTTGAACGGACAGCTGCCAGTATTGCGGTGCCAGCGGTGACTTGGCACTCAGCATCCGGAAGGGAGGACAGGACAGAAAATTCTGGTCCTGTCCTGACTCAACGTTGACATGAGTCATGTGAAGCAGCGCAGCACTATTCGACAGAACACCCTGTACCACGGTTGTCATCCCCCCCCTTAAAGCCCTGTGCCAGCCCCTTGCCGCTGGCAGCCCTGCAGCCGTTGAACTGAAAGAGAGGGAGGTGCCTGCCCTGCAGCACATTTAAAATCCAGTCTCCACTAAGCCCCCTGGACAGCCCCCCCCCCCGGCCACCAGCAACTCCACGCAGATAGACGACACTGACACCAGAGCAGCGTGACCAACACACAGAGAGGGGGTACAGGGAGATGGTGACTGGAGGTTCAGGGAGAGAATGACTGGGGGTATTTGGATAGAGAGTGTGACTGGGGGTATTGGGAAAAAGTGGGGCTACTTGAAGGAAGGTACTGGGGAGAGTGACTGGGGGAGTACTGGGAGAGAGTGGGTTACTGGAAGAGGGTGACTGGGTATAGTGTGAGAGTGGAACTATGCTAGGATAAACTGGGACAGGGTGACTGGTAGCTGTGGTGTAGCGTGGGGGGGCCATGTGTGTTTCATTTCTTTATTTGCATTTTGTTAATATACAATACATGTGCTTGTGGGGGTAACGGGGGTCAATACTCTACTGATAGAAGGAAATCAGGGTGTGTTACCGTGTCCACAATTTGGGGGGGGGGCGCCCAATTCTTACATTGCACCGGGCGCTGACAACCCATGCTACACCACTGAGTCTATCATCAACTTTGCAATTTGTAGACCAGTGCATCCCAAACCTGTCCTGAGAATTCACGATCTGGCCAGTTTTGCATGCCATCTCAAGTACAAAACACATGATCTGATATGCTGGTATGATTTTCTTTCAGAATCCTTGTGTCAATACACAATCATCTCAAGGGATGACGGTTGGCGGGCCTGGGTCCTCCTTCCTCACCAGCTTACAGGGTTCATGGGTCACAGCCACCGAGTCCCACTATTCAAATGATTAAAGGGGTTATTCACTAAGCCCCAAACTTACCCCCTAAGTACACTGAATGGTTCAATTCACTGTATAATGCGATTTCGGGGCAGTTTGTGTATTCTAAAAGCTGTCAATTCTCCAAAGACTGGGGAATTGATGGCGTAATATGGTGCTGTTCGGCGATCTTTAAGGGACAATTTTGCTGTAGCCAATGTTCCACCTATTCACAGAACCCGGACGTGTCAGTGAAATGCCCAGATTTTCGGTGATTCAGTACGACAGATTTAAACGGGCAAATTTCCAGGCGACACCCCCCGCCCCAGCAATGCCGGGAGATCGCCTAAAAGGGAGGGGGGATCCGTTAAGATCCCTCTCTCTCTCCCGATCAGGAGGGACCAGCGCCGCAAGCTAGGCACCGCTTAGAAGGGGAGAGTCTCCCCATTTAAGCGGTGCCTGGCTTTAACCCCTCAGACACCGGGTCGCGATGCAGCGCCGAATTGCAGCCTAGCTCCGGTCGGGGCCCCCATCTTGGATGGCAACTCCACCTCCTGGTTCCCCCTCGCCAGGGAACCCCTAGGTGCCCAAGGAAATCCCCTATCGGAGATGGGGGGGTTCAATTGAAACCCCCCCCATCTCCAGATCGTGGCAGCTAGGGGGTCATGGGGGGTGTCATTCGCAAGGTCTGAGCATGGCCTTTCGCATGAAACCATGTTCAAAGTAAAAAAAAACTTTTTTTTAAAAAAATTGTTTATATTAATGCAGCAATATTGTTCCCATTCCAATTATAATGTGAACAATGATGCTGCACTAATGATTTTTTTTCTATGGGGTGTGTTTGCTAAAAATCACGTAATTCCTCCCCCCCCCCCAAAAATGTAACCCGTCCCCATTTCTAATTTTTGTACAAGCATAGAAAATATAACCGCAAACCATAGAAAATATAACCACAATCGCTCATGTGATAACATGTGGGGGGAAAAAAACACTTTACACACTGTAGATGATTAAAAATTCAAATTTTACTGCATTTTTGTTATAATATACAAACAGGACATGACCTATACATATAAAAATTATATATTATGAATCTACGGAGTCTGCCGAAAAAAAAATATATATTGCTGGGTCGTATAATAAAACGTGGCTTCAAATCGCATTTAAACATGATTAGCAAAAGCGGTAAAAATTAGCTCAGCACACAGACGTGAAATGGCTCAGCAGTGAAGGGGTTAAAGGACCTTTTTTTTTATTTGAACACATTTGTAATGCTTTTTTATTGGTTTAAAGACCTATTGGAAGAATAGTAGAGTTAAAAAAAAAAAAATCAGTTTAGTGGTTTTCGCCCAGGCCAGTTCACTGGTCTTCGGTGCTATTTGGTGACTCCATCTTCGGTGCAAAACAAAGACCATCCGATGAATAGTGACTTCACCGTAGTTTCGGTGAAATGGAATCGCCAAAGTGAAAAGCACCGAAATTTCAATGAAATTTTTGGTGCTTGGTGAATAACCCCTTAAATGTAGCAGGAGGTGCCCCTGGACTATGTATATCGGGGATGTCAACTTCTGGCCCAGCAAATGTTGCTAAACTACAACTCCAATGATTCTGTCCATCTATTCCATTCAAAGAATTCTGTGATTTGCAAACCATCAAAATCTGCAGGGTCGGAGTTTGACGTTTCTGACCTGTACTCAAAGCACTGCAAGAGAAAGGCTTCCATGGGGTTAATTTGCTCATTTAGAACGGCTCAAAGTTTCTTTCTATAAAGCTGTGATTTAGACTTTTAAATCTTTTCTATTATAAGGGGGGGCAGCGGCTTGGGGTTTTCTTTTATTTTGCTTTGATGCTAAAAGGATATTTGTACTTGTTTAAAGTGAATATATTGTTGCACCTAATCTTTCATTCTGTTGGTTGTTAACGAGCTGTAATCCATTCAAATTGCATCGTATCTGGTTTATGTGCAGCCTCGCAGAAGTCTCAAACCATGACAGAATGTAGTGAGAGTGGTGGGCAATGAGGGATCTGTCATTGCAGAAAGCCTAATCAGCACGATCATTATAAACTCTACATCATGCTGATCATTATCTATAAACTATACAGGGGCGTATGCTGTGGCAATCATTGTTGAATTTACTCCTGTAAGAAGCATGTTTTCATTCTGTTAACATTCAAGAAGTTCTGAGCACTTTTTAAAGGGCCACTAGCACCAAAAAATGAAATGCCCTTATTGTGTTTATTCTATGTTGCTGATATCTTGCATGAGCTTTGTTTTTCTCTTGTATGTTTCGTTAACCTCCCTGGCGGTCTAATGTTTTCAAAATTTTGTGTCTAAAAGCGTCTCAATTTTATTTTTTATTTTTAAAAGAAACTTTTTTTGTACATAGTTAGCCTGTAATAATTAGGAATCACGCACTGAAATCCGTGCAATCAAGAGTCCTTACTGGTAAAATCCTTTTATTTATAAATAAATAAATAGTAAATACACTGAGTCCGATAATGTTTGAAACACGTCAGAATTATTTTTGGGATAATTATCCAAAATAATGCAAATAAATGATATTCAATAAAATACAACAAAAAACACTGAAATCTATGTATGGTCTGTTTCTTATCCTGTAGTGCCACCTAGTGGCGGCCGTTCATAAACATTGCACATTGGAATACAGTGTATTTTAATTCTTTTAGTTTGCTGCCTGGTCCCGCCCCCCTGCATCGTGTGACTCGCAGGGAGCCTTACCAGGATCACACTCCGGGGGACAGCCAGGAAGCGCAGGAGGAGGCGAGTATGCATCCAGCCCGAGTATGGCTCGGGGTTACCGTTCGCGGTAGTGAAATTTAACCCCGAGTCACACTCGGGAATACCACCAGGGAGGTTAAGAAAATATTTTACTCTGTCACTGGGTGCATCCATTGTGTGTTCTTTTGTGTTGTAAACTGCACCCCACACGATCTTTGCCTTACTTTCTCCTACCTGTGTGGCTTTATCCATAGACTAGTTCCTCCACTGTTTTTGCAGAGGGAACCGAGTTCCCATTAGTGCCACACACTATATAAAGCTTGTATTCAGGTGTTGAATCATAGCTTTCCCTGTTAAATCTATATTTATTGTGACTTTTCATATATTTTTGCTAAAATGCACATACACATTAAATATATCAGATTTGAGCGTATTTTTTTTTTTTTTTTTTTTTTTTAGTACGAGACGGTAAGTGCTAACTTAGGTACACAAACCAAAGGGAGTTCCCACACTTTTTTAAGAAAAATATTTTTATTTAGGACTTGAGTCCAGGTGGGATTTATTCAAAGGAGTAGATTAGACGTCCCGGTCTTGTCTCGGTCAGCTGCCATTTCTTATCCCAGTTAGCCTGAAGAAAAATAACCTCCTGCCGCATTATCTAAACATTGTGTCCTCCACCTCGTAAAGTGTTAAATACTGTAGATTAAATAAAGAGCAGTAAAGCATTTGCACACCATTTGATAAAAGTTGCATCATTTGGAAACTAGAGCTAAAAAATCAAACAATTTTATTGTTCCTTTTTACATGCAATTACTTAAGAAAAAAAAAAAGGGGAAAAAAAAAACAGCATGTGTTTTTATAATCTAGTTACTGCTTCTGGAAGGTGTAGGGTCTCTTTAACGCACAACCGGTAATTCACCCGTCCTACTCACATTGTTCTATCTGCAAGCTGCATTTTTTTGTTTGTGTATTGGGACCTTTTCCCTTTTTTAAAAACACAGTATGTATAAAGATTCTTGAAACACACTACTTACTGGTCCAATCATTATTCTGTTGCAGATGGGAGGAGCTATGGCACCTCCAATGAGGGACCTTCCTCGATGGCTGGATGAAAACCCGGAGTTTGCAGTTGCTCCTGATTGGACAGACATCGTTAAGCAATCCGTAAGGAATTCTATTTGTTTCTAAACTGGACATCGTGCTTACACGTTGAATAACATTCAGAAAAATAGACCAGTTACATATAAGGCTGTTTTTCTGAAGTTTGCTTTGCATTTTTATTTCCAATAGTCTTTTCTCAAAGTGTCCAAATACATTTTGATAGGATTCTGTCTGTTGTTTTTTTTCTTCTTTCTTTCTTAATCTTCTTTAATGTGAGGGCACCTGGAGCAAAAAGAAGACATTTGTTTCCGTGTTGTCCCCCTCTGCACCCCCCCTCCTGTTTATCTACCATTTTGATATCCAAATAAGGCTTGTAGTAATGTTTGAATGCAACGTACGCTGTTATTGTTTTGCTAAAAGAGATCTTCTCCTTTTCAGGGTTTTGTGCCGGAATCCATGTTTGATCGTCTTCTCACTGGACCCGTGGTAAGGGAAGAGGGAGCTAGCAGGAGGGGACGAAGGCCAAAAAGTGAAATTGCCAAAGCAGCTGCGGCGGCAGCTGCTGCAGCTTCCACTTCTGGTATCAACCCACTTCTGATGAATAGCTTATTTGCTGGGATGGATCTCGCTAGCCTTCAGAATCTTCAAAACTTGCAATCGCTCCAACTTGCTGGTCTCATGGGCTTCCCATCCGGGCTTGCGGCTGGAGGAGATTCTAAAAACCCTACTGCCATGTTGCCTTTAATGCTCCCGGGCATGGCTGGATTACCCAACATGTTTGGGCTTGGTGGACTCTTGAATAACCCAATGGCAACTAACAGTGGGAATTCCACTACAGCTCCCAGTCAAGGAGAAACTGAAGGTGGCGCTTCAGAAGAGAAGACTGAAACTGAAGAGGATGCTAATGACTCTGAGAAAACTACAAACACTGTTTCCGCTACTGACTCTGGATCTGTTGGTGCTGCTACAACCACAGCTGGATTGACCACGAATCATCTGGCCTTCAGTCCGTTCCTGCTGTCCACTATGGCTCCAGGCCTGTTTTACCCATCTATGTTCCTACCTCCAGGACTAGGAGGATTGACACTGCCTGGTTTCCCATCACTAGCTGGACTTCAGACTGCTGTGAACTCTAGTGAAGAAAAGTCCGCCGACAAATCGGATGTTGAGCATCAGGAAGCCAGCGATGCAGAGGAGAGCATGGACAAAACCGCAGATTCATCCGTTTTGGACGATGAAATAGCACACGGAGAAGAACTGGACTCGCCCGCTGAGGGGGATGACGACATAGAAGACAAAGAAAAAGATGATTAATGGTTTTCGGTTACAGTTAAAGTGTTCTAAACTTTTTTGAAAAAGTGGTAGTCCTACTGTTTACACTCACAGTAAATGTCCATACCTAGTTTTTATAAGCTGTTCTGTAAAATAGTGTAGCAAGAAAAAAAAAAAATCCAAGTCATGTCACGGATGTGTCAAAAAAAAGGTATTTTGGTCATTAAGTATTGTGCAGTGCATTATTTATTATTCCTGGAGAAAGATGAAGATTCAAAGACAAATATTGTCTTGTTTTGTTTTTTAAGGAAATTGACATAATGCTCTGCTAGTGTTTTTGTTTTGGTTATTTGATTTCTTTTTTTTTTTTTTTTTGTATTTCATTTTACCGTTGGTATTACAAGAGCAGCATATTTTTGTTTTTCTGGTTTATATTCATGGTGCAAATAGAAGGAAAGGCTGCTTAAGGAATTATGAAGTTATTTATCCTTTATTTTTTGTTTCCTTTGCTGTGAAGGTCAAGATGATATATTTTTTTTTTTTTAACTTTTACAATACATATCATAACTACATTTTTTTGACTGTATATGGGGTTTAAAAAAACAACGCAAACACTTTCAGACAATCTCCATAATAAAATAAAATGTCTCCGTCTTGAGACCCAGCAATAAAAGGCAGCTTTTGAATGTGAAGAGAACCTTTTTTCAAAACACATGTACTGCAAAGGTTGTTACAGGACAATACTACAGTTGAATCGTCTCATGATTTCATAATGCACTGGTATAAGCATAAAATTTAAAATCAGGTACCTTTTTTTTTTTTTCCTCCCTCTCCTTTTCTTCCCCATTTTTTGTGTTTTTTGTGTTTTTGTTTTTTTTAAATTAAAAGACTTGTTACTTTTTAGCCACAAAGCTAAACAGCATTACCTCAACTAAACTAGCCTTGAAGTTTACAGACATGACTTTGTAAATGTGTTTTTTGTTTCATCGTTTTTTTTTTTTTTTTCTTCGTTTCAGAAACTGCTATCATGTAAGATAAACTGTAAATTGCTGCCAACCGTAGTAATGATGCTTTTAATAAAAGTGATCCATGAGAAGCAGTGATGTAATTAGAGAATGTAGATGTGTCTAGGGAAACCAAATCAAAACTGGTGTATACCACTTTATATTTTGTATTCACAATAGAAGCAAATACAGTATTATGGCTTTTTTTGTATATTTTTTTTCTTGACATCCTCCTACTGTGTCGGTGCCTGGTATTAAAAGGGAAATCTTTATATATTTTTTTTTTTTCTTTTCTGTGACTGCGTTTACAGCAGCGGCAGAGTGAAGGGGAGGGTGAAGGAGCTAGGCCGGTAGACACGAGAATCATTCTTCGTATACAAAGGCCATATTCTCTCGCATTGGGCTTCACAAACCTGAGAGTGCCTTAGAAAACAAAAAGGTCTGCACTGGGAGATATGGAGCTCTTAGCAACCAATGGCCAAAAGAAAAACAAGGCTTTAATAGGCACAATATGTAGGTCATTTATCTGTGGTTAATGGGTAAAGACAATGAGCTGGTGTCGGCGAGAGCCAGACTCTGTGCTAGTCTGTGTCTGACTATACCTCGTTTTGCCAGCGAGATCTATGCCAAATAAACATGAAATGAAAACTGACCCATTTTCCCGACGCCACCAGAAGCTCTCCGACAGGACTATTGATTTTTATCCTTCATTGACCTTTTGCCATATTTTTTTTTTTATACAGTTACTTGTGGTGCGAGGAAACTGGCAAAATTACAACTAAAATGTTGCAAAAGCACACGTTTTTAAATTTCTTTATTAAAAAAAAAAAGTTGTTACGGGGGGAGGGGGTGCACTTAGAATATTTTCTTATTTTGTTTCTGCTTTCAGAGAAGGCGAAACCTCGGCTACTCCCCTGTATGAAACAAATTCTAATTTTCTCTGCTTTTTTTGAGAAATGGTCTGCGTTAGTAGCTCCGATTACGGTTGTTCCGTGTAAAGCTTCTACATGAGCCTAATTACGCCGCCTCCTCTATAGCCGATATTATTATTCCTGCGGTGATGATACTGCCCTGTTAATTAGGGACACACAAAACCGCCATTCTGCAGGGTGGACGTGATTGCAATGCAACCCTGCTATATACATTGTCCATGAGTGTCCTTCGATAAAGAAGTAATTGCAAACCCCAATACCTATTCTCCCAGCGCCACTGTTTCTAACAATGTGTACGTGTGTTGAAGCAAGTTTGGAGTGTTGTGGTTTTTTTTTTTTCCCCCTCCTTTATGAAAATGGATTAGAAAAGAGGGCAGCTAGTGAGGATCGCCTCAACCTCCTACTCCCCATCTGCTAATTAAAGGGCTGGTTTGAAATGGCTCAAATAAACAGAAAATTCCACAAATATAACAAGATCTCATCTTGACAGACTGCGGGCACGGCCTGGTATTGAAGTTTAATCAGAATGTTCAAGCCGGGTGCTGACAAAAATACGAACACCTTTTATTTGTCTAGCCTGAAATCCAGGTTAATATTAAAGGGACACTTTTGTTTAGAGCACTTGGTCACTATATTAAAAAAATAAAATAAACTGGCAACCCTGTAGTAAACGTGAAGTTCTAGTCTTGACAGGGGTGCGTGCGTCACACAACCATGGTGTCACACATACTTACCCTTTGGAAAGCCTGTTGCTTTCTATAGATAACCATGATGTCACATTGCTTGTGTTACAGCGACGATACTTTCCAGCATGCACAGTGGTGCTAGGGATTTATTTTTAACATGGGCTAGCAGTTATTTCTTTGCTTTTGCTGTTTATTGAGCAGTTAATGGGGGGGGGGGAAGCATGAGAAGTTCAAGCAACGCTGATTTATACTGTAAAGTCTAAGCGCCTTTATGAAATTTAAAGAGAAATAAGATTGTAAATGTCAGACCTTTTCCATCTCGATCTACCAACCATTAGGAACATGGGAAATAAAAAATAATTCAAAAAAATTGCTATACCCCCCCCCCCCCCGTTGTACAAGTCTATATAACCCTTACCTAATGGGGACTCTGTGGTCTCAGTTAACCAATCATGGTCTAAATCGTGCCAGGAGATAAATAACATACAGTTTCGTCAATGATTGCCATTCTGTTTTAACCCAGATTAAAGTCACTTGCTGTTGTGGGGTTTGCTTGAATGGTGGTAGACCATCGCTTTCACTGTAGGATGCCACCCAAAGTGTTACCGGACTGGTACTTTTAAAAAATTACTCTGTTGAGGTATCATAGAGCACACCCTCAAAACAATCCAAAAGTCAAGAAAATTTGGTCCTGTAGAGATGAGGGTGATCAGAAAACACATCGGGGAGGCTGCCTAGAGGCCAAAAGGAGCTACAGCAATTTCTGGTAGGTAGTGGGCACCACCTCTCTCGTATTCTGCTCGTGTCTGGGCTGTGGGGTACGTTGGCAATATGAAAGCCCTTTCTTACAAATAGGAATGTCCACGTCTGTCTAAATAAATCATTTCAAACCACGTGGAGAAAATGTTCTAAGGTTTGATTAGACAAAGGCTGTGCTTTCCAGACTTAGGCGCGGGTCAGACGAGCGCATTCTGTGCGTCCGTGCACAACGGACGTACTTTCTGACTGACTACAAGGTAGTGGCCACACAGTCTGTTTTTTTTGACTGACTTTTTTTTTGACTGTAGTAGAAGGAAAATAAATTAATACGAAAAACATTTTATCTGTCAAAAATGCTGGACGTCAAAAATGCAGTCCGTCTGACCTTGTTCCGTCACTGACACACACACAGCTATGCGGACGTTGCGGACTTTGTGCGTCTGTTCTAGTGGATTTACGTTCTTGCCAAACTTGCGTCTGTTTGCCGCGTCCGCAGTTCGGTGCGGACGTACTTGTGTGTGGGGCTCCATTGATCATAATTATATGCTATTAACGGACGTACAAATGTGTGGCAACACGAACGTGATCTGTCCGCTCGTCTGACCCGAGCCTGAATTGTAAAGACACAGCTCTCATCAAAGACAAAATGATTCGGCTCTGAAACGTGTTGGTAGAAAACTGGTTTGGGGCTGCTTCTCTTCAGTAGGGTGAGGGACGGATGGGATAATGAATAGCTCCAAATAGTAAGACATTGTGGCGCAAAACCTGTTTTTCTGTGTCCGAAAGATGAATTTCACGTTCCACCATGAGATTAATCCCAATCACACAATCAGGTTGGACCAAGGCTTCAGAAAAGGGAAATCCATGCTTTGTATTGGCCTAGTCAGAGCCCAGAGCTCCATCCCATGGAAAATCTGTGGAGCGACCATAAGGGAGCTGTGCACAAGAGAGCCACTCGCAATCTGAAAGAATGTGACCTTGTTTATGATGGAAAGGGAGATGTAAATCCCAAGTCTAGCTCTACAAAGTTCTTAGAGGCTTCTTCACAAAGCCTTAAAATGTAATAAATTCCAAAGGTGCTTTCACAAAGTATCGAGTGGGGCGGGGTAGGGTTTGCAGACTTTGCGCAATCTGGGTATTGTAGTTAGTTTTTCTAGCAGGGTTATTCAGAGAGCAGTGAAAACCAGGAGAATGACTGGAGAAGTGAAAATTCTAGGTCGACATAGCCAAACCATAAAAATTCTCCCAATTTCAACCTAGAATTTTCACTTCTCCAGCCATTCTCCTGTATGTGTTTTCTTTAAATGTATCTGGTTATGTACAACCAGAGAGATCTATGTGGCTGGGCAGATAGGTACATGCATGTGGGTGTTTATAGCTGGGCAGATAAGAATATGCAGCTAGACGGACATGCTCACCCACTTTCTGTTATGCCCACGTTTTAAGTTCTTGTGCCCTCAGTTCATTGAGAATACCCACAATTCATTTCAGCATGCCCTTCTTTCATTTATTCTGCCTCTATTTTGTTTGTGCCCATCAACCCCACACTTGATATCCCGTCTTGCCCAGCGTTGGTATGCGCAATTAGGGTGTGCACCAATGGAACATTTATTTATTTAAAACTTGCGTTTAGAAGATTTTGCACTAAATACACATTTTTCATTAGAAATAACAAGCTTGTAGTCCGAGATCCTGTCTGATTATATGTTGCCCCTTATCTGGTCGGGATGAATATCTAAATGTCAATGTAAGAGGTGAAAAAGGACCTCTTAACACAATGCCCTGCGCACGCATAGGCTTCCCAGTCTGTATCTTTATCTGTCCTGAGATGAGGTGTGAGTGAAGAGCCAAGGTCCTTCATCTGGAGGCTGTGCAGGGGACTGGGCATTGAGACCTCTCCAACCCACTTCTCTCCCTCACATTGCATGTGGCCTGCATGTTGTGGGGCTGGAGCTGCAGCTCCATCAGCCCGATCTTTATCCTGCACATCTTTTTAAATCTTCTTGTGGTATAAATTAGAATTACACCACTCCCCGGGCAGGCATATAATGATGGCATACCTTGTTAAGCAGAATTGATCTTCCGTTTCAATTTTTCTTTTCGCAATGCAAAACCATATAGACTTTTTTTTTTGTGTGCGAAAGGGTTAATAATGCTCTACGGAAGTGTAGATGAAGAGAGCTAGAATACCAAAATACCATACCCAATGACGCAGGCTTTTGATGGAGTTGCAATCCTAAAATTAAAGCGCAAAAAAGTCCCCCCTCCCCCACTAAATATGCTGTTTCCCCGAAAACTAGACCTACGCCGAAAATAAGACCTACAGGGTTATTCAGAGAGCGGTGAAAACCAGGGGTATGACTGTAGAAGTGAAAATTCTAGGTCAAAATAGCTAATTTGGAAAGTGAGAAAAATGGGAGAATTTTTCTGGTTTGACTGTTTTAACCTAGAATTTTCACTACTATACAGTCAGTTTCCTGGCTTTCACCTCTCTCTGAATAACCCTGATAGTGTGTTTTTTTTGATACCTGCTAAAATATAAGAGGTACCCTGAAACTAAGACTGAATTGGAACTTGGCAACTTGAAGAGCCGCGGGCTATAACCCGTTATGCCAGCACCAGAGGAAGCGGGGTGGCAGCGAAGGGAGCAGAGCCGCATAAGGCGGCGGTCACACGAGCGGTCTTTGAGCAGAAGGAATGTCTGTGAGAGTGGGCGTTCCTTCCACTCTGATGCCCGTGTGGCCACCTCGCTGAGTGCAGTTAGTGCCTCCTATGGAGGATCGCACTTTGGGCCCCGTCTGCATCCATCATAGCTGTTTGACGGGGAGGCTGAAATCACATCCGGTGGTAGAGCATGCAATTCGTGCGCACGCTACACAATGTGGCCCTCCCCATCCAGCCTTCACAAAGCTACAACGGATGCAGGGAAGTGCAGCCTTCGCCTACATTCACTTTGTGCTGTGCTGTGGGTGCTGGGATTCCTGTTCAGATGAACACTCCTTTGCCAATGAAATACTCTTTTTTTTTTTGGTACCCCCGTGTCCTGTATTTATTCTCAAAGCAGCTTTACAGAAATAAAAGGCAAATAAAAATCATTTCTAAAATGTGCTAAGGCTTTCCAATACATGTTTCGCTGGTGGATCTGGGCAAGCACCAGCGAAACTTGTATTGCAAAGCTTTATTACATTTTAGAAATGATTTTTATTTGCCTTTTATTTCTGTAAAGCTGCTTTGAGAATAAATACAGGACACGGGGGTACCAAAAAAAAAAAAGAGTATTTCATTGGCAAAGGAGTGTTCATCTGAACAGGAATCCCAGCACCCAGAGGAAAGAGGCATGTTTTTGGTTTGATTATATTATCCAAAATAAATTCTATTGAATAATTATTTTGGGGATAATAAATTATTATTTTGTGTTTCAAACCTTCTCTGACTGCGTGTGTTTACTAGACTCTTGCTTGCACGGATTTCAGTGAGTTATTCCTACGGATTACAGGCTTACTATATAAAACAACACATTTCCTTTCCAAAAATATTTAAATGCTTTTAAACAACATTTTGCAAACATTAGACCGCCAGGGAGGTAAATAAGGTAAAAGTTGTGATGGTGCCTGCCCAGAGCGTCCACTTGTCAGGTTAATGAACATATCTTGCTTTTGTTTTAGGCTGGGGTCAGACGAGCGTAGTGTTCATGTCCGTGATTGTGCCTAAAAGTACGTCCGTGATAGCATGAAAGAAAGTCCATTGGAGCCTGTTACACAAAGTACGTCCGCACTGAACTACGGACGCACCTCGGCCGCGCAAACGGACGCAAGGCAGGCAAGAACGTACAACCCCTAGAACGGCCGCACAAAGTGCGCTGCGTCCGCAACGTCTGCATAGCTTTGTGTGTGAGTGATGGAACGTGGTCAGACGGACTGCATTTATACATCCAGCATTTTTCACGGACAAAATGGTTTTGCTTTTTAATTTATTTTCCCTCCTACATCCGTCAAAATATACGTCAGTGAAAAAAACGGACTGTCTGGCCACTACTGCGTCTTCCGTACTGACGTCCGTCCGTGTGCAAGGACGTACAGTCCGTAGAAATCACGCTCGTCTGACCCTAGCCTAAGTTGGAGCACAGCGTATATTCCTAATATGTTACACAACTCTGAATATATTTCAGCGAGCACGTTACGTTTATTTTTAAGGTGATATCATTTTTACTTTCTCCATATATGTGCGGATATGCCTTTTTTTTTTTTTTTTTTTTTTTTTATGTGTGAAACTAGATTTTTTTTTATTACTCTAGTTTTTTCTTGATCTCTGCTTCGTGCCTCAGGCATAGTGGAAGATATTGCAGTGTCTGTCAGAAGACATCATAGAGAAATAATAAAGAAGCATGACAGAACCTTACCATGTCATGGTATAATTTGTATCTCTCCTTGATGTGGGACTGGAGGCACTGCACAGGTGTCCCCTCCTCCACTATAGCATGAGACGTAAGTGGCCAGAAGTATTGGGTACTATTACAAATGTCCTTGTACCTGAATATTAAATATATTTTCCCCTATGACTTTAACCTCCCTGGCGGTCTGTTTCTTTGACATTTTCATGTCAAAAAGCTCTCTATTTATTTTTATTCCCCCCCCCCCCTAGCGGCATCCCGAGTGTTGCTCGGGTTTAAACTCCTATGCTGGAAGTGGTAAACCCGAGCAACACTCAGGATGCTGCTGGATACATCACCTCTCCCTGCGCTCCCTCGATGTCCCCCGCAGCCTCCTCCGGCGATCGTGACCCTCATACTTCCTGGTTCCATCCTCGCGAGAAGGAATCCAGGAAGTATGAGGTCTGATCGCCGGAGGAGACTGCAGAGATCAGCGAGGGAGCGCAGGGAGAGGTAATGTATACAGCCCGAGTGTGTCTCGGTGTTACCGCTCTCAGCGGTGAAATTTAACCCCGAGACGCACACGGGAACACCGCCACGGAGGTTAAAAAGACCATCAGGGTTATTCAAAGAGCGTGAAAAGCAGGAGAATGACTGGAGAATGAAAAATTCTAGGTCAAAATAGCCGATTTGGAAAGTGAGATGAAAGGGAGAATTTTTCTGGTTTGGCTATTTTGACCTAGAATTTTTCATTTTCCAGTCATTCTCCTGCTTTTCACGCTCTCAGAATGTCACATGCAGGGTTATTCAGACATGTATGTATCAGAAGAATATGCCTTTGTGTTTTGAAACTTGAAGCAGTATCCTTAATTCAGTAATGGAAGAAGTGCTTTAGCCAAGTCTATTAAGAGCCACCCTCTAGAGCAGGAGACGGCAACCTTGGCCCTCCAGATGTTTTGGAACTACCCTTGTCATGAGGCTCAGCTAGCCTAATAGGTGGCTGAACATCATGGGAGATGTGGTTTCAAAACATATGGAGAGCCAAGGTAGATGACCCCTCTTTTTAGAAAGAACCTGAGTCGACCCCATGGATCTGGCCAATTATTATACAATTTTGACTTGTATATAAATCCTCACTGTTATTATCTGGAAAGGTTGAGTTGCTTGAGCGACAGCTACCATTTTACAGACTGGAGTAAGCGATGACCACTGTCCTGGTCAAGGAGATTAGAAATTGAATGCTCATGCCAATCTTCATGGAGTGAAGTGCGTTCAATGAATCATTGCATCCTTTACTTTGATCTGCATCACAGGGGCTGATTTTGTGGGTTGGCTGATTTCTGTGGAGCAGAATTGAATGCGATACAGAATCCCATGACTGCGGCCTCGCGTCTTCATTTAGTACGTTCACATATGGGGTCCAAATTTCTGATTAAAAAATATTTATTAAACTGTTTATTCCTTTAATTTGCAGCAAAAAGTCTATGATTTTTTTAGGCATTTTTCAGGATTATTTCCGCATATATATTTTTAAATAACCTCTTTAATAGCACCTCCACTTTTCAGTGTAGTTTTACTTTCAGGGTCTCTGGTGGCTGTGGCTGAAGATTTTACTCAAATTCTTTCCCCTTAGACTGTCGGATGAACGTAGTCTGAGCGCACTCTGTGTGCGTGCACAACGGACGGACATACTGACGGAAGATACTGTAGACGCCACACGATCCGTTTATGTTGACGGACGTAGGAAAAAAGGGAATTATGGGAAACAATTCATATGAAAAATTATAAAAATTTGTAAATGATATGAAAAGGCATTTTGTGCGTCAAGGTGCTGAACGTCGCAAATGCGCTGCGTCTGACATCACTCACAGAACGCTACGCGGATGTGGCGCACTCTGCGCATCCGTCTAGCGGTTTTACGTTCTTGCCTAACTTGCATCCGTTTGCCACGTGTGTTGTGCGTACGCACTTCGGTGGGCATGTACTTCGTGTGTGGGTCTCTATTGCTCAGGATTCTATGCTACGACGCACGTTAAACTGTGCGGCAACACGGACGGGATCACTGCGTTCGTCTGACGCCGGCCTTATTCTCACCCCCCCATCATGCCTCTGTGCTATTTTAATCACCTTCTGCTACAATCCAGCAATGTCTCCTTGTGTCGTGCATGTAGAAAGATGCAACAAGGATACCACATTATATTTCCACTTTTTAGCGCACAGACTTTAGGGCAGGGCTCAAAATTTCCACTCGCCTACTCACATTTGGCGAGTAGAAATTAAGTGAGGGCGAGTGGAAATGCACACACAGACAGCACAATAAATTATTTTGTGCTGCTATTCCAGCGGTGTCACCGTGCAGCCCCCCCTTCCCCAGGCTGCACGGTGGCAGGAAACTGCTGCCTAACCTGACCCAGCTCATCTCTGAAGCTCCTCTCCACCCCCCTGCCAGTGACACTTTGCTCACACTGGGCTCTGATGACTAGGTATACATGTATCTGGCGTCTGATGTCTGGGTATTAATGTTATTTTTGTAACTTTATTCTAAATAAAAACCTTTAACAGTGTAATTTCATAAGATAATTTAAGGGGGTGTATTTAGGGGCAGCGTTAAGGGCTGGGTAGGGGTTAGATGGAGTAACTAGTGGCGAGTAACTCTTCTGACCTGGTTAGTAGCTTGGGACTTGAAATTTTGAGCCCTGCTTTAGGGTCTATTATAGAAAAAAAAACATTAAAAAAATTTTCATTAAAAAAATAAAGATTCTTTTTGCTGCAAATGAAAACGAACAGTTGAATAAATATTTAACAAAAACGGTAATATTTTTACATTGAAACCTATGGGATTCGCCTGATTAACCTCTCTGGCAGTCTAATAATTTCAAATTTTTGGGTCAAAAAGTGGTCCAATTTTTCTTTTGCTTTGGCCCCCTGGTGGTATCCCGAGTGTTACTCGGGGTTAAATTCCTATGCTGGAAGCGGTAACCCCGAGCAACACTTGGGATGCCGCTGGATACACCACCTCTCCCTGCGCTCCCTCGATTTCCCCATCTGTCTCCTCCGGCGATCGCGACCTCATTACTTCCTGGTTCCCTCCTTGCGAGAAGGAAACCAGGAAGTACAAGGTCGCGATTGCCAGAGGAGACAGATGGGGAAATCGAGGGAGCGCAGGGAGAGGTGATGTATGCAGCCCAAGTGTTAACCACACTCGCGATAACCGCCCAGGAGGTTAAACCTGTTGAATGAAACCACCAAAAATCAGGGCATTTCACTGACATTTCTCTGCTGTTTGGTGTTTTCTGAATAGATTAACCATTGCTTCTCTATGGAGATTTCACTGCCGTTGAAGGTCACTGTATTTCGCTGGCAATTCCCCAATACATGGCGAATTGCCAGCTTTTTGACTAGCCGAATGGCCACGAAATCGCACCGTACGGGGGAAATTCACCGTTCGGTGCAACTTCAGGGCCAATTTGGTGCTCCCTGAATAACCCCTTAAGTTTCCATAAAAAAAACATATTACAACATGAGTACCTCCCCCAGATTGTCCTCACATAGGTGGGGGGGCACTCGGCGCCGATATAATGAAGTAGTCACAGGGAGAATTTGGTGGGATATACATGTGGAGCTGGATCTCACTTTAGAGAGTTTATGTTAATCAGGCACTAGGAATGGCATCGGAGCGCTTCCTACTCAGTAAAACCAAATGCCAGCTTGGAAATGGTGAACTGCATATGTTTATAGCAGACCTGCCAACCGTGAAAATATTTTCATTGTGTACAGAATGATGTCACATAAAATATGATGTGTGATGACAATCTATGATAATGATATTTCCACATCATGTATTTATAGAGTTATGCCTTATGGATTATGTGGGGGTTGTAAGTCACGGGTTCCAAGGTAATGTCTGGGGGCTATGTGTGTAATGAGTATTGCTTCTCATTTGTACAATATACAGGTCTATTCAGAGAAAGGTGAAAACCAAGAGAACTGGCAGGAGAAGGGAACAATCTAGACCAAGTAGCCGATTTGGAAAGTGAGATTAATGGGAGAATTTTTCTAGGTTGGCTATTTTGACCTAGTATTTTCACTTCTCTGGAGTTTCACCTTTCTTTGAAAAGACCTCTTTGTCTTTATACTTTATTTATTTAAAAAGGATTTTACCAGGAAGGATACATTGAGATTTCTCTCGTTTTCAAGTATGTCCTGGGTTCAGCAACATTAAATTGTTACAGAAATACAAAGTAATACAATGCAAGATATTAAAAAAATTGCACAAATATACAGATTAACAGAAAATAAATATATTCATTATGTTACATGTTTACAGGTGCATTCTGTATTGAGGTATGTTAATAGGGAGTTCTTGAGTGACTTTAGACTGGGGGAAGATTTGATGGCGTCTGGGAGGTTATTCCATAATTGTGGTACTCTGTAGGAAAATGAGGATCGAGCCACTTTCTTTTTGTATTGTGGTACTGCAAATAAGGTGCAGGTCCTGGATCGGAGGTTATAGGATGAGGGAACTGCTGGAGGAAGCAGCCTATTCAGGTATGGTGGTAGCGTCCCAGAATTAAAAACCACAATGATCTCACGTTAAGTTTTTGCGCCTGTCAAAGTCAATCTGAGCATATATGCTGCAGCAATAATAAACGCACACACAACTTCTCCATTTTATTGCTTTGGTAGGAGTAGAATATGTAACTATACTTTGTTGTTTTTTGGGTTTTTTTGGGCTGGTGTATTTGGGTTTGGCCAGGTCGGTCAGATTTGCCATTAACACCAGCTTTTAGGAGTTGCTAAAATTATGCGCGCAAAGGCTGTGCGTTAAATCCTGCGCATAGATTGTAATACCATTCGAGTACCAGCGTTCATTCGCGTTTGCGCTCACAATGTTAAGTATTGGACGTGCGCAGTAAAGTACGCTCGCGCAGGGTTTGCGCAGGTTCACCCGCAGTAGACGTATACGCGTGTTTAACATAACAAAGAAAAAAATGTCATCTGCACTTACTTCAATTATACCGTGTGAAACTAAACACAATTAGAGGTTTGGTTTCTTATCAATGGATTGGATAAGAAACCAAACCTCTAATTGTGTTTAGTTTCACACGGTATAATTGGAGTAAGCGCAGATGACATTTTTTTCTTTGTTATGTTCTACACATGTTGTTGGGCTGGATGCATTTGGTGGTTGCAGCCAACCCTTCGGGGAATAGGCGCGACCCCACCCCTCCTGCACTATGTATACGCGTGTTTATTGCGCTGACAATGTAATACGACGTTCAGCGCAAAGGGTTTTAGCCCTTGCGTTAATGCTTTTTTGTGCCGGCGCAAACGTTTGTGCGAAGATTGTAATAGGGCCCAAAGGCTTTTAAAAGCTCATCCATGAGTACTGTAGATACTCGAGTATACCGCTAGATTTTGGTGACCAAAATTCACCTTAAAATTAGAGGGGTCGCGTTATATTCGAGACATCTGGATCGCGTGTAAAAAAAAAAAAAAACACTCGCTCGAGATCCCAAGTATCCCGAAAGTTCCGGTAGTCTCGCTGAAGTGAATGCGGGCTCCCTGATGCTTGCAAACTCTTCGGGAACTCCCGGATTCGGGAGAGGTGGGATCCATCATGGCCAGAGGGCACGTTTGGTTTAAGCCAATCATTCACCTCATTTGCAGCCGCCGGCCATCTAACGGCTAGTAAAGAAGACGGGTGGCCGGCGGCTTCATACTTCGTAACAACTGCAATCATTCTAGAGCAGAGCACCCTGGCCTGAGGGATGGCCTGACTGTGTTAAGAGAACCTGGAAGGATTTTAATGGTTTCCGGTACAGTATCATTTTGCTCCTCACGTTATATTCGAGTATTGAGCATTCCCTCATTTCCATAATAAATCTCTGTCCATCGCGTTATATTTGGGTCGCATTATACTCGAGTATCTATGGTACTAGTGCAGGGTTTGGGTATGAACGGCCCTATTTAGCTTTCCAGCCTTTCATCTTAGGCTGGGGTCAGACAAGTGTTTTTAAGAGCGGAAGGAACGTCTGTGAGAGTGGACGTTCCTTCCACTCTGACGCCTGTGTGGCCACCTCGCTGAGCGCAGTTAGTGTGCTCAGCGCTGCAAGGCTCAATCCTCCTATGGCCACTGTGTCGTTGTAGCCCTTCAACAGGGAAGCTTACCAGATGGACACAGCAGGCCTGCTGTAGTGCGTGCAATTTGTGCGCGCTACAGTGTGTGGCCGGCCCAGTTGCAGCGTCACAATGCTGTGACGGACGCCGGGAGGCACATTAGTACGGGCGCACATAGTGCATCGTCTGACACCAGCCTTAGTGCACATGCATGCCAGGGTTTACACAAATTGCATCCTGATCATATTCAAAGTTGGCAAATCTGATTGGGATACATTTCTAGATACAGAGTTGATTGACAAAACATTGTGACTTGACACGGCTGTTCTAGTGAGCATAATTGAATATAGTAACTCATGAGCCATGGTAAAGTGATAACCCCAAATTTTAGACTTTCAGTGAGCGGATCACATGTCTTTATGCTGTAATTTCACCCAAAAGTATATACTTAGTAAATTCTATTTATACGTGAATCTAAACCGTCTATAACCAAGCGAGTGCTGCCTGTTCATCATGGAGGCTGTAATTTAGGCTACGATACCCAGCGGTCTGCAGACCACCAGCTAATCTAAATCAAGAGATTACAATACATCCACAACTGCAATTAGAGTGACCAGATCAGCCATGCTTTCCTCAACGCATATCATTTATTCATGCTGATGGCTGGGCAGTGCATGAAAAATGTCACCCCGCAGCATGTAGAATCCCTATGCTGCAGGTAAGGCTAGGGTCAGACTGAGGCAGTGCGAACGCGCGTGCAGGCGCACTTAATCACGGCCGCACTAGCAGCAAATGCCGGGCAATGACGGCCAATATACGAAGTACGGTCGCACAAAAGTCCGGCTGCGCAACGCAAGTGGCAAACGAACGCATTTTGTCGAACGTAAAACCGCTAGTACGGTCGTACAGAGTGCGCTGCGTCCGCTAGCGGCGTGTGTGCGTGATTTGGAGATGTCAGACACTGCTAATGTCCGGCCAACATAACGTCCAGATGCACAAAGTGTTTTATTGATGATCCGTACAAAATCACGGATGCAAATACGCATAGTATGACCGCTATCGCGTACTCCGTGAAAAAATGCGTCCATTCGTTCGAACGCACTTTTTCACAGACAACGTGAAAATGCGTTTGTCTGACCCTAGCCTTAGAAGTCAAAAAGGATGTCCAGGTGACCTGCCTTGATTTCCTTCCTGCAGCATTTGTATTATGCATGTCGCGGGGCAGCACCAATCCTCGTGCTCCCGTCTGCATGAAATAGGAAATAGTGATATGTGTCCATGAAAACATGGCCGATCTGGCAATCCTAGCTACAATTAGTATATTCTTATGCAAGGTTATCAAATATTGAAAAAATGCTTGAGCATAATATATATATGTACTAGTTTATTATTGCAGAAGCCATTTACACAGCACAGCAATTCAAAGAACTGCATCACAGAGCTCATGTGCTACATTCCCCATATGCAGCACAGACCTCTGGGTAAGACATGCAAATGATGTCTGCAATTTCCCATTTTTTTGCATCCTGGGTCTGTTTTCACACAGCACCTTGTCAATGCCATACTAGATGGCTTTTTTTGCTGGAGAGGGCTCAATAAACCCGAAACAGCGCTGTCCAGGAGTGGGTTTGACCAGTTGCATAAACCTGATCTATGCTAAAAAAAAAAAAGAGCCATCTAGTATTTCATGGCATTGGTTGAAGGGTTCTGTGTGGAAACAGACCCAGGATGCAAAAAAATGTGAAATTGCAGATGTCATTTGCTTGTCTTAGGCTGGGGTCAGACCAGCGCACTTTTAACGTGCGTTCTGGCGCACATAATTACGGCCGCACTAGCAGCAGATGACGGGCAATGACGGCCAATATACGATGTACGGCCGCACAAAAGTCCGGCCGTGCAACGCAAGTGGAATTTGAACGCATTTTTCTGAGAACGCTGAACCGCTAGTACTGACGTACTGAGTGCGCAGCTGCGGCATAGCGGTGTGTTTGCGTGATTAGGAGATGTCAGACGCTGCTAATGTCCAGCCTACATAACGTCCAGACGCAAAAAGAGTTTTATTGACGATCCGTACAAAATCACACCCGAAAATGCGCGTCTGACCGTTTTTGCGCATTCCGTGAAAAAATACGTCAATGCGTTCGGACGCACTTTTTCACATTCGCAGGGAAAATGCTTTCGTCTGACCCTAGCCTTACCCAGAGTCCTGTGCTGCGTATGGGGAATGTAGCACATGAGCTCTGTGATGTAGTTCCTTGAATTGCTGTGATGTGTAAATGGCTTCTGCAATAATAAACATATATATATATATATATTAATTATGCTCAAACAGTTTTTCAATATTTTAGTATATTCTTATGCAAGGTAATCATTGTAGCTAGGGTTGCCAGATCGGCCATGGTTTCATGGACACATATCACTATTTCCTATTTCATGCAGACGGGAGCACAAGGATTGGTGCTGCCCCGCGATTCATATGCTGCAGGATGGAAATCAAGGCAGGTCACCTTTACGACATCTAACCCCGCACCCGTATGACCCCTTATGTCCCTATGTTTAATTCTAGGAACTGATCAGTATAGCTTCCAGACCTGAGGAAGAGAGTAATACTCTCTAAAGCTTGTCTTTTAAATGTAACGTTAGTCCAATAAAAAAGGTATCACTACGTACTGCTATACCCGTAATTTTGGCATCTGGACTAACACAGCCTATCGAATTTTTATATATATTTATTTATCTTTTTTTTTTTTTTTTTTTTTTTTTAGGATAGTTTAAGCATTTTTGGAATTGTTTTTTAAAAAAAAATCCGAATTTTTTTTTTTTTTTTATAACCTTACTTATTTTTTCTGTAACAGCCCTTTTTATTATCATTCCCTGGACCTCATTTGTAAATTTCAGACATTGTCTCTCAGTAGTTTCTTTGCAAACAACGTTTCACTTTTCAAATATTCAAGCAAACTGTTTTTTTTTTTTCACTCCATTCGTCTGCGGTGTCGGGTTTTACTGGTGGCTGCTCTGCGATCGGCTCCTGCTCAGGTTTTTCAGGCGTTTTTGGTGGGTTAATCCAGATGTTTTTGCTGGTTTCGGTGTGCGTTCGCCCTCGTTTTGCAGTGAGTTTTCGGCGGGTTTGCGGTGACTTTTCCCTGCATTTCGGCGGCCCTGTGGTGCTTGCTGAATACACCGCAGGGTGGCCGAAATGGGGTCGCCAAATCGTACCAAATTGAAGAGAACGAAAAGTCACCGAGCGTGCGGAGGCTTTTTCGATTCTCTTTGAATAACCCTGATAGTGTGTGTGTGTGTGTAAGTGTTATACCATCACATATTTTCCCCTCTCTTTATAAATGTCCTGGTCATGACAGTATTGTATTTGCTGCATGCTCTGACCTAACCAGGGTAGTTCATTCACTGATCTCCAGTCCGGCATTTTAAAGGTTAATGTGTCAGCATTCAGAATCTATGTAATAATAGGGCAGGTAATAGAATGCCTCTTGTATGTATGATCTGACCTGGCAACGTAATTACCAGTTAATGGCTTCCATTTATAGTTTGGCTGGAAACGCAGCACAACTGACTCTTTCTTGAAAGGAGTGTATGAATCAAGTGGCAAACGTTAAGCTTCCTGCACCAGGTTGCAATGCTTTAAAAACACAGCGAGCGTCAAGGGAAAAAACACCGTGCGTCAGGGGCACTTCCTTAATCTACCTGCGCAAATTAATGGCTTCCCGCCCTGTCTCCCGGAAAACTGTATACCACAGAGGAATCGCAGATTAATTCCCCACGTGGACGCTCTAGGAATTTGATGAGTGTTTCTTCATGTTGTCCTCCCAGGGGAGTCAACACCACCTCCGAGGACTGCAAATCTGAGTGCCTTAACCCTTTGACTGCAGAAGAGATGCTGAATGCCGAATGAGTGCTCTCCGTGTCACAATTAATCATACACGATGGGATTTAAATGTTTTTTTCTCTGTCAAAATATCTAATCTTGCCTACTATTAAATTTTTTTCTTTAGAAAATGAAAACATCAACCAAACTCCGATCCAGAGGCTTCTATCAAACAGACATTTTCTGTAGAATGTTTATATAGAATATTCAAACAATTTGGCTTAAATATTATGAAAAACTTGGCTGGTGTTTTACCCTTAAAAATTTCTAATTTTTGTTCTTTTTCTTCAATTTTCCAAGCTTTATTGGCTAATTCTGTTTTAACCTACCTGGCATTCAGATTCTGATATATTTTCTATGTCAGAATCGTTCCAATGTTTTCAGCTCCCTGGCAGAAATCAAGTGTGGCTCAGGGTTAAATTTCTATGCCAAAAGCGGTAACCCTGAGCCACACTCTGGCTGGATACTTACCTGTCCCTGTGCTCCCTCGCTGTCCCTCACAGTCACAATCTCCTCTGGCCGATCACAGGGTCCTGCTTCCTGGTTCCCTTCTCGTGAGAAGGGAACCAGGAAGCAGGACACTGCAATCGCACGGAGGAGAATGCGATTGTGGTGGTCAGCGAGGGAGCATAGGGACAGGTAAGTATCCAGCCAGAGTGTGGCTCAGGGTTACCGCTTTCAGAGTTGAAATTTAACCCCGAGCCACACTCAGGAAAACCGCCAGGGAAGTTAAGAGAATTTGTGATAATCTGATTGATCTAAAACACAAAAATACTCCATGCACTAAGGCTAGTGTCAGACAAGCGTCTTTAGAGAGCAGAAGGAATGTCCGTGAGAGTGGACGTTCCTTCCACTCGACGCCCGTCTGGCCACCTTGCTGAGCGCACTCAGTGTGTTCAGCGTTGCAAGGCTCGATCCTCCTATGGAGAATCGCGCTTTGCAGCCCCGTCAACGTCCGTCCTAGCGCTTTGTCGGAGAGGCTTGGATAACGGATGCTTGTTGTGCGCAAATTTCGTGTGCACGCACAAGTGTGTACAAGCTTGTGACTGGCCCCGTTGCAGCGTCGCAACGCTGCGACGGATGCCGGTAAGCACATCAGTACGGGCGCACATAGCGCTTGTCTGACGCCAGCCTAAACAGTAATTTCAATAAGCACATATGTTAAGATGGAGAATTGTCATGTTCTGTGGATATGGGAATCACCTGCAGGGCATGCCAGATGTAAAAGCAACCAGTCATCCATCAACTTTAACCCCTTCATCCCCAAAATCTAGTTTTCTTGATTTTGCATTGTAATACATTTAAAAACAATCATTAGCATATCAACCCAATTTGCCTGCCTTTTTAAAGAAAGATTGGCGTGTCTTACTGTAAACAAGCTACAGCAGCTCTCACCCATTCTAACAAAAAGTTCAGAAACTTTGCTGCTGCATTGCAACAGCCAGGGAGAGGGCAGAATACAGGGAGATCTCTGGGGTCACTCAATACTGTACAGGGATAAGATTCAGGGGGTTATAATGATTGAAAATCCCTGTACAGTACAGATACAAGGTGTTACTGTAATTTCCATATATAGGTATTATGTCACGTAGAGATATCACTTTTATATTCTATTGGTATTTTTTGAAGCTGCATTGCTAATAATCTCACTATGATCACTACAAATCCCAATAAGCAGGAGATCTGTACATTTTTATTATCTATCTTTATCACATTTACTGTGTTGGACACAAAGGTCGTTTCTGCCTGTATGCAGAATGCAGACCCCGTGCGTGTGACATTGTGTAAGATAAGGCACACCATCTAGAGTTCAGAACCTTTCATTCCGACATAATTCTGTAAATGGTAAATGAACCAAAATTTAAAAATGAGCAAATTTACATTATATCCATTTTTTTTAGCACTATCAGAACAATTTCTGTTCAAAAATTTATATTTTCCATATATTCAATTGTTAGCTGTGCATCCCATGATGTTTCAAATAAATGTTAAGATAAAATTTATTTTTTTTTCCTCAACAAAAAGTGTTTGGTAGTGAAGGGGTTAACAGCAAAGTTTCAGATCAACTTTCCGCTTTCTCCAATAGAACTGAACTATATCTCCCATAATTCGATGCGGTGGAGAATGATGTGCTTGGGATAAACACAACATTACCATACATTGCTGCTGGAGTTTACTGGTCTGGGAAGCAAAGCAATGGAGATTAACGCCAATCTAGATGCTTCGAGTGTGTTTCTTTTTGTTGTTGTTATTTTATTATTTTAATATTTAATTGTTTTTGCATTACGTACATTATTTAAAAAAGAATAGGTCTGCTACTGCCCGGTGCGTAAGTTTAACCAAATATCATCTGCTATAACCGTAATATAAAATGCAAAATATAGAAAATATCAACTGTAATAAAAATGTATGTTAAATGATGTCATTACTGTGCACGATTGAAGACACTCCTTAGGCTAGGGTCAGACGAAAGCATTTTTAACGTGCGTTTAACCGCACGAAATCACGGCCGTGCTAGCAGCAAATGACGTCCAATGCCAAGTAACATACGAAGAACGGCCGCACGAAAATTCGTCCGCGCAACGCAAGTGGCAAACGAACGCATTTTTTCTAGAACGTCAAACCGCTACTACTGACGTACAGAGTGCGCTGCGGCCGCATAGCGGCGTGTTTGCATGATTGGGAGACGTCAGATGCTGCACACGTCCGGCCAACATAACATCCAGACGCAAAAAGGGTTTTATTGATGATCCGTACAAAATCACGGACGAAAATGCGCATCGTATGACCGCTATCGCGTATTCCGTGAAAAAATACGTCCATTCGTTCGAACGCACTTTTTCACGGACAACGTGAAAAATGCGTTCGTCTGACCCTAGCCTTAATTGTGTATTTTTTAATAAAAACATGATTGTATACTTTCAGTATTACCCTGTCTGGACGGATCTGACCAGGTGATCTTTTACTGCAAGGGCAACAAAGGCCACGTGTCCACCTTATTGGAGAATGTGACCATCCTAGGATTATGCCTCTTGAATTAGCATATACATCTCTGTAGAGGTAATTCATCCTCTGTTTCTGCAGAGGTCCTGTAAGATTTTTTTTTTCTTTTTGCGCCTCTCTAAAATGTTGTGGAGAGACGGCCATTGTGTTCCATTTCGCTCATTGTTCTCCATCAGACAAAGCTGGCATGTTTGTGCAGTCCACAGTTTGGTCTCCCTCTACGTTACGGTTGACTTCACATGAGCATCCGGGCAGGTTTCCAATAGCCCACAGCCTTTCCGATGGCCACAGAACAATCCGGGCCGCAAAAGAGATGTTATTGATGTTAAGCAAAAATCCCATACCCTATAAACATAATAGTCACGGTTATGTGAAGAAAACCTACTAGAATGCTAAGGCACGTCACATGGGAGGGAACATCACATTAATCACTAAAGCAGTGTGCGTGTAGGTTTTTTTAATTATTGTGTATTTTTTTATGATATGGTACTGCACATTTTTTCATAAAACTACTCTCTTTATTAATGCACATATTCTATGTTTCTCAGACATCACTGAAATTCTAGCCAAAGCCTATGTAGGGATTTCTTGGCCATGTTTTGCCATAGCCCAGTTTGTTCATTGAGCCAAGGCAAAACTCTGGTGAGCCACATCGTTCCGTGACTTTGTATTTCTCATCAGGTGCCATGCAAGATGGCGAACAGCATCCTTCAAGCATGACACTTTATAGGTGGCTTTGCCTGGTGTTTGTCTATGAGCAAACAGATCTCTCGTTTGTAAGCTCTGCTGATCAAGGCTTTCTACACTTCTTGGGCGAGGTTCCAAGTCGGATGAAAACTTTACCAGAGCTGCTGTAAACTTACCATCTACGCAGACTTTGATAGTTCGGGGAAGTTTACCCCTGAATTGGAATCTAGCCCTTCTTTCTTATTTTGTTATTGTTTTTACTCCACTGTTGATTGTGTAAATGTTGTGGAAAATATTGGCTGAATTCATTTGATGATAAAAATAATAATATGTATAGGAGCTTTCAGGATCTCTCTCACATTTTTCTCTGCCGACATTTTTCTATGTTTCTATCAGTAATTGAATTTAAGCAGGCATGGGATAGGCATAAGGCTATCCTAGGAAAAAAGGTGTCATCTGCGCTCGTTTCTATGTGTTCCATGTACAACAAAACTGAGGTTTTTGTTTGTTTCAATGGCCATTGCAACGTAAACTCACTCGCCACTTCACTGCACCTCTTTACAGAGTGAGTACCTAACAATTGTAACCAAAAGGCTGCTCTACTGAGCAGCTCCAAGCCCCTCCTGCTGCTTTTCAGCCAAGGAGAGGCAGAGATGGTGGGTTTTATTTATACACACACCAAACACTTCCCATTTGGGATTAAAAACAAAAACATGGAAAGAGGAACAGCTGCAGAACGACGGACTGGTGTTACAAGCATGATATACATAAATACAGAAAAAATGGCGTCGCGCCCATACTCACCGGAGCGGCAGCAACTGCCAGGAGTAACAGCCCAGTTAATGTATAAAACATAACAAGGAAAAAAGGTGTCATCTGCGCTCGTTTCTATGTGTTCCATGTACAACAAAACTGAGGTTTTTGTTTGTTTCAATGGCCATTGCAACGTAAGCTCACTCGCCACTTCACGGCACCTCTTTACAGAGTGAGTACCTAACAATTGTAACCAAAAGGCCGCTCTACTGAGCAGCTCCAAGCCCCTCCTGCTGCTTTTCAGCCAAGGAGAGGCAGAGATGGTGGGTTTTATTTATACACACACCAACACTTCCCATTTGGGATTAAAAACAAAAACATGGAAAGAGGAACAGCTGCAGAACGACGGACTGGTGTTACAAGCATGATATACATAAATACAGAAAAAATGGCGTCGCGCCCATACTCACCGGAGCGGCAGCAACTGCCAGGAGTAACAGCCCAGTTAATGTATAAAACATAACAAGGAAAAAAGGTGTCATCTGCGCTCGTTTCTATGTGTTCCATGTACAACAAAACTGAGGTTTTTGTTTGTTTCAATGGCCATTGCAACGTAAGCTCACTCGCCACTTCACGGCACCTCTTTACAGAGTGAGTACCTAACAATTGTAACCAAAAGGCCGCTCTACTGAGCAGCTCCAAGCCCCTCCTGCTGCTTTTCAGCCAAGGAGAGGCAGAGATGGTGGGTTTTATTTATACACACACCAAACACTTCCCATTTGGGATTAAAAACAAAAACATGGAAAGAGGAACAGCTGCAGAACGACGGACTGGTGTTACAAGCATGATATACATAAATACAGAAAAAATGGCGTCGCGCCCATACTCACCGGAGCGGCAGCAACTGCCAGGAGTAACAGCCCAGTTAATGTATAAAACATAACAAGGAAAAAAGGTGTCATCTGCGCTCGTTTCTATGTGTTCCATGTACAACAAAACTGAGGTTTTTGTTTGTTTCAATGGCCATTGCAACGTAAGCTCACTCGCCACTTCACGGCACCTCTTTACAGAGTGAGTACCTAACAATTGTAACCAAAAGGCCGCTCTACTGAGCAGCTCCAAGCCCCTCCTGCTGCTTTTCAGCCAAGGAGAGGCAGAGATGGTGTGTTTTATTTATACACGCACCAAACAGTATGGGCGCGACGCCATTTTTTCTGTATTTATGTATATCATGCTTGTAACACCAGTCCGTCGTTCTGCAGCTGTTCCTCTTTCCATGTTTTTGTTTTTAATCCCAAATGGGAAGTGTTTGGTGCGTGTATAAATAAAACCCACCATCTCTGCCTCTCCTTGGCTGAAAAGCAGCAGGAGGGGCTTGGAGCTGCTCAGTAGAGCGGCCTTTTGGTTACAATTGTTAGGTACTCACTCTGTAAAGAGGTGCCGTGAAGTGGCGAGTGAGCTTACGTTGCAATGGCCATTGAAACAAACAAAAACCTCAGTTTTGTTGTACATGGAACACATAGAAACGAGCGCAGATGACACCTTTTTTCCTTGTTATGTTTTATACATTAACTGGGCTGTTACTCCTGGCAGTTGCTTCCGCTCCGGTGAGTATGGCGCGACGCCATTTTTTCTGTATTTATGTATATAAGGCTATCCTAAACAAAAGATAAATCCAGGTAAAGTATCCATGTAATTGGGCAGACTAGATGGGCCGAAAGGTTCTTATCTGCCGACATTTTTCTATGTTTCCCCATATTGCACGATCGTGCATTAATGAGCAATAATGGGTCCAACTGTATAGAAATGAAGTAAGATGTCAGGAGTTCATCCCGAGTACATATATTTCCCTTTCATCTCTTCTCCATGCTCACACCATGGATTATGTGAAATATGCAGAAGACCAACCAGTAACAATACTTCTTCGTACATCTCCAGGGTTAATTTAGTAAATCTTTTTGCACTTTTTCTACTTGTTTCTAGAGGTGTGCACAGCTGAAAAATTTGTTTCATTCCATATCGTTTCGTTTGAAAATAATTTCGAATTTTGGATCACTAAACAAACAATAAATCAAATCCTATTCAGTTACTCTTAGATTAGGGTAAACATGAGTGTTAAAAGGCAAGCTAGGGGTAAATATTGAGCTGTGTATTGGCTGTGGTGCTGAATACAACAGATTCGGCACCACAGCCAATTGACAGGGACGGGGTGCTTTGTGAAACAATAAAATGAAACTGATTAATTTTCATAATTTTGTTTGTAATTTGGGATCATTTCGAATTGTAGGATAACTAAAATAAAAACCAATAAATCCTGCTCCATTACTGTTAGATTAGGGTTAAATATTAGGGTTAAAAGGCAAGCTAGGGTTAAATTAACGTTTCGCTGCAGTGTGCATAGAGGAATCATTCAATCAATGGTTCTAGGATGGATTTAGGGGTTATTATTTCAGAGGATCTAAGGGTAAGTAGTCAATGTAATAGAGCAGCAGGAAATGCTAGCAGAATGCTTGGTTGTGTAGGGAGAGGTATTAGCAGTAGGAAAAGGGAAGTGCTCATGCCACTGTACAGAGCACTGGTGAGACCTCACTTGGAGTACTGTGTGCAGTACTGAAGACTGTATCTCCAGAAGGATATAGACATCTTAGAGAGAGTTCAGAGAAGGGCTACTAAAAGGGTGTACGGCTTGAAGGAGAAAAGTTACCAGGAAAGGCTTAATGATCTTAACATGTACACAGTGGCGTAGCGTGGGTTGTCAGTGCCCGGGGCCAGCCAAGAATTGTGCGCCCCCCCCAACCTGTGGACACGTTATCGATATTGCCCCAGCCAGCTCTCACCTGGATATTGCCCCAGCTAACACATGGATATATTGACCCAGCTAACACATGGATATTGCCCCAGCCAGCTCTCACCTGGATATTGCCCCAGCCAGCTCTCACATGGATATTGCCCCAGCTCTCACATGGATATTGCCCCAGCCAGCTCTCACCTGGATATTGCCCCAGCTCACACATGGATATGCCCTGGACAGCTCACACATGGATATTGCCCCAGCTCTCACATAGATATTGCCCCAGCTCACACATGAATATTGCCCCAGCTCACACATGGATATTGCCCCAGCTCACACATGGATATTGCCCCAGCTCACACATGAATATTGCCCCAGCTCACACATGGATATTGCCCCAGCTCACACATGGATATTGCCCAGCTCACACATGGATATTGCCCCAGCTCTCACATGAATATTGCCCCAGCTCACACATGGATATTGCCCCAGCTCACACATGGATATTGCCCCACCTCACACATGGATATGCCCCAGCTCACACATGGATATTGCCCCAGCTCACACATGGATATTGCCCCAGCTCACACATGGATATTGCCCCACCTCACACATGGATATGCCCCAGCTCACACATGGATATTGCCCCAGCTCACACATGGATATTGCCCCAGCTCACACATGGATATGCCCCAGCTCTCACATGGATATTGCCCCAGCTCTCACATGGATATTGCCCCAGCTCACACATGGATATTGCCCCAGCTCACACATGAATATTGCCCCAGCCAGCTCTCACCTGGATATTGCCCCAGCTAACACATGGATATATTGACCCAGCTAACACATGGATATTGCCCCAGCCAGCTCTCACCTTTATATTGCCCCAGCCAGCTCTCACATGGATATTGCCCCAGCCAGCTCTCACCTGGATATTGCCCCAGCTAACACATGGATATATTGACCCAGCTAACACATGGATATTGCCCCAGCCAGCTCTCACCTTTATATTGCCCCAGCCAGCTCTCACATGGATATTGCCCCAGCTCTCACATGGATATTGCCCCAGCCAGCTCTCACCTGGATATTGCCCCAGCTCACACATGGATATGCCCCGGACAGCTCACACATGGATATTGCCCCAGCTCTCACATGGATATTGCCCCAGCTCACACATGGATATTGCCCCAGCTCACACATGAATATTGCCCCAGCTCACACATGGATATTGCCCCAGCTCACACATGGATATTGCCCCAGCTCTCACATGAATATTGCCCCAGCTCACACATGGATATTGCCCCAGCTCACACATGGATATTGCCCCAGCTCACACATGGATATGCCCCAGCTCACACATGGATATTGCCCCAGCTCACACATGGATATTGCCCCAGCTCACACATGGATATTGCCCCAGCTCACACATGGATATGCCCCAGCTCACATATGGATATTGCCCCAGCTCTCACATGGATATTGACCCAGCTCTCACATGGATATTGCCCCAGCTCACACATGGATATTGCCCCAGCTCTCACATGAATATTTCCCCAGCTCTCACATGGATATTGCCCCAGCTCTCACATGGATATTGCCCCAGCTCACACATGGATATTGCCCCAGCTCACACATGGATATTGCCCCAGCTCACACATGGATATGCCCCAGCTCACACATGGATATTGCCCCAGCTCACACATGGATATTGCCCCAGCTCTCACATGGATATTGACCCAGCTCTCACATGGATATTGCCCCAGCTCACACATGGATATTGCCCCAGCTCTCACATGAATATTTCCCCAGCTCTCACATGGATATTGCCCCAGCTCTCACATGGATATTGCCCCAGCTCACACATGGATATTGCCCCAGCTCACACATGAATATTGCCCCAGCCAGCTCTCACCTGGATATTGCCCCAGCTAACACATGGATATATTGACCCAGCTAACACATGGATATTGCCCCAGCCAGCTCTCACCTGGATATTGCCCCAGCCAGCTCTCACATGGATATTGCCCCAGCTCTCACATGGATATTGCCCCAGCCAGCTCTCACCTGGATATTGCCCCAGCCAGCTCTCACCTGGATATTGCCCCAGCTCACACATGGATATGCCCCGTACAGCTCACACATAGATATTGCCCCAGCTCTCACATGGATATTGCCCCAGCTCACACATGAATATTGCCCCAGCTCACACATGGATATTGCCCCAGCTCACACATGGATATTGCCCCAGCTCACACATGAATATTGCCCCAGCTCACACATGGATATTGCCCCAGCTCTCACATGAATATTGCCCCAGCTCACACATGATATTGCCCCAGCTCACACATGGATATTGCCCCAGCTCACACATGGATATGCCCCAGCTCACACATGGATATTGCCCCAGCTCACACATGGATATTGCCCCAGCTCACACATGGATATTGCCCCAGCTCACACATGGATATGCCCCAGCTCACACATGGATATTGCCCCAGCTCTCACATGGATATTGCCCCAGCTCTCACATGGATATTGACCCAGCTCTCACATGGATATTGCCCCAGCTCACACATGGATATTGCCCCAGCTCTCACTTGAATATTTCCCCAGCTCTCACATGGATATTGCCCCAGCTCTCACATGGATATTGCCCCAGCTCACACATGGATATTGCCCCAGCTCACACATGGATATTGCCCCAGCTCACACATGGATATTGCCCCAGCTCACACATGAATATTGCCCCAGCTCTCACCTGGATATTGCCCCAGCTCATACATGGATATTGGCCCAGCTCCGGATCCATCAGGGGTTGGGGACCAGATGCCGGGCAGCGGGAGTGCCTGCCCGGTCCTGAACAGTGTGAGTCCATGTTGAAGGGGAGGTGGCTGCGTGCATGCGTGCGCAGGTCACGCAGTCCGGCCAGTCAGATGGTACAGAGACTCAGTACCACCTGATTAGCCGGACCACGTGACCTGCGCCTGCACGCAGCCGCCTCCCCTTCAACACTGACTCACACTGTTCAGGACCGGGCAGGCACTCCTGCTGCCCTGCATCTGGGCCCCCTCAACCCGCGGGCCCTTGGGCGGCGCCCAAGGGCCCGGCGGGTCAGTCCAGGCCTGAACTTTTATGGGGCGCAAATTTCTTTTGAAATTATGCACCCCTAAGAAAACTGCGCCCGGGGCCACCGCCCCCAGCCCCCCCACGCTACGCCACTGCATGTACAGCTTGGAAAAAAGACGAGACAGAGGAGATATGATAGAAACATTTAAATACGTAAAGGGAGTCCACAAGGTAGAGGAAGGGAGTATATTTAAAAGGAAACAAAGTAGCAAAACAAGAGGACAAAGTCTTAGATTAGAGGGGCAAAGGTTTAAAAGTAACATCAGGAAGCATTATTTTACTGAGAGGGTGGTGAATACATGGAACAGCCTTCCAGTTGAAGTGGTAGAGGCCAAAACAGTGATTGAATTTAAGCAGGCATGGGATAGGCATAAGGCTATCGTAAACAAAAGATAAATCCAGGTAAAGTATCCATGTAATTGGGCAGACTAGATGGGCCCGAAAGGTTCTTACTGCCAACATTTTTCTATGTTTCTATACTGCTGGGGCAGTATCGCTATATACTGTTTTGTTTCGTTTTCATTTCAATACGGATGAAATTAATTCGTTATTTTGGAAGTACTTCCGAAATACAAATTAACAAATTTTCAAACAAATTGAGATTCATTACAAAACGAATGCACACCTCTACTTGTCTCTTGATTTACTGCACAATCTATCCGCCAAAGTCTTGGCATTGGTTTCAAATAGAACAACATAACAAAAGCCAAGTTGAACTATCAGAATCGATTTAGGTAATTGCAAGAGAAAATGTTGGTTAATCCCTCCCACAGTTACCTAATCTGAGCAAAAAATGGCTTTATTAAAGCTGTTGGCAACAGTCGGGATTTTAGTGGATACACCTTAGCATTTGCCTGAATGTGCAAGCATTACTCTTCCTATTTGGCTGCAACACTCGGATCTTTAAACTAAATATTCAAAAATACCCATAACTATAAAAGCCTTGTTTTTACTAAGATTCTATCATCGCACAAAAGTAGAATCTGGTTTGAAAAAATACTTTTAGCACAAACATAGAAGAAAGTCAAATTGTCACCTAGATATAATGTCTAATCCCTGTACGCAGACAAGCTATCCTACACTGCCGGTCCTTTACGTGGCCGGAGTCTCTACCTATTATTATACACAAACAGTACCAGAGGTATACATAAACAGAATAGAACAATAGACATCAGGGGTTAATGCCAGGGATGCTCATGAGCCAGATACCAGCGGTTAATACCAAGATACTCGAGAGCCAGAACCAAGGCTTATCACCAGTTGGGTCGTCAGAGATATTTATTTATTTATAAAGTATTTTACCAGGAAGGATACATTGAGATTTCTCTCGTTTTCAAGTATATCCTGGGTTCAAGAACATTGAAATGTTACAGTTGTTACGCCAAGGGTCAGATGCCAGATTGGGTTGTCAGCCAGGTGCCAGAGGTCGAATGCCAGATTGGGAAGTCAGAGGATTGCCAGGGGTCGGTTATCAGGTCGGGTTGTCAGCCAGTATCAAAGGGTTAAGAGCCAGGAGAGTAACGTCAGACAAGCCGGTGTCATACACAGGTGAAATGATAAGCATTAAACGCAAGTAAGTGGTGAGAGGAGCGAAAACCACGTCTGGGCAAGGAATCATGGATCAAGCATCTGATTTTAAACTCAGTGGGCGCCGTGTCATCATGCCACGTCCCAGACGCGACCTCGACCTGTGACCACGTTTATCTGATACTTCACTCGGCGGCTGGCCAGCGAGCAGCAAGGAAGGCGCTGCTGGCCGCCGAGGACCAGGACCATGCGGGGACGTGACACAAATAGATGGAATGTGTTGGATGCTATAACCCCCTGTATTTTATTAATATCAATAAAGTGCTTTTTTTTAAAAAAAACTATTTGGCATCTATCTGGTAATTATATCCCCCAGTATACCCCCAGCTCAGTGCAGAGTTCCTGTGGAGACCCACTCTAGAGAAGTACCAGTTCCAGTGGACTCTTGGTGGATCCGGGTGACTGCGAGGAGGAGGATGAGAAACTCTGGTGATGTGTTTGCTATGCGCTGTTATCTGGTGAACGTGATTACAGCAAGGGCTTATTAATTTGATGTATCATACAGTATAAACGTATACACGTTTTGTGTCTGTTTTGCTTTTGGTTTTTTTATGGTGTTCTTCCCATTTTCGATATGTTGTAAAGTAGAATAATTGGCTAACGATTTGGTGTCTGAATTAGAAAATCAGTTTCTGTGAGTGGAGAAGAAAATTTACTAAATAAGAAGTGGATTAGAATTGGCCATAATGTCCCCCGTGCTCCAATCATAACACATTATTTTATAACAAATTTAAAAATTCCCAATCCTACATATCATGTCAACAACAATTATAAAAAATAATAAACTCAAATTAAAATCTCATTGGTTTCTTGGAGATTGCCCCTCCAACACAAGAAAGAAAACTAGACTAGTGGCTAGATGAGTGGATCCCAACGCTGGTCCTCAGGTACCTGTAACAGGCCAATATTGCCAGATATGTGAAGCACAGCACAGGTGATATGATTTGCTGCTCAGTGATTGCAGGATTCCGTCTGTATTTCCCCAAGCTGATCTGTAAAACCTGGCCTTTTAAGGGGACTTGCAGACCAAGGTTGGGAAGTACTATTCTAGACGGATGCTTGATTGGTGCTAATGTGTCCTAATATACAGGCATGGCCCGAGATTATATTAGTGAATAGCACACACCATATTCACAATTCCATTGTCTACCTTTAACCTCTTGGCTGCTATGGACGCGCTGAGCGCGTCCAGCCAAGTGGTTCTCCTGTGCTATGGACGCGCTGAGCGCGTCCATGCACAGGAGGCAGCAATCCGCCGGATTCCGGTGGATTGCTGCGCCCCCCCGGTGCGGGCTGACATCTTGGATGTCAGCCCAGCACTCGGGACCCCGGCAGAGCAATTAGATGTCATCGCGACCTCTCTCCCTCCTGATTGCCGGGGGTCAGGGAGTTAATACAGGCACTGTTTAGAAGGGCACAGCCTGCCCTCCCAAACGGTGGCTGTCATTAACCCCTGGGGAGCCGGATCACGAATCGGCGCTGAAAAGCGCCGGTTTGTGATCCTTTCCTGGAGCTGGCCGACATCTTGGATGTCGGCCAAGCCTCCGGGAACTCCCCCTGAGGACTGGCGTCATCGTGCATAGCACGATGACGCCAGTCCTGGAGTTAACCCCTAGCTGCCAACAATGGTGGAGATAGGGGGTTCCAATGAACCCCCTATCTCCCGATCCGTGGCAGCTAGGGGTTAATGTTTGGTACTGTTGGATCGGCCAGAGCATGGCCGTTCCAACGATTCCAAACATGACTATGAAAAAAGTTTTTTTAAAAAAATAAAAATTAAAAATAAAAATAAAAAAATATTTAAAAATAAGATTATAAAAAAAATAAACAAGTTTTTTTCTTTTTTTTGGTTTGTTAATGCAGCAACATTGTTCCCATTTCAATTATAATATGAAAAATGATGCTGCACTAACGATTCTTGTATGCGGTGCGTTTGTTAAAAATCGCGTAATTTTCCCCCAAAAAAATGTAACGAGACCCCATTTATGAAATTATAGATAGAACCTTTGTAGCGCATCAAAAATAGATTTAAAGGTAGACTTCAACAAAGAGGTATATCAAACATAAAGTGCTTCAGTCTTAAGGTGACAAATATTCAATCAATGTACACATATAAAAGTGCAATGTGCCATAGAACACAGTAAAGTGCAACAATATATAAAATTCCAGCAGTGCGATGGGTATAAGAGAGTCTATAAAGTGCAACAGTGTCCGAATGTGCAAAATGTGCAAATTCAATGATATCCAATACAACAGTATGAATACCAGTGGGAAAAATTCCTTACAATTTACTTCTCTTTATGTTCAAGCGATGCACAAATATAGTCCTCCTTTCTTGGTCTGTGTATCTCTTGCCGTCTCTCAATAGTGGAGAGGATAGCCAGAAAGGAGAAAAAAGTGAGAGAAAGGGAAAAAAAAAAAATTTGGAGGGGAGAAAAAATGAAGAGATAATCGTGCAGAAAATCCCAATTAAATATGGCAAATGAATTACTCGTAGGAATATGGAAACTCACATTTATAAGAGCCCAAAAAATCCCTGGCTCTAGGTTTAGGAGCTTCCAGCCATATAGAGGGTGGCGTATCCCTTCTTGAATCTTCAACTCTGGTTGCGATGGCTACAATAAGATAATAGACAGCGCTCCCATAGTATATTACCGTATTATGATAAAAAAGAGGTGATAATGTATTGAACTCACCAGATATGGAGCCTCTTCCACACAGGCTCACTCAATACAGCGTCAGGTACACTATGGTGGATACCCAGAACCTCTTCTCAACCGTCTGAGGGCCAGATATCAGGAGCTTTCAAGCGGTGGCAAGTATATATCCAAGGAGAGTAGTCAATAGAATATAAACCATATAAAATTTATTAAAAAATTAATTGCATATTAAAAAATGGACAGATGCGTTACCGAGATGCGTTTCGGCATTAACAGCCTTCCTCAGTCGGTATATTTAGGTGCACTATTGTCCAAAAAATCTCCAAACAGCTGTTTGGAGATTTTTTGGACAATAGTGCACCTAAATATACCGACAGAGGTTCTGGGTATCCACCATAGTGTACCTGACGCTGTATTGAGTGAGCCTGTGTGGAAGAGGCTCCATATCTGGTGAGTTCAATACATTATCACCTCTTTTTTATCATAATACGGTAATATACTATGGGAGCGCTGAAATAAAATTTATTAAAAAATTAATTGCATATTAAAAAATGGACAGATGCGTTAACGAGACGCGTTTCGGCATTAACAGCCTTCCTCAGTCGGTATATTTAGGTGCACTATTGTCCAAAAAATCTCCAAACAGCTGTTTGGAGATTTTTTGGACAATAGTGCACCTAAATATACCGACTGAGGAAGGCTGTTAATGCCGAAACGCATCTCGGTAACGCATCTGTCATTTTTTAATATGCAATTAATTTTTAATAAATTTTATATGGTTTATATTCTATTGACTACTCTCCTTGGATATATACTTGCCACCGCTTGAAAGCTCCTGATATCTGGCCCTCAGACGGTTGAGAAGAGGTTCTGGGTATCCACCATAGTGTACCTGACGCTGTATTGAGTGAGCCTGTGTGGAAGAAGCTCCATATCTGGTGAGTTCAATACATTATCACCTCTTTTTTATCATAATACGGTAATATACTATGGGAGCGCTGTCTATTATCTTATTGTAGCCATCGCAACCAGAGTTGAAGATTTAAGAAGGGATACGCCACCCTCTATATGGCTGGAAGCTCCTAAACCTAGAGCCAGGAATTTTTTGGGCTCTTATAAATGTGAGTTTCCATATTCCTATGAGTAATTCATTTGCCATATTTAATTGGGATTTTCTGCACGATTATCTCTTCATTTTTTCTCCCCTCCAAATTTTTTTTTTTTTTTTTTTTTCCTTTCTCTCACTTTTTTCTCCTTTCTGGCTATCCTCTCCACTATTGAGAGACGGCAAGAGATACACAGACCAATAAAGGAGGACTATATTTGTGCATCGCTTGAACATAAAGAGAAGTAAATTTTAAGGAATTTTTCCCACTGGTATTCATACTGTTGTATTGGATATCATTGAATTTGCACATTTTGCACATTCGGACACTGTTGCACTTTATAGACTCTCTTATACCCATCGCACTGCTGTAATTTTATATATTGTTGCACTTTACTGTGTTCTATGGCACATTGCACTTTTATATGTGTACATTGAATGAATATTTGTCACCTTAAGACTGAAGCACTTTATGTTTGATATACCTCTTTGTTGAAGTCTACCTTTAAATCTATTTTTGATGCGCTACAAAGGTTCTATCTATAATTTCATTTTTGGTTAATGCAGATTTTGGTTGTTTTTTCTGTATATTGCCCTTTGGGCAGCATCTCACTACTTATGAAGTAGTTAAATTATAACTAATAACACTATAGTAATCTGGTTTATAAATAGGCGCCTACGCTGTATGAGATATATATATATATCTTTCTTCCTTTTTGTCTATTTAAAAAGAGACCCCATCTCTAATTTTTTTAACAAGCGCACCCCATACAAAATATAACCGCAATTGCTCGCATGTTAAAATGTGAAAAAAAAACACTTTACACGTTGTAAATTATTGAAAATTCATATTTTATTGCATTTTTTGTTATAATATACAGACAGGTCATGACGTATACATATAATAATGACATATTATGAATCTGCCGAGTCTGACGGAAAAAGTGATATATAATATGTCTGGGTCATATACTAAAATAAGCCTTCAAAACGCGTTTAAACAAGATGAGCGAAACAGGTAAAAATGAGCTCAGCACAGAGGCGTGAAACGCCTCAGCAGCGAAAGGGTTAATAAATATATTGCTGTTCTATTATTTTTTTTGTATTTTTTGATTTTTTTAAAATTAGCAGAAAGAAAAAAATATACCAACACTGCTTATTTCAATGAAAATTATATTCTATTGTCTTCAATCTGCAATTGTGCTTGATTTATAAAACACACACACACACACACACACACACACACACACACACACACACACTCCTGCATTGTAAATACAATGTCTGGGTCTTAAAAGCCTAAGAAGGCCATTAACTAATGAATGCCTGGGGGTAAAAGGACTTCGGAAAGCTACTATATATCAATCATCACAGCAGGGAGTACCATCAGAACTTCACATGATAACCTAAAATGCACAAAAAGAAAGTTTAATACAGGCACCTTTGGCAGTTAAGCTCACAATATTGAGGACGTAAGTAAGTGAGAGATGCCGAACTGCAGACTCCCACAGAGACTACTGGCAGCTTGCATCAACAAGATATAATGTGAAATATCTTCCACAGCTGTACGGCTTATTCTTCGGACTGAGCGCCTGATTTATGCATATTACATTGAGTGGTAATGTTACTGTGCACAGGATTATTGCTAATATTATTTTGCAGTATTTTATGGAACAAGACATTAGCATCTTTTGTCTGAAGTTAAGTACAGTGTTATGGAGTGATGCTTTAGATATTGTATAATGACCATCTTGACGTCAATACACAGATCATTTGGAAAAACATATAGTGATATCCACACCTGGGGCCCTATTACAATCTTCGCGCATACGTTTGTGCCCGCGCAAAATCGCATTAACGCGAGGGGCAAAACCCTTTGCGCTGAACGTCGTATTACAATCTCAGTGCAACAAACGCGCGTATACGTCTACCGCGGATGAACATGCGCGAACGGTGCCCGAGCTTACTGTACTTACTGTACTTCGCGTGTCCTATACTTAACATTGTGAGCGCAAATGCGTTTTGCGCTGGTACGCAGATGGCATTACAATCTATACGCAGTTTGTAACGCACAGCCTTTGCGCGCATAATTTTAGCACCTCCTAAAAGCTGGTGTTAATGGCAAATTCTATCAACCTGTCCGAAACCAAATACACCAGCCCAAAAAAACAAAATACAGCAAAGTATAGTTACACATTCTAGACATACCAAACCAATAAATTTGAGAAGATGTGTGTGCTTTTTTTTTATTGATGCAGCATATATGCGCAGATTGACTTTGACAGGCGCAAAAACTTAACGTGAAACAATTATGGTTCTTAATACTGATTGGCTGAATCGCGTGAAAAAAACAGTCCGCACACTGATTTCTGCGCGCAACGTTTGTGCGCGTCCGTTTTACGCGCGTTATTTTTTGACGGATGAAAAAATGCGCGAGGATTGTAATACCAGCGTTGTTTTACGCGCGTTAACGTTTAACGCTCTGCGCAAAAATTCACGCGTTGTGCGTGCGTTTTTGCGTGAAGAATATAATAGGGCCCCTGGTGTTCTTTTTAGTATATTATATGGACATTTATATTTTTGCTGTTTGGTCTCTGTCTGCCCTATTTAAATTTGAATGATGTTAATCTTCTCCTTTCTCAGAATTTTGGTGACCGCCTTGCTCAAGGAGGTGTCAAGAGGTTTCCATGCATGGCTGGAGCAACAACAAGCCAAAAGAGGCATTGGTCTGAGTTTCTGGACTGATGGAGGCTCTGAATCTGAGATAAGAAGGGGAATGCAAGGTGAACGAGTTCACACACACCTTCCACGACCAGCTATACATTCGCAAATCCTAGTGCAGCTGGTATTTGGACAGCCAGGCCGAATGGATTAAAAGCTGTAACGACATTTCCATCGCACCCATCCATGCCAGGCGCTCTTCCAGGTGCGCACCCCTTACACACAACGTTTTGACCTTATATCTGCACCAATGCCCTCCTCCTGGCTCTTGGGATTGAGTCATTTGATGCTTCAGCAGTGGCTCGGAGATGGCTGCGGTTCGCTTTCCTCTTTTTTTTTTAAATGAATAAATAAATATAAATCTATAGGTATCCTATGTATCCTCTACCAAACTATCACCTATAGGCTATCCATTATTAGAAATGGGGCACAGCCGTTCTTGAAAACGAGAAGGTTTGATAAATCAACATGGCTAACGGAGAAATGTTCTGTTGTGAGAGGGTGCTGCCATGCATACTGCCTGAATGCATTCAGTGAGGCTACATGTCTGTGATTTCAGAGGAAGCTTTCCACTTGACTTCATTTGACAGCTGTGATATCAGCCATTTCAGGCACATATGAGAATGCTGAGCTCATCTATCCTTTGTGTTCTGTTCTCTTTTATCAGTAATTCCACTGAGAATGTTCCACTTTGGGCTGATGTAGATATTAAAGACAGACAGGCTTAAAGATAACCACCCAGATCTTAAAGAATATTTTACAAGGCCAAGATGGACAGATGGAACGGGAAAAAAATATAATTATTCATTTCTGGTTAACGGTTTATGTGACACATTTTTATTAGCTTTTAGGCTCAGATGAGCTGTGAATATAAATAGAGTAAATACATTTTGATCAGCAGAATGTTTTTTCTTGTGTTCCCTATTGGCGTAGGTCAGAGGTCACCCTGATATCTCCATCTCACCCAAGTAAGTGACGGAGTGGTAAGGAAAACCATTTTCTTCTTGGATGTTTAATTCATTGTTTCACACATTTAATTTTTGCTGTGGATATCCTAAGACCTAAGTGTCCTACATCTTTAAACTATTTCAATAAGGGGTGTATTAGGGGCTCCTGGATCTGCAGCGCCAGGCTAATTACTCCTATAGTCCAACATAGATGATATGTGGTTAAAAGAGATGGTACAAAAAAGGCCCACCAAGATATCAGTTCCTTTTGCAATATTTTTTATTATTATCCTTTATTTATATAGCGTCACAAATTCCGCAGCGGTTTACAAGATCAGTGTACAAGGGGTTGATACATTGGAATGCCACACATGGATGATACAGCCGGATTCAGGGGGACCCTGTTCCCAAGGGAACTTACAATCTATGAGATGTACAAGTATTTTGTGAGGTAGGTGCATCCATATCACTACTAGGTGTCTTGCCCAAGGACACTCGCTGGTGGAGTCTTCTGAGTGGGATCGAGTCGGCTTTCCATGATTGTAGATCAGTGACCTGGTGGTTAAGCTGAACCCACTTCCCGTAAAGTCAAGACTTGCTTCTCCACAGTTGTATTGGATGGATGTGCTGAACGGAATTTTAACTTGCTTCTCCACAGTCAAAGGATAGAGACGTTACCAATGGACTCCACAGCCGATATTGTGTGTGAGGTAAGTATATACAGGTACAATTAGGTGTCTTGCCCAAGGATACTTACTGGAGAGGTGTTTTGGCTGGGATTTGAACCTGGATCTCTATGGCTATTGAGCAGTGATGTTACCTCTACTCCATCCACCTATATGCAGGTGACAGCCAAATATGCATTTCTTCGTCTGACCTCTCTTCTGGATTGTGTAACTAAATTTGAAACTAACAAAAAAACGAAAAGATGCAAGCTACTCCAGTGCAATACTCAAATTAGAAACTACATTCGTAATTCAAAAATTGGAGAAGGGAGAAACCAGTGGTAACCTGGACAATTAAAGGGAAATAACCACACAGTCTAAGGCTAATGTCAGACGAACGCAGTCTGAGTGCACTCTGCGTTCATGCATAACGGACGTACGTACTGACGGAAGATACTGTACGTACCGGCTGGGTGGAGTAGAGGTAATGTCACTGCTCTGCATGGAGAGAGCCTGTGGAGTCATGGGTTTGATCCCAGCGAGCAACCTCTCCAGTAAGTGTCCTTGGGCAAGACACCTAACGGTACATACTCGCCACCCAGGACATACTTGAAAACGAGAGAAATCTCAATATATCCTTCCTGGTAAAATCCTTTCACACCATATGGTCTGTTTTTTTTTTACGGATGTAGAAAAAAAAGGAAAATATGGAAAACAAAATTAATTAAAATTAAAAGACAGGTAGACCAAAAAAACTTCTGAGCGTCAACGTGATGGATGTCGCAAATGCGCTGCATCGGACGTTGCGTCATCACGCACACAGGCCGCACTCTGGGCATCAGTCATAGCGCTTTTACATCGAGACCTAAATGGCGTCTGTTGCCACCTGCGTGGTGCGTGCACACTTCGGTGCGCATGTACTTCGTGTGTTGGTCCCTATTGATCACAAATCAATGCTAAGACGGACGTTAAACTGTGTGGCGACACTGACGTGATGACTGCGTTCGTCTGACGCTAGCCAAAATTGGAAAACAAGGAGCGCAAGGTAACCAAAATTATTAACTCTTAACTTTTATTAAAGTACAGATATAAAATAAAGAATGAGAAAATAAGAAAAAAATAAGAAAAACAGCGTAATAAAAATAAATAAAACGTTAACTGAAAAAACTTGCATAAAACTAGAAAGATAAAGGGATATCATAGCTCTTTACCGGCCCTGGAAAGGACCAGGGTAGAGTATATGTTGGAGCCACCTGTTTACACCACATTGCAAAAAATCTATTCGTTAACAGCTACAGTAATTAATAAATAGCCTGCTAAATATACCTTAAATTACAAACAGCGACACGTAATAGTACAGGGAACCGTAGTATCAGTTTCTAAATTCTTAGGTTACCCAGATAGCTGCGTAAAAATGTGACCAAATAGGTAAAGCCTTCCATCCCATGCATCCCTATGCTAGAAAGGGAGTTTGGCAAAGTTCGGAAGAGAGTGAGACTCCCTGAAATGCATTCCTTTGATGCCAGCGTGAAATTGGAGTAGACACCCTTGCAATATAAAAGTATTGTTCAGCCAAATGTTTGTTACAATTGTAGCAGTAGATTGTAAACAACGGGTGTGCTCCATTGCACTCAGAAGCGGCACGGTTGAAATATTTAAGCAACTGTGATATTGTACTATTTGACACGCTTACACTAACACCAAAATATGTTTCTATGGCTAAGACGCTAGCTTCATAAGTCTGTACGTGATCTGTACGTGAATACAGAGAGGAGCTGACCCGAGCAGGCGCAGCTTCCCCTATAAATACCAAACAAAGCTCGAAGCTGCCCGGCCAGCCCCTCACAGTCCGTCCCCTGTAGGGGCAGTCTGAAGGAAAAATATTGAGATGCGTTAAGAATTTTGATCCAACTTCCTTCCACTCACTTCCAGAGAGATTCTAAATCCTGTTATTTTCACCTTAAAAATATTATTTGTCCGAAGTCCTCGAACTCGACCCCTTCTAAATATCTACCATACTTAACAAACACTTCTAGATCAGGGGTCAGCACCCTTGGCCATCCAGATATTTTGGAACTACATTTCCCATAAGCCCTAGTCAGTCTATTGATTAACTGAGCATTGTGGATGATATACCAAAACATCTAGAGGGTCAAGGTTGGTGGCCACTCTTCAAGATCATTCCAATACACTAATGAACACCACCTGCACTCTGTTCTACCCAAACCTGTAAGTAGTGCCTCCTAGATGCAATGAAAGCTGCGGTGATCTACCTCACCCTCTCAGAATCTCCCCTAAACTTTGATCCTTCAAGCAAACCCATTTAATAACTAATTAGCATATCTCGCTCCTTATTAATTCTACTCACATACCTGTCTCACACCATTATAGGTCTCGTAGCCTGTGTTTCTACCATGCCCTTCACATCTCTGATGCACATGCTAATACCACTAAACACTAATAAACTGGAAACTCCTCTTGTTCACCACCAACCCAGCCGCTCTCTAGATTATAAGCGTATTTGGGCAGGACGCTCTACACCTCGTCTCTGGTTTCTAAGTTTGTATGTTTGTTATTTTATTTCTCCACTCCCTATTGTAATGCGTTGCAGAAGCTGTTGGTACTATGTAAACGATAATGATAATACTATGTTCCCGGAGACAGCAAGATGTGGTCCAAAGTCAACAATATCCTGGCAACGTCCTGATATTGGCAGATATATGCTTTATACTACTATTCTTCTGTGCATTGCATGTACTGGTGCAAGGCAGGTACAAGGCAGGAAATGCAGGAATTGGGAGACCCCAGTGCCTCATAATTAGTTGTGTTTTTTCCACAACTATTGTCACCACTGTCACAACTATTCCATATCTGGGGTAATTTTAAGTTGTTATTAAAAGGACACTTCCCAAGTAAGCCATAGTGATCGGCAGGCTCAAAAATGTTTTGTTAATTGTACATACTTTATATAGTACATCTGTTGTCATTAATGCATTTAATTGCGTAGATGAATACTCTATATTATCAGTAGCTGAGAAGGGGTCGCAGTGATTTCCAAAAAAGTGATCATTAAACTTACTTTTATAGTGGTTTGTTCACTTCTTGCCATTTTTTGGCATCACATGCCTTGTAAAGTCCGACGATGACAAAGAAACATTAATTCCTGGCTATCACAAAGACGTTGTATACAAGGAACAGCAAATGTTAGTTTCGCCATCAGCTGCTATGCCTGCAAGTGTGTTCCTAAAAGGAAGGGACCTTGAATGACCTCGCTGAAAATTTCAATTGCATTGTTCTCATAGCTGGCTCATTGGTTCTATAAAAACAGAATCTGGCAGTGAAAAAATACTTTTTGTTTTGCTTTGCCACTTTTTTATACCAAGGACAAAAAATTCCAGAAAGTCATAGCAGAACTGTATTTCAATGTGTAAAATGTGTTTATTAATTTGTGATTTAAGGGATTGAAATATCAATGTAGAACTGATTAATTCTGAAATATTTGTGTCTACGATTAAGTAAAAAAAGTTACTTTTTTTATGAATACAAACACAATAACAATAATAGCTGTAAAAAGTCCAAACTATTGTGTAAAGAGAAATATGCTAATAATATATTAATGCATAAGCACATGAGCACACTAATGAGTGAAAAATGTAAATAAATAAGTACAAAAATGCCAAGGCTCACAAAAAGAATTCATATGCCATTCTCAAGGATTAGTTGCAAACAACATTTAACTATTCACAATGTTTCCATTTGTTTGAGCACTTTTGAATGGTAATATGTTTCTTTATTGTGAAACGTGGCAATGAGTATTAATATATTGTCCACATTTGACCAATTGAATTGAATATTGTTACATCATTATTGTCTGTGTTTATATGGTACTATTATTATTTCTAATATCATTACTGTGTGTGTGTCACTGCAGCCTTTTCCACCTTTCCAACCCATCCCCCCCGTATAGAATATTTTTTAGATTTGTGAAAGGTTTGAGTGGTCTTTGCTTGCCAAACATTACAAGTCCATTAGACTATTGTCTGCTTTTGCAATCTCCTATCCGTTATCTAACTTATTCAGTGACTGTGATTACATGGCACTCTATTGCTTTATGTCTGGAAATTAAAATGGGGTATGGCTAGGGACTGGCTCTCATAAGGAGGAGGGGCACCAGGGTGTCAACTTGCATTGGTTTCCAGGTCCCTCATTGCACTGTGTAAGTTTGGCTCACATGTTTCATTAAAGTCTGCCTGTCTGTTTCACCCTAAGAAGAAGCTTCAGCTATTGACTGGGTGGATTTGGACCAGAATCAATACTCATTCGGGATACTGACAGCGAGAGGAGCCTTTCTGCATGTGGAAACCCGTCCTGGGTACAGATCCCCACGTTTACAACACTCTTCACCCCTCCTTCTATTTGTAAGCTACCATTCTACATAAGTAGTAATAAGTAGGCCACATGTCAACAATGAACCCCATGATGTTGATCAACAAGCATGTGGAGAATCCATGGATACAAAGACAATGAAAGAATGAAAAGTCTTCCAAGTTTCATCATATCTCTCACGCATCCCTTCAATTGACTTTGCTGCCTCTTTCAGAAACTATGTTTTAGCATACTTTTAGGAGCAAAGTCATTTTATAGTCACTGAGTAATGCCTTTTATAAGTTGCAGGTATACAACTGGTGAACCAATTTCATACCTACCTGAAACATTATAGAAGTGAACTAAGGGGACAGCTATGGGCACCTGCTGTGTTCTTGGTTAATTTTACATACTATTTTTTTCTCCTGCATGTAGAAATATTTTACAGTGAACCAACTATTTTTATGTCATTTTTCCATACATCAGGATGGTGAATGTTTTGAGATCTATATTTACACCATGTGTAAATTCTTTAAATTCGAGTTGTATGATTTAGGCATATTATTAACAACTTCCTTTCCAGCAATGCCCAGGGTCATCCTATTTGTTATACACCCAACTCATAATTGTGTTCATCTTACACCATTTCAACCTTGTTCTTTGAAGGGACGCTACCACTTACATAAGCAGTAACTAGATTACCTGCGCATTACAAATAAAACCACATTGTAAAGCACATACTGCTGTTTTTTTCTTTGTTTGAAGTAATTGCATGTAAAAAGGAAAAATAAAATATTTTTTTAATCTCCCTACCATTCAGTTACTTCTTTGGTTTATCTAATCTACATTATTTAAAAGTTTAATGAGTTGAAGGAGGAATTAATGAGATGGGCAGCAGGGGGCTATTGTTCTTCAGGCTACTATAGATAAGGGATGTAGATGAATGAGTTAAAACAGGCATTTTAAAAGATTTCTAATCTACCCCCTGGTGATGTCTTTTGAATACATCCCACACAATACAATGAGATTTGAGACAGTGATCGACCCATAGATTCCATTATATGGCCATTGCCACAGAGTGGAGAGCAAGGGATGGAAAGATACTCTGGGGGGGCATCTTATTACGAACAATCATAAACTTGATGCATACAGAGTAAAATATTTTCTTAACCCTTTTACATTGTGTGACATACTATGCCGTCCCCACAGTGGGTGGACTCAATGCCACACAGTGCGCAGTGACATAGCACTCCCTGCTGGCATCTATGGGCTGCATCAGACCCGCCCACCAATTGTCATGCAGTGTGTCTTATTCACTGCCATGGTTTGGACTAAACTCAGGCTGTCGTCCTGCAGCCAATGCCGCGTGGAAGCTGTGTAGGCGGGTCAGAGGAGGGACTCGCCACAGCAGCTGGGGAGCAGGGCGCACTAGTATGCTACACCAACTTTAACGCACGAGCTGCCCGGTGGTAAGGGGTTAACTAAATGTACATGAGAAAAGCAAAGCACAGGTACATTTAGTACCGGTGTGGGAAATGAGAAGGTGAGTTAGGGCAACAGCATTGCTTGCTTTATAAGTAACAGCACAAAATGCCACTGCCTTAGAACAGAGAAAAAAAATTGCATTAAATTTTTTTGTATTTTTACACATTACGCGGTCATATTTGGTATCCTTGGAGAGGCCAGACTCTAGCCTTTCCAGTGACACCTGGCATGACTTTGTGTGGTATAGAAATCCTTGGGGCATTGCGTCGATTAGGTTTTTGATGGAACAATGCGTAATAACACATGCCATCTCCTCCACACTTGTTGGCATCGTGGGAAAGGTGAGTTAGTGCAGCATCATTTTTCACGCTATAATTTGAAAGTGATCAATGGTGTTGCATTATAAAAAAATAGAGCTGCTCTGTCTTTTCCAACGATGCCAAGCATGGCCCTGTATTTTTTATGGTTCAGGAGATGCAGGGGTCCAAAAGACTCCTGTATCTCTACCATAGGGTGTTCCCTGCCCAGCCGGAGGGAAGTTCCTTTCTCATGTCATCACGCCCATGCTTGGTGATGTCAGTGCGCGGGGAGAGGTCCCATAAGGCAGGGCTTACATCCAAGATGTCAGATCACGTAGGGAGTAGACCGCGGTCGGCACTGAGCAGGATAGCGGAGGATGCGCTCATTGTGCTGAAGAGAGAGATTTCACTCTGGAGTCCCATGGATTTCAAATCTTGTTAAATGCTGGCAGTGTGTGATGCATTTAGCCGAGACTTCATCCATACGCTCAAAACAGAATAGTAGCGCTTTTAATTAGTGATGGGCCGAACACCCCCGTGTTCGGTTCAAATTAGAATTCGAACACAATGCAAGTCTTTGGGACTCAAAACTTCGAAAAATTAAAGTGCCCTCCAATAGGGCATATATGCAAGATAATGGCCATAAAAAGGTGCATGGGGGTCCGGGTACTGCCCTGGGGGACAGGAAACAATGAAAAACAAATAAAAAAAAAAGTTTTTAAAAAAATAAATAAATATGCACCGATTTGGATGTCGACTAACTATCGAATTTGAAATGAACTATCAAATGGATATCCATTCGATAGTTCATTTCGAATTCGATAGTTCATTTCAAATGGTAATAAAGGTGTGGGAAATGTTGAATCCTATAGGCTTCAATGTTAAAAATGGTGTCGAAAATGTTTTACCCCATAGGCTTCAATATCAACCCTTTCGCTGCTGAGCCATTTCACGCCTCTGTGCTGAGCTCATTTTTACCGATTTCGCTCATCATGTTTAACCACATTTTGAAGCCTTATTTTAATATATGACCCAGACCTATTATATATCGTTCTTTCCGGGAGACTCAGAAGATTCATAATAGATCATTATTATACAGTTGCAAGAAAAATTAGGTGAACCCTTTGGGATTACGTGGAGTTTTGCATGAATTTGTCATAAAATGTGCTCTGATCTTCATCTAAGTCACAACAATTTGAAAAACACAGTCTGCTTAAAATAATACAACACAAACATTATATGTTGTTTTCATGTGTTTATTGAACAGAACATGTAAACATTCACAGTGCAGTGTGGAAAAAGTACTGTATGTGAACCCCTAGCCTAATGACTTCTCCAAGAGCTAATTGAAGCCAGGAGTGAGCCAACCTTGAGTCCAATCAGTGTGATATTATTGGATGTGTTGCTGAAAGCTGCCCTTTAAAAACACACACCAGTTTTGGGTTTACTGGTTTCAAGAAGCACTGCCTGATGTGAACCATGCCTCACAGAAAAGAGCTCTCAGAAGACCTACGATCAAGAATTGTTGACTTGCATGAAGCTGGAAAGGGTTACAAAAATATCTCCAAAAGCCTTGATGTTCATGTGTCCACGTTAAGACAGACTGTCTACAAATGGAGAAAGTTCAGCACTGTTGCTACTCTCCCTAGGCGTGGTCGTCCTGTAAAGATGACAAGAGCACATCGCAGAATGGTTAATGAGGTAAAGAAGAATCCTAGAGTGTCAGCTAAAGACTTACAGAAGTCTCTGGCACATGCTAACATTTTTGTTGACACATCTACAATAAGGAAAACATTAAACAAGAATGGAGTACATGGGAGGACACCACGGAGGAAGCCATTGCTGTCCAAAAAGAATATTGCAGCACGTTTGAAGTTTGCAAAAGAGCACCTGGATGTTCCACAGCACTACTGGCAAAATATTCTGTGGACAGATGAAACCAAAATTGAGTTGTTTGGAAAAAACACACAACACTATGTGTGGAGAAAAAAAGGCACAGCACACCAACATCAAAACCTCATCCCCACTGTAAAACATGGCGGAGGGAGCATCATGGTTTGGGGCTGCTTTGCTGTCTCAGGGCCTGGACGAATTGTTGTCAATGATGGAAAAATTAATTCCAGAGTTTATCAAGACATTTTGCAGGAAAATGTAAGACCATCTGTCCGCCAACTGAAGCTCCGCAGAGGTTGGGTGATGCAACAGGACAATGACCCAAAGCATACAAGTAATTCAACAAAAGAATGGCTTCAACAAAACAAAATACGCCTTCTGGAGTGGCCCAGAGTCCTGACCTCAACCCGATTGAAATGCTGTGGCATGACCTTAAGAGAGCGATTCACACCAGACATCCCAAGAATATTGCTACACTGAAACAGTTTTGTGAAGAGGAGTGGTCCAAAATTACTCCAGATCGTTGTGCAGGTCTGATCTGCAACTACAGGAAACGTTTGGTTGAGGTTATTGCTGCCAAAGGAGGGTCAACCAGTTATTAAGTCCGAAGGTTCACATACTTTTTCCACCCTGCACTGTGAATGTTTACATGTTCTGTTCAATAAAAACGTGAAAACATATAATGTTTGTGTTGTATTATTTTAAGCAGACTGTGTTTTTCAAATTGTTGTGACTTAGATTAAGATCAGAGCACATTTTATGACCAATTCATGCAAAACTCCACATAATCTCAAAGGGTTCACCTACTTTTTCTTGCAACTGTATGTATACGTCATGTCCTGTCTATATATTATAACAAAAAATGCAATAAAATTTGAATTTTCAATAATTTACAATGTGTAATGTGGTTTTTTTCACATTTTAACATGCGATCATTTGCGGTTATATTTTCTATGGGGTGCACTTGTTAAAAATATTAGAAATGGGGACTCATTGCATTTTTATTTGGGGAAAATGTCGTTATTTTTAACAAACGCACCGCATACAAAAATCGTAAGTGCAGCATCATTGTTCACATTATAATTGAAATGGGAACAATATTGCTGCATTAACAAATCAAACAAAAAATTTTTTTTAATATTTGTTTATTTTTTCTTTTTTTTCTTTAACTTTAGTCATTTTTGATATCGTTGGAAAGGCCATGCCAGTCGTCAGGGGGAGTTCCCGGAAGCTTGGCCGACATCCAAGATGTCGGCCAGCTCTGGGAGAGGATCACAATTCGGCGCTTTCGGTTCCGAATCGTGATCCGGCACCCAAGGGGTTAAAGCCAGGCACGGTTTGGAAGGGCAGGCTTTCCCCTTCCCAACCGTGCCTGCGTTTATCTGCTGAAACCCGGCGATCGGGAGGGAGAGAGGTCTGAAGGACCCCCCCTCCCTTTCAGCCACCTCCTCCGCACTCGCGAGGGGGGGCGCCTGAAATAGATGTCATTGCGCCGCCGCAATGACATCTATCTCCCCCCCCGGGTTCCCGGAGTGCCGGGCTGACATGCAAGATGTCAGCCCGCACCGGGGGGCCAGCAATCAGCCGGAATCCCGGCTGATTGCTGCCTCCTGTGCTAGGACGTGCTCAGCGCATCCATAGCACAGGAGGTGCACTTGGCAGGACGCGCTGAGCGCATCCTTAGCAGCCAAGTGGTTAAAGGTGCGGGAAATGTTTTACCCCGTAGGCTTCAATGTTAAAAATATTCACGCTTTAATTCAATATCTACCAAACCGTTGCTTATAATATTCTGCAGGTAAGAGTGTCTTTATTTCTAGATTTTTCAAGCATTTTTTAAAAAAAACCAAAAAAACGATATATATATATTTTTTTGGTCGAACTTTTTTCGAGCGGCCCAAAAAGTTCGAAGTTTGCGAACTTTCGAACAGCTGATGTTTGAATCGAACTTTGAACAGATTCAAACTGGCAGCCCATCCCAACTTTTAATCATAACTTTAGTATATTCACTCTTGTCGCAACAACAGTGGATCAACACTAACTATAGAATAGCTGTTGTTTACTCATTTTATGTAAAAATAATAGTGGTAGTATTGTTCGCCATTTTTTGCACTAAATTCATCTGTCGCTTTTGAATTTTGGTTATATGGATAGCCCAAATGTACCGAAGTTGCAACAGCAGTGTTTTTTTTACCATTGTTTGCAAATATGGTGAACTTTGCTGCCACGACGGAGCTTAGTGAATAAGCATTTTTTGTAAGGGATTCTAAGGTTCTACGGAAAATGTAAAAAGTTAAGCTCAAATTTTTTGCTATACAGCTTGTTGCTAAGCAAATGCTCCTGATGACGCTGGCATACAGTGAAACGCGTAGAGCTAGAGCTATGCAACATAATTTATTTCCCGACAATCAGCTCCCCGAGGCATATTGCTGGTTAGATCTGGCACTTTGTAAGTCTGTTGAGCGCTCACAGACATTGTATCAAGTGCAGCCTTTTCTACTACAGATATGTGTTCATGTGGAGATGTGATAGAAGCAACATTGGGATACAAAGTAGCCTTTATTTCTAAATTATTTCTTTTTTCACTCTTTACTATATCCACAGACCCACGAAGGTCTGTTTCCTACTGCTACTATAGTATCTGTACAGCATTACTATCACTATTGTGATCCACTGTACTCCTCTCATGATGCCTCAGTAACGGGGGGTCTCATGATTGTGTGACAAGTCCAATACAGAGCTTATGCTCTACGAGTCTTGCAACTGTATAATTTTTTGTTGTTGTTAATTTTTGTCCTAACTTTTGGCCTGGCTATTCTTATTGTTTGTTTGTTTGCTCTGTGGTTCCTTGGTATCCATTTCTTACACCTTGAGGTCTTATGGTAAACAATGGGTCCATACCCCATTTTTATAGTATTTTCCATTAAAAGTTACATTTTAGACTCACTTCCACTCTCTCAAAAAGAGATTACCTAATTGCAACCTCCAACAATTAAAGGGACACTCTAGGCAAACCCCCTCCCCCCCGTTTTTTTACCTTAAAATATACCTAGTCACTCAATAACTAGGTAGGGAATATATATATATTTTTTAATGTAATACTTACCCTAAAAAACACTTGTTTCCAACGGCATCCTTTTTTTTTTTATACTCACCTCCCTCCTCTTCCGCCCCCGTCCTTGTAAATCTTTAACTTGGCTAATGGTTTACGTGAGAAGCGCGCATGCGTGCCTCTCACGTAAACCAGCCAATCAGCAGGCTTCTGTCAGGGGTTGACTGCGGTTGGCGTAGCAGGATGAGGTTGTGAGCCCAAAATGCAGGGATATAGGCAGGTTCAAGATAACAAAAGGTGTTTATTGCAAAACAAACACGAGAACGTAGATTCAGGCAAGGTTTAGACAATAGTGTGGTCAGTGTTCAGCAGGGGGTCTGGTACACGGGGGGTCCTAGATGGGGGCAGAAGGGGAGGGTACCGGTATATTGAAGCGATGAAAGTTCAGGTGATATAACAGAGGGTCCTTGGAGTCTTTGGCAGAGAAGTCAGGAGATTGGCAAGAAGTATCAGGGAGCTTAGTCAAACAGGTATTGCAGTCAGCGAATTCAACTTCAATGTGGAAGTCCTGGGTTGAGGGTGGGAGTCCCTTATATGCAGGGCTAATAAGGGAGGATGAAGGGCAGGTGTGGATCCAGGGCCAGAACGTCATAATCAGGAAGGTGCATTGTTCACAAAAGTCTTGGAACCTGCAGGGGACATGCAGGATAATACACAAAAAGGGGGCGTCCGGGGGTCAGGGCCTCCAGGGCCTGACATAGCCCCCCTCTAAGGGCCGGACTCCGGACGGCCCAGGCTGAGGTCAGGGTCACACTGGCGGGTGATGGGACAAATACTCATTGCACCATTGGAGTGCGGAATAATGGTCATGACGACCAGGGTTGGGCAGAACTTTATCACTGGGAAGCGATCTCCAGGCAATTTTGGTGTTCGTAAATACCTGCAGGTCTGCGCATCTGACCATAGTCCCGTTCGAACCGTAGATAAACCCAGGTGGTAAGGGTTCCATAGGAATGGTGCCTTCTGGGGTATTAATCATCTTGGTGACACAGCTCTTAGATGTACCCTTGGTGTGGACTGGTGGGGCAGCGCCCTTGACGAGGACCGGTGGGGCAGCGTCCTTGACGAGGACCTGTGGGGCAGAGTCCTTGACGAGGACCGGTGGGGCAGCGCCCTTGACGAGGACCGGAGGGGCAGCGCCCTTGACGAGGACCGGAGGGGCAGCGCCCTTGACGAGGACCGGAGGGGCAGCGCCCTTGACGAGGACCGGAGGGGCAGCACCCTTGACGAGGACCGGAGGGGCAGCGCCCTTGACGAGGACCGGAGGAGCAGCGCCCTTGACGAGGACCGGTGGGGCAGCACCCTTGACGAGGACCGGTGGGGCAGCACCCTTGACGAGGACCGGTGGGGCAGCACCCTTGACGAGGACCTATGGGGCAGCACCCTTGGCGAGGCACGGAGGGGCAGCACCCTTGGCGAGGCACGGAGGGGCAGCACCCTTGGCAAGGCACAGAGGGGCAATGCCCTTGGCGAGGCACTGAGGGGCAGTGCCCTTGGCGAGGACCTTGGTACTGCATGGCTCAGCGGCGACCTGGATACAGCACGGCTCAATGGTGGCAACCTTGGTGAGGCACGGCACTTGAGCGACCTGGGTACTGCACGGCACTTGAGCGACCTGGGTACTGCACAGCTCTGCGGCGACCTGGGTGCAGCATGGCTCTGCGGCGACCTGGGTACAGCACGTCTTTTGCTGGGCAGTGAGTGGCTTGGCCTTACGGCGGCGTTGACGGCCCCGTGGCGGTGATAGCTCAGGAGAACCTGCGGGATGCAGGGCAGCGACCTCAGGAGAACCTGCGGGATGCAGGGCAGCGGTTTCTGGAGACCTGCGGGATGCAGGGCAGCGACCTCAGGAGAACCTGCGGGATGCAGGGCAGCGGTTTCTGGAGATCCTGCGGGATGCAGGGCAGCGACAACTGGAGATCCTGCGGGATGCAGGGCAGCGACAACTGGAGATCCTGCGGGATGCAGGGCAGCGACAACTGGAGATCCTGCAGGATGCAGGGCAGTGACAACTGGAGATCCTGCGGGATGCAGGGCAGCAAATTCTGTAGATCCTGCGAGATGCAGGGCAGCAAGTTCCAGATATTCTGCAGGATGCAGGGCAATGACCTTGGGAGATCCTGCGGGATGCAGGGTAGCAAATTCTGTAGATCCTGCGAGATGCAGGGCAGCAAGTTCCGGAGATCCTGCGGGATGCAGGGCAACGACCTTGGGAGATCCTGCGGGATGCAGGGTAGCAAATTCTGTAGATCCTGCGAGATGCAGGGCAGCAACTTCTGGAGATCCTGCGGAATCCAGGGCAGCGACCTTTGGCTTTTGCTCAACCTCCAATTCCAGGAGGCATGGGTGAGTCTCCAGCTCTTGGGGTTTTGGTTTCACAGACAACCGGACAACTGTGGGTGACATGGAGAATAGGGCACCAATGAAGGCAGATCCCTGGCATGGTGCACTCAAGATGGTTTTGGTAGCTGGAGTTCTGTAGTTGGCAACCAAGCGGCACAGATAGGTGGCTGGATTTATGGAGGGGCAATTCTCACTTGGTTCCCCTTCAAGGTCTGATTCACCAGAGGAGCCACTGAAGGGATTGTAGTCCGTCCCCAGGAGATAGCGGGGTACAGTGGTACGGTGAGTCATTCCAGCCGGGCGACAAACAGATCCTGCAAAGCCAACATACCCCTCATGCTGACCTGGGGGTCCCTGGGTGCGGTGTGCAGTCTGTCTGAAAGGGTCCAGACCAGCATCAGCGGCTTCCTCTTCTGACTCAGAGTCATCATAAGGACATGGTGAAGGTGGCACAGTGTGCCTATGAGGGGTGGCTTCCCGGAGTCTCAGGGCAGATTCGAAGACCTCCAGGTCCTCCCTGCGAACGACAGTCCCGTTTGAGGCATATACGCAGCATGGAGGTAGAGGGCTAGGTTCTGGTTTTCTGGCAACACCAGCTATGATGTGTTGGCTAGGCTTGGTCTCCATAGGCATGGCTGACTCTGCATCTATGGACTCCTGCTCCATGGGCGCTTCAGGATCAGACTCTGGTTCTGCGCACTCCATAGGGGTTTCCTGGTCTGACCCCTCAGAATAAACGCCCTGAGGAACCTGGTCTCTGGGTGCAGAGAGTCTGGTAGCTCTTGGTTCAGATCTTCTGGGAGCAGGCTGGGATAGGGGTTTTTCTTTGGGTGCATGCTTTTTTTGCTTGACAGTTGATGAAGTCATCTTTTGCAGGGCAGGCACCGGTTTCCCCAACGAAGACTTTGTGGGTTTGACAGTTTTAGGCTTGGGCATAAACAGGCTTTGCAGGAACAGGTGGAGAAAAACATTTTGTACTTGGTTTAGGTGGGCGCAGTGGGCAGGCCGATATTAGATACAAGGGACCCCCACAGTAGAAGCAGAGGTCTAGCGCCCTCCTCATTGCCTTTTCTTCTGGGGTCAGCGGTCCTCTGGCTCCCTCTGTAGCAGTAACGCGCACCTTAGATGAGGTGCCCCTTGGGTTTTGCTGCATATAATCAAGCAGGGAGTCCAGGTACTGCTGGATCTTCAGAAAGGCATCTTTTAAGTTTTCCACCATTGTATATATCACTGCGGGCTCACAGGTTGTTGACTTCCACATTCTGTCAGGGGTTGACTGCGGTTGGCGTAGCAGGATGAGGTTGTGAGCCCAATAAGCAGTGATATAGGCAGGTTCAAGATAACAAAAGGTGTTTATTGCAAAACAAACACGAGAACATAGATTCAGGCAAGGTTTAGACAATAGCGTGGTCAGGGTTCAGCAGGGGGTCCTAGATGGGGGCAGAAGGGGAGCAGGATGGGAGGGTACCGGTATATTGTAGCAATGAAAGTCCAGGTGATATAACAGAGGGTCCTTGGAGTCTTTGGCAGAGAAGTCAGGAGATTGGCAAGAAGTATCAGGGAGCTTAGTCAAACAGGTATTGCAGTCAGCGAATTCAACTTCAATGTGGAAGTCCAGGGTTGAGGGTGGGACTCCCTTATATGCAGGGCTAATCAGGGAGGATGAAGGGCAGGTGTGGATCCAGGGCCAGAACGTCATAATCAGGAAGGTGCATTGTTCACAAAAGTCTTGGAACCTGCAGGGGACATGCAGGATAATACACAAAAAGGGGGCGTCCGGGGGTCAGGGCCTCCAGGGCCTGACAGCTTCCTCCTGGCTCCATCTTCTTTGATTAGTGTTGCGCGCAAGAGGATGCGCGCAACACTAATCCTCAGCTGCTGCCGCCAGCAACTGCGGGGAGTTGGAGACGTCATCGCGCTTTCAGCGCGATGACGTCTCCTACTCGGCAATAGTCGGCAGAAGCAGGAAATATGAATCCCGCTCTGCTGACTGACAGCTGGGAGGGCGGAGTAAAGTCCTCCGCGTCTCTCAGCTGTTTAGCCGATCGGCTGAGCGGAGGGAGGGGGAAAGGCAAGGGCATACTCAGGGCATCATGACCACCTAAAAAAGCTTAGGTGGTCATGTTGCCTAGAGTAACCCTATAATAAATATATATATCATTGTTCTGGGTTACCCCCACTGTGTGTTTCGTTTGGAGGCTGCCCCCTATTTTCCGTTTTCTTTCTCTCTATGCATCGCCACCCTCCAAGGTTGCCATACCGTTAAACCTTGATAGCAATTTGTCTCTTGCATCCATCTCTAAGTATCAAAAAGTAAAGCTTTTCTGTTCGTGCCTTGTTTTACTGTTGGACCACCCAGAGGAAAAGTGCTTAGAAAGAACATTATATCATCTGCAACTAAATCTTGTTTTTTAAAGAAGTTAAACAGGACTCTTCAATGAAGTGTGGAGCATGATCTGTTTATGTAGTTGCTTTCCTCTCCATTTTTTGGATCTATAGTTCATAACAAACACGTACAGAAAAGGCATAAGCATAAATAGTGCTGGTACGTTTTATACAATGTGACATATGATTTAAAATAAAATTCAGTGACTATGATATGTACATAGACAAATAGATATATGTGTGATATCTAAATTATCTGTTCTATTTACACTACAAGATATTGAGTGGGAGGAGTTAACTGTTTAAAGGGAAGGTGCGATTCCACCAGCCATATATCGGGGGGCACAAAAGGTTATGCATAATGCAGGAGGGCACTTTCATGTGCCTCCCACCTCGGGGTTATAATGCTAATAGGAGTTGTTATGTGTCCGTTTGGGGTGGATGGTTTTGTGTGATAGGAGCAGGTTTTGGGGCTTAAGTGTTTTTACAAGAATCGGTGGGTGTTTGGGGGGGACATTATATGTCGTTGGGTAGCAAGGAGTGCTTTTTAGGGTTCTTTTTTACATACTATGATATATTTATTCTTTTAATCTACTTTTTAATTTTATTATTTTTTTCCCTTGCGTTTTTTCCAGTATGGGGTTGCCCATTCCCTGGTGATGTAGTGAGAGGAGCTTTTCACCTGTAAGTATAGGGTTGCTGAAGCCCCTACGTGCCATGTGGCCAGAAACATTGTGCAGCATTACTATAGACTGGCCCTGCGATCTGCATGGCACCGCCAACTGCTGGGCATAGCACATCAGAGCACATATAGCTTACTTCACATGGAGTCCCATGAAACCACATGCTACTCACAAAATCCGCAGTGAGCCAACATATGTATTCACATCTTGGAGACCATGGACATCTCCCTGCAAGAGCAGCTGGGGAGGGGAGATCAGCCAGAATGTGGTTCCCCTAGGTCCACAAGCTAATCCTTAGTGATCCACTGGGCAACAATATACACATTGCAGGTGGAGTCTGGCAGATAATTTTGGGTAAGAACAGATTATAATCATCAGTACGACATTAATGAAAGAGTTTCATGCTTTGATGACAGCATTTTAGCAATTTAGCATTTTATAGTCGTCAGGATGTGAGGAGTGTCCCTTCTTCTCCCCCCTCCCTCCTACCGTGACCTGGAGGAAACGCTGGGTGAAATGGAGGAGCTTCCCCTGCCCAGCTTCACCAGTAACCGGGATTTTAAATTTCCTGGTTGATGGTCACCAGATCGGTCACTAGCGTCATAAATAACATGCCAATGTCACCTTCTCTGAGACTGCTGGCGATGAATCGGATCTGTGCATGTACACTCAGCTTCCATCCATCCCTCTGCACAGGCGCTGTGAAACTTGCGTGCACGAGTTGTGTGCAGTTCCTATGCTATATGCGTGCTAGCGTAGGAGTGCAAATGGCGTTCGATAGCTGCAGGGCCTTCCGGTTCAGAAGTCCCTGAGCCGACGAGGAGGAGCTGCACACGGCGAGGGAGAAAATGTGAGTCAATTCACTTTAAATAACAAAAATAAATTAAAAATAACCGAGCAGAGGCTGTCAGCAGCTTCTGTCCAATTATGTAAACGCAAGAAATTACTATGTTTAATAGAGTATCTCTTTAAGTTATAAAATAAGTATCTGCAGGCGAATGGTATAATATATTGTAATGTAGCAGATAGATACATTTCTACCTGTATTTATTGTCTTATCCTGTTGCCTAAATCTAAAGGGTTTGTTGTGGAAAACATACCGGAGTTAAAGAAGTTTTGCTGTTTAATGAATATTAATACGTGATATTTCCATGACTCCTGTTGTGAGAGGAAGCATTATTTACACATTAAAAGCGGTCTTTCAGAATCTGGTCCTATCATATAAGGGCCTTGTAAGTTCACAGACGGTAATAAAGAAATGCAGATATTTAATTGTTTGCTTGTTTTTAATTCTCAGGGGTTGGATATATTCATATTATTGGCATTTGCTATTACACAAACAATCAGAGAACATGAAATGATTGATTCCCCATAGGCCATTTAAGTCGAGTAGTTTGCTCTCTAACGTTTGTACCAACCTTTACAAGGAGCGTAGAAGCACATCTAGAGGGAGATTAAGTGTAGAAATGCTAGCGGTAAAATGATCAAAATGAACCTAAGCAGTACCAGTCACTCCTTTATTAATCTCTTGGACATTCTGTTGGATTTTGACCTTAACCTTCTTTCTGTAAGCCTGAAACAGCCGGCCATAAATCCTACGTGTGTGTGTGTGTGTGTCTGGCAAGGATGAAAACGAACGCAAAATCATTGGGAAACCTATAACCCATATGACTTTTTTCTGCATCCCATTCCCCCCCATAAAAATGGAACTCCATTCTTTCATATAGACATCTCATGGAACGTCCACCTTCTTAAACTACTATATTCTCTCAAGTGTTGTCTGGCTTCGGGTACACGAAACCTGAGAAAATGAAGATTATTGCGAAAATCTGAAAAAGGAAGGACCTTGAGGGATAAAACATTTTTAGCTGGGGGGGGGGGGCGTGGCCGGACGCTGTAGGGAGAAGACATGTTACTTATTTATTTATTTATAAAGGATTTTACCAGGAAGGATACAGTGAGATTTTGTCATGCCCACCTGGGTGTTGTCATGGTCCTGACCCTCTGATGCACCTTTTTGTTTTCTTTTTTGCATGTTCTAGGTTGATTCCAGGACTTTGTTTTGTTTTTGTGTTTTTTCTCCTTCCCCATGCACGGTTCTGGACTTTGATTTGCTTTTCATTCTGAACCTGACCCATCACCTGCACCTCGTCCAGCCTGATGTGACCTGCTTATAAGGAAGCTACGCCCCTGGTCCCACGCTGCCTCATTGACGTTACCAGCCTTGCCTTGAATAGACCTGAGTTCCTGATCTCCTCCTGAACCCTTTGCCTGGATCCCTCTGTACATTGACATTCCTGATTTTTCCCTCTGCTTTGCACCATCAATCTCCGGTATCCTCCATTGCCCTGTTTTCCCCTGCTTTCCTATGCTTGTATTTACTTGTGTACCAGACCCTTGCTAGACCTTGACCATCCTGTTTCTATATCCTATTGTACTTTCGCTTAGAGATCGTGTATCAGACCCTTGCTAGACTTTGACTATCCTATTGCTTGCTTCCATTTGTACCTTCGCTTAGAGATTGTGTTGTCAGTGTTCCCCTTCTAGTTATTTTTCTGTTTTTCCTGCCTCCTAGTACCTCCCTTCTTGAGTTTTTCTGTTCTTATTAAAACCCTTTTTTGCCCTGTAACCTGTCTACTGCATATTCACTGCATATTGGGCTCACACCCATACTCCTGCGCACCCATGCCAGACCTAACCCTTGACAGATTTCTCTCGTTTTCAAGTATTTCCTGGGTTATGTTATGTTATGGCAGTGCTCTGATATCTATCCCTGAAACTGGGATATTTTCGGTGCTTTTCCTAGCTGCATTTTCCCCCTTGTGGTCCCGACGGGTCTGGCTGCCAGAGCCCACATTGCCCCCCCCCTCCGGAACAGAGACAAATTTTTAGGCTGTTGTTTAACGGCCCCAGAGTGTGCTGACAGCCATCTTGGGGCCTTCTTCCTGCCGGCTTACTTCCCTCCGTGGTTTTCCTGGAGAGCTCCGATCACGGATAGAGGTCCGGCGCAGGCTGCTGAGGTGGAGGGCACACGCCTCTCGACTGCATTAGAGACCCATCGGGAGGAGGTCATGGATGGATGAGCGGATTGGAGACATGAAGGTACCCCTCCCCCTACTGGGGCTGCGAGTGCCATGCTGCCTTACCTGGATGCCTGCTTGGTGCTGCTCTTGGGTCCCGACGAGAATTTTCTCATGAGAGGGAACTGCCGTCGGTTGGTGGCCGTGGTACACATCAATCGGGGAGTCAAGGCCCCACGAGAGTCAGCATCTACAGCTGCCTTTACGTTGGACGTCGTGGATGATCCTTTGTCTGCTGTCGCTACTGGGGTCTGCGAAGCCAAAACAGATGACCCGGGCACGGACCTGGTTCTGGAACTGGACCCTTCCCCCTGGGATCGATCCTCGGTTCTGGCACTGGTACTGTGCCGGAAGCCTGTAGATTGCTCGCCAGTGAAGTGGCCACCGAGCCGGCTGATGCGGTTCCCCTTAGATCGGCAGTAGAGGTGGTGCAGTCTGGAACTGTCAGTGGCACACTGAGCTTTTCCCAGGTCTATGGCACTGTTAGGAGGGCGGTTGGAGCTGCCTGAGGTCGGTCTGTTCGGGGTCCCCCTCGCAGTTTTATCGACGCTGCTGGAGATGCTACTGGGGCACTTGGGATGCAGAGTGCCCTATGGGCACAGCGTGCTGTTGCTGTGTCCGAGGATAGAATCTGTCCCATCTTGTGGCTAGATACAGGCTGAAGACCCCAGTTTGCCTCGATGTGCTCACCCTCACCGATGCCGTAACGCTCCCTCTGCACTGATTTATTTATTTATTTTTATTTTTCTGGACGTCTGTCCTTATATTTCATCTTTCCTATGAGGCATTTTATGAGGACACTTGTTTTTCTGCTGGACACTTTGCCCTGCCCATGTTGAAGGTCCCCGATATTGAGATTTTTCCCTTTAATGCCTATTTTTGATTTTTCTTTCTAGTCCTTTTTTTTTTTTGCTACTGATGCAGACTCTCTTGATGTTCCTCAGCTGAGGATTTACTCTTCTATATTTTATTATTTAATTTTTTTTTTCTAGCTCACTTTTTCTTCACTATGGCTGATCCCCCCCCCTTTTTTCTTTTTCACCATTCTTTCTGCACACACACCGGATTGCACTCGGGTTCCCCTTCTCCCTCCCCCTTCTCCCTCCCCTTTATTTTTTGGCATTCTGGGGCAGACTCAGGGTGTGCCACTGTGGCGGCCATCATGGCTCTGCCCGCCATACCTGGCCCTTGAGAGCCCTGGCCTTGTGACCTGCACACTTCCATGGCCTCCCTTCGTCCTTTGGACTTCTGGGAGTGAGCCAGGAAGGTCACATACTGGGCCTTTGCCACTCCCACTATTGTTTTCTTTTATTTTTGCGGTCCTGGGGGTGTTTTTTTTGTGAGTCCCTCCCTTTCATTTTTTATTTTTTTTATTTTTGTCCCTACTCTCTGATGCCTACTTTTGCAGATGTCTCTGTGTTGTTCATCTTTCCCCGTTTGATTGCTTTCTTTATATCTGAGATTTTGTGTGTCGGTCCTGCGTGGCCACTTTGCCGTTTCTTTGCTATGTTGATTATCTGTAGATGAAACCCCCCACTTGGGGATGTTTTTTGCTAACATATTATTACCCTTAGACGACTTTTATACTTGTTCTCCCTTGATGTTTTTTCTGATGACATATCTTGGCCCTGCGCGGTCATTCTTGCTTGTAATATTTTATTGTTGGGCCCTGCGAGGCCATCCATTATTCTTTTGCAGTATGATGTTATGCTGACTTTTTTCCCAATAAAAATTTTGAATACAAAAAAACAAACACATTTTTACCTATATAGATGTGTCTTCAAAGCACACATTGCATAATGCAGTACATTTGAAATGGATGTTAATTTACCCATGAACACTTAATTAATAACCACCGTAACCAAGCTCTGCTTCCCCCACCTCTACCAATCAATGAACTGTGCCCATATTCTCTTCTAATGTAATAGATTTCTTTATTTTAAAAATATTATGTGAATTTGATATCCACGAATGGATGAAAAATAAAACTAGGTTCTGCGATATCAAAGCGCAAATTCTAGGTACCCTAACTGTTAATCCTTCTCTATGTGAGTCCACCTTTAAACCATTGGGCTTGTTTTAACTCAACCCGATGGCCAAAATCGGGACCCTTTTTGGGCAATTTTCGGCAATTTTTTGTTTCAGGAAATTAAAATGCAAGTTTACCAACAATTTAAATCCCAATAAAAATTCAGATAAAATATCATCTCTCGCGGCTATACTTTTTAATGGAACTATCGGAAATTTATCGATTCAATTTGAATTTATCAGAATGCCGGATTCTGAAAAAGTTTGTGACCTTTCGATTCTCTTTGAATAACCCTGTAAATGTTGATTATATACAATAGATTTTGCTAATAGCTATATTTAAAGGCATACATCTCTGGCAAAAATAAGCTTTTTTTGGGCTTTTTAACGTCCAAACTTTTTGGAACTGGCAGATTGAGTTGTCTGTAGTTTTTCAATTGAATCAGCCATTATTTAAAAAAAGATATCAGCTGTAAGCAGCAGATATACAGTATACATATATCTTTTTAAAAAATAGCCAGTAGAATTGAATCAAGCCCTTTTTTTGTTATTATGGCCATTTCCATAGTATTCAGTTGTGAATGACCGCCTCTGTTTGAAAGATCCGTGCTATCATTTTGCCTACACATTGCCATTGCTATAAATGCTTTGTTTTGATTTAGTTTTACCCTCCCTCTCTTCTTTTTCATTTTGAAACAGCATAAATAATGGTTAAAACACTGAGGGCCTGAGCATTGAGCAAAAATAACTCTGACTCTCCTCAACATCCTCAGCTAGGTCCTCTGCTCTTCTCTATCTATAACTCCTCACAGGGAAAACTCATCACCAACTATGGCTTCAAGTATCACCTATACGCAGATGAAACTCAGATCTACCTCTGCACTCCCAATCATCTGTTCTCTCTCAGGTCAGTGACTGTCTGTCTGGGATCTCTGCCTGAATGGCCTCTCACTACCTGAAGCTCAGTATGTCCAAGACCAAGCTAGTTCAAATTCCCCCTCTAACTTTACTCCAATTAATGAGTTTTCTAGAAGTGTTGACAGTATCGCCATCCTTCCTTCGGCCCAAGTCCGCTGCCTCGGAGTGACTCTTGACTCCAGTGTTTCCTTCAAACAGTACATCCAATCACTCTCCTCATCTTGCAGCAATCACCTCCACAACATTGCCAAAATTCGGCCATTTCTGACTGCTAGCACCACTCTCCACTTATCCACTCTCTTGTAATCTCCCACCTGAACTACTGCAACAACCTCCTGACTGGCCTTCCTATCTCCCACATCTCCCCGTTGCAATCCATCCTAAACACATCAGCCCGGCTTATCCATCTCACCTGTCGCTCTGTCTCTGCCGCTCCTCTCTGTGAATTCCTACTCTGGCTCCTCATCCACAGCAAATTCAAACTACTCGCCCTGACCTACAAAACCCTCACTAACACCGCTCCTCACTACCTGTGCTCACTAATCACCAGATGCCCCACCCCTGCCCGCCCCATAAGATCCAACAATGACCTGTGCCTAGCACCCCCCATCATTATCTCTTCACATGTCAGACTGCAGGACTTTTCTCGTGCGGTGCCGACCCTGTGGAATGCGCTTCCTCGCAATATCAGACAGTCCCCAAATCTGGCTTCATTTAAACGCTCCCTAAAGACTTCGGTACAGGGACACCTACCACCTGTCTCCGTAACAAGATATCTGGCCGACCTTAATAACTGTCCTCACCTCTCCCTGCATTAACATCTCATCACTGCGGTCCCCCTCGCGGTCCCCCTCTCCTGTTTCTCACTCCCCTTACCCAACTAAACTGTAAGTTCCCCTGGGAATAATGTCCTCATCTCCTCGGGTATCCGTTGGCGGAATACTGACCTGCCTCCTTTATGTATTGTTGAATTGTCCTGTCTTTACCCATTGCAGCTTTGTACAGAGCTGCAGAATGTGCTGGCACCTAACAAATAATAAATAATAACATCCCCCCATTATAATAGGAAAAATAATAGGCCAGGTTTGTGAGGAACGTTGTGCTCCAGCATTGTATATAAAAAGAATTCCAATACTGACAACACTTTTAGGCTACGTCCTTGACTGTGAAATTGTAGAAAATACAGGAATGTGAAAGATAATGTCTCTCTCTGCCTGCATTTCTTGCATTTATTTTCATTTATTATATCTTTCCATGATTTCTATGGAGATTGTGTCCACCATGAAGTCTTCAATTGACCTTGACTCTTGGTGCTTTGAATGCTGCGGAACAGACTTTAGTTTTAAGTAGCAACAATTAACAGTTGAATTAAAGTCCTCTTCAATTTTTATATGAAGAAAACACACTCACAATCATTATGTGTCTGGTTATTTCTCCATCTTTCGCACTAAAAGCCTGATGAGTTGGATTTTCTGGTCCATTCCGGACTGATGTGCTTTTTAAGTCCTGTTGCTGATTTACTTCGTTCCAGGTTAGAGATTCGTTCCTGCACTGCCCATTCACAGCCACCTGTCGCCATGGGACTCATGGTACCTGGCTTGTAACCTGTCAGCATGATTTAGACAGGACTTGACAACCCTACAGGTCTTGGACAAATTAGCAATAATCCAACTACACAGTGTGAAACTGTGTCAAATTGTGGTGCTCATCCTCTGATGGCAAATTATTGTCATTTCCTACAATCCCAACTCCTACCCTCACAATTACACATATCTATAAATAAACAATTCTGTAACAGAATAAAAGGAAAAGCCGAGGGAAATACAGGCATGTAGGTGCTATAGAAAATCCCCAGTGCCTTTGCGTAGGGAAGAATTTAACACAGAGACTGCGAGAGGGTTAGCTATTAAAGCTACTGAAATGCTAGGAAGTGATGTAGTGCTTAGACGTAATTGACGGAGCTTGGTGAATATATAGAGGGTATTTCAGAATAGTGGGGCAATTATCAGGAAAGGTTTTATGCTCGTGACATATATATAATATACAGAGGATGATGAAAAGATGGTCATTAAAAGAATGCAAGCTCCAAACATTGTCAAGCTAGACATTGTCAGATGAGAGCAGAACTAGACAAATCTGTGAGAAGGTTTCAAGATGAAATCTATGAGTTATCACCACATAATCAGAGGCCGGGAGATGGATTACCATGGTGAAGGCGAGGGGTTATTATCAGAAGAGAGTGAAATAATTATCACAGATTGTAGAAGAGGGTATATATGCGTGAAACTCTCAAATTAAGAGATATCATTAGTAATACCTACACAGGGTGAACGTTAAAGAGCTCCATGTGACACACGGGGCCATTTTTCAAAAGATAGACGGATTAAATCGAAAAAATTTGACCACAGCTGAAAATCGAAAGACGATTCTGTTGCGAAAAAAAGCAAGCCAATAAAATACCCCAAAAAGCATATTTGTGACCAGCAAACTATTAGTTTTCAGTACTACTCATACCTTAGCACTAGATAGAGTGCGCAGAACCGCCCACAACAGATTGTGTTCCAAGCGATCTAAAAGATAAAATATAGGACACACATTGCACAGTATATCCTAATCACGATCGCTCATATGGAATTGTTTGGTTAACAAACTCACTTTTAAAAGAGCCACATAAAGCCGGCTCTAAACTATATAAGCATAATGGTGCAGACACGTTGCAGATGATACTGCTCACCAGTTTGTCCCCAATACGTCCATTCTCGATGTTTCATTGGTCCATATATTGCATCCAATGGAAGGCAAACCGGAACACATTCGGGTCAAGCACCAAATATTTTCATAAAAAGGATTTAATAGCAAATAAAAGCGCACTAACGCGTTTCGACCCTATAGGTCTACTCATACCTATTTGTAAACCTACTGGGGGTTCAGTCTGATTTTCTCTGTTTCCCTACCTAAAAATACATTTATCAACCCCTTTCTGCACTTGATATTGTTTCAGAATTTGGCTTACCAATAAATTCGAACTGAATCGTTAAAGCTGAAATTTCCATTAGCGAATATTGCAGATAATTAAGACACATTTTATACGGGGATCGAAATGTCGATGTGTCCTTATTAAATCTGCCAAACTGAAAAATGGCTGAAATGCAGACTAAGAAGCTGCAGGTTTTGGTGATTGAGCAGAATTAAATCCAGCCCATAGTCAGGCCTTCTTTGGAAAAGGGACTGTTTCCTGCGTTCATTGTTGTCTAGTGAGATCAGGAACAACAGGAAGTGATGTAATCAGTGAAAGTGAAGATGTCATCAACAGAATTTTATACTATGCTGAATTGAAACAATACAAACAAAACAAACATCCTTCAAGGAAATGCTTCTCCTCCTGTACCTCAGGGGTCCCAGGACAGACATGCTATGCAATCCAGTATAAATCAATAGGTGTATCTGTAAAAAATACGGCAAAATATAAATACCCTTGTAATTATGACATTTAAAGCTATATGTACATACACCATTATTTGATAAAAGCTAGAAGGAAATTGTAGAATGAAATTAAAATGCATAAATCTAAAAACCATCGTGCAATAGGATGCAACATGCTGGCGTCCAATGTACTTGTCATCATGAAAACAAGCTTGCACAAAACAAGCTTAGAGAACTGTCAAAGTGAATCTGAACGTAATTATCTGTAATTTCTTAATTATTTCATAATGGTTGACAGGATGCTTATTGCGCAGATGAAAATATTCTCTTCTCAACCAGTCTGATGCAGAGTAGAAAGAAATAAAATGTGTATTTTCTTTTTTTTTTGCACTAGGGGTTTATATTTAATATTTGGAGTTACAGGTTTGTTACGGTTTCCAAAATTTTATTGCTAGTTTTAGGAAAATATTTGAGTTTTTATATACAGATATAATATTTCTGTTTATAATGTTTTATTTATTTTAATTTCATTTTCCCCCTTTTGCTTAACATAACAGCATTATCCAGTTTTTATGTTTTATGTGGCAAACTCCTTAACCCTTTCGCTGCTGAGGCTTTTCCCGCCTCTGTGCTGAGGTCATTTTTACCGGTTTTGCTCATCATGTTTAAATGTGTTTTGAAGGCTTATTTTAGTATATTACCCAGACATATTATATATCGTTCTTTCCGTCAGACTCGGTAGATTCATAATATGTCATTATTATATGTATACGTTATGTCATGTCTGTATATTATAACAAAAAATGCAATAAAATATGTATTTTCAATAATTTACAATGTGTAAAGTGTTTTTTTTCACATTTTAACATGCGAGCAATTGTGGTTATATTTTGTATGGGGTGCGCTTGTTAAAAAAATTAGAGATGGGGACTCGTTACATTTTTTTTGGGGGAAAATTACGTGATTTTTAACAAACGCACCGCATACAAAAATCATTAGTGCAGCATCATTGTTCACATTATAATTGAAATGGGAACAATATTGCTACACTAAAAAACCAAAAAAAAGAAAAAAAAATGATTTTTTTTTTATAATTTTCTTTTTAAATATATTTTTATTTTTAATTTTAATTTAAATTTTTTTTAAAAAACTTTTTCACATTCGTGTTTGTTATCGTTGGAACGGCCATGCTCTGGCCGATCCAACCACACCAAACATTAACCCCTAGCTGCCACGGATCGGGAGATAGGGAGTTCATTGGAACTCCCTATCTCCACCGTTGGTGGCAGTTAGGGGTTAACTCTAGGACTGGCGTCATCGTGCTACGCACGATGACGCCAGTCCTCAGGGGAGTTCCCGGAGGCTTGGCCGACATCCAAGATGTTGGCCAGCTCCGGGAAAGGATCGCGAACCGGCGCTTTTCAGCGCCGATTCGCGATCCAGCTCCCCAGGGGTTAATGCCAGGCACCATTTGGAAGGGCAGGCTGTGCCCTTCCAAATGGTGCCTGGGTTAACCCCGCAACGCCGCCGATCGGGAGGGAGAGAGGTCCGAAGGACCTCCCCCTCCCTTTCAGGCGCCTCCTCCGCACATGCGGGGGGGGCGCCTGAATTAGGTGTCATCGCGCTGCCGCGATGACACCTAATTCCAGCGGCTGCGGTTCCGGATGCCGGGCTGACATCGAGGATGTCAGCCCGCACCGAGGGGGCCAGCGATCGGCCGGAACCCGGCCGAACGCTGACCCCAATGGGAGGACGCGCTCAGCGCGTCCTCCGCACAGCAGCGCTAATGTGGAGGACGCGCTGAGCGCGTCCTCCGCATTGAAGTGGTTAATTTATTTTGTATTTATACTATTTTTATTGGGATATAACTGTAACACTTACATTTGTGTTATTTTCCCTTCTGTTCTTCTCCGTTAAAATTGTTAAACCTTTAAATAAAGATTTAATAAACACTAATACGTTCAGTGATAATGTACAATAAATGATTGCTGCATTAAGTAATGAAAATAGAACAAATATGGGTAAAGGAAAAGGCACGGGCTGTGCTGAGAGGAGGCTGGATTACCTTTTTGTCCTACTCCTCTAGGAATAACACATTAATGTTGGTTGAAAAGTGAGCACGAAGAACACTTTCAACGAGGACAGAGATTGCTAATTCTTTAAACAGTGTTTCCCAGCCGTGATCATCAAGTCTTCCTGAAAGGTCAGGTTTGCCAGATATGTGAAGCACAGCACAGGTGATATGATTTGCTGCAGTGCTCAGTGATAGCAGGATTCAGTCTGCATTTCCACAAGGTGATCCTTAAAACCTATAATGGATACTTGAGGACCAGGGATGGGAACAACTGCTTTAGATGATGCTAACCATGCATTTCTATGTTCACTGGTTCCATGGATGTAGGATCCTGTGGGGAAGAGGTATGGATGTGGGGGCATACCCGCAACCCCCCCCTCCAAGATTTCTTCGTAGACATATGAACAGTATGGACGCGCACATATGTTCATTTACCACACAGAAGTTACTGAATATGTGATAAAGGTTGTGGTGAGTTTGCAAATCTGCAGTGGTTTATGTATTTTAGGACTCTGCAATAGGGATGAGCCAAACACCCCCGAGTTCGGTTCGCATTCGAACTCGAACTTTTCAAATGTTCGAATTCGAACTCGAACTCAATACTCAATACAACACAATGGGACTCAAAATTAGATTTTTAGAGTGGAGGGCATATATGCTAGATATTTGCCATAAAAGGTGTATGGGGGTCCGGGTAGTGCCCTGGGGGACAGGAAACAAGGACAAGAAGTAAAAAAAAAAGTTTTTAAAGGGACAGTGAGTTTTCCATGAAATAATGGTTAAAAATAAATGGCAAATATCTAGCATATATGCCCTCTTGGAGGGCACTCTAAAAATCGAACTTTGAGTCCCATTGACTTGTATTGAGTTCGTGTTCGAATTAGAACTTTTGAAAAGTTCGAGTTCGAATGCGAACCGAACTCGGGTGTTCGGCTCATCCCTACTTCCCACTACAGAAAGGTGCTACTGAATTAGTGTCAGGGGAGCAGCCCACGGGCCCCTCCCAACGTTGGCTTACCGCTCTGACGCTGGCACACACAGCACTCTGGCCTCTCCTGCAGTGTACGGTCCCCGTCTCCACAGCCCTCCAACAGTCACCCGCGAGTGGTCCCAGAGACTCTGAGGCGGCACACTGTGTCCTCCTTGTTGTCTGAGATTGGCGGCCACCGTCTTGCCCTCCACTGGCGTTGTCACGACCCCTACGCGCGCTGCTGCGAAAGACGCCGGGTTGCGCCACCCACTATCTGTCTCTACGCACTTCTCTCTCGCAACAGGGCGCAGAGCGCGATACAATGATCCCAAGATTGCAACGCAGTACAAATCTTCTCTTGAAGCTTGTAATGACTACTAGGGATGAGCCGAACACCCCCGAGTTCGGTTCGCATTCGAACTCGAACTTTCAAAATGTTCGAATTCGAACTCGAACTCAATACAAGTCAATGGGGCTGAAAATTCGATTTTTAGAGTGCCCTCCAAGAGGGCATATATGCTAGATATTTGCCATAAAAGGTGTATGGGGGTCCGGGTAGTGCCCTGGGGGACAGGAAACAAGGACAAAAAGTAAAAAAAAAAAGTTTTTAAAGGGACAGTGAGTTTTCCATGAAATAATGGTTAAAAATAAAAATGAAAAATTCCTTCAAATATCGTGCCTAGGAGGTCCCCATAACCTGCCCGTGAAGTGGCGGATTTCTAGGATGTATAGAAACATCTAAAAACAAAAAAATTACGTTTCAAATGACGGTAAATGCTTTTCCTTTAATCTATTCATAAACAACTGCTTGGGGCGGCAGCCTGTATGAAAAGACATTTTAGGACGCGCAGAAAAAGTTTAGTGATTTTTTGGGCTAAATTATGGTGAAACTTGCAGGCTTTGGATTAAAGTAACAATAGGTGCTTTAAAATTGGGCCTTTAGCGTCGGCAACAGTGCCGTCACACCGTAACCCCTCTGTGGATATGAATCTGGTACAGGCGTCAGTGGCAGTGCACCCAAATATTGTGCCTTTGGTGCCAGGCCAACAAGTGCATTCATACAGTAACCCCTCTCTAGTATTGTGGAAGAGTGCAGGGGTGGACAATGCGGTCCTATATTAAAAAGATATGAATTTGGTAAAGGCGTCAGTGCACCCAGATATTGTGCTTTTGGTGCCAGGCCAGCAAGTGCATTCATACAGTAACCCCTCTGTAGTATTGTGGAAGAGTGCAGGGGTGGACCATGTGGTCCTATATTAAAAAGATATGAATCTGGTAAAGGCGTCAGTGCACCCAGATATTGTGCTTTTGGTGCCAGGCCAGCAAGTGCGTTCATACAGTAACCCCTCTGTGGTATTGTGGAAGAGTGCAGGGTTGGACCCTGCGGTTCAAAATATTAAAATTATATAAATGTGGCACAGGCGTCAGTGCAGCCAAATATTGTGCCTTTCATGGCAGCAAGTGCCTTCGCACCGTAACCCTTTTGTGGTGTTGTGGAAGAGTGCAGGGTTGGTCCCTGCGGTTCAAAAAATTTAAATGATATAAATCTGGCACAGGCGTCAGTGCAGGGCAATGGGTGCCTACATTTGACGTTCCTGGGCGTCGTGGACTAAAAAAATTTAGAAATGCATCAGTCAAGAGGCCCTGGCCTTCACCACTATTCCTCTGATCATCCGCAGCCTCAGAAGCACCTGTGTCATCACTTGGTAAGTAACCTACGAGTGCCTGGAAAGGTGTTACACAAGTGTCGCTTTAGAGCGTCCTCAAGTTTTTTCATCCTGTGCTCCCTCTGTGCGGGCAGGATGAGCTCTGCAACTTTACACTTGTATTGTGGATCAAGAAGGGTTGCCAACCAGTAATGATCCCTCTCCTTGATAGCACGAATCCTGGGGTCCTTTAGCAGGCTTTGCATAATAAGGGAGCCCATGCAGTGTAGGTTAGCTTCCGATTCTTCCTGCTCAATGAGGAGGATGACCCCATCGTGCACTTCCTCCTCCCAGCCACGTACCAGTCCTTGTGTTTCTGGGCACACAAAACCCTCCCTTGAAGAATCTCCACCTTCAATGCCCCCACTACTCAAATATTCCTCCTCCTCATCCTCCTCCTGTCTGATCTGAGGAGGACCCGCTGGAATGCTGTCTGCAGAAAGACTGGGGCATTCAGAGCTAGGGAAGGCCTCCTCTTCCTCCCGCTGTTCTGCCTCTAGAGCTACATCTATAATTCCCCACAGAGTGTGCTCCAGAAGGAACACTAAAGGAATTGTGCCACTGATGCATGCAATGTCCCTGCTCACCATCCTCGTTGCCTCCTCAAATGGTGACAGTACAGTGCATGCATCCTTGATCATCAGCCACTGCGGGGGGAATAAAAAACAAGTTGACCTGAACCTGTCCTTGTGCCATACTCACACAGGTACTCGTTGATGGCCCTCTGCTGTTTGTGCAGACGCTGCAGCATTGCTAATGTCAAGTTCCACCTGGTGGGCATGTCACAGATCAGACGGTTTATGGGAAGGTGGAATTCTCTTTGAATTTCTGCCAGGCGAACGCTTGCTGGGAATGACCGTCTGAAGTGGCTGCAGACTTTTCTGGCCTGGCTGAGAAGCTCTGCCAGCCCTGGGTACCTGATTAGGAAACGCTGTACCACCAGATTTAGGATGTGTGCTAGGCATGGTACATGCGTCAATTTACCCTGGCATAGGGCGGAGAGAAGGTTGTTGCCATTATCACAGATGACCATTCCCAGCTCAAACTGGCGTGGTGTTAACCATCTCTACACCTTCCCCTGCAGAGCTGACAGAATTTCTGGCCCGGTGTGGCTCCTGTCCCCTAAACAAACCAGCTCAAGCACAGTATGGCATCTTTTTGCTTGAGCCATTGCATAGCCCCTGTCAGGCGTCGGTTTAACTGCCACTTCACCAGAGACACAGAAGGAGGAGGAGGAGGAAGAGGGTGGAGCAGACAGACCTCATACAAGCAGCTTTCTGGAGGCGTGGTGGATGAACAAGCTCCAGCACAGAGCCCCGTCTTGGATCCCTCCCAGCTGCAATCAGAGTTACCCAGTGTGCCGTGAAGGAAATGTAACGACCCTGTCCATGCTTGCTGGACCACGTGTTTAAAGTCACATGCACCTTGCTGCTGACTGCCTTTCCCAATGACTCGATAACATTGTCTTCCACGTGCTGGTATAGTGCTGGAATGGCCTTCCGTGAAAAGTAATGGCGTTTTGGAACATGCTACTGTGGTACAGCACATTCAGCAAATTCACGGAAGGGAGCAGAGTCCACCAGCTGGAAAGGCAGCAGCTGCAATGCCAGTAATTTTGCTGTGCTTGGGGATGGTTGGGACTATATTTTTTCTTACGCTGCAGCAGCTGGGGCAACGTAATCTGACTGTGTAAATCTTCAACTGATGGGATGCTGTCACATTGTGAGGAAGGACCTGGTACATCCATTGCTGTTGCATCATCCCTGTCAGTGGAGGTTGTAGCAGGCAATGACATGGCAGGACATACAGTGGGGGTAGAGACAGATGAGGAGGACCTACGCAAAGTTTTGCGCCAACGGGATGCGTGGCAGGTGGTCATATGTCGCCTCAAGCACGTGGTACCCAAGCGTCCGCTGTCTTTCCACGCTTGAGCCTCATCTGACATAGATTACAAATAGCAACGGTGGGGTCTGCTGCACATTTCTTAAAGAACTCCCAGACAGCAGAGTTCCTGGATGTGTGCTTTGAGACAACAGCGCTCTGCACCTGAGCAGCTCTGACATCTGATGCCTTGGACTGGCTAGTGCTACGGTTGGTCATAGAGGATGTTGTGCCTCGTGTTTCTTGTGCCTCCTCCTCACTTGACTCCTCTGTTCGATCAGGCACCCAGGTGGAGTCAGTGACCTCATCATCAATGTCATCTTCACCCCCTATCTCCTCGTCACTGGAGCCAATTTGGCAGTATGCTGCAGCTGCTGGGGCAACATGAGTGCCAGTTATTTGTGTGTCATCACTGGCACCCCCTTCCTCTAGGTTGATTATACTCCCTTCCTCAACTTCAGAGATTGAATCAGAGCACTGTACTTGCTGCGCATCCTCAAGCAGCATGTCACTGTCATTGTAGTCAAACAATTCAGCTGACTCCTCCGTGTGTGATAGCAAGGATACGGCAGGAGTAGCTGTGGACATGGAGGCTGCATTAGATGCTTTGGCAGCGGAGGTGGACTGCAAAGCACTACAAGCCTGGCTGGCAGAGTACTCGGGGATGAGGATGGTCTGGTTAGCCAATCCACCAAATCCTCTGTATGTTGCTGCTGCTTAAGACGGCCAGCACCAGTTAGAAAGGACAAGCGTGCCCCTGCAGAGGATGCACCACATCCACCACGACCAGAGGCACAGCCTCCCGACATAGAGGCTGCTTGCCCTCTTATCTGTGTCTGGGAGCGTCTGCCTGTCCTTTTTGATCTTTCTGACATGGTGAGTGATATATTAGATTAAATATATACAGAACTCTGATTCAACTCTGGTATAACGATTAAAGATTTCCAGAACTCTGGTATAACTCAGTGAGACACCCTGATAGCTGGCAGCCAGTGAAAAGACACAGATTACAATTCCCAGAAACCTCCTATAAAACAGTGAGACCCCCTGATGGGTGGCAGTGACAAGACACAGATTACAAATCTCAGAAACCTCCTATAAATCAGTGAGACCCCCTGATGGATGGCAGTGACAAGACACAAATTACAATTCGCAGAAATCTGCTACAAGTCAGTGAGACCCCCTGATAGGACCCCCTGATAGCTGGCAACAGTGACAAGACACGGATTACAATTCACAGAAATCTGCTAGAAATATGTGGGACCCCCTGATAGCTGATGGTAAGAAGACAGAGATTACAAATCTCAGAAACCTCATATAAATCAGTGAGACCCCCTGATGGGTGGCAGTGACAAGACACAAATTACAATTCGCAGAAATCTGCTACAAGTCAGTGAGACCCCCTGATAGGACCCCCTGATAGCTGGCAACAGTGACAAGACACGGATTACAATTCACAGAAATCTGCTAGAAATATGTGGGACCCCCTGATAGCTGATGGTAAGAAGACACAGATTACAAATCTCAGAAACCTCATATAAATCAGTGAGACCCCCTGATGGGTGCCAGTGACAAGACACAGATTAGAATAGAACAATTCCCAAATATTTTGTAGAAATTACTGTTCCCCAAAATACTGCGTGGCACTGGCAGTGACAAGACACAGATCACCTCAATTCCCAAATATTTTGTAGAAATTACTGACCCCCAAAATACTGCGTGGTACTGGCAGTGACAAGACACAGATCACCTCAATTCCCAAATATTTTGTAGCAATTACTGACCCCCAAAATACTGCGTGGCACTGGCAGTGACAAGACACAGATCACCTCAATTCCCAATATTTTGTAGAAATTACTGACCCCCAAAATACTGCGTGGTACTGGCAGTGACAAGACACAGATCACCTCAATTCCCAAATATTTTGTAGCAATTACTGACCCCCAAAATACTGCGTGGCACTGGCAGTGACAAGACACAGATCACCTCAATTCCCAAATATTTTTTAGAAATTACTGACCCCCAAAATACTGCGTGGCAGTGACAAGACACAGATCACCTCAATTCCAAAATATTTTGTAGAAATTACTGACCCACCAAAATACTGCGTGGCAGTGACAAGACACAGATCACCTCAATTCCCAAATATTTTGTAGCAATTACTGACCCCCAAAATACTGTGTGGCACTGGCAGTGACAAGACACAGATCACCTCAATTCAAATATTTTGTAGCAATTACTGACCCCCAAAATACTGTCAGGGTTATCCAAAGAGATTCGAAAAGTCACCGCACGTTCGGTGACTTTTCGTTCTCTTCAATTCGGTTCCTTTTGCCGATCCCATTTCGGTGACCCTGCGGTGTATTCAGCAAGCGCCACAGGGTCCCCGAATTCCAGGGAAAACTGACGAAAACTAACCGCAAAACCCACCGAATGCACCCTGAAAACCCCCAAAAACATCTGGATTAACCTGCGAAAACCACGGAAAAAGCCCGAGCAGGAGCCGATCGCACACAGCCGAAGCAGCCGAAGCAGCTGAGACCGCAGACGAGGGAGGTGAATAAATTAGCAAAACCGTTTGTATGATTGTGTGAAAGTGAAACGCTGTTTGCAAAGAAACTACTGAGCGAAAATGTCGGAAATTTGCACATGAGGTCCAGGGAATGATAATAAAGAGGGCTGTTACAGAAGAAATAAGTAAACTTAAAAAAAATAAAAAAAAAAAATCAGACTTTTAAAAATAAATAAAAAAAACAAATAAAGAAAAATGCTTAGAATATCCAAAAAAAATTATAAATAAAGAGACTTTTTGCTGCATAATTTTACAATGAACGGTTTATTAGATGTTGAATTAAAACGGGAATATTTTTAACATTGAAGCCTATGGGATTAACTTGAATTAACTTGCCGAATTAAACCACCGAATGGCAGGGCATCAGGGGAACCTTTCACTGCTGGTTTGTGTTCTCTGAATAGCCGAAGCAGTGCTTTTTAATGGGGATTTCACTGTCCTCGAACAGGCACCGAACAGGCACCGTATGTTCAGGCAATTCGCCAGGATTTGGCGAATTGCCTGCTCTCTGGATAGCCGAATGGCCAGGAAAGGTAACCGAACGCTGATTTTCAGCGTTCGGTTACCTTTCTCAAGCAATTCGGATCTCTTTGGATAACCCTGAATGTGTCAGTGAGAACACACAGATTAGAACAAGTCCCAGATATTTTGTAGAAATGAGACCCCCCCAGTAGCTGGTGACAGACTGGCAGTGAGACACACACTAACACAACAACAATCTCCTCTCAAATCTCCTCTCAAACGCGTGCTGAAGCGCTGTGTGAAACGTTATATAGTGTGCTGCGGGACTTAGCTCTGTGAGCCCATGATTGAGCTGTGATTGGCATAGTCTTGAACCTGTCTTGCACCTGACCTGTGGTCAGGTGCAAGGCTGTAGCCAATTACAAGCTTCAGGCCAATGGAAAAGTGCATTGTGGTCCATTGTGGTGCATTGTGGGCGAACATGCGGCGAACATGCGGAAATGTTCGTAGATCGCGAACATGCGAACGGGCGATGTTCGATGCGAACTCCGAACCGAACAGCTCATCCCTACTCTGCAATGCCTTAAAGTAAAAAAGGCTATCTGCCTGATATTCGGGGGTTCCTTTCCTGATGTGCTGACACATATATGTCAGCATATGTTGTAAATGCGTCCATAAATTTATGTTATGGGGAAGTCTCAGGGCCGGCCCATATGCTGCCTGGAGCCTTGGATGAAATACTGCCCCCCGAAAAAATAAACCAAACATGCAGTGTGTATGAGTGTATCACAGAGCGCCACAGCAATAAAACTCACAGTAATGTGTGGTGTGTATGAGTGTACCACAGAGCACCACAGCAATATAACTCACAGTAATGTGCAGTGTGTATGAGTGTATCATAGAGCATCACAGCAATAAAACTCAAGATGATGGGTGGTGTGTATGAGTGTACCACAGAGTTCAAAACAATAAAACGCACAATAATGTGCCGTGTGCAGGTGAGTATCACAGAGCTCCACATATCCCCACCCACTGTCACACTCATCCATGCACACACACACACACACACACATCCACATACAGTCACACACATACACATACAGTCACACAAACCCGCATACAATCACACCCACCCACATACAGTCACATGCGCCCATACACACACACACCCACAGTCACCCACAAACTTACCCCCAAGGCCCTGTTCCAGGCCTAGTCAAGGATCACCAAGGCAGGTTTTTTTAGGGCTGAACCAACTGGGTCGGTGGTGCTGGAGGGAAAGTGTGGGCATCGAAATGCCCGGGATGAGCAGGATACCGCGGTGTGCCAGCCGGTGCTATGGGTGTCTGAGACTGTGTGTGGTGCAGAGGGCATACCGGGTGGTCAGAAGGCTAGGCCTAGGGTGAAAGAGGGTTACCCAGTGCCTGAACCATCCAGGTTGGCGGTGCCAGTTGAAAGGAATGGAGAGGCGAACATCCTGGATGGGCAGGATACTGTGGTATGCCAGTCTGTCGCATGCGTCTGAGGCTGCGGGTGACACCGAGTGCATGCTGTGTGGTCAGGAGGAAGGGCCTGGGGTGGATGCGTGTTGCCCTGGGGGAAAGCCAACCAGATTACCAGTACCACAGGAAACTGGTACTGAGCAACCTCCCGGTGGAGGAGGGTGGCATACGGCTGTATGCTCATTGGTTACGAAGCAAGGCGTGCTTGATAAATTGTGTGATACAGTGGGGAAACTGAGTGCAATGGGGGGCGAGATGAGCGTGAGGAATCCTGTGCCCCATCTGTACGGTTCCCCAAATTCTGAAGGTGTGGGGACAGTGAGAGACGGAGAGGCAGCGGGTCCTGGTGTGGCCCCTGTGACCTCCCAGCCATCTGCCCAGAACCAGGTGCGATGCCTGACTCTGTTGGCAGATGCAGGGGGCGTTTACCGGGGAGCAGGGCGCTTCACCCTGTTTCTCCAGACCCTCTGCTGAAAAAATGGCTCCCGAGCAGGCGACTGTTGGGGAGTGTTTGGCTGCCTGGAAGACTGAGGTGCCAGGTGAGAGTGAGCCACATGTGCTGCACCCCCAAAAGGTGTACCAGGAAGGGTTGCAGAAGCACAGGGGCTGCTCCGAGTCTGTGCCGTACTGTGAGTGCAGTGTGAGTTGGGGAGAGGTTTGGGAGAGGTGGGGTAGAATGGTGGAGTCACCGAAGGTCTCCCTGGGGAACTGTGTGATGTGGTTGCGAGAGGGAATGCAAGCGTTGGTGGCCCAGGTGCACGGACACCTATGTGTCACCCATTCCAGGTGGTTTGCTCGATGCCAGTGGGCAAACACGTGTTAAGACGCACGTGAGAGGCATGTTAGCCCCTCCCTTTCTGCGTCTCCTTTTGTATGGGAGATGTAGCAGATTAGATCTGTATTTCTATCTATATAAGGGTCTGTCTGTGTATATGTGTCTAAGTGCCTGTTTATATATATCTTCTCCATATAGATTCATATTTGTGTCTGACCATTTGGGAAGCGTATCTCTGGGTCCACAGCAGTTAAGAGTGAGTGCTAAAATGTAATTAAAATGGTTAGCTTTCTCCCCTGGGGGAGGATATAACACGTGGCTGTAAAAGGGAATGTCTTTGAACTGCCATGTCGTGCAGTCTGTTAGTCGCACCTTGGGAGCCAACCGGCACCAAGATTTAGGCCCGATCTTCAAAGACAGGAAGCACATCCTTGATCCCTGGGGGGAAGATGGACACCTTTGGGGCAACTAAAGATTAACGACGAAGAGTACTGAGCATGCTCCGGAGAGGGGAACACTGGGATATGTAGTGCAGGAGGCTGGGCCTTTTGTGGGTGGGTTTTGGAAGGACCAGGAAGTGTATAAATTCTGAAAACTGGCCATGTGCTTTGACTAATCACTTGGGGTACATTCGAAAGATGACTGATCTGTCCATGCTTCTATCTCCAGGCTCCAGGAGCCATCGATGCTAGCTTACTGATTAGTTTGTCGTAAGTAATGCTCTGTGGTTAACCCTTTTCTTTTATTTGCTGTGTAGTGTGTAATTAATTGATTCATTCTAGCTATAATTTTCCTGTAACAAATGCACTGTGATTATATATATCTTTGTTCTATATCATAAATAAACCTAACCTAGTTAAGTTCTGATTCTGGCTGATGAGATCCACGCTAACTAAGAGATTGGGAGTATTGCTATTTGCTTTCAGCTCGGTTGGATAAGAAATTGCGAGTTGCGGTCGTCGGGGACGGCAGGGATAGTGGGGTCTGCAGTCATTGTCTGAGTATAGGGTAGGCACATAGTGAGGTTGCTTAGCCCTGCGTCTCCCGTTGCGACGCGCGTAGTGTCCATGAGGACTGGTGGCAGCGTAACTAATAGAATAGGAAAGTGAGCTCAGGGATTGCGGGAGACGTAGTCATTAGGGATGAGCTGTTCGGTTCGATGAGTTCAGAGTTCGATTCGAACTTTAGTTGTTCGAAAGTTCGCGAATTTCGAACTTTTTGGGTGTGTCGGTTCAAGATCGCAAAAAAAAAAGAAATTTTGAAAAAAGTATAAAAAATGCTTAAAAAATACAAAAAAATCTAGAAATAAAGAGACTCTTTACTGCAGAATATTATAAGCAACGGTTTATTAGATATTGAATTTAAAACTAATGTGTACGTTCCAAAGATTCTCACCTCTAAATGACCTGTGTTTCTCAAATGGTAAACACCAGGTGTCAGGTTCCGGCGGCCGCCCTGCCGATTCCCCGACCTCTCGGACTCACCCGGGTCCCGAGGACATCCTCCGGAACAAGATGGGGTTGAGGCGCCGCTCTCCCTACCCAAGTACGCGGGCTGTAGTGTCCGGGCGCCGGCCGCAGGGTCCTCCGCCCATCCAAGATGGCGGGGGTTCCTCGAGTAGTTGGCGTCCGGGCGGGTCAGCGTGTGCGTGGCAGATTGGCCGGGGCGTGGCTTCAGTACCAGATACAAGGGGAACGTCCATGGTGATGTCGGGAGTCTCCCCTCGCAGCTCCAATCAGAGGAGGGAGAGACTGGAGAGGTGGGGCTGGTGGGTGGGCGGAACTGGCTCCTGACTCCCCATAAAACTCCTGAGTGCCAGAGACAAGACGCTCATTGATTTTGTGGTATCTCTGCTACAAGAGCTCTCCCTGTTAAATCCCTAACTATCCTCATATCCATATCTGATTGTCCTCCCCGTTGCCAACCTCAGCTTTCCTCACGACCACGATTCTTGCCGCCCGCCCTGACCTCGGAACGTCTAGACCAATCTTCAGCCTAAAGCCTTCTGTATACTTGTCCTCGTCTTCCTCCTCTCCGCATCCTGGGTTCCACTTCCAGATCCCTAACACCAGGTGTTTTTTGTCTGGTGTAATGAATTTGAAACATTGTATGTAGAATGAAGGTGTGTGGTGTCTGCTCCTGTTCTGAGTGAGAAGTGTTAATTTCCCTCCTAAAACTGCTTCTAATATGCTGCATTTAACTGCTGTGTGAAAAAAAACAAAATTTCCTCATTGCCCGCTTTTAACATCTAAAGCAATGTTATTTTTCACCTCTGGATTATACATTCACAGGGTTATTCAGAGAGCGGTGAAAAGCAGGAGAATAACTGGAGAAGTGAAAATTCTAGGTCAAAATAGCCAAACCATAAAAATTCTCCCATTTATCTCACTTTCCAAATCAGCTATTTGACCTAGAATTTTCCATTCTCCAGTCATTCTCCTGCTTTTCACCGCTCTCTGAATAACCCTGACAGGGTTATTCAGAGAAAGGTGAAACTCAGGAGAATGACTGGAGAAGAATTTTTTTTAGGTCAAAATAGCCAAACCAGAAAAAGTCTCCCATTTGTCTCACTTTCCAAATGGGCTATTTGGTCTAGATTGTTCTCTTCTCCTGCCAGTTCTCCTGGCTTTCACTTCTCTCACAGGGTTGTTCAGAGAAAGGTGAAAACCAGGAGAATGGCAGGAAAAGAGAACAATCTGGACCAAATAGCCGATTTGGAAAGTGAGATAAATGGGAGAATTTTTCTGGTTTGGCTATTTTGACCTAGAATTTTCACTTCTCAAGTCATTCTCCTGAGTTTCACCTCTCTCTGAATAACCCTGATAGTCATAAAACACAATCGGCCACAATACTCAGCCACTAATTGGGTTAGTCGAGACTCATGGGAAATGTTGTTCAAAAACAACTGGATGGCCAAGGTTGCTGCACCTCTGAATTATAAACATACAGGGTTATCTAAAGAGATCCGAATGGCTAGAGAAAGGTAACCGAACGCTGAAAATCAGCATTCGGTTACCTTTCCTAGCCATTCGGCTATCCAGAGAGCAGGCAATTCACCAAATCCTGGCGAATTGCCTGCACATACGGTGCCTGTTCGGTGCCTGTTCGAGGGCAGTGAAATCCCCATAAAAAAAATCAATGCTTCGGCTATTTAGAGAACAAAAACCAGCAGTGAAATATTCCCGAAATGCTCTGCTGTTCGCTGGTTTAATTCGGCAAGTTTATTCAGGCGAATCCCATAGGCTTCAATGTTAAAAATATTCCCGTTTTAATTCAATATCTAATAAACCGTTAATTATAAAATTCTGCAGTAAAAAGTCACTTTATTTATAGATTTTTTTAGGATATTTTTACAATTTTCCTGTTTTTTGTTTTTTTTACTTATTTTTCTGTAACATCCCTTTTTATTATCATTCCCTGGACCTCATATGTAAATTTCAGACATTTTCGCTCAGTAGTTTCTTTGCAAACAGCGTTTCACTTTTCAAACATTCAAGCAAACTGTTTTGGTAATTTATTCACTCCGTCTGCGGTGTCGGCTTTTTCCGGCAGCTTCGCTGCATGTGATTGTCTCCTGCTCGGCTTTTTCCGGCGGGTTAATCTAGATGTTTTTGTGGGTTTTCGGCGTGCAGTCGCCGGGTTTTGTGGTTAGTTTTCGGTGGGTTTGCGGCGACCTTTCCCTGCAATTCGGGGACCCTGTGGTGCTTGCTGAATACACCGCAGGGTCGCCGAACTGGGATCGTCAAAACAAACCGAATTGAAGAGAATGAAAAGTCACCGAACGTGCGGTGACTTTTCAATTCTATTTGAATTACCCTGATTGTAATGATATATTTAGGCTGAATGTGTGAGAGTGTGTGCGTGTGTATGTATGCATAAGGGTGCGTGTGTGTGTATATATATATATATATAAAACATAATTTTTTTTCATGTGTTTGAGCTTTTGGGTGCACACCCTAATGCAATAGGCTGCGCACGCCTATGATGATGGCGCATCTGTGACTGTCTGTGAGCATGATGTGAGCTGGCCTGGGCAATATATATATGCATGATGGCGCATCTGTGACTGTGAGCATGATGTGAGCTGGCCTGGGCAATATATATATATATATATATATATATACGCATTGTTATGGCTATCTGACCGGGTATTTAGGTGATGACTCGACAAAAGAAATGCCAGACGGAGGCCTTGATTCTTGAAAGGAAAAAAGGTTTTATTCGGTACCGGACGAGAGCTGCAAGTCTTGCTCACAAATCAAAGCTCAAGTCCCGAGCCAACAGAGAAACAAAGAATTTATACATGGCGAGTAAAAATGCACACCTTATTCCCCTCCCCAGGTTATCCTCCCACTTCCCATATCAACCTTCATCATACATATTGGACTTATTCATCATTTTGCAAGTCAGCAAGGTTCACCTCAAAGACACGACCCTTGAGCCCACCGGAGACAATCTGAATTCTCTGTCTAGTCAATAAGGTTGTAAAAAGGGAATCATTCTTCCAAAACAAATATGGCCAGCTAAGGGATTTACGGGGGTTTATTCATTCCTTCTGCTGTCTCGATATATTAAGCAACTTTTATGGCTTAGAGTTAGAGACCTGGGGGGAAGAAGAGGTAATTCTTCAATCAGCAGAAATCAGGTTTATTAGAGGCTACACTTTGTTTATACAGTTCTATTTTCTATCTAAAATGGTGGACAGGGAACAGAGAGGGTGACGCTGGGGGTTATTCCCAGGTAGCGCTCTTTCAGCATGATGAAAATTTGCAAAGGATAAGGCACGCAAAGTGAAATTTTGATGTGTCTGAAATTGAAACTTATGTGACAACTCTTATTTTTTTTTCCGTTAATTTATATTTGTTCAATACAGTTAATTTTAATTTGTTTCATAGAGTTAATTTAAAATGGTTTAATACAGTTTATTTATATTACCTTTACTATTGGTGCTTTTCAAACTTTATTCTTAAATAAAAAGAAATTTAGCAGCTTCATGTTGTGTAGTTTTTTTTTGGGGGGGTGCAAGTAGCTGGTCTTGCCTAGGGCGCAAAATAGTCTAGCACCGGCCCTGACCGCATGGTCCACCCCTGCACTCTTCCACAATACCACAGAGGGGTTACTGTATGATAGCACTTGCTGGCCTGGCACCAAAGGCACAATATTTGGGTGCACTGCCACTGACGCCTGTACCAGATTCATATCCTCAGAGTGGTTACGGTGTGACGGCACTGTTGCCGACGCTAAAGGCCCAATTTTAAAGCACCTATTGTTACTTTAATCCAAAGCCTGCAAGTTTCACCATAATTTAGCCCAAAAAATCACTAAACTTTTTCTGCGCGTCCTAAAATGTCTTTTCATACAGGCTGCCGCCCCAAGCAGTTGTTTATGAATAGATTAAAGGAAAAGCATTTACCGTCATTTGAAACGTAATTTTTTTGTTTTTAGATGTTTCTATACATCCTAGAAATCCGCCACTTCACGGGCTGGTTATGGGGACCTCCTAGGCACGATATTTGAAGGAATTTTTCGTTTTTATTTTTAACCCTTATTTCATGGAAAACTCACTGTCCCTTTAAAAACGTTTTTTTTAACTTTTTGTCCTTGTTTCCTGTCCCCCAGGGCACTACCCGGACCCCCATACACCTTTTATGGCAAATATCTAGCATATATGCCCTCTTGGAGGGCACTCTAAAAATCGAATTTTCAGCCCCATTGACTTGTATTGAGTTCGAGTTCGAATTCGAACATTTGGAAAGTTCGAGTTCGAATGCGAACCGAACTCGGGGGTGTTCGGCTCATCCCTAGTAGTCATTACAAGCTTCAAGAGAAGATTTGTACTGCGTTGCAATCTTGGGATCATTGTATCGCGCTCTGCGCCCTGTTGCGAGAGAGAAGTGCGTAGAGACAGATAGTGGGTGGCGCAACCCGGCGTCTTTCGCAGCAGCGCGCGTAGGGGTCGTGACAACGCCAGTGGAGGGCAAGACGGTGGCCGCCAATCTCAGACAACAAGGAGGACAAAGTGTGCCACCTCAGAGTCTCTGGGACCACTCGCGGGTGACTGTCGGAGGGCTGTGGAGACGGGGACCGTACACTGCAGGAGAGGCCAGAGTGCCGTGTGTGCCAGCGTCAGAGCGGTAAGCCAACGTTGGGAGGGGCCCGTGGACTGCTCCCCTGACACTAATTCAGTAGCACCTTTCTGTAGTGGGAAGTAGGGATGAGCCGAACACCCGAGTTTGGTTCGCATTCGAACTCGAACTCAATACAAGTCAATGGGACTCAAAGTTCGATTTTTAGAGTGCCCTCCAAGAGGGCATATATGCTAGATATTTGCCATAAAAGGTGTATGGGGGTCCAGGTAGTTCCCTGGGGGACAGGAAACAAGGACAAAAAGTTTAAAAACAGATGTTTTTAACCCTTTCACTGCTGACGACGTGTGGGACACGTCCTCAGTTACTCCCGCTGTATGCTGAGGAGGACGTGTCCCACACGTCATCAGCTTTTGCGGGACCCCCGGCAGAGATACTCACCTCTCTGTCGGGGGTCCCGCGGCGTTCTGACTTCAGCGTCCTCAGACGCTGAAGTCAAGCTTCTCCCGACGTAAATGACGTCATCACGCCATGCACGATGACGTCATTTCCAGGCGACCCCGGCAATGCCGGGAGATTGCCTGGAAGGGAGGGGGGGATCCGTTCGGATCCCTCCCAATCGGGAGATCCCACAAAAAAGAAGCCAGGCACCGCTTAAAAGGGGGAGAGTCTCCTCTTTTAAGCGGTACCTGGCTTTATCCCCTTAGACACCGGGTCGCACTTCGGCGTCGAAGTGCGTCCTAGCTCCGGTGGGGGCCGTCATCTTGGATGGCGGCTCCACCCCCAGTTCCCCCCTCACTGCCTGACGTCCTCACGCATAGCGTGATGAGGTCAGATAGCCGGGGAACCCCTAGCTGCCCGAATCCCCTGGTGGAGATATAGGGTTCACTAGAACCCAGATATCTCCAGAACCGTGGGAGTTAGGGGTTATGGAGGGTGTCAATCGAAAGGCCTGAGCATGGCCTTTCGGATGATATCCAACATGACCAGGTATAAAGTAAAAAAATTAAAAAAACATCAATTTTTTTTGTGTGTTATTTTTATTAATGCAGCAATATTGTTCACATTTCAATTATAATGTAAACAATGATGCTGCACTAACGATTTTTTTCTATGGTGTGCGTTTGCTAAAAATCACATAATTCCCCCCAAAAGATTTAATAAGTCCCCATTTCTAATTTTTGTACAAGCGCACCCAATAGAAAATATAACCGCAAATGTTCATGTGATAAAAGGTGAAAAAAAAACACTTTACATGCTGCAGATGATTAATAATTCACGTTTTATTGCATTTTCTGTTATAATATACAGGCAGAACATGACGTATACATATAAAAATGATATATTATGAATCTGCCGAGTCTGCCGAAAAGAACGATATATAATTTGTCTGGGTCGTATAATAAAATGTGGCTTCAAATCACGTTTAAACATGATGAGCGAAAGTGGTAAAAATTAGCTCAGCACACAGTGGTGAAATGCCTCAGCAGTGAAGGGGTTAAAGGAACAGTGAGTTTTCCATAAAATAAGGGTTAAAAATAAAAATGAAAAATTCCTTCAAATATCGTGCCTAGGAGGTCCCCCATAACCTGCCCGTGAAGTGGCGGATTTGTAGGATGTATGGAAACATCGCCATCACAGACCCACACACGACACCTAGCACTCTCAGTCTGCATACAATGTACCAAATTCATGAGACCTGACTAATTAGAAGCACATGTTAATTCCAAACACTAATTGAACACCTGTGGTTTACGCCGTTTGAGAGCACAGGTCATTTAGAGGTGCGAATCTTTGCACCTAGACATTAGTTTTTAATTCAATATCTAATAAACCGTTGCTTATAATATTCTGCAGTAAAGAGTCTCTTTATTTCTAGATTGTTAAGTATTTAAGCATTTGTAGCGCTGTGTTTAAACTCTTACTGTGGCAGTACCTATTTTTGGCCACCGGAGGGAGACAAGCGCGATCAGAGACACTGGACATTGGGACTACATTTCCCGGCGTGCTTTGCAAACAGACAGGAAGTGGGTGGGACACAGACGCTGTACATCCTGAGCCTCGTGGAGAACGCGCCAGAGCGCGCCAGGGAGTGCATGGAAGAGGACGCAGTGCTGCAGAGCGGAACCGTGACTAGGCCGGAGCGCAAGTGTGGCCTATCAGGAATCGAGTGGGGTTATCCTGCCTTGTCAGAAGGAGCCTTACCCACTGACCATCCTCACCCCAGTGTTTGTCCAGACAAGCGGAGGACCCCGAGTGAGGAGTACCGCGAGTCCATTGGATGGGAGAGCAGGCGGTAGCTGGATAAGTCCGGACCGGAGCACAGAGAGCCTGATTATTGATCCAATAGCCGGTGTCCCAGCGCGGAGACAAGCGGAGAGACATCCTGGGTCAGCGGAGCCTTGGTGATCAACGGATGGGTGAGAGGCCTCCAAGGCCGGTTCTACAAAAGCTCAAGCACGCACGCTGTTGTTTATTTCTGAAATCCACAGGGCCCCAACTTGACTAGTCGAAGACATCACTTGAAAGATTCACTGGCCAGTTGAATAGTACCCGGGTACCATAACACACACATACACTCACAATTCGGGACTTAACCTGTTCGGGACTCACTCCCTAGTATCCGAAAAAAGGGAAAAGATTTGCATCTTATTTTATTTTCCGCTGCGCGTTTCTCGTAATTACGAAGCATTGTATTTTTCTGCTCGCTCGTCGCGTATTTTTCCAGAAACGAAGTCTCGCATTTCTTTTTTCCGCTGCGCGTTTACCGCAATACGAAATACTGTAAATATATCTACAAACACCGAGTCTTATTATATGCCTTTTACTTCAGTAAGCTATATAAATTATAAAATCCACAGCGGTGCTGGAGTATATTTATTCCCTAGTGCGGGGAGACTGACCCGTGGTTCATTTTCAGCGGCTCCTCCGGGAGTGAGCGCTACACGTGGGGGCTCGTTTCCGGGATCCAGTCTCTGGAAAAACCGCATCTAAAGGTTAAATATGGATCCAGACACTGTTGCCGAATGGTGTGAGGAGCACAGTAGTCAGTTAGAATGTTGTATAGTCATGGATATTCCCGCAGACACTTGGGCCGAAGATCAGATTCGCCAGGCCGTGGCCGTGCTGACACCAGACCATCCGGGATTAATTGTGGACATTAAAAGGAACACAGATACCTCTCACACGTATGTTCTTTTTGAATGGAGAAAGGGTGTTCCAGTATGTTTTCAGGGCGCGAGCATGAAGCTGACCGATGAGGTGGAAGTCCAACTGATTCAGCCAAGTGCGCCACGTGGCGAATCCGCAAGTGTTCCCGCGCCCAGTCCGTTGGCCATGATTGGGCCTGAATTCATAGTGGCTATTGGAGATTTGCTGGCTAAGTGTCAGAGAACAAGCCCTCCGCACACTAACTTCGGTTATCGACGGTTGAGAAATTTTACAGGAAACGTACCAACTCCGGCGGGAGAAGAAACCTTTGAGGAATGGGTGGAACAGGCGATGCAGGCTCTGGACGAGTGGGACGTCCCTGAAGCCCAGAAAAAGCAAAGGATCACCGAGAGCTTAAAGGGACCTGCGTCAGAAGCGGTGAGAAACCTAAAACTGAGTAGAAAAGACTGTACTGCTTTAGATTATTTAAATGTTTTGGAGGAAGGCCGCAGAGCTTGTATATCAGTATGAACACGCCTATCAGCGGAAAGGTGAGAGAATGACCGAATACATGAGGCGCCTAGATAAGATTCTGCACCAGATACTCCTCAAGAAAGGGGCCGAGCCGGCCGAAGTGGATAAATCCGAATAAAACAGATCCTGAGGGGCTCTCAACCTCTAGATCCAGTGATGCTGCAGCTGAGAAGCAGGGCAGGTAATCAGGAACTGAAGTACCTGGAACTGATCCGAGCTGTCAGAGAGGAGGAGGCTTTACTGGAGGAAAAATCCTTCAGGCGAGGGGAAAGGGCTTACACACAACCTGTAAGGCATACGATGGTCTCAGCCTGAAAGCGATTCCCTGGATACTTACGGGTCCGACGTGGACGAGCAAGAACACCTGATCGCTTTTAAATCCACAGAGAGGGCTGCCAAAGAATTACACCTCTCTGAACGTGGTGAGTTGCACAAAACTGTTAAGAAAGTACAGGAAGCTCAAGCTGAATTGCAGCAGGCGCACGCGGAACTGTGCCGAGTGTTGATGAAGGTGACAGAGATGCAGGCCGAGATGCAGAAGTTCCTTACAGGCATGCAGACAACGGGAGTTGCTGTGGCGTCTAGCCAAGGTCCTTTAACTGAATCACAACAGGCGACTGCGTCTCCACTTTCTAAAAAGAGATGTTTTGGTTGTGGAGAAATGGGCCACTTCCGCGCACAATGCAAAGACCGAAAGCCTGAGAAGAATAGAGTTGATGAGTTGTTAAAAGCCTTAGAGGGACTGTTATCTACCTCACCGGCGGGAAACGCCAGAGGGCGCCAGTGAAGGAGCAACTAGGTGCCGGAGATTGAACCCCGCTCCAAAAATCAAGCCAGGGCTAAGAGGTCGAGAGGGCCCAAAGTCCGGCCAACTGCTGAGTCTGCCAGGACTGAAAGAGTCACTCCCTTAGCGTCCGGACCTACGTCATGGGGAAGCAATGCACACCCAAAACCTACACGGGCCACGAGAAAAGGGCCAGGGTACAGCAAACTGGGTCTAAGTGTCCTGATACCGCCACCAAGTTTCCTGACCAACTGATAGGTCCTTCTCCTATTGTGCCAATCCAAGTGGAGGGAGTCTACACTAAAGCCTTGTTGGATTCAGGGGCTCAAGTGACATTGATCTACCGAGACTTCTATGAGAAACATTTGAAGCACATTCCTCTACAGAAATTGAAGGACCTGGAAATCTGGGGTATCGGAACTGAGAAACTCCCCTATGACGGGTATCTACAGGTGAAATTGGAGATTGGATCCGAAGTCATCGGACAGTCCGGAGGTTGCGATGCATTGGCCATTGTGTGTCCTCGACCCTCAGGTGCAAACAGAAGTTCCATGATAGTGGGGACGAATACTGATTTGGTGCGGCGTCTCCTGACACCTATCGTATTGGATGAAGGTACTACTCAAGGAGTACACCCAATGTTAGGTTCGGTCTATCAGAGGATGGTCGAAGAACAGAAGGCACCTGCCGAAGTGGGGCGCCTATGGAGATTAGAAGGAACAGAGAAGGTTCTGCAAGCAGGAGAAGTAGCAAGTTTCCGGGCTTCAGTCAAGTTGAATGGATCGCAACCAGGCCCCTATGTAGTGCTGGAACCGATTTTAATCATGGGAGTGAAGCCGGAGTTGAAGTAATCCCTGAAATAATCTCCACTAAAGCTCTGAAAAGAACACGAGGAAGAGTCTCAGTCAGCGTGTGCAATGTGTCTGATTCTCCAGTAGTCCTTAAAGCACGAATGCCTATCGGGCAAGTGAGTCGCTATGCCCCTCTCCACTGATTTAGGAGGGGGAGTGGATAAAGAGATTCCAGATGAAAGATTCTACCCAAGGATGCTCCCATTTCCTCCGAGTGGAAGAAACGTCTTCAGTCTCAAGTTTTGAAGTGGGAGAACTGTTCTCGAAAGATGAGTTCGACGTAGGCCTAGCTAAAAGTACTGAGCACCGCATTCGATTACAAGAAGACAAGCCGTTTCGTGAAAGGTCAAGGCGAGTTCCGCTGGGAGACTTAGATGATCTGCGAGAGCAGCTGAATGAATTACAAAGAACCAAGGTGATCAAGAGTCCAGGAGTCCATACGCATCTCCAATAGTGATGGTCCGGAAGAAGAACGGTTCTGTCCGCCTATGCATAGACTACCGCACATTGAACCGGAGAAACCATCCAGACCAATATGCAACTCCTCGGATAGAAGATGCCTTACAGTGTTTGTCTGTAGCGAAATGGTTTAGTGTACTAGACCTACGAAGCGGGTATCAACCAGATACCAATGCATCCCGAAGACAAAGAGAAAACTGCGTTCATCTGTCCATTGGGGTTCTTTGATTTCAACAGAATGCCTCAAGACCTTACGGGGGCTCCAGCCACGTTCCAACGGTTAATGGAGAAGACAGTCGGGGACATGAATCTGATCGAAGTATTAGTGTACCTGGATGACATAATCGTGTTTGGGAAGACTCTGGAAGAGCATGAGCAACGTTTGGAGAAGGTCTTGAAGAGGCTCCATGAAGAGGGATTGAAACTGTCTCTGGAGAAATGCCAATTCTGCCTACCGTCTGTTACGTATCTGGGACATGTGGTCTCAGCAGAAGGTGTTTCGACAGATCCTCGGAAGTTGGAGGCCGTAGCTTCTTGGCCCAGACCCAGAAACGTCACTGAACTTAGATCTTTCTTGGGGTTCTGTTCCTATTATCGAAGATTTGTAGGAGGATTCGCAAAGATAGCTCAACCACTGAACAAACTCCTACAGAAGGAAAACACCGAAGAAGGCTGCAAGGCCTCTGACCGAAACTCGTCAGCTCCAGGGCCAAGGAAAGCTCGAGAGTCCATACAGGGCGAATGGACTAGTCAGTGTGAAGGCGCTTTCTTGAAGCTTAAAGAGAGTCTAACTCAAGCTCCTGTCTTGGCCTATGCGGACCCTCACAAGCCGTATGAGTTACATGTGGATGCCAGCAGGGAAGGGCTAGGAGGAGTCCTGTATCAGGAGTATGGTGGATTTGCTGAGGCCTGTAGCGTACGTGAGTCGGAGCCTTACGCCTTCAGAAAAGAACTATCCTACCACAAGTTGGAGTTCCTAGCCTTGAAGTGGGCAGTGGTAGACAAGTTAAAAGACTATCTGTATGGAGCCGAGTTTGTGATAAAAACGGATAACAATCCTCTTACCTATGTTCTCACTACTGGCGAAACTGGACGCAACCGGGACATCGGTGGTTGGCCGCTCTGTCAGGGTTCCGGTTCAGCCTGAAGTATCGCCCTGGGGTGAATAATCGAGATGCTGATGCTTTATCGAGAAGACCCTACACTACAGAATGGACTCAGTTAACTCCAGACGGGGTGCAAGCTTTGTGTCAAGGAGCAGAGCGCCGGTCAAGGGAGGGATTGAAGCGGAGGCCATAGGAGTCATGGCTGGGGCTGTTCCTGAGTTTTAACTGTAACCTACACATTGAGGGATGAAAGTCTACCTACCTTTTCAAAACAAGACCTGAAGGCGGATCAGGCCAGAGACCCTTTAATTGCATTGACCATAAAGGCCCTAACTGCGAACCAGCGGGAAATTCTGCTGACCAATTCCCCGGATGGAGCCAGATTGGTCTAACAAGAGTGGGAACGGTTGAAGATGTTGGATGGGGTGGTCTACCGAAGGGGCCCCTCAACAAGTGCTGAAGAGACTCAACAGCTATTCCTTCCACTAAGCATAGAGAGAGTGTGCTGCGATCGTTACATGATGAGCATGGACATTTGGGTGCTGAAAGAACTTTTAAGCTGGTGCGAGACAGATTCTATTGGCCTTGCATGAGAGCTGAAGTGGAAAGTTACTGCCATTCCTGTCTGAGGTGTATTCAGAGGAAGACTGTACCAACCCGAACCGCTCCAATGAGCCATCTACAGAGTCAGGGACCCATGGATTTGGTGTGCATTGACTTCCTGTGCTTAGAGCCGGATGCTAGCGGGAGCAGGGGAACATTCTAATAGTGACTGACCATTTCACTCGTTACGCCCAAGCCTTTTCCACGAAAGAATCAACGCGCTCCGACAGTAGCCAAGGTTCTGATGGAAAAGTTCTTTGTTCACTACGGCCTGCCAAGGAGAATACACTCTGATCAGGGTAGAGACTTTTGAAAGCCGACTTGTTGGGCAATTGTTGGAACTGTTGGGAATCCAAAAGACCCGAACTACACCATATCACCCTCAAGGTGATGCTCAGCCTGAAAGGTTTAATCGCACACTGCTGAATATGCTGGGGACTTTGTCGAACATAGAGAAGCAGAGTTGGAGTCGTCACATAGCTACTCTGGTGCATGCATATAACAGTACGGAGAGTGATGCAACTGGAATACTCACCGTACCGTCTTATGTTCGGCAGAGAAGCCCGACTGCCGGTTGATTTGGCGTTTTGGGTTATCTCTAGACCAGACGTCGGTAGCTTCCCATAGAAACTACATGGATAGACTTTGGAAGAACCTGGCTTCTGCGTTTGAACAGGCCCGTTTGACCTCAGGAAACAGGGAGCAAAGGAACAAGAGGAATTATGACTTGAAAGTTCGGATACAAGATCTACAACCCGGTGATAGGGTTCTGTTGAAGAACTTGGGTGCTGCTGCGAGACACAAGTTGGCGGATAGATGGAGTTCTCAAGTCTACATTGTCTGCAAGCAACTGCCGGGTCTGCCGGTGTATCAAATCCGGCCGGATGGAAAGGCTGGGCCTCTTAAGAACTGGCACCGGAATCATTTGTTACCTTTGAGAGAGGCTGTGAAGATGCCAGTTGGGGACGAACTGCCTCTGTCAAATCCACCTGCTCCACGTTTGCCTCCTGTTACTCGGTCTCAACAGACCCGGGTTGTTGAAGAGAGCGAAAGAGACAGTGAAGAAGAGAGTTATTGTCTGGACTGGATGCGCTCATCGGAGCCTGAGGAGGTTGTCGTTGTTCCTGAGCGGTTGGAGAGTAATTTGAGGCCTGAAGCTCCTGAATTTCTGCTGGAAGTCCCTGAGACTGTTGAAATCCCTGAAGCTCTTGAATTTCAGCTAGAGATTCCTGAGACTGTTGAAGTTCCTGTAGCTCCCGAAGCCGAGTCTTATGACTACAGTTCTATGCCTTCACTGGAGGGATCATACTCCGAAGAAATGTCTGCTCCAGTAGTAGAAAGAAGGACTGAGCCAGCGCCTATAGTACTTCCACCTGAAGAGAGAACTGATTGAGCCAGAACCAAAAACGCTCTGTTCGACCGCCCCAGCGACTCACCTACGACTCACCAGGACATAGCACTGAAGAGGCCATCACCACAGTGCAGAGGTTGCTCGAAGTGTCTGCTATGTTAGCTGAGGTAGCACAAAACATGAGTCAACTTGAAGAAGTGTATCTAACCCACTGTATGTTTGCTGCCAACCCTGTATCTGTTATCTAATTGTATAAAAATGTAAATGTAACTGTTGTACCTCCTTGGAGAGACCCAAGAGTTCTAGGAGGGGGAGAGTGTAGCCAGGGGTCAAGTCCTGGGAAAAAAAGTGAGGGAACTCACCCACGAATTCCACAACCCCTATTACCTGAAGAAAATATATATATCACGAGTATAGCCGGACGAGCCAGTGATACCATTTTTATTGGGTTAACTTTACATTTAAAAGACAAGCTTTCAAGAGTGTAACCTGGAAACTATACTGATCAGTGAAAGGTATCACTACGTACAGGTATACTCGTGATTGTGGCAACTGGACTAACGCATTTTATATATAATATATATATATATCCAGGCACAGGCCCCCCAGAATAATATACACAGTGCTGAACCCCCAGAATAATATACACAGCGCTGAGCCCCCAGAATAATATACACAGGGCTGAGCCTCCAGAATAATATACACAGCACTGAGCCCCCAGAATAATATACACAGCACAGAGCCTCCAGAATAATATACACAACACTGTGCCCCCAGAATAACATACACAACACTGTGCCCCCAGAATAACATACACAGCGCTGAGCCCCCAGAATAACATACACAGCAGCACTGAGCCCCCAGAATAACATACACAAACACTGAGCCCCCAGAATAATATACACAGCACTGAGCCCCCAGAATAACATACACAGCACTGAGCCTCCAGATATAATATACACAGCACTGAACCCCAAGAATAATATACACAGCACTGGTTATATGGATATATTTTCCCCAGTTCACTTGGATATAATTGCCCCAGCTCATATGGATAATGCCCCCAGCTCTCATGGATAATGCCCCCAGGTCTCATGGATAATGCCCCCAGCTCTCATGGATAATGTCCCCCGCTCTCATGGATATGCCCCCAGCTCTCATGGATATGCCCCAGGTCTCATGGATAATGCCCCCAGGTCTCATGGATAATGCCCCAGCTCTCATGGATATGCCCCAGCTCTCATGGATATTGCCCCAGCTCTCATGGATATTGCCCCCTGGTCTCATGGATATGCCCCAGCTCTCATGGATAATACCCCAGCTCTCATGGATATTGTCCCAGGTCTCATGGATAATGCCCCCAGGTCTCATGGATAATGCCCCCAGGTCTCATGGATATGCCCCAGCTCTCATGGATAATGCCCCAGCTCTCATGGATAATGCCCCAGGTTTCATGGATATTGCCCCCTGGTCTCATGGATAATGCCCCCTGGTCTCATGGATAATGCCCCAGCTCTCATGGATATTGCCCCAGGTCTCATGGATATTGCCCCAGCTCTCATGGATAATGCCCCAGCTCTCATGGATATTGCCCCAGCTCTCATGGATAATGCCCCAGCTCTCATGGATATTGCCCCAGGTCTCATGGATATTGCCCCAGCTCTCATGGATAATGCCCCAGCTCTCATGGATAATGCCGCAGCTCTCATGGATAATGCCCCAGCTCTCATGGATATTGCCCCAGCTCTCATGGATATGCCCCAGGTCTCATGGATAATGCCCCAGCTCTCATGGATAATGCCCCAGCTCTCATGGATAATGCCGCAGCTCTCATGGATAATGCCCCAGCTCTCATGGATAATGCCGCAGCTCTCATGGATAATGCCGCAGCTCTCATGGATAATGCCCCAGCTCTCATGGATATTGCCCCAGCTCTCATGGATATGCCCCAGGTCTCATGGATAATGCCCCAGCTCTCATGGATATTGCCCCAGCTCTCATGGATATTGCCCCAGCTCTCATGGATAATGCCCCAGCTCTCATGGATATTGCCCCAGCTCTCATGGATATTGCCCCAGCTCTCATGGATATTGCCCCCCCCAGGTCTCATGGATATTGCCCCCCCAGGTCTCATGGATATTGCCCCCCCCAGGTCTCATGGATATTGCCACCCCAGGTCTCATGGATATTGCCCCCCCCAGGTCTCATGGATATTGCCCCCCCCAGGTCTCATGGATATTGCCCCCCCAGCTCACCTTTGCTGCTGCTTGCTTCTGCTCCACATTGCCAGCGGCCGCGTGCTTCCTGCTTCAGCGGCCGCTGACAGGAAGTGCAGCCGCTCGCCTGGAACTATGAAACAGCCAGGCGAGCGGCCCACCTCCTGTCAGCTGGCCCTTGTAACAGGAAGAACGCGGCCGCCGCAATGTGCGGCGGCGGCGTTCGGGCTCGGGCCACAGCGGGAACGCTGCGTTCCGCACGCCGCGTTCCCGCTGTGGGAGAAGTGCGGGAACGCCGTTCCTGCGCGTTCCCGCTCGACTCGAGCCCTGAGTGTAGCGCTGTGTTTAAACTCTTACTGTGGCAGTACCTATTTTTGGCCACCGGAGGGAGACAAGCGCGATCAGAGACACTGGACATTGGACTGAACATTTCCCGGCGTGCTTTGCAAACAGACAGAAGTGGGTGGGACACAGACGCTGTACATCCTGAGCCTCGTGGAGAATGCGCCAGAGCGCGCCAGGGAGTGCATGGAAGAGGACGCAGTGCTGCAGAGCGGAACCGTGACTAGGCCGGAGCGCAAGTGTGGCCTATCAGGAATCGAGTGGGGTTATCCTGCCTTGTCAGAAGGAGCCTTACCCACTGACCATCCTCACCCCAGTGTTTGTCCAGACAAGCGGAGGACCCCGAGTGAGGAGTACCGCGAGTCCATTGGATGGGAGAGCAGGCGGTAGCTGGATAAGTCCGGACCGGAGCACAGAGAGCCTGATTATTGATCCAATAGCCGGTGTCCCAGCGCGGAGACAAGCGGAGAGACATCCTGGGTCAGCGGAGCCTTGGTGATCAACGGATGGGTGAGAGGCCTCCAAGGCCGGTTCTACAAAAGCTCAAGCACGCACGCTGTTGTTTATTTCTGAAATCCACAGGGCCCCAACTTGACTAGTCGAAGACATCACTTGAAAGATTCACTGGCCAGTTGAATAGTACCCGGGTACCATAAACACACATATACACTCACAATTCGGACTTAACCTGCTCGGACTCACTCCCTAGTATCCGAAAAAGGGGAAAAGATTTGCATCTTATTTAATTTTCCGCTGCGCGTTTCTCGTAATTACGAAGCATTGTATTTTTCTGCTCGGTCGCGTATTTTTTCAGAATACGAAGTCTCGCATTTCTTTTTCCCGCTGCGCGTTTACCGCAATACGAAATACTGTAAATATATCTACAAACACCGTGTCTTATTATATGCCTTTTACTTCAGTAAACTATATAAATTATAAAATCCACAGCGGTGCTGGAGTATATTTATTCCCTAGTGCGGGGAGACTGACCCGTGGTTCATTTTCAGCGGCTCCTCCGGGAGTGAGCGCTACACATTTTTTATACTTTTTTCAACTTTATTTTTTTTCGAACTTGAACCGAACACGCCAAAAAGTTTGAAGTTCGCAAACTTTTGGACTGCCGATGTTCGAATCGAACTCCGAACTGATCGAACCGAACAGCTCATCCCTAATGGGAAGCACGTGACAATAGTTGGGTGAAGTTATTGTCATTTAATTTCTGTCTTTAAATAGTGTGAAAATGCTGGGTCAGGAGAGAAACTGAAAGAGCAGAGTTAATTGAAGAGAAGACGATGCAGACGGAGAGGAAAGGATAAAAAGCAAATAGAAATGCGCACATGGGGTGTAAGAGGCGAATTGCGAAAGATAAGGTGAAATATGTACAGACAGTCAGATGTCAATGTGAGAAACATAGGTTCTATTAGAGAGAATAGAAAATGAGGTTAATGGTACAGCTACAGATGGGGATAACGCGAGAAGAAAGAGACAGAGAAAGGTAAATAGCAATAAAGGAAGGGGTTAAGAGCCGCTTTATCAACAGTGACCTCTTAAAAAGTGCTGGGCTGTTTTTTTGGCAGAGATTTACTCCTGAAAGTGCTGAGTGAATAGCTTTTTCACGAAGCGTTTGTGGATTAGATTATAAATAGAACACCATATCACTATAAATTATATATCACCATCAGCCACACTCAGTTTGCTATGGTTTCGGATGTACAACTGTTCATCTGTGATCTTTTCTGTGACACTGACTGTAACATTTTCACCACACCTTACAATCACATAAAACGCAGCATTGGAAAGAAGAGCGCTTTTCTTTTGCTTTCACATTTACAAGAAATAGCATTTGTTCTGGATTCATGGCACTTGGTACCACAGCACAGTGCCCAGGCTTGCATTTAGAGAGTTATTGTTAAAATGTAGAGGTAACATCACTGCTCTATAAACATGGAGAGAGACTGCGGAGACACAGGTTTGAATCCCGGCAAGAGCACCTCTCCAGTAAGTGTCTTTGGGCAAGACACCTAACGGTAAATACTCGCCACACAGGACATACTTGAAAACAAGAGAAATCTCAATGTATCCTTCCTGGTAAAATACTTTCTCCAAAAAAAATAATAATAATTGTTTTAAGTAAAAATGTCTGCTCAATTTTTCACAATTCTCTGTGTATAAAATAAAATCCCTGCTAGTTGAGCTCTGGTAGTTTAACCCCTGCACTACCATCAGGGTTATTCAAAGAGATCCGAATGGCTGGAGAAAGGTAACCGAACTCTGAAAATCAGCGTTCAGTTACCTTTCTTGGCCATTCGGCTATTCAGAGAGCAGGCAATTCGTCAAATCCTGGCGAATTGCCTGCACATTCGGTGCCTGTTCGGTGCCTGTTCGAGGGCAGTGAAAACCCCATGAGAAAGCACTGCTTCGGCTATTCAGAGAACACAAACCAGCAGTGAAAGGTTCCCCTAATGCCCTGCCATTCGGTGGTTTCATTCGGCAAGTTTATTCAGGAGAATCCCATAGGCTTCAATGTTAAAAATATTCCCGTTTTAATTCAATATCTAAGAAACCGTTTATTATAAAATTCTGCAGTATACAGTCTCTTTATTCATAGATTTTTTAGGATATTTTAAGCATTTTCTGGATTATTTTTTTTTTAAAAAGTCCGATTTTTTTTTTAAATATTTTTTTAACTTTACTAATTTTTTCTGTAACAGTCCTTTTTATTATCATTCCCTGGACCTCATATGTAAATTTCAGACATTTTCGCTCAGTAGTTTCTTTGCAAACAGCGTTTCACTTTTCAATCATTCATGCAAACTGTTTTCCTAATTTATTCACTTCACTCTGTCTGCGGTCTCGAATTTTTTTCTGGCGGCTTCGCTGCGTGTGATCGGCTCCTGCTCGAGTTTTTCCGGCGTCTTCGACGGGTTAATCCAGATGTTTTTACGGGTTTTCGGCGTGCATTCGCCAGGTTTTCGCCAGCTTTTCCCTGCACTTCGACGGCCCTGTGGTGCTTGCTGAATACACTGCAGGGTCGCCGAAATGGGAAAGCCGATTTGCACCGAATTGAAGAGAATGAAAAGTCACCGAACGTGCTGTGACTTTTCGAATCTCTTTGAATAACCCTGCAAGAGATTTATGTTGGATTTTTTTTATTTATTTGAAACATGGGATGCAAAGTAAACAATTAAATTTAGATTAAAATATAGGTTTTGTACAGAAATTGTTATTCTGAGATAGGTAAAATTTTAAATAAGAAAAGACTTTTGTGCTTGATAGAGTAACTGTGATACAGATAAATTTTAAAAACGGTCAGATCGCCTGCTTATGGGGATCACAATGAGATTATTAGAAATGCAGCTTCCAAAAAATACCAATAGAATATAAAAATTTGATCTGTATGTGTCATAATGCCATAGATATTACAGTAACACCTTGTATCTATACTGTACAGGGAATTTTCAGTCATTTTAACCCCCTGAATCTTATCCTTGTACACCAGTGAGTGACCCCAGAGCTCTCCCTGTATTCTGCCAAATCCCTGGCTGCTGTAATGCAGCAGTAATCTATTTGAACTTTTTGTTACAGTGAGATTTAGGGCTGCTATTGCAGATGGTTTTCAGTATCTCCAGAGTGCTTGGAGAGGCATAGAAGAAAGGATTTCATTGCCCCACAGGGGACACACTAATCCTGCTTTAATAAGGTATAAAAATTATCTTTTGATATGCTAATGAGTGCTTTCAATGCATTACAATGCAAAATCGAGATAACTCAATTTGGGGTGTGAAGAAGTTAAGGGAGCAATGTAGTGGTTTCTAAAAGTACCACTTAACCACTACAATATCAAATGTTGAAAAAATATATTTTCATGACATTTGGAAAAAAGAAAGTTGTTCTTGTGGCGCATATATTGAATTAAATTCACTAAATACTAAAAATAAGCCCCTAAGCAAAAGTGGTCTATCAATATATTTGACAATAAGTCACAAAAAATCCAAAAAAGTTTTAGTATAGCTTTAAAACTGTGATCTATTATATATAAATATACAGTATATTGAAAAACATTGAAAATAAAAGTATAGTAGTGAATATCTAAATTCTTAATCCGGCTTGGTGGAGTAGAGATAACATCACTGCTCTGTGTGGAGAAAGACTGTGGAGACACAGGTTCAATCCCAGCAAGAACACCTCTCCAGTAAGTGTCCTTGGGCAAGACACCTAACGGTACATACTCGCCATCCAGGACATACCGTATTTTTCGCTCCATAAGACGCACCTGACCATAAGACGCACCTAGTTTTTAGAGGAGGAAAACAGGAAAATAAATATTCTGAAATCAAATAGTGTAATAATGGTTATACTGCCCCAGCTCATGGATACTGCCCCCAGCTCATGGATACTGTCCCCCAGCTCTTGGATATGCCCCAGCACATGGATACTGTCCCCCAGCTCATGGATATGCCCCAGCACATGGATACTGTCCTCCAGCTCATGGATATGCCCCCCAGCTTATGGATATGCCCCAGCACATGGATACTGTCCCCCAGCTCATGGATATGCCCCCCAGTTTATGGATATGCCCCAGCTTATGGATATGCCCCAGCTCATGGATACTGTCCCCCAGCTCATGGATAATGCCCCAGCTCATGGATATTGCCCCAGCACATGGATTTGCCCCAGCTCGCTCATGGATGTGCCCCAGCTCGCTCATGGATGTGCCCCAGCTCGCTCATGGATGTGCCCCAGCACAGACGAGATCGCGGTCACGTGGCTCCCCCAGGCGAGTGCCCAAGCTTCCTGCCGCCGGACGCACGCTCAGAGGGAGCCTAACGCGGCGGCGACAGGTGAGCTGAGGCATATCATGGGGCATTCGCTCCATAAGACGCACCCATTTTTCCCCCCACTTTTTGGGGGGAGAAAAGTGCGTCTTATGGAGCAAAAAATACGGTACTTGAAAATGAGAGAAATCTCAATGTATCCTTCCTGGTAAAATCCTTTCTTCAAAAAATAAAATTGATTTGTAACCAATATAGTCCATAATCACAATATATAAGGTTGAATAGTTACATAGTTACATAGTAGTTACATAGTTATATAGGCTGAAAAAAGACATGCGTCCATCGGGTTCAGCCTCTCCCACATAACCTACTGCTGTTGATCCAAAAGAAGGCAAAAAACCCAGTCTGAATGCTTGCCAATATGCAACATACTGGGAAAAAATTCCTTCTTGACCCCAGAATGGCAGTCAGATTTCTCCTTGGATCAAGAAGCTTTTACCCACATATTAAATATTATAACCCTTAATATTCTGTGTCTGCAGGAAGTCATCCAGTCGTTTTTTAAAAGTCTGTACAGACTCTGACCCAACCACCTCAACAGGCAGAGAATTCCACAGCTTTATTGTTCTCACCGTAAAATAACCCTTCCTATGCTTTAACCTAAATTTTCTTTCTTCCAGTCTAAATGGATGACCCCTTGTCCTATGTATAGTCCTGTTAATGAATAGGCTATCAGACAATGGTTGATAATGGCCCCGTATATATTTATATAAGGTTATCAGATCCCCTCTAAGGCGCCTTTTCTCTAAACTAAACAGGTTTAAGCTTGTTAGTCTTTCCTCATAACTTAACCCTTCCATCCCCCTTATTAATTTAGTTGCCCGTCTCTGCACTTTTTCTAGCGATATAATATCTTTTTTTAAGACAGGTGCCCAAAATTGCACGGCATATTCAAGGTGCGGCCTGACCATTGATTTATACAGAGGCAAAATTATGTTTTCATCCCGTGAGTGAACTCCCCTTTTAATGCATGCCAGTACTTTGCTGGCCTTGGCGGCTGCTGTTTGACATTGCACATTGTTACTTAGTTTGAAGTCTATGATTATTCCCAAATCCTTCTCCTGCTTGGATTTCCCTAACTCCGTACCATTTAGGGTATACATTGCTTGTGTGTTCTTCACTCCAAAGTGCATAACTTTACATTTATCTAGATTAAATTTCATCTGCCATTTAAGTGCCCAGTCCCCCAATCTATCTAAATCCCTCTGCAGCGAAGTAACATCCTGCTCACATTGTATTACTTTTCCTAGCTTTGTGTCATCTGCAAACACTGATACATGACTTTCAATGCCTATCTCAAGGTCATTTATAAATAAATTGAATAGTATTGGTCCTATAACAGACCCCTGAGGGACACCACTTACCACTGGTGTCCATCTTGAAAATGTACCATTTATGACCACTCTCTGTACCCTATCTTTTAGCCAGTTTTCTATCCAAGAACAAGTATTTTCAGCGTGCATATAATTTCAGTTGTCAAACGTGATTATGTTACAGAGTGATACATAAAGAACTGTAGTATATGGACTATTATGGTGGTTGAACGAGTTAAAAATCATATCCTCCAGAGCCTTATCAATCCTGGGTAATCAGGCCTCAGGCCAAGTAGAGAGTGGCATACCCCTTCTTTTGATCACCATAATCATGTCATCATGACATTTATTTGAAGCATGGGAAGTGTCATTAAAAATTACATATAGGGTTAGATGGTAATTGTGTACAGAGATTTTTATTGCAAAATAGTTACAATATTAAAATAAAGTATTAATATTAAATATTAATATAAAAATAAAGTAAATTTTCTCATCTTTCATTTTTCACTTATTCATGTATCCTTTACAGAAATACTGCTGGATTGAAAGGTTCTAAACTCTAGATAGTGTATCTTGTCTTGTAAAATTTCACACGGGGTCCGAATTATTAGCTTACAGCCAGAAAATGCCTTTGTTTTGAATACAATAAATGTGATAAAGATAGATAATTAAAAATGGTCAGATCTCTGCTTATATGGATTTGTAGTGATCATAATGAGATCATTAACTAAGCAGCTTCCAAAAATAGCAACGGAATATAAAAATAATATCTGTGTGTGGCTTAATGCCTGTATGGAAATTACAGTAACACCTCGCATCGTTACAGAGTTTTTCAGCCACTGTAATCACTGGAATTTTAACCCTACACAGTAGTTAGTAATCTCATATCTCTCCTTCAGTTCTATCCTCTCCCTGACTGTTGGAATTCAGCAGTAAAGTTTGTTGAACTTTTTGTTACAGTGAGAGAGGATGCTGCTCCTCTTTACAGTAATACAGGGAGTGAGCTCTCACTGGGAATTTTGTTTCTCCAAAGGCTTTACACTATTATTCCATTAGAAAGGGAAGACTATGGGCTAAACTGCAATCTTCATGCAAACGTTTGCGCCGGCGCAAAAAAACATTAACGCGAGGGGTAAAACCATTTGCGCCGAATGCCGTATTACATAGTCAGCGCAACAAAAGTGCGCAATCGTCTACCGCGGGTGAACCTGCGTGAATGCTGCGCGAGCTTACTATACGTTGCGGGTCCTATACTTAACATTGTGAGCGCAAATGCGTATGTGCGCTGGTATGCGGATGGTATTACAATCTATTGCGCGGTAATTACCGCATAGCCTTTGCGAGCATAATTTTAGCAACTCCTAAAAGCTGGTGTTAATGGCAAATCTGAATGACCTGGCCGAACCCAAATACACCAGCCCAAAAAAAATACAGCAAAGTATAGGTACACATTCTACACATACCAAACCAATAAAATGAGAAGTTGTGTGTGCATTTACTATTGCTGCAGCATATATGCTCAGATTGACTTTGGCAGACACAATTTCTTAATGTGAGATAATTGTGGTTCTTAATTCTGATTGGCTGAATCGCGTGAAAAAAACTGCGCACACTGTTTTTTGTGCGTGATGCTACTGTGCGAGCAGTTGGACACGTCCTGTTTGGGCGCGTTATTGACCGGCGGATGAAAAGACGCGCGAGGATTGTAATTCCAGCGGTGATTTGCGCAGAAAAAGTTTAACGCTTGGCACACAAATTTACGCTTTGCGCAAGGGTTTTTGCGCGAAGATTGTAATTTAGCTCCATGAGTATTATATGCTAACTTTTGGTATTTATTGTATCACAATTTCAAAATCAAGTTTATACATTTTTGGTAGTGACGTGGTTAATAAATCCAGCATGGTTAAATAAGCATTTTAACAATTTAAAATATAGATAGTTTCTGCATCAAAGAACGTGAAGCCCTTAGTTGCGATCCTTGCTCACAGCAGGGAGTGGTTTCATTGAGGAGGATTGATATTAGCTTACAGCAATTGAGTCAACAGAGAACAAAGGAATATACAGGGTATTCAACTTATAATACCCTTAATTTGCACAACTTTATAAATATTTAAGGGGTTATTCAGAGAGCACTGAAATTTCAGTGCTCTCTACCTCGGTGCACTTCAGCACCCTTAATTCGTCGACATTCACAGCAGGGCCCCCGAAGTGCACTAAATGGACCAGAAGAACGTATCCTTAAACCGCCGCAAAGCCGCTGAATCGTTTCGAAAAACAGCCACAAACCTGCCGAACGCAGCTGCAAACCTGCCGAAAAAAAGCCTCCGATCCGCCGAATAGACCGCCGAATCGATCCTCAAACTGCCGCCGACCCACTGAACAGATTGCCGACCAGCCACCAGAAAAAGCTGCCCCGGCTGCCAAACAGAGGTAAAGCAAAACAAAAAAAACCCGCAACTTTTAAAATACGTTTTAAAAAAAAATAGTGCATGAAAATGCCTAGAAATAATATATATGGTCCTAAGAAAAACAATAAAAAGGTCTGTTACAGAAAAAAAAACCATTAAAAATATCATAAACAAAAATTTAGCCGAAAAATGCCTAAAATGTTTTTAAACATGAATTAATAAAGAGACTTTTCACTGCAAATCAAAAGAATAACTGGTTGAATAAATATTTTAGAAAACCAGGGAATTTTTTCGGCGTTGACACCTATGGGATATGCCAAACCAGGGAATTTTTTCGGCGTTGACACCTATGGGATATGCCTGCTTAAACCTGCTGAATGTAACCACCAAAAATCTGGGCATCTCGACAACTTTTCGGGGTTGTTCGGCGTTCTCTGTATAGATTAACCATTACTTCTCTATGGGGAATTTCACTGCCACCAAAGGTCACCGTATTTTACTGGCAATTCGACAATATTTGGTGAATCATCAGCTTTTTGAATAGTGGAATGGTCACGGAATTACACCGTACGGGGAAATTCACCATTCGGTGCAAGTCGGTGGCCAATTCCGTGCTCTTTGACTAACCCCTTCAACCCCTTCAATACCAAGTGATTTTCCAAAGAACCATTGTCAGAAACCAGTGTTTTTTTTGTCAAATCATTTTAAATTAATTTTAAAGTAGGAAATATTTGAGTTTATACTAATTGTATGTCTTACTGTAAATAACATATTGTTGGCCAGTAGATGGCGCCATCTATTGTCAAACTGAGTTAGAGGTTTGAGCGGCAGGTCTATTTTCTTCTATTTCTCCCTGCATCGGCTGCTAAAAGCCTGATATTTCAGAGCTTTGAGCAGCTGGTTTTACAGTTTTAGCTCTTTGGGCATTATGCCCACAGGGCTAAAACTTTGGGGGCACCTTCTGCAGCCCAAAAGCAAACGAAATTCGTTTGCAGCAAACTAAATTTCACTTGCTTTTGGGATGCAGATCAGCATCTCGATAACGGGACACCAGATGGTGAATTTGAAGTCCGAGATATCTCAATATCGGTAGTGAAGGGGTTAAAGAGAATCAGGATAGAATTTTTTTAGGGTACACTGAACACTATTTGAATAACCCTCTAAGGACTACGACAATAGGTTTAGGATAATAAACCTGATGATTTCAGAGTTGTGTCAGTGTTGTACCATTCTTGCATTCTGATGAGGCAGGATCAGCAACACAAGAATGAAATAAATCATGATTCTAATGATGATTAGGCCATGACACCATGTGATCATTATTTGTATCAGTACCTTACTGCCCAATCTTTTATTAGCTTGTATTTTGGCTGAATTATAATTTATGAGATGAGAAAGTTCATGGTAATAATGCTGACAGGCATCATCTTCACTGCAATATCTGTAAATGTCAAATTGTTCCGAAGACGGTATAAAAGACAATATAACAAAATAGCAAGTGGTTTCCAGATACAAAGAGCTGTAATCCGTTCAATATGTACTTGTTACAAGAATGTATAATGTGCTGAGAGTAAATTTCTGCTTGGAAGAAAGGCAATTTTTAACTGTAAATAGCATTGGCCCGACTCTGGATGAGTTGTTAACACTTTAGAATGAGCCGTTACCATTAGTGAGTGGAGCTGTACAAATTAGTCTCAATTTATTTCGTTACACCTGTGACGCAAGTCACTTTGGACTTGGGGTGCATGGACATGAAGGCATATTGTAGGGTGCAAGCCTCATAATCCATATTAGTTCATTGGCCTCTCTTGTGTGCAGATAGTTTGTGTAATCTGTTTTATGCAAAATTAAGGTCATTTCTGTTTATGGTCCTTGTCTATCGGTTATCTGTTGAGAGGATTAAACTCGCAGACTACCCTTGTCACAGGAATGTGTTGATATCTGTTTGTATTTGAGTTTGTTATATTGAGTTGGGTAATCTGCTTTATTAGACAAACACTGCACCATGGTCTGCTGTCTGTAATCTTATTTATCATCCCAATTACCATTGTTCTGCCTCGTTTAGAAATGTTACATAATGTTTAATTTAACTGTATGTACATAATCTAATTATGTTTCACATTCCAAGAAGCACAAGGAACAGAAACACTTGAATCCTTCAGAACATTTCCTAGAGGAGGTTTTCTGTATGTAAATGGTCCATGTGTGACTGTATAACTATATGTGTGTCTGTTCCTGATTAAAGAGAGTTCTATTCTGACCCTATATGCAGTCACAACTCATGATGTGGGTAGCTCCAGATCTACAGTCACGGCTTATTTCTGGGGGATGCTAGCAAGGCTCTCTATGTGTACCCGTCTTTAAGCTGCAGCTAAGGACTGGAGAAAGGCACGAGAGTCATGATGGGAACACGGGGGTCCAGCAAGGAGGCGGTATTGACAGATGTGACCCTGTCGGGGTACTGAAATCTGTTACAACACCTCAGCTTGCGGGGCAGGAAATGGTATGTTTACACTTACTATGCTTTGTATAGAAGGAGCAAATCTAGTGGGTGGTGGTAGTGAATAGCAAACTATTCTCAGTTGCAGGTGAAAAATATTGCACCCCTCCAAAACAAAGAGCAAAGTGATTTTACAACTGAATATGATGTAAAACTTTAAAAGGACACGCTACACACCCTGACCACTTCCATCCCCAACCTTCTGCCTGGTTTGTAAAAAATGTGTGAAGCAGAGTAGTTTTCTCCGCCCACACACATGCATCACATGGCTGCCGGGATTTTTATTTTCCCGACTGCCGGTCACCAAATCAGCCATCCGATTATGTCAGTATTCTCTGCAAGCTCACATCATTCTCTCTTAGAATGCCCGCAATAGCAAGTGTCCTCAGAGAACGCAGCCGATGGATTGGTTCTGCACATGTGTGCACCGCCCCAATCCACCACTCTGCACGAAAGTGCACAAGTTCTCCGAGTTGTGCAGTTTGCGCATTGTACGCACTGCAAGTTGTGTAGGTACACAAATTGCATAAAAAGATGCAGGAATTTCTCCATATTGCGAAGCCCTGAGCATGTGCTACTGAGGGAGAAAAGGTGAGAATTATCAGCTAAAATAATAATAAAAAACACCCATAAAAAGCATAACTGGGCAGATGCTGTCAGCAACATCCAATTATATAAGGGCATAAAAAAGGGGTTAAATTTTCATTAGAGTGCCCCTTTAAAAAAAATGAACATAATTAAATTTAGAACTCACCTGTCATCCCTCTGCAGAGGAGGGAATGATCCACTGGCTCCTCTCACTACGTAAATGTGGATACATAGCCCCATATTTCATTGTAGTAGAGTGACTGCATAATTGCAGTCTCTGAATCTTTTGGTTTACCATACGTGTATACGTTTAAAATGCTGTCACTCAAATTATGAGTTTTAAATGCTGATCATCATTAGGAAATTATGATATGGTGCCTTGTTTGTTAGGAGATAATATGCATGTATACTTTCTTAAAGATCCAATAATATCTGCAGTAACAATGAGTCTCTTGGTGAGGACTAATTGTAGGTAAGTGATGCTTACCACCATGCAGCTGTCACAGAAAGGCCTTTATTGAAAACAAACTGAATTGGGTGTTGTGTCACACTCTAATTTTACTGTCTAATGATGGCGGATTCTGTGTATGGCAACAGGAAATGGATAATCACCCCTTTGGCAAAACCATGAACACCTGCCAAGCGTAGACATGCGATGGATTTCACAGAATTTGCAGGAAACACAGTCCATCCAAGTGAGGATTATTTAAACTGAAAACAAGCTGAGCTCAATGATGAGAATCACCCAAATTGCTCCCATATATACTCGTAACGAAGTGAGAGGGAATGAAAAGAATGATAAAATTATGTGTAGGCTATGCAGGGAAATAGTTATCAGAAGTAACATTATCAGGGTTATTCAGAGAGCGGTGAAAAGCAGGAGAATGACTGGAGAATGGAAAATTCTAGGTCAAAATAGCCAAACCAGAAAAATCCTCCCATTCATCTCACTTTCCAAATCGGCTATTTTGACCTAGCATTTTCAATTCTCCAGTCATTCTCCTGCTTTTCACCTCTCTCTAAATAACCATGTATATCTAAATTATACTATGTAGGGTTTAAAACAGGAGGGGGTAGGAAATGGAGAGGATAAACATTTTCCATTAATGACTCGCCCCCACGCTCCCCCTCCTGTTTTAACCCCTTATTTTCTGGTAAAAGCTCACCAAAATCCAGCACTGGTCTCCCTCTTATCTCTCCCGGTAAGCATGTCATGTGACCACAGGAGGGGTGGCTCGACACTTTAGCCAATCCAGGGGCTCTCAAAGTAGGAAGGCCTTGATACCATTGCATGTGGCTAGTTCCCAAAGGTCTTCACACACTGGAATCTGAAGTTAGAGCTCACTGAGCTGAGGTTCTGGTCGGGACTAAGCCCCTGCATTTGGCTGGCTGAATCAGCCAAATGTAGCAGGGAGTTTACAGCAGTATAACCACTCAGATAAGGTTGAGTAGTTGCCCTGTCTAGAGTGTCCCTTTTATCCTCTGTTCATTTCATCCACATTAAATTGGTTTAATCTTTATATGAAACAAAATAAACAGTCAGGAGACGGCTACTGCACCCAGCAAACAAAACCTTTAATGTACTGTGGTTTGTAAGTCCTTGTTTTGCGTGCCCCTCATCTGATTCTATATTGCTAGGATCCAGCCATGAGGTTTTGTCATACAAACATTGATGGAAAATGAGATAGGTGGAAAATGGGCTACCATTTAGTTCCTTGGGCTGAGATACTTAGGGACATAAAGAAGTCCTGGATAGGGAAGATTGTGACTTGGCATGGTGAAAACCAGCGCTGCAATAAAGAGAAAAATAAGCAGATGCTGCAAATAAATTTAAATATATATATATATACAGTTGTGTTCAAAATTATTCAACCCCCAATGCTGTAAAGGGTTTTAGGGAATTTAGTGTACATTTGTAATTGTATTCAGAATGAAATCCTACAAGGACTTTTTAAAGAACCATATGCAACTAAAATGACATCAATTGGTTTTGTAATACAGTAGTAAATGTTTCTTTTGTGAATTCTTCATTGACACAATTATTCAACCCCTTAAAGACTACCACTCTGAAGAACAGAGGTTCATTCAAGTGTTTTCAATCAGGTATTGAAAACACCTATGGATGTGACGGAGCAGCAATAAAGCATAATAAGCACCAATTAGGCAGCTTTAAAATGACTGTGATACTTAGCTCCTTCTAGACATTTACTGGTGTGGTTACAAACATGGTGAAGTCAAGAGAATGGTCCAGGAAGACAAGAGAAGAGGTGATTACTCTTCACAGGAAGGGCAATGGCTATAAGAAGATTGCAAAGATGTTAAACATACTAAGAGAGACCATAGGAAGCATCATTCGCAAATTCAAGGCAAAGGACACTGTTGAAACGCTACCTGGTCGTGGCAGAAAGAAGATGCTGACTTCGACTGCTGTGCGCTACCTGAAGCGTAGAGTGGAGAAAAGTCCCCGTGTGACTGCTGAGGAACTGAGAAAAGATTTGTCAGATGTGGGTACTGAAGATTCAGCTCAGACAATACAGCGCACACTGCGTAATGAAGGCCTCCATGCCAGAACTCCCAGGCGCACCCGCTTGCTGTCTCCAAAGAATAAGAAGAGTCGACTGCAGTATGCCAAAAGTCATGTGGACAAACCACAGAAGTTTGGGATAGTGTTCTGTGGACTGATGAAACAAAATTACAACTGTTTGGGCCCATGGATCAACACTATGTTTGGAGGAGGAAGAACAAGGCCTATGAAGAAAAGAACACCTTGCCTACTGTGAAGAATGGCGGGGGGGTCAATCATGCTTTGGGGCTGTTTTGCTTCTGCAGGTACAGGGAAGCTTCAGCGTGTGCAAGGTACCATGAATTCTCTTCAGTACCAGGAGATATTGGATGACAATGTGATGCAGTCCGTCACAAACCTGAGGCTTGGGAGACGTTGGACCTTTCAACAGGACAATGATCCCAAGCATACCTCCAAGTCCACTAGAGCATGGTTGCAGATTAAAGGCTGGAACATTTTTTCCCAGGCGCACCCCCTTGCTGTCTCCAAAGAATAAGAAGAGTCGACTGCAGTTTGCCAAAAGTCATGTGGACAAACCACAGAAGTTTTGGGATAGTGTTCTGTGGACTGATGAAACAAAATTAGAACTGTTTGGGCCCATGGATCAACGCTGTGTTTGGAGGAGGAAGGACCTCGCTCTGTGTGCAACAAACTCACAGCAATCCATGACCTCTTCCTTTCAAACTCCTTCAACCTCCTAGCTTTAACTGAAACCTGGCTAACCCCCTCTGACACGGCCTCCGTTGCTGCTCTCTCACATGGCGGTCTACACTTGAGCCATACCACCAGACCGGGTGAGAGAAATGGTGGCGGGGTCGGACTCCTGCTCTCTCCCACCTGCACCTACCAGCATCTCCCTCCACCCCCATCCCTCTCCTTCTCCTCCTTCGAGACACACTGCATCCGCCTGTTCTCTCCTCTGGCTCTCAGGGTGGCAGTCATCTACCGCCTACCGGGACCAACCTCCCAGTTCTTTGACCACTTTGCTACCTGGCTTTCTCCCTTCCTGTCTTCTAATCTTCCATGCCTAATTCTCAGGGACTTCAACATTCCCATTGACGATCCTTCCGCCCCTGCTGCCTCCAAACTTCTTTCACTCACGTCCTCCCTTGGACTCACACAATCCTCCCTCCTCCCTACCCACCGCGATGGTCACGCTATTGACCTTGTCTTTTCCAACCTCTGCTCCATTTCTGAGTTCAAATGTCGCCCTTTCCCCATCTCTGACCACCACCTTCTCTCTTTCAACCTATCTGGACTTCCTAAACACCCTGCTCCCCCACCCCGCACACACACTCGCAGAAATCTACATGCTGTGGACCCCCATCAATTCTCCAACCTACTTCACCACCTCCCTCATACCTCATCCTTCACCTGCCCTGATGCTGCCACTAATCACTACAACACTACGCTTATCTCTGCTCTAGACACTCTTTCTCCTCTTCGACTCTGTAAGGCCCCACGCCACCAGCTTCAGCCCTGGCACACCCTCCAGACTTGCTACCTGCAAAAGATGCTCCCGCACCGCAGAGCGTGCCTGGAGGAAATCCCGCTCTGAAGCTGATTTTGTTCACTTCAAGTTTATTCTCCGGTCATACACCTCTGCCCTCCACTTGGCCAAACAATCCTTCTTCTCATCTCTTATATCTACGCTGTCCTCCAACCCTAAACGGCTCTGGTCCACCTTCACCTCTACCCACCTGCACCTCCCCCCACAGCTGCCTTCAGCGCTCAAGACCTGGCAGACTACTTCCTCAGTAAAACTCTAACTATCAGAAGCAACATCCCAAAACAAGATAGGTATCTGCCACCTCCACTCCCACAGGTCCCCTCTGCCACCCTCTGCCGCTTCCTCCCAGCCACTGAGGAGGAAGTCAATTCCTTATTGTCCTCCTCACATCGCACCACGTGCCCGCTCGACCCCATTCCCTCACATCTAATTCCTCCCCTCTCCTCCTCCCTCACCCCTGCTCTCACACACATCTTCAACCTATCTCTCTCCACTGGCTCCTTTCCATCCGCCTTCAAACACGCTCTAGTTACCCCTTTACTAAAGAAACCATCCCTAGATCCCAACTCTCCATCCAACTACCGCCCTGTATCCCTGCTTCCCTTCACATCAAAGCTCTTAGAAAAACTAGTCTTCAACCGCCTCTCCCTCTTCCTGTCCTCCAATTCCCTACTTGACCCCCTGCAATCTGGCTTCCGTCCCCTACACTCAACTGAAACTGCCCTCAAAGTCACCAACGACCTCCTAACTGCTAAAAAACACGGCCACTATTCTATTCTCATCCTGCTTGACCTCTCGGCTGCTTTTGACACTGTTGACCACCCCCTCCTTCTACAGACCCTCAACTCTCTGGGTCTCGGTGACACTGCACTTGCTTGGGTTGACTCCTATTTATCCAACAGGTCCTTCTGTGTGTCCTTTGCTGGTAACTCCTCCTCCTCATTGCCTCTATCTGTTGGTGTACCTCAAGGCTCTGTCCTTGGTCCTCTGCTCTTTTCCATCTACACCTCCTCCCTGGGCAAAATCATCAACAGCTTTGGCTTTAATTACCACCTCTACGCTGATGACACTCAGATCTACCTCTCTACCCCTGATCTCTCTCCCCCTGTCCTCTCAAAAGTCAGTGACTGTTTATCTCCTGGATGGCCTCCCACCACCTAAAGATCAACATGTCAAAGACTGAACTCCTACTTATTCCTCCCTCCAATGCCTCCCCACCTCCTGACTTCTCTATCATGGTGGAGGGTATCACCATCTCCCCATCAAACCAAGTTCGCTGCCTTGGAGTTACACTTGACTCTGCTCTTTCCTTCATCCCCCACATCAAGTCTCTTTCCTCCTCCTGCCGATACCAAACTGCGTAATATTTCCAGAATTCGGCCATTTCTTACCGCTGTCACCACAAAACAACTCATACACGCCCTGGTAATCTCCCGACTCGACTATTGCAGTAATCTCTTATCTGGCCTCCCTCTGTCCCGCCTCTCCCCCCTACAATCCATCCTGAACGCCTCCGCCAGGCTAATTCACCTCACCCGCCGCTCTGTCTCTGCCGCTCCCTCTGCGAGACCCTTCACTGGCTCCCCATCCACTGCAGAATTAAGTTCAAAATCCTTATCCTTACCTACAAAACCCTCACTAACTCAGCTCCCCACTACCTGTCCTCACTAATCACCAAATACACCCCAGCCCGCTCCCTAAGGTCAAACAGTGACCTGCGCCTAGCTTCTCCCCGCATCACCTCTTCCCATGATAGACTGCAGGATTTCTCACGCACAGCCCCCACTCTATGGAACGCTCTCCCTCGTACTGTCAGACTTTCCCCTAACTTCTCTTCCTTCAAACGCTCCCTGAAAACATTCCTATTTAGGGAAGCCTACCACCCAACTCACTGACGCAACCATCAATCACTCTCACCTTACAGTCCTCTCCTCCTGTTTCCAACCCCAACCCTCCCAGATTGTGAGTTCCTATGGGAATAGGGCCCTCATCTCCTCCTGTACTGTTTGTCAAATGTTGTTCAATGTATTGTAACCCTGTCTATACTGTGCTTATTGTACAGCGCTGCGGAATATGCTGGCGCTTTATAAATAAAGAATAATAATAATAATAACAAGGCCTATGAAGAAAAGAACACCTTGCCTACTGTGAAGCATGGGGGGGGGGGGTCAATCATGCTTTGGGGCAGTTTTGCTTCTGCAGGTTCAGGGAAGCTTCAGCGTGTGCAAGGTACCATGAATTCTCTTCAGTACCAGGAGATATTGGATGACAATGTGATGCAGTCCGTCACAAACCTGAGGCTTGGGAGACGTTGGACCTTTCAACAGGACAATGATCCCAAGCATAACTCCAAGTCCACTAGAGCATGGTTGCAGATTAAAGGCTGGAACATTTTGGAGTGGCCATCGCAGTCACCTGACTTAAATCCGATTGAGAACCTCTGGTGGGACTTAAAGAAAGCAGTTGCAGTGCGCAAGCCTAAGAATGTGACTGAACTGGAGGCTTTTGCCCATGACGAATGGGCGAAGATACCCGTAGATCGCTGCAATACACTTGTGTCAAGCTATGCTTCACGTTTAAAAGCTGTTATAACTGTAAAAGGATGTTGTACTAAGTACTAAGATTGAATGTCACTTGGGGGTTGAATAAAACTGATAATGATGTGAGCACAGAAAAGACATTTGTGGTTATTTCATTATAAATGTTATGTTATATTTGTCTGACCTACACGTGCCTCTTTGATTTAATTGTAAGCAAGATGACTGAATGATCAAAATCAATGTCAAACTGGCCAAAACACTCAATTTCAGTGGGGGTTGAATAATTTTGAACACAACTGTATATATATATACACACACTTGTATTATTGCAGAAGCCATTTGCACATCACAGCAATTCAAAGAACTGCATCCAAGAGCTCCTGTGGTACATTCCCCATATGCAGCAAGGAACTCTGGGTAGGACATGCTAATAACATCTGTCTCACGTTTATGCATCCTGGGTCTGTTATTATACAGAACCCTTAAAATCAATGCCTCGCCATACTAGATGGCTCTTTTTTTTAGCAGAGATAAGGTTATGCTAAAAAAAAGCCATCTAGTATGGCGAAGCATTGATTTAAGGGTTCTGTACAATAACAGACCCAGGATGCATAAAAGTGAGACAGATGTAATTTGCATATCCTACCCAGAGTTCCTTACTGCATATGGGGAAAGTAGCACAGGAGCTCTTGGATGCAGTTCTTTGAATTGCTGTAACGTGCAAATGGCTTCTGCAATAATACACGTAATTAATTATTGCTTGGAGGCTTTTTATCTCACTTTTTGTCCTTCACCACAACCTTTGTAAGCACTATATATATATATATATACACATATACACACATTCTATTGTGGTGAAGGAGGTAAAAAAATGGAACATGTACAGTATACCTCTACTTCTTTGCAATTATGTGCTATAGAGCATATGCACTCTCACCCACATCTGTTTCCATACATTCATATAATTACGTATAAAACATATATTACCCTTTTGAAATCCATAAAAATAAAAACGGATTTTGTCTCTCCATTCTCTTGCTTTTTACCTCAGTAAGATGGAAATGGCGACATGAAGCTGGTAATTAAAGCAGCGTGTGCCTTTCCAACTAGCTGTACGATATCTCTTGGATTGAACTTCTAACCTGACATAAATATATTGCATATTGTAACCTGTTTCTCCTGATTATTAACCTTCAGCATGGCAACCTATAAATCATCCCTGAAACAGCTGGCGTTCAGCATTGCCCCAAAGGTGTATGATTCTGATCGTTTTATATATATATCTTGGTATGCAGACATGAAAAATGCATTGAAGAGTGCGCTACTGTAGGACTCATTGTAATGAATTTTCACTAAAACATAGATCATGCTTAAAACTGGTGTCTGCTTATTATAATTCAGCCATTTATATTTCCCCGGAATTACCTTGTCTAACTCAACTATTTTTTTCTCGGCACTAGGCAGAAAGTATGATTAGAGCGATCAGCTATAGGCATCATCTCATTTTAAATATTCTTCTTCTGGAATCCATGGAACCGACTGATTAAACATCTATCTTCATTCAGGAAAAAGGACCTTCACTAGATAGAAGGCTTTGGATTTTCTTAACTCTTTCTGCCCACTAAAATTCTCTCAATGATCCAGGAATCTCAGTCATATCATGGAAACGGTTACCAATTAATATTGAATAAAATAACACGCATTCCACAAAGATCTCAAAAGAAGACCAAAACAAGACACGTGGAAAGAATGGGTTTTTAGTGGCCATATTTTCCATTTTCTCCAGAGGCAAAATCTTCTCCATTGAGCCTCAAGGGACAGAGTGAATAAAACATCATGAGTGGATATTTAACCTGTTGTGCAAATCACCATGGGGTCTTTATTAGAGGAATAAGAATTGCTCTAGTGACAGAAAAGTCTCATTTGTTTGGACTTACAGTCATTTGGTTTGACTTTTTTTAACTCTTGAGCTTATTTACCTGGTACTTTTATGCTTTGGTGTGTTTTCACTGTTTTGTTTGCCTTGCAGATAGGGTGAACCATCTCCTTAAATTAATGAGGACCCATTACACAATACCCACCTCCCATACTTTAATATGGAAGTCATGGACATTTGAGACATCTCCAAATTCAAGAATAGGGATGTGGAAGGACTGAATTATGATGGACAATTGTTGGGTACATTCAATTTCACCTTAAAGGGATACTCTAGGCAACATGACCACCTAAGCTTTTTTAGGTGGTCATGATGCCCTGAATATGCCCTTGCCTTTCCCCCTCCCTCCGCTCAGCCAATCGGCTAAAACAGCTGAGAGAGGCGGAGGACTTTACTCCGCCCTCCCAGCTGTCAGTCAGCAGAGCGGGATTCGTATTTCCCGCTTCTGCCGACTATTGCCGAGTAGGAGACGTCATCGCGCTTTCAGCGCGATGACGTCTCCAACTCCCCGCAGTAGCTGGCGGGAGCGAGCCGCTAGCATAGTCTGCGATTGGGATTAGTGTTGCGTGCATCCTCTTGCGCGTAACAGTAATCAAAGAAGAAGAGGAAGCCTGCTGATTGGCTGGCTTACGTGTGAGGCGCGCATGTGCGCTTCTCACGTAAACCATTAGCCAAGTTACAGATTTACAAGGACGGGAGCGGAAGAGGAGGGAGGTGAGTATAAAAAAAAAAAGACGCCGCTGGAAACCAGTGGATTTTAGGGTAAGTATTACAGTAAAGTAAAAAAAAAAATCCCTACCTAGTTATTGAGTTACTAGGTATATGTTAATGTAAAAAAACGGGGAGGGGGGACTTTTTGCTTAGAGTGTCCCTTTTAAATGATTCTAAAAGATGAAATTGAGCAATTACTTTGAGAGCCCCAGCTTGGAGAGGTGGTTGAGGTCTCCAACTAGATTGAAAGAAGTCTTTATGGGTCAAGTAAGAGTCTGAGAAGTCACCACCTCCGGGTCCTTTCCATGCAGCTATTAACGAACACACTGGATACACGTAGAGTAGGGATCTCAAACTCTCACCCCCCGGATGTTTCTGAACTCCACCTCTCATGATTCTCTGGCCATTTATTGCATTCAAAGAAATCTGGGATTTATAATCAATAAATATCTTGGGAGGGGGGGGCGATAAACATCCCAGAGTTTGAGATCCCCGATGTAGAAGCTATGATCACACGTCATACCAACCTGGAGCAGTGCCATCAATTCTGCTGATTTTAAAATCTGATTGGATGAGATGCATCCGTGTATGTATAAAGGAGCAATAATGAACAGAAATGTCTTTCCCCATTACTTTGCATTATGTGGTATTTCTATAGCCCCATCATATTCCACTTTACAATTGGGAAGATATAAACACCTCTTTTGTACAGACAATACAAAAGCAAGATGGAAAGCACACTGTTAAACCAATACTTAAACCAGGAGTTGTGATCCATGAGCTCTATTAACACCTGTGTGATGCCTATAGAATAACAAACAAGTAACTGAATAGGAAAGAAATATATGTAGTGTAGTATATTCCCAATAAAACAAATGGTAGGTAGCATGGACTGAAAGAAACTCTACTGGTTAAGAATATGTATCAGGCTCCGGCTAGTATGAGCCTTTCCTCTTAACTGATGACAACAAAACACATTTGGCAGCTATGAATAAGAGATGGATACCCTTATATGATATTTTATAAAAAAATATAATGACACAGCATCACATTTGAAGATGATAAAGGTATATGCAGGTATGTGTTGACTATAAAAGGACTTTGCTACAAAGACACAGCCTATGTGGGACAAATAAGTTGATATCTCCTGAGGTAATCTGTGGCCACATATTGTAGGGAATGCATTACAGAATGTAACTGTAACTAGTGGCTGGAGTTGATAATGTTATGGCGCCAACAAAGTTTTTTGAGTCTTCCCAGCCACAAAATGGCGGTTGTGCTTGGTTTATCAAATGTTGCTCCCGCCCATACGATTATTAGGGACATGGTCACAGATGCTTTCTCAGAGAATCTGTGAATCTTTAACATGGTGAATGTAATTGAAGTTTGATCCCTCTTATCTTGTGACATATAGGGCCTGGCCCACAAGACTGGGCCCCTTAAAAAAGATAGATTGCCCCTGTCATAACTAATGTCTTTCATAGTTAATGTACATTTTGTTGTTCATCACACAGTGTGTGCTTGTGCTTGTGTGTGTGTGTCAACCGTGGGTTATGAAGCACCTGGATGCAATGTGAGGTGTTTCTTTTGGCAATACATACCTTCCCAAAATCCTTGAACAGGTCTATTCACTAAAGAGGTTATTCAAAGAGCACCAAAATTCCACCAATATTTAGCGAATTGGCAGCTTTCGAATAGCTGAGTGGCTCCGAAATTGCACCAGTTTGGTGCAATTTCAGGGCCAGTTTGGTTCTCCTTGAATAACCCTGTAGGGTGAAGTCAATAGAACTGGCAGGAGAAGTGAAAAATCTAGGTCAAAATTGTCAAACCAGAAAAATTCTCCCATTTATCCGAAAATTCGTATTGATCCGAAACACTGCAAAAAACGCTGAACGTACACAACGATCTGCCGCAAATCTGCCGAACACATCCAAAAAAAGCCCACAATCCGCCAAACACAGCACTGACCAGCCATCGGAAAAAGCCTATCAGGGTTATCCAAAGAGATCCGAATTGCTTGAGAAAGGTAACCGAACGCTGAAAATCAGCGTTCGGTTACCTTTCCTGACCATTCGGCTATCCAGAGAGCAGGCAATTCGCCAAATACTGGCGAATTGCCTGCACATACGGTGCCTGTTCGGTGCCTGTTCGAGGGCAGTGAAATCCCCATGAAAAAGCACTGCTTCGTCTATTCAGAGAACACAAACCAGCAGTGAAAGGTTCCCCTAATGCCCTGCCATTCAGGGGTTTAATTCGGCAAATTTATTCAGGAGAATCCCATAGGCTTCAATGTTAAAAATATTCCCGTTTTAATTCAATATCTAATAAACCGTTCATTCTAAAATTCTGCAGCAAAAAGTCTCTTTATTTATAGATTTTTTAGGATACTTTAAGCATTTTTCTGATTTTTTTTTTTTTTTATTAAAAGCCCGATTTTTTTTTTATTTTTTTTTCAGTTTACTTATTTTTTTTGTAACAGCCCTCTTTATTATCATTCCCTGGACCTCCTGTGAAAATTTCAGACATTTTCGCTCAGTAGTTTCTTTGCAAACAGCGTTTCTTTTTCCCAGATTCATACAAATGGTTTTTCTAATTTATTCACTGCCTCCTCTACGTCACAGCTGCTTCGGCTCTGTGTGATTCGGCTCCTGTTCGGCTCCTGTTCCTCTTTTTCAAAGGTTAATCCAGATGTTTTTGCTTGTTTTCAGCGTGCATTCGGTAAGTTTTCGTCGGGTTTTCGGCAGCTTTTCCCTGCAATTCGGGGACCCTGTGGTGTTTGCTGAATACACCGCAGGGTCACCGAAATGCAATCGGCAAAAGGAACCGAATTGAAGAGAACGAAAAGTCACTGAACGTGCGGTGACTTTTCGAATCTCTTTGGATAACCCTGTATATGCTGATGAACGGGGTAAAAAAAAAATAAATAAACGATTGAAAGTGTCAAATTTTAAACACTGCAAAAAAACTACTGGATGCAAATGTCTGGAATTAACATATAAGGTCCTATGAATAATATTAAAAAGGTCTGTTACAGAAAACAAAAACGCTATTTAAAAAAAAATCCCTAAAAAAAATTTGGTACAAAAATCCTGGAAAATGCTTAAAAAAACCCCTAAAAAATAAATAAATAAAGAGACTTTTTGCTGCAGATTAAAAGAATAAACGCTTTAATAGATATTGCAAAAAACGGGAATATTTTTTCATTGAAACCTATGGGATTCGCCTGATTAAACCATCGAACAGCAGGGCATTTCACTGACAATTCTCTGCTGTTCGGTGTTCTCTGAACATATCATCCATTGCTTCTCTATGGGGATTTCTATGCTGTCGTATTTTGCTGGAAATTCACCAAAAGTTGGCAAACTGCCTTTGTGAAAAGCCGACTGGCCACGAAATTGCACCTTTATGGAAATTCACGGTTCGGTGCAATTTCAGGGCCAGATCGTCTCTCTCTGAATAACCATGTAAGGCTGTGGGGGAGGGGGGAATAAACCCAGTAACCTTAACCGAGTACGTTCTTAATGTAACTACACAAAATGTAATTTTAATAAAGTTCGTACCAGATCCAATGTTACTTCTGTCACAGGGCCCACTAAAAAAAGGCAGTTTGTTGAATAATCTTATATTGCAAGACGTAAGAAAAGGTCAACAAGACCAAAAACGTTTCTTGGTGTCTGGAATGAGTAAGAATGCATCGGGTAGAGTAGAAGTGTTTAGAACATTTTTAGAACAGACAGTTTAAAGGGACACTACCACTTACATAAGCTGTAACTAGATTACTTGTGCATAACAAACAAAACACATTATAAAACACATGCTGCTGGGTTTGTTCTTTGTTTGAAGTAATTATACAGTATGAAATTTTGTGGATTGTTCCCATGATACAACATTTACCAAAATCTTATTCCTAAATGTTACTTTATAACTGTGCTATAGGATAAAGCAGTAGTGAAGAGGCAATGTGGTGAGGGTGGGAATGGTTAGCTAAGGCTGCAGGGGGTCTATTGTGTTGCATAGGCTTCCCAAGGTAAGACATGGCAGCTGCATGATATCTGATAGTGGGCTTAAAACACGTTAATCTACCCGTTGGCGAAGTCATTTGCATATATCCCACACCATGCATTTCCCAATGTGTCGGTTTTCTGGACTTCTGACCAATTCACTCCATTCTATGCCCAATGCCCCACAGTGAAGATCAAGTGATGTATCGATACTATGGAGGGGGAAGGCAGTTTACAACACAAAATATCACATAATGGATGCACACAGTGACATATATCGAATAAAATATTTTTTCTCATACACATGAGAAAAAAAGTAAATGTAAGATATTAGCAACATAAAATAAACAAATGAAGAACATTTTGGGCAATATTATATTCTTAACGTTAGCGTTCAGCTGTGTGAGCATTAATGTTAGGTTAAGTGGCCCTAGCTCAGGCTGCCCATATTACAATCCGAACCCGTTAATGCATCAGGGATTACACTTTTCAGCGCAAGCTTACTGTATTTTGTGCTCCCTATACTTAACATGGGGAGCGTTGAGAGTTAGTTAGCTTTAGGATTACAAAGTCCTAACGCTAATTACGGCCTGCTACCAAAAGGTTACCCACAGCTAGGAGCTAGTGCTAACGGAATTCACTTCTGCAGAATCATTTAGCACCAGCTGGAACCCCCAAAAATCAGATACTCAACTCTCATCCCGCAGTGAGAACAGCTGCCTGATCCGCCACTTCTGGTTGCCAGGAGCAGAGTGAGACTGGGGAAGAAAAAGTCCCCAGTCTCACTCTGCGGCACTGCACAATCCCGCGAGACGCAACATCCTGCAGGTCATGTGACCTGGCAGCACAAGCCTCCAGGGAGTCCTATGTACTCCCGGAGCAGATACACCGGTGATGCGTTAGCGTTGCCTTGAGTATCCAAGGGCTTAGAGTTGCATTCCGGGCCAGGCTGCTGAATCAGCGCCTACCTAGTATTATGGAGTTAAAACGGGGATGCTAGGGGGAAACCTGCAGGCGCAGGTTTTCCGCCTTAGCGTTCCTGTTTTCGCAGGCAGTATGCAATACAGCCCTTCATTTTTATGTGGTAGCGTCCCCTGAATCTGAATGTGAAAGTTTGAAAGTCAGGGGTAACATAGGAAAGCATGCAATCTGTGTCACGAAAGAGAAAAGTAAACATTCAGGTAGATTGCACGAGACAGGCATTTGTGAGAAAATTTAAAAACAAGACATCCCCCCAAAAGAAGTACCATTCATGAGACATTGTCATTATTTCATTATTCAAAACACAAACTCTCTCCTTCATTTTATTTTATATAGTCTGTGTGGGAATAAATGTCAACGGATTAATACAATATGCTAATATCTGAGGCATGTCCTTTCAAAGCAAGGTAGAAACGGTAACCTTTGAACCGTTAATCTACCAGTCAATGGAAAGCAGACCTGGGGTCATTTGGAAAACTAAAATGAAGTAGCAATAAAGAGCAGATCAATACAGTGAGATCTTACTTAAATGATGCATAATAAGAGGAAGATGAACGCTATTCTCAGCCCTACAAAACTGGCAAAACTGGCCTGTTTCTGTACAAACTTGTCTTAGAAAAACTTTTGTATATTTGGATAAGATCTTTTACCTACTGTATCTGTCACTACTCCCTTTTCAATTACCTCTTTTTACACTGAACCCAAATTAAAGAGGCCTGGTGGGACACTTGGATATCCTGCAATCATGCAATTTAGGTGATATCATATGCATGTGAGAAATGACATCATTGCATGTCATGTCATCATCGCATCACAGCAACTACCTAATGATTTTCACCAACATAATGCCACCTGTCTCTCTCTCTTTTACATTAATTTCCTCCCGATCGGGAGGGAGAGGGGTACCCATCCTTTCAGGCGCTATTCCGACTTTGCCAGGGGAAGTCTGAAACTGGCGTCATCGCATTCGTTGTGATGAAGTCTGTGCGCCGGGAGGGGGTATAAAAAGCAGGGTCTGTCTTCATGGAAGTGAGACCACCACTGGACTCCAGAGGGAGAGGTGATATTGCAAGGGAGAGCCCACTTAGTGGATGATGTGTGGGGAATTATTATAATTCAATATAGTATTTCCTTTTATGAACTGATGAGTGAGGGGTCAATAGCAACGTAGGTCAATGTGGCCGAAGGACTGAACAAGTAATGTCTATACCTCAAGACCCAAGGATATTTCCTTTATTGAAGGCCTGAAACAACTCAGGTGGAGGGCCCTTAAGTTGCCCCTGATGCCAGCACGCTAGGAGAATTTTCTTGGGTAGCAGTTAGTGCGAGAGGATGAGGGGGCAGGGCCGAGGGAGCAGTTAAAAGGCGCACGTGCAGTGGCTCTGCGTGCCTTTTTTCCTGAGGTAACCTGGAAAGAAGCATCCCCACCCTTCCTCCCTTTATTGTTGGGATTATGTTGGGGTTGTTTTTGGGTAATTATGGGTTTTTATTTTCCCCTTCGTCACAGCGGGGGTTGGTAGGCAGTGCTGAGGTAAGGTTCTTGGTATAAGGTGGAATTTTCAGATTAGAAGGAAGGGAGATGGGAATGGAGTTAAGTTGGGTTTTGGTTTAGGAGCGGTATAGTCGAGATGTGGAGAACTCTTTCAGCACTGTCTTCATTTTATTGCTTTAAAGGTTCTATATTATTTTATATTTGGTGGAGTTTGTAGCTATGGGCGATAATAAATAATATATCATTCCACAGTACAAGGTGGTCGTTGTTATTAATGTGTCATGCGTCCTTTTTCTCCTTGTGGGCGACCGGTCATCAGTGAGCGACTTATTCAATCTACTAACATTCTCACTGTATGAGGGAATAACATGTCGTCTAAAATCTCTCCAGCTGCCTAGCGGGCAATTGCATCGGAATGGCAGAAGATGGATACTCCCTCAATGGAGTATGAAGACTATGCATTAACCCCTTCACTGCTGAGCCATTTCACCTCTCTGTGATGAGCTCATTTTGACCGTTTTTGCTCATCATGTTTAAACGCAATTTGAAGTCACGTATTATTATACGACCCATACAATTTATATATCCTTATTTTCAGCAGACTCAGCAGATTCAGAATACATCATTATTATATGCTTACGTCGTGTCCTGTCAAAATGCTATAACAAAAAAAAAGTGAATTACCATTAAAATTTCAATCATCTACAGCGAGTAAAATGATTTTTTTCACATTTTATCATCCGAGCCTTTGCGGTTATATATTCTATAGGGGATGCTTGTTAAAAAAATTAGAACTGGGAACCCATTACTATATTTTTCTGAGAAATTACGTGATTTTAGCTAAAACCGAAAAAAAGATTGTTAGTGCAGCATCATTGTTCACATTATAATTGAAATGTGAACAATAGTGTTGCTTTAGTAAAAAAACAAAAAGAGGTTTTTATTTTTTTGATTTTTTTAAATTTTCTTATTATTATTTTTAACATGCGCTGGCCTTTCCAATGATACCAATCATGACCCTCTAGCTGCCACCGATCAAAAGGATTCAAAGGACCCCCCTATCCCAGCATTGGGTTTCCATAGGAAAATCCTCTTGGCAGCTAGGGGTTAATTCTCACACTGATGTCATTGCACAATGCGCAATGATGTCTGTGGGATGGGAGAGGTCCAAAGGCTTGGCTGACATCCAAGCTGTCAGCCACCTCCAGGAGAGGCGCACGATATGGCGCCAATCGAGATCCAGCACATATGGGATTAAAGGCAGGCATCGCTGCAAAGGGCAGACTGTGCCCTTCCCAGCAGTACCTGCTTTTTTTCTGTGGCAGCTAGCGGTGGGGAGGGAGAGGGGATTGGCACCTCAAGGGTTAATGAAAGGCAGCGCTGGAAAGGTCACACTGTGACATTTCCAGTGCTGCCTCTCTTTTACTTTAATCGCCTCCCGTTTTGGAGGGAGAGGGGTCCAAAGGACCCCCCTTTTCAAGCATTCTTCCAGCTTTGCCGGGGGGCGCCCGAAACTTACATCATCGCGCTTATCGCGATGACCTCAGTGTTCTGGGAGGGGGTATAAAAGCGGGGTCTGATTTCCAGGAAGTCAGACCACTGTGGGACCCAAGAGTGAGAGGTTAGTATATGGAAGAGAGAGCTCCCATAGTGGAAAACGTGTGGGGAACGTCCTCTGCATATAGCGGGGTCGGGAAATCCCCATGACATTCCCCACATGTCTTTCGCAGTGAAGGGGTTAAATATGCGTTATTTCCTAGCTCTAACCTTTCTGTCATTAGGTGGTATTTTTGAAAGTTTCAAAAATGAAGAAGAATGTAAAAGAACAGGAGGAGGTTCTAGAATATTTTGAAAGGATTGGGAGAACAAAAAAGAAAGGGCACAGAAAGCGGATTTTTACCAATTAGATTACTACTAACCTGTTACACAAAATTGCCAAAGATTAAAGTCAACGTTTTTCTGAGAAAGTTTTAGCATTGTGGGATGATGCCTGAACGGCTAACACTTTTTAAAACCAGCTGGAAAATCTCTCTCTAATGGACTTTTCCCTAGCTAATTCTGCATGGACCTCAGACCTGCAGTAACTCCATTTGGCCAGCAGATGGTGAAATTTGCCTGCTAAACAGGTTACTGCAGTAAAAAACACAATGGCAATATTCCAAAATATTTCCTACAGTATAATTATATCAAATGATTTTTCAAAGAACCACTGGTTCCTGACATAGGTTTTTTTTGGAAAATCACTTTGTTGTGAAGGGGTTAATATGAGGGATACTGCATATATTGTATTTTATACTGTAATGTGTGAAAAGGATTTTCGTTCCTGGAGATATTTGAAGCCAATGTGATCCATTTTTTATTATTTGGAAATGGTTTAAAAAAAAATCTAATTTTTTATATCATCTTAAATATAACTATGTACTCTTGTAACCTGTGTCAAACTGGTTGCACTTGATTTTTGATTTTTTTATAGTGTTTCATTTAATCAAACCAGGAGAAGATTAGTATGTTGAGTATTAAAAAAAATAACAATGGGGGTTATTCAGAGAGATCCGAAATGGGGCCGAAATGTAACCGGACACTGAATTTCAGCGAACAGGGACATTTTGGGGCCAATCGGTTACTCAGAGAGCAGCCAGTTTGTCAAATTCTGGCGAATTGCCTGCACTTATGGTGCCCGTTCGACGGCAGTGAGATCCCCCATAGAGAAGCAATGGTTTGTCTATTCAGAGACACCAAACAGCAGGGAAAAGTTGCCGAAATGCCCTGCTGTTCGGTGGTTTCATTCCACAGGTTTATTCGGGAGAATCCCATAGGCTTCGATGTTAAAAATATTCCCGTTTTAATCCAATATCTAATAAACCGTTTATTATTTTATTCTGCAGTAAAAAGCCTCTTTATTTCTAGATTTTTTAGGATCTTTTAGGCATTTTTCTGGATTTTTTTAAAAAAATTCATTTTTCTGTAACAGCCCTTTTTATTATCATTCATTGGATCTTATATACAAATTCCAGACATTTTCGTTCAGTCGTTTTTTTGCAAATAGCGTTTCACATTTCAATCTTTCAAGCGTACGTTTTTTTTTCACCACGTTCGTCTGCTTGTCGGGTTTTTCCGGCGGCTGCTCTGCGCTGTGATCGGCGGCTAGTCGGGTTTTTCCAGCGTGTTCGGTGGGGTTTTTGCAGCGGTTTCTGTGGGTTTTCGGTGAGTGTTCTGCAGGATTGCGGCGAGTTTTCCCTGCACTTCAAGGGCCCTGTGGTTCTTGCTGAATACACCGCAGGGTCGGCAAACTAGAAGTGCGGGGAACGAAAGGTCACCGAAAGTGCAGTGACTTTGATTCTCTGTGAATAACCCTGAGACTGTTAAAATAAATGTGATGATGCAGGGCCTTTGTCTGCATTTCACCTAGAATATGCTAACCTGCCAGCCACTGGTGTTCTCCTAGAATCCATATGACCAGCAGTAAATACTTTTTAACCCCTTGCTAGATTTAGCCCAAAAAAATTATAACTATTGCAATGAGAATTAATGTAAATTAAAAACACACCTCTCATACACACCCACACAAATTATGCATATCACACACGTTACACAAGCATCTATGACAGAATATAACTTTAGAATTTGACCAAATGACTAACCCCTTACCACCAGGCGGGTTGTAGGCAGCGTGTTGGTCTAGATCAGTGTTTCCCAAACCTGTCCTCAGGACCCACCGCCTCACCAGGTTTTCCAGATATCTGAAGCACAGCACAGGTGATAGGATTTGATTCTCAGTGATTGCAGGATTCAGTCTGCATTTCCCCAAGGTGATCTGCAAAATCTGGCCTGGTTGAGGGTCCCGAGGACAGGTTTGGGAAGCACTGGTCTAGATACTAGTACGCCTCAACTCTCTGGCGACTTGTGCGGCCCCTCCTCCTTGCCCGACTATGCAGCCGAATAGCTGCACACGTCTTTGGCTGCAGGGGGATTGCTTGAGTTCAGATCGTAGCTAATAACACGTGCCACAAGCTGGTTGGGGGCTGGGAGGCAAGCCATAGGAGCAAGCGGGCGTGCTATGCCGCCTCACGGTGTTCAGTCCCACTTGTTTCCAGGACAGCATAGCACGCCCCACAGCATTAAAGGGTTAAATTGGGAGACTTACTCCAAATTAAGATATATTTGTAATGGAATTTTTACAAATTATCTCAGTAAGTGGAGGTGCCTGTGATACACAGAGAGGGGGCACAGGGGGCACCCCCCCCGAGCTGCAGTCCCATTGCAGGTGATACAGGGGGCCTTTGGATATTTGAAACCCTGTATCTCCAGTTCCCTACATCCTACATAGACAAAGGAGGTGCAATTGGAAAGGCCAGATGCTGACCTTTCCAGTGATATGAAACATGTAAATAAAACACAAGAAAATACTATAGATTTTTCTCACTATTGCTTAAAATTGTGTATTTCCTTAGAAAAATTCAAGATGGGAAGTAAAATGGCTCAAAAGCAAAGGGTTAACTTTTATGTATCAACCATTGACATTCACTGGACAAGGATAATTAAGGCTTACGCTCAAAATGTATAAACCTCTATAGTGTGTATACTGTCAGGTCTATTCAAAGAATGGTGAGACACAGGAGAAGTGAAAATTCTAGGTCAAAATAACCAAACCAGAAAAAATCTCCCATTTATTTCAGTTTCCAAATCGGCTATTTGGTCTAGATTGTTCTCTTCTCCTGCCAATTAACCTGATTTTCACCTTTCTTTGAATAGACCCACCTGTGTAAGTAACTGTGGATGTGTATGTGTCTTTTGTAAGTCAGTGAGTGTGTGTCTGAATACAGCTGTGTATGAGTGTGTACCTGGGTGCATATCTCCAAAATGTCCCTGTTTTTGAGAGACAGTCCCTATTTTGGGCCCAAATCCCATTTTCTTTTTTTTTTTTCTTAATGTTCTTCCTTTTAGGAACTCCAATATATTTTGGAAATGCAGGTGTAGCGCTCACTCCCGGAGGAGCCGCTGAATAAACCTCGGGTTAGTCTCTCCGCACTAGGGAAAAAATATACACCAGCACTGTTGAGGATTTTATAAATTATATACTTTACTGATCCCAATAAAGTGACACATATAATACAATTATGGTACAGGAACGACAGGATTTTCGTAATGCGGGAAACACGCGGCGGCAAAAAGAAAAGATTAACCCCTTTGTTTCTGGAATGTAAGTCCCATAAGAGTAGTGTCCCAAAAAGGTGTGTGTGTGTTATCTCAGGTACCCGGGTACTATATTCAACTGGCCAGTGAATGGATTTAGCAAATCTTCGACTAGTCACGTTGGGGCCCTGTAGATTTAAACAATACTGCAGCGTGCTTGGTTTAAACTTTGACTGTGGCCTGGAAGGCCTCTCACCCATCCGCCAGACAATCTGTTCCGCTGTCCGATCAAGGATCTCTCTCCGCTTGGTTATACTGGAACTCTGTGCCACCGGATCTGCTTCTCCTGCTTGTCCGATTTCGGTAACGAGAATTACGGCCTACCGCCTGCACTCCCAGTGGATCATCGCGGTCTCCTAACTAACTCGGGGTCCAAACTGGAACGTTGTGTCTGCGCAAAAACCTCTCAGCGATGTGTGGATAGATCTCTGCCAGCACTGTCTCTGATTATCAGCACCCGCAAGGCAGCTCCTGATCTCCGGCCTGGTCTTAATCTCTGGCAGTCTCACGTGCGTCTTCCACCTTTTGTCGCTCGGCTCACACTGGCTCTCCTTCGAACGAGGCTGCAGATGTCCTTCGCTCTCTCCCACCCACTTCCTGTCTCCACTGCAAAGCATGATGGAAACGTAGTCCCATTGTGTCCAGTATAGTTTACATTGTGCTTTTCTCCCCCTGGTGGCCAAACCCGAGCAATACATCAACAGAGTTTAAAACAGCGCTACACTCTCCCCCTCCTAGAACTCTTGGGTCTCTCCAAGGAGGAGTAACATTTACATAACATTCCAACATTACATTAGGCAATATATACAGGCTCAGCAGCAAACATACAATGGGTCAGATATACGTCTTCAAGTTGACTCATGCTCCTGACTACCTCGGCTAACATAGCAGACATTTCGGGCAAACTTCGCACTGTGGTGACAGTCTCTTCAGTGCTATGTCCTGGTGAGTCGTAGGTAAGTCTCTGAGGGGGTCTGATAGAACGTTTTGACTCTGGCTCAATCATCTCCTCTTCAGGTGGAAGTACTACAGGTACGGGTTCAGTTCTTTCATCCACAGCTGGACAGACATCTCTTCGGAATGTGATCCTTCCAGTGAAGGCATAGAACTATAGTCTATAGACACATTTTCATGAACTACAGGAATTTCCAAAGTTTTAGGAACTTTCAATTGGAATTCAGGAGCCTCACGCCTCAGGTTACTTTCCCACCATTCGGAAACTGGAATGACCTCTTCAGGCTCAGGCGAGCGCACCCAGTCCAGACAAAAACTTCCTTCCTCACTATCCCCTTCACGCTCTTCAACAACCCGTGTCTGCTGAGACCGAGTAACGGGAGTCAAACGTGGAGCAGGCGGGTTCCGCAGAGGAAGTTCATCTCCAACTGGTATCCTCACAGCTTCCCTCAAAGGCAACAGATGATTTCGGTGACAGTTTTTAAGAGGCCCAGCCTTTCCATCTGGTCAGATTTGGTAAACTGGCAGACCCGGCAGTTGCTTGCAGACAATGTATACTTGAGAACTCCATCTATCCGCCAACTTATGCCTTGCAGAAACACCCAAATTCTTCAACAAAACCTTATCACCGGGTTGTAGATCCTGTATCCGAACTCTCAAGTCGTAGTTTCGCTTATTTCTCTGTTCCCTGTTTCCTGAGGTCAAACGGGCCTGTTCAAACACAGAGGCCAAATTCTTCCGAAGTCTATCCACATATTTTCTATGAGAGGCCACAGACGTCTGATCCAGAGATAACCCAAACGCCAAATCAACCGGCAGTCGAGCTTCTCTTCCGAACATAAGACGATACGGTGAGTATCCAGTAGCGTCACTCTCCGTACTGTTGTACACATGCACCAGCGTAGCTATGTGACGACTCCAGTTCTGCTTTTCTCTGTTCGACAATGTCCCCAACATATTTAGCAGCGTGCGATTAAACCTTTCTGGTTGAGCATCACCTTGAGGGTGATATGGTGTAGTTCGGGTCTTCTGAATTCCTAGCAGTTCCAACAATTGCCCAACAAGCCTACTCTCAAAGTCTCTGCCTGATCCGAGTGTATTCTCCTTGGTAGGCCATAGTGAACAAAAAACTTTTCCATCAAAACCTTCGCCACCGTAGGAGCACGTTGGTCTTTTGTAGAAAAAGCTTGGGCATAACGCGTGAAATGATCAGTCACCACTAGAATATTTCCATGCCCACTAGCGTCCGGCTCTAAGCACAGGAAATCAATGCACACCAAATCCATGGGTCCTTAACTCTGTAGGTGGCTCATTGGAGCAGTTCGGGTTGGTAGGGTTTGCCTCTCAATACACATCAAACACGAATGACAGTAACTTTCAACTTCAGATCTCATACAGGGCCAATAAAATCTGTCTCGCACTAGCTTAAAAGTTCTCTCTGCACCCAAATGTCCATGTTCATCGTGTAATGACTGCAGCACACCCTCTCTGTGTTTGGTGGGAAGGAACAACTGTTGGGTCTCTTCAGCATTGTTTGAGGGGCACCTTCGGTAGACCACCCCATCCAACATCTTCAACCGTTCCCACTCTTTGTATACCAATCGGGCTCCTTCTGGGGAATTTGTCAGTAGAATTTCCCATTGGTTCGCGTTCAGGGCCTTCACGGTTAGCGCAATCAAAGGGTCTCTAGCCTGATCGGCTCTTAGGTCCTGTTTCGAGAAAGTAGGCAGACTTTCATCCCTCAGCTGTGTAGGATTACAGTAGAACTCTGGAACAGCCGTAGCCATAACTCCAATAGCTTCTGCTTCAACCCCTCCCTTGACCCGGCGCTCCACTCCTTGACATAAGGCTTGCACCCCATCTGGAGTTAACTGAGTCCATTCTGTAGTGTAGGGCCTTCTTGACAAAGCATCCGCATCTCGATTGACAGAGAGGCCAACCACCGATGTCCCGTTGCATCCAGCTTCGCAGTAGTAAGGACGTACGTAAGAGGATTGTTGTCAGTGTTTCATCACAAATTCGGCTCCATACAGATAATCTTTCAGTTTGTCTACTACCGCCCACTTCAAGGCTAGGAACTCTAATTTGTGGGTAGGATAGTTCCTTTCTGAAGGTGTAAGGCTTCGGCTTACATACGCTACAGGCCTCAACAATCCACCATATTCTTGGTATATGACTCCTCCTAGACCTTCTCTGCTGGCATCCACATGCAATTCGTACGGTTTATGAGGATCAGCGTAAGCCAGGACAGGAGCTCGAGTTAGACTCTCTTTCAGTTTCATGAAAGCACTTTCGCATTGATTAGTCCACTCCTCTTGGATGGATTCTCGAGCCTTTCTTGGCCCCGGAGCCGACGAACTTCGATCAGAGGCCTTCGGGCCTTCTCATGCGTCTTCCTTCTGTAGGAGCTTGTTCAGAGGTTTAGCTATCTTGGCAAATCCTCCTACGAATCTTCGGTAATATGAGCAGAACCCCAGGAAAGATCTAAGTTCAGTAACGTTTCGGGGTCTAGGCCAGGAAGCTACGGCTTCCAACTTTCGCGGATCCGTCGAAACGCCTTCTGCTGAAACAACATGTCCCAGATACGTAACGGAAGGTAAACAAAATTGACACTTCTCCAAAGACAGTTTCAACCCTTCTTCATGGAGCCGCTTCAAGACCTTCTCTAACTGTTGCTCATGTTCTTCCAAAGTCTTCCCGAACACACTAATATCATCCAGGTACACTAACACTTCAATCAGGTTCATGTCCCCGACTGTCTTCTCCATTAACCGTTGGAACATGGCGGGAGCCCCCATAAAGCCTTGAGGCATTCTGTTGAACTCAAAGAACCCCAGTGGGCAGATGAATGTAGTCTTCTCCTTGTCCTCAGGATGCATTGGTATCTGATGATACCCACTTCGCAGGTCTAGTACACTAAACCATTTTTCTCCAGACAAACACTGTAAGGCATCTTCTATCCGAGGAGTGGCATATTGATCCGGAATGGTTCTCTGATTTAGCGTGCGATAGTCTATACAAAGACGAATAGAACCATTCTTCTTCCGAACCATCACTATTGGAGAGGCGTATGGACTCCTGGACTCTTGAATCACCGTCCTCCTTTGTAGTTCATTCAGCTGTTCTCGTAGATCATCCAAGTCTCCCAGCGGAACTCGTCTTGACCTTTCTCGAAACGGCTTATCTTCCTGTAGTCGAATGCGATGCTCAGTACTCTTAGCTAGGCCCACGTCGAACTCATCCTTCGAGAACAAGTCCCTCCATTTTAGGATCTGGGACTGAAGACGTTTCTTCCATTCAGGTGAGATGGGAGCGTCCTTAGGATAGAACCTTTCAGCTGGAATCTTTTTGTTCACTCCCCCTCCTAAATCAGTAGGGGAGAGAGGCGTAGCAGATGCTACTTGCCCGATAGGCATTCGTGCTTTCAGAATCACTGGAGAATCAGACACATTACATACACTAACTGAGACTCTTCATCGTGTCCGTTTCAAAGCTGTTGTGGAGATTATTTCAGGAATTACTTCTACTCCGGCTTCACTCCCATGATTGAAATCAGTTTCCAGTACCACATAGGGGCCTGGCTGTGACCCATTCAACTTGACTGAAGCCCGGAAACTCGCCACTTCTCCTGCTTGCAGAACCTTCTCTGTTCCTCCCAATCTCCAGAGGCGTCCCACTTCGGCAGGTGCCTTCTGTTCTTCGACCATTCGCTGATAGAACCGGACGTAACATCGGGTGTACTCCCCTGGTAGAACCTTCTTCCATTACTATAGGAGTCAGGAGACGTCGCACCAGATCAGTATTCGTCCCCACTATCATAGAACTTCGGTTGGCCCCTGAAGGCCGAGGACACACAATGGCCAATGCATCACAACCCCCAGACTGTCCGATAACTTCGGATCCGATTAATAGCTTCACCTGTAGATATCCGTCATAGGGAAGTTTCTCAGTTCCGATACCCCAGATCTCAAGGTCCTTTATTTTCTGTAGAGGTATGTGCCTCAAGTGCTTCTTGTAGAAGTCTCGATAGATCAACGTCACTTGAGCCCCTGAGTCTAACAGAGCTTTAGTGTAGATGCCCTCTACTTGGATTGGAACGATGGGAGAAGGACCTATCAGCTGGTCAGGAAACTTTGTTGTAGCCACAGGGAGTTTAGATCCGGTTCGCTGTACCCTGGCCTTCTTTTTGGACCGTGCAGGTTTTGGGTGTGCATTGCTTCCCCATGACATAGGACCGGACACTAAGGGAGTATCTCTTTCAGTCCTTGCAGGCTCAGCAGTTGGCAAGACTTTGGGCCTTCTCTGCCGTTCGGTTCTGGTTTTAATTTTGGAGCGGTTTTCACCCATTGGGCACCTAGTTTGCTCCTTCACTTGGGCCCCCTGGCGTTTCCTACCTGTGAGGTAGATAGCAGCCCTTCCCAGGCTTTTAAGAACTCTTCTACCCTATTTCCTTCAGGCATTTGGCTTTTGCATTGTGCTCGGAAATGACCCATTTCCCCACAGTTGAAACATCTCTTCTTTGAAGACGGAGACGCACTTGTTCGTGGTGACTCGGTTGAAGGACCCTGGCCAGGCGCCATAGCAACTCCTGTTGTCCGCATATCAGTGAGGAACTTCTGCATATCAGTCTGTGTCTCTGCCACCTTCAAAAGTACTCGGCACAGATCAGGGTGTGCTTGTTTCAGCTCAGCTTGAGCTTCTTGTACCTTCTTAACGGTTTTGTGTAACTCACTATATGCACGGAGGGTTGGTTCTTTGGTAGCATTCTCTTTTTCATCAACTTCAGATCCATAGGCGTCCAACGAATCATCTTCAGTTTGCAGATATTTGTTATGCCTTACTGGTTGTGCGTAAGCTCTTTCTCCTCCCCTAAAAGACTTTTCTTCTAGCAGAGCCTCTTCCTCTCTAACAGCTCGAATCAGCTCCAGGTATTTCAACTCTCGGTTACCTTCTTTGGTTCTCAGCTGTAGCATCACAGGATCTAGGGGTTGAGCGCCCCTCAATATCTGCTGCATTTGGATTTTATCTATTGTGGCTGGTTCGGCCCCTTTCTTAAGGAGTATCTGGTGCAGAATCTTATCTAGGCGCCTCATATATTCAGTCATTTTCTCACCTTTTCGCTGGTACGTATGTTCATACTGGTACATGAGCTCAGCAGCCTTTTCTGTTCGCCCAAAGAATTCCTGTAATACGTTTAGGTAATCTAAAGCAGTGCAGTCTTGCTTACTCAATTTCAGGTTTCTGACAGCCTCTGACGCAGGTCCCTTTAAGCTCTCAGTGATTCTTTGCTTCTTCTGCGCTTCAGGGACGTCCCACTCATCCAGAGCCTGCATCACCTGTTCTACCCATTCTTCAAAAGTTTCTTCTCCCGCCGGAGTTGGTACGTTTCCTGTAAACTTTCTCAACCGTCGATAACCAAAGTTAGTGTGTGGAGGGCTTGTTCTTTGACATTTAGCCAGCAAATCTCCGATAGCCACTATGAATTCAGGCCTGATCATGGCCAGCGGACTGGGCGCGGGAACACTCGTGGGATCGCCACGTGACGCACTTGGCTGAATCAGTTGAACTTCCACCTCATCGGTCAGCTTCACGCTTGCGCCCTAAAAAACATACTGGAACACCCTTTCTCCACTCAAAAAGAACATATGTGTGAGAAGTATCCGAGTTCGTTTTAGGCTAGGGTCAGACTGAGGCAGTGCGAACGCGCGTTCTGGCGCACATAATCACGGCCGCACTAGCAGCAGATGACAGGCAATGACAGCCATATACGAAGTACGGTCGCACAAAAGTCCGGCGGCAACGCAAGTGGAAAATGAACGCATTTTTTCGAGAACGTTAAACCGCTGGTACTGACGTACAGAGTGCGCTGCGGCCGCATAGCAGCGTGTGTGCGTGATTAGGAGTGTCAGACGCTGCTAGTGTGCGGCCAACATAACGTTCAAACAGCCGGATTTCCCTAGACTTCTTTTCACCCCATCGTCATGAAATACGTCCAGAATTGCGCATCGTCTGACCACTTAAGCGTATTCCGTGAAAAAATGCGTGCGCACGCATCGACGTACATTTTGACGGTGGCCGCAGAAAATGCGCTCATCTGTCCCTAGCCTTAATGTCCAGGATTAACCCCCGATGATCTGGTGTCAGCGCGGCCACGGCCCGGCGAATCTGATCTTCGGCCCAAGTGTCTGCAGGAATATCATGGCTATGCTTAACTCTGTCTGGCTATTTTGCTCCTCACACCATTTGGCAGCAGTGTCTGGATCCATATTTAACCCTTTAAATGCGGTTTAATCTAGAGACTAAAATCCCGGAAACGAGCCCCCACGTGTAGGGCTCACTCCCGGAGGAGCCGCTGAATAAACCTTGGGTTAGTCTCTCCGCACTAGGGAATAAATATACACGAGCACTGTTGTGGATTTTATAAATTATATACTTTACTGATCCCAATAAAGTGACACATATAATACAATTACGGTATAGGACCGACAGGATCTTCGTAATGCGGGAAACACCCGGCGGCAAAAAGAAAAGATTAACCCCTTCGTTTCTGGAGTGTAAGTCCCATAAGAGTAGTGTCCCAAAAAGGTGTGTGTGTGTTATCTCAGGTACCCGGGTACTATATTCAACTGGGCAGTGAATGGATTTAGCAAATCTTCGACTAGTCACGTCGGGGCCCTGTAGATTTAAACAATACTGCAGCGTGCTTGGTTTAAACTTTGACTGTGGCCTGGAAGGCCTCTCACCCATCCGCCAGACAATCTGTTCCGCTGTCCGATCAAGGATCTCTCTCCGCTTGGTTATACTGGAACTCTGTGCCACCAGATCCGCTTCTCCTGCTAGTCCGATTTCGGTAACGAGAATTACGGCCTAACGCCTGCACTCCCAGTGGATCATCGCGGTCTCCTAATTCGGGGTCCAAACTGGAACGTTGTGTCTGCACAAAAACCTCTCAGCGATGTGTGGATAGATCTCCGCCAGCACTGTCTCTGATTATCAGCAGCCGCAAGGCAGCTCCTGATCTCCGGCCTGGTCTTAATCTCTGGCAGTCTCACGTGCGTCTTGCTGAATACCTCTCTCTGTTTGGACGGTAGCTCGATCGCTATCTCTTAGCGCTGGAATCACTCAAAGACAGTCAGATTTCTTCCCCGCTGAATGTACTAGCTTCCTTTGTCACTGGAACACACACAAAGGCAGACGGACCCCTTCTTCACTGGATGCATTTGGACAGCCGGATGCACGATCCGCTGGTACTGGCAACACGACAGGGCAACTGGATCTCTCCTTCACTTAACGCACGAGGCAGCCTCTGGACGCACGATCCATCACATAGGACCGTTCACCTACAGCAGTCTCCCCTTCTCTTAGAAACATAGAAACATAGAAAAATGGCGGCAGATAAGAACCTTTCGGCCCATCTAGTCTACCCAATTACATGGATACTTTACCTGGATTTATCTTTTGTTTAGGAAAGCCGTATGCCTATCCCATGCCTGCTTAAATTCAATTACTGTTTTGGCCTCTACCACTTCAACTGGAAGACTGTTCCATGTATCCACCACCCTCTCAGTAAAATAATGCTTTCTGATGTTACTTTTAAACCTTTGCCCCTCTAATCTAAGACTATGTCCTCTTGTTTTGCTACTTTGTTTCCTTTTAAATATACTCCCTTCCTCTACCTTGTGGATTCCCTTTACGTATTTAAATGTTTCTATCATATCTCCTCTGTCTCATCTTTTTTCAAGCTGTACATGTTAAGATCATTAAGCCTTTCCTGGTAACTTTTCTCCTTCAAGCCGTACACCATTTTAGTAGCCCTTCTCTGAACTCTCTCTAAGATGTCTATATCCTTCTGGAGATACGGTCTCCAGTACTGCACACAGTACTCCAAGTGAGGTCTCACCAGTGCTCTGTACAGTGGCATGAGCACTTCCCTTTTCCTACTGCTAATACCTCTCCCTACACAACCAAGCATTCTGCTAGCATTTCCTGCTGCTCTATTACATTGACTACTTACCTTTAGATCCTCTGCAATAATAACCCCTAAATCCCTTTCCTCAGATGTTGAGGTTAGGACTGTATCAAATATTCTATATTCAGCCCTTGGGTTTTTACGTCCCAGGTGAATTATCTTGCACTTATCCACGTTAAAACTCAATTGCCACAGTTCCGACCATTTTTTTAGTTTACCTAAATCATTTGTCATTTTACTGATCCCTCCAGGAATGTCAACCCTGTTGCAAATCTTTGTGTCATCAGCAAAAAGACATACTTTTCCATTAATACCTTCTGCAATATCACTAATAAAAATATTAAATAGAATGGGTCCAAGTACTGACCCCTGAGGTACCCCACTGGTAACAAGACCTTGCGCCGAATAAACTCTTCCTTCTCCTTGCTCTGCATGTGCACTTCCACCCTTGGAAAACGCCCCTTCCCTTAGGCACTGCTGGGAGGTGTAGAACAAATTGCATAGGCCCTCTGTAATTGAGACTACATGTTCCAGAATCCTTTGCATCTTCCTGTCCTAACAACTTCCTTTGCCAGTGAAGAGAAAGGGAAAAAAGGGAGGGGGGAAGTACTCCGCAGCTGTGACAGGCTGCATGTCTGAGAAACACAATAGTACACACACAGTTCAAGTAGCCTGCGCTACACAAAGATTGGAGGAGCTAGGAGGTAGGATAAACAGAGGGTAAAGGAGACTGAATGCTAGAAGGTGGCGAGAGTACATACAGAGGGAAACCAGATAATAGGAGGAGAGACACCGAATATACAATCATACAAAGGAACACAGATATTACAGATAACATATAAACCAGGCATAGAATAGCAAGGGGAACAGGGGGCAAAGGAGGATACTGGTGATGAGGAATGTTCCGGAATAACAGAGGGTGAGCAGGAATGTCTTTAGATCAGGAGGGGTTCCAGGCAAGGATATCAGGAGGAATAGTCTGCACTTAGCTGAGTCAAACAACTTCAATGAGGAAGCGTGAGATAGAGGGCGTAGCTTCCTTAAGTGCAGGACTGATGAGAAAGGATGAAGTTCAGGTGAGGTTCCAGGGCTAGAATGTTAAATCAGAGAGTCCAGGAATGTGTATAGTTCATCCTAGCAGGTTTCAAAGGGGGCGCCAGAGGGTCAGGGCGTCCAGGTCCTGACAGCAGCTGTAAAAGGAAAAATGAATACGATTGTGATATGATTGTGTTCAGTGATTTTGCAATATTGTGTGTGTGTGTGTGGTATTTATTGACATATGTACTGTACATATTGCATATATACATATATATATATTAGTCTTTTCTTATTTTTGTTGGAGAACCACTAGTCACACAGTTATTATGGTGTTATTGGCAGTGAGCAACCTGACTACATGGACCCATCTTTGGGGGGAGGAGTATGTTATGTGTTTTGAATCAGTAAATCAAACATTGCATATAGGTTAAGGTCACCTCTTGCTTGACAGATTTATTTGTGCCAAAAGAGAGGGATATTGTATATCACACACAAGAACCACATTTGATAGATTTGTTTGTTACCCTGCTCATCCATCTTTCAAACTTTCAAGTTGAAAATGAAATAAAGATCTTTTATAGCAGTATATGAAGTTCATAGTGACGCGTATTTGTTAAAATTTTAATTCTTTATTTATATAGTGCCAGCATATTCCGCATCGCTGTACAATGGGCACAATATAAACAGGGTTACAATACATTGAACAACAATTGACAAACCTGTACAGCAGGAAATGAGAGCCCTGCTCCCTTGGGAATCTACAATCTAGAAGGGTTGGGGTAGAAACAGGAGGAGAGGACTGCAAGGTGAGAGCGATGGACTGCAAGGTGAGAATGATGGACTGGTGGCGTCAGTGAGCTGGGTGATAGGCTTCCCTAAGGCTAGGGTCAGATGAATGCATTCTGTGCGGATTGTTTGTCTGTGTACAATGGACGTACTTTCTGACTGACGAAAAGGTAGTGGCCACACGGTCCGTTTTTGTGACTGACGCTTTTTTTGACTGATGTAGAAGGGAAAATAAATTAATATGAAGAACACTTTGTCTGTCAAAATGCTGGATGTCAAAAATGCAGTCCGTCTGACTTCATTCCATTAGTCACACACCAAGCTATGCGGACGTTGCGGATGCAGTGCACTCTGTGCGTCCATTTTAGCGGATTGATGTTCTTGCCTAGCTTGCGTCCGTTTTCCGCCTCCGTTGTGCGTCCACAGTTCGGTACGGACGTACTTCGTGTGTGAGGCACTACTGGTAATAATTCTATGCTGCGACGGACGTACTAGTGTGCGGCAAAATGGACGTGATCAGTGTGCTCGTCTGACCCGAGCCTAAACAGAAATGTCTTAAGGGAGTGTTTGAAGGAAGGGAAACTAGGGGAAAGTCTGACAGTACAAAGGAGAGCATTCCAGAGGATGGGGGCTGCGCGCGAGAAGTCCTGCAGTCTATCATGGGAAGAGGTGATGCGGGGAGATGGTAGGCGCAGGTCACTGTCTGATCTTAGGGAGTGGGCTGGGGTGTATTTGGTGATTAGTGAGGACAGGTAGTGGGGAGCTGAGTTAGTGAGAGCTTTGTAGGTCAGGATAAGGATTTTGATATATACAATATTTTAATATATACAATGAGTCTATAAAGAACGTTCATAAAAAAAGAAGAAATAAAAGTCCGATTTTTTTAAAAAAAAATCATGACTTTTATATATTTTTACAACAAACTCCTAAAATGCTCTTCTATATAATGGCTAAACTCTTGCACAAAAATGTTAAGGGTTCGCTCGGCACAATTTATATAAAGCTGGTGCCATCACTGGCATTCAGGACAAATATAGTCAGCAAGATGTAACACTGCTCCTTAAACGGCCAGTTAAATTCAGTGTCAAACAATGTTAGCAGAAGGAGAGCATACAATTCTAGTAACATAAGTAATATTTAAGATTGTAAGGCTTTAAGTGACTGTAGTATTAAAGGGCCACTACCACTAAAAAAATGAAATTCCGTATTGTGTATATTTTATGTTGCTGATGTCTTACATGTGTTTTGTTTTTCTCATGTATGTTTAATTAATAAAATATTTTACTCTATATGTGTCACTGGATGCATCCATTGTGTCATCTTTTGTGTTGTAGACTGACGCCCAACAGTGGCTAAGTTACAATCTTCACGCAAATGTTTGCGCCGGTGCAAAAATCCATTAACGCGAGGGTTAAAACCATTTGCGCCGAATCCCATATTACATAGTCAGCAGAACAAACGCAATCGTGTACCGCTGGTGAACCTGTCCGAGCTTACTGTACCGCTCGCTTCCTACACTTCACATGGTGAGCGCAAATGCGAATGTGCCCTGGTACGAGGATGGTATTACAATCTATTTCGTGGTAATTACCGCATAGCCTTTGTGCACATAATTTTATCAACTGCAAAAGCTGGTGGTAACGGCATATCTGAACAACCTGGCTAACCCAAAAAAACAAACAGCACATAAAAAGGAATGCAGCAACAATATAATGGATGATGGCAGGTGTGTGTGTATTATTACTGTAGCATATGTGCTCATTTTGCATCATAGACGCAGAACCCGTCTCCGATGCCTCTGGCAGGCGCAATTCAGCTGCGTTTGATAGGTGTCTCTTCATTTTGATTGGCTGAATGGGTGCAAAAAACTGAGAGCGCAAAGATTTTTGCGCGAGACAGTACTGCGCCTGCATTTGTGCCCGTCCTGTTTGCGCGCGCAATTGATCGGAGGAAGAAAAAAGCCGCGAGGAGTGTAATTCCAGCGGTGATTTGCTCGCGCAAAAGTTTAACGCTTGGCGCAAAGGTTTTCGCTTTCCGCGAGGCTTTTTGCATGAAGAATGTAATCTAGCCCAGTATCTTTACATCACTTGCTCCTCACTGTGTGGCTTTGGACATAGAATAGCGTCTATAAGGGTATATATGATCCCAAAAGATTTGGAACTTGGAAGTAGGAGCTGTACACAGCAATCACTACAATATGTTGTGGTTTCTAAAGTTGGATACAGGGGTAAACCCTACTAGAAACAAAAAAATAAAGTCCAAAGGCCTATGAAGGAAACCCCACATTTAAAACTTAACATTTAATTATAGATAATAAAAAACACTAATATTTGCACACACAATTCTCATAAAAAATGACCATAGGCCATTAATAACTGTTATTGAAGCAATCTGTAATTAAATGCATTTGAATAAAATTTTGGATCTATTAAATGCATTGTAATGATTCTACGTGTTATTGGGTGGCATTTATCATGCAATGCCCATCAGACTTAATTAACATATGTGTGCATCAATACAAGGATGATACGGCCACCTTGGAGGATTTTAATAATGCAGGGTGTAAGGGCTCTTCGCTGGATGTGTTCATACTTATACAAACTTGTGAGGGCAGGGGATAGGTATGGCCCGGCACTCTGCACTGGAAAAAACAGTTCTATCCTGTACATTCCCACATTAGCGCTGGGCTTAAGCCCGGATCTTAGCATTTCCCTAGCGTGCGCTAAACGACCTTGCTCACGGACTACCGCGGACAAGGTGATCTGTTAGTAGGTCGTCAGGCGCTAAGTGTTAAATTTCTCTGTAGCGATGGCATTTTAGCTCACACCAGGTGATTTTACCCTAACTTTGCAATGCTGTTATCATTAGCAGTTACTTCATCTGAACCTGTTGGTGCTTTTGAAGAACAAGTTTCCTTGATCGTTGTCGTGAAGGGTTAATACAGGTGTATGTTTTAGGGGTTGCCTGGGAGCTATCTGCTTTAATTAGTTGTGTGCATGTGTGAACACATAATTTTATGTTTTTATGCATGTGATATAGTGTTACACTGGGTATTAGGTATGATTTTTTGTTACCTTAAAGCAGCTGATATTTTTTTGTGCAATCATTTTTCTGTCTCTTCTTTCGCTTCTTGCTCTTCATGATGACAGCTTCTCTATCCTTGCGATGTCTCATAAAGGCACTGACATTGCTTGATCAGAAAAGGTCAGTGCAATATCTCATTCCATGATGAGATATCACTAACTGCTTCTTGCCTGGTTCCAGCATCGGGAGCTTCCATATTCCTCTTTCATGGGCTTTACGCAGTGAGGGTCATCAGGCAGCTCTGCTTGATTGGCCTTGGCCACGCGGGCACACTGATCAGAGAGTGTATTGGCAGTCCGTCGCTTGGCAGAGAGTGAAGGGCTGTCCCGTGGCATGGCTCTTCCACTCACAGCTGTTACTCACTCTATCAGCTTGCCAGCAGAAGTGCGTGATAGTCATTGTTTGACAGGGAATTACTTGGAATTTTCTAATGTGTTGTTGTGTTGTGTTAGCAAAGAAAACCCAAAAAGCAGACCTATATAGGATGAAATAACTTCTCAGATGATACTAACCTGTGTTGTAGATGACACATGTGCTTTAGTAAAGAGGAAACCTAGATAGGTCTTCTTCAATGTATTCTATTAAACATAGAAACATAGAAAATGTCGGCAGATAAGAACCTGTCGGCCCATCTAGTCTGCCCAATTACATGGATACTTTACCTGGATTTATCTTTTATTTATGATAGCCTTATGCCTATCCCATGCCTGCTTAAATTCAATCACTGTTTTGGCCTCTACCACTTCTACTGGAAGACTGTTCCATGTATCCACCACCCTCTCAGTAAAATAATGCTTCCTGATGTTACTTTTAAACCTTTGCCCCTCTAATCTAAGACTATGTCCTCTTGTTTTGCTACTTTGTTTCCTTTTAAATATACTCCCTTCCTCTACCTTGTGGATTCCCTTTACGTATTTAAATGTTTCTATCATATCTCCTCTGTCTCGTCTTTTTTCCAAGCTATACAATTCTATTGCTAGAATTTGTTACAGAACATCACGGGCCCAATTCCAATAGGGCCGTTTAGCCGCTTTGAGTGGTTAGTGAAAACACCCGCACACGGTAAGACAAAATCGTTCCCAGCTATCACAACCTTGCCGTAAAAATTGCTTGCGCCTCAGATGTTGCACCTACTCATTGTAAATTCCCATTTCCTATATTTTGTACTGGAGACGTGAATTTGTGCTTCGCTAGAGGAGAAAAAGCTATTCCAATCTAGCTCGTTCTCCTCTAAATGTAACTGAATACCATCTCCAAAACCCTGCTATTAAGTGATTTTGTTTGTGCAAAAAATCACTTATTACCTTCATTTAACCCCCAAAAATCCCATGCTAAACTGAGATCCCTCAATGCACAGGGTGGTGAGGTCCAACGTTTCCTCTGACCACCTGTAGCAGTAGAATAGGTCCAAATAGTTCCCATGTCCCTCTGTGTCTCCTTCTGCGGCCCCTGCACATTCGAGCTTGCGCAGTGCTTACTCAGGGCTCTGTGCACATAGGGCACCATGGAGTCCTATGGATTCCAGCAACTGATACTTGTGGCAGTGTTGCTAGTATCTGCCAGAGGCTCAAAATTATTCTGAGCCCACTGCTGGGTTGGAATAGCAACAGTAACAGGGAGACGCTAAGGGCAAAAATCTGCGCTAGTAGCGAAATCTTACTGGCTTCCTGTTTGTGCCTGTTTTAATCAGGCCCCACATTGTTACATAATCTTTTGCTCTTCAGTTCAGTATAAGACTATCAGGGTTATTCAGAGAAAAGGTAAAACTCTGAAGAACTTTTGGAGAAGTGAAAATTCTAGGTCAAAATAGCCAAACCAAAAAAATTCGCCCATTTATCTCGCTTTCCAAATCAGCTATTTTAACCTAGAATTTTCACTTCTCCAAAAGTTTTCCAGAGTTTCACCTTTCTCTGAATAACCCTGTGTATATATATATTTTCTTGATACCATTAACGATGCTCAATAATAGAAAACGGGCCGTCTGGATCTGCCTTAATCATGGCCTATGTTGTTTCAGATTTTCTTTAATTTTACTCAAACAGGGTTATTCAAAGAGAATCGAAAAGTCACCACACGTTCGGTGACTTTTCGTACTCTTCAATTGGGTGCGATTTGGCGATCCCATTTCAGCGACCCTGCGGTGTATTCAGCAAGCACCACAGGGCCGTCGTAATGCAGGGAAAAGTCACCACAAGCCCGTCGACAACTCATCGCAAAACCCGGCGAAGGCACACCGAAAACCCGCAAAAACATCTGGATTAACCCTGCCGAACATGCCGAAGAAACCCGAGCAGCCACCGATCACAGCGCAGAGCAGCCGCCGGAAAAAAAACCGACACAGCAGACGAATGGAATGAACAAAAAAAACGCTTGAATGTTTGAAAAGTGAAATGCTGTTTGCAGAGAAACTACAGAACGAAAATGTCTGAAATTTACATATAAAATCCAATGAATGATAATAAAAAGGGCTGTTACAGAAAACAGAAAAAACTATTTAAAAAAAAGCCAGAGAAAATAATTTTTGCGAAAAAATCCCGAAAAATGCCTAAAAGATCCTAAAAAAAATCTATAAATAAAGAGACTCTTTGATGCAGAATATTATAATAAACGGTTTATTAGATATTGTATTAAAACGGGAATATTTTTAACATTGAAGCCTATGGGATTCACCTGAATAAACCTGTCGAATGAAAGCACTGAACAGCAGGGCATTTCCGCAACGTTTCACTGCTGTTTGGTGTTCTCTGAATAGACGAAGCATTGCTTCTCTATGGGGATTTCACTGCCCTTGAACCGGCAACGAACAGGCACCGTATGGGCAGGCAATTCGCCAACATTTGCCGAACTGACTGCTCTTTGAATAACCGAATGGCCAGGAAAGGTAACCGTACACTGAATTTCACTGTTCGATTACTTTTCGGCCACAATTTGGATCTCTTTAAATAACCCTGAAAAGTTTTTTTTGCACGTACATATGAGTTATCATTACCACGGACTTTTCTTACTGCTCGATGTATTGTGTTGTTGTCAGTTGGTTGTCTTTGCTTAATAATGTGATGGACTGTACACTGAATGTCCTTACAGTAATGCACAGGAAAAAAATCGGTAAGCATTTAATTGTGTCTTTAGAATTACCTTACAGATAACTCTACAACTCTTACCCAAGCCACCCATTGGTGTACCCTGCCTTCAGTCCCGGTAACTTTAATACAGATATTTATGATGGTTGTCTTGATTGTGTGATGAGTCATATTGTCTCATTACATGACTAAACCATAATTACGTGAATGTTTGCACAAAGCCTCCTGTCATGGTGTGAATACCCATCCATCTCTCACAAGCCAATCCCCAGCTTGCTGTTAGTTATGTTTTTTATGAATATGATGGAAAACACATTTAATGTGGAACAGTCCACCAGGGCGTGTTCTCATGGAATAATTAATTTAAAATAATCTTATTCTTAGAAAACCCAACACAACATACACCTTTTCCAATGCTAATTCATACAGAGCAGGGTTGACATGATTTGAAATCAACCTGCATGCCATTACGTGGCTTAAATGGGAGTTATTTGTGGCAGATTATTTTCCATAAAGGTCCAACATGTAGGGATGCGGGAGGAGTAGAGTGCATTTCATGCGACACAAGCCTAGGAGAGGTAGAGATTAATTTTGCAACAAATAATACCGTAGGCATTTACACAACCAAAAATTTCAGTCCGATTTCAGATTTGGAAATTATGGAATATTTCATATTCAGAAATTTCCTATTTGATATTGGATCATTTTGGAAATATTGGAAAATTCAGAGGTGCACATATTTTCCCCTCCGTAAATCCCCCCCTACCCCTACTATACTTCCTTTATATCTCTTTACTCCCACTATATCCCCTTCCAAACCCTCGAAACTGACGTTAGCTAGGGTAAGTGTGGGTCTCCCCCTTCTCTCCTCCTCCACTCCCTCTTTCTCTCTCCCCCTCTCTCTCACTCTCCCCCTTCCTCTCCCCTTTTTCTCCTCATCCTCCCCTCCCATCCTCCACTCCTCCTCCCTCTCTCCCTCCCTTTCTCGCCTGTATGTGTACAATGAGTGTGTACAGTGTGAGGAAGTTTGGGGTGAATGGGTCTTATTAGTAGATGAAAGGAGTTGATTTGGGGGTGAATGAGGCAGATTTATTGTTTGGGTTAAAGGGACTGAAATAGGATGTGAAGGGTAAAAGGGAAAGGCATGTACATATGTATATGTGTGTGTGAGTGACTGTGTGTGTCCATGACTGAGCATATACCCGTGAGCAGCAAAACTATTTTGCCATGCAGTGCTAGAGTGTTCGGTTTGGCTTGAAGAAAAGGTGGCAACACTACATGTGATAGACATTAAATATTCCCGTAAGTAACCTTCTGACATTCCTAGGTGTGCAAGATGACTGATTAATGAACTTAAAATTCCCTTTGCAGTTACATTTTCAAGTCAACTCATATCTCGAAAAAAGATTTACTGGAGTTAAAGTTCCAGTAGAACAACATGAACAATATCAATTAAAGTTGTTTTGTCACTCATAGTTGTTGATTCATCAATAATTAAGGACATTGTGCCCGCCGCGGGGCGTATTATGCCATCCCCGAGGCGGGTAGGCCTTAACGCCGCAGAGCTGCATTATATACTGCAGGGCTGCCATCAGAAATCTTGGGGCCCCTTACTGAACCACTGGTCGGGGCCCCCTCTCCTCAGCTGGCTATTTCCATAAACTACTTAAAATTTTTGCCTCGTTTTCTTTTTTACCTTATTTTGCAGTGAGTCAGCTAGATCCCTGGTGGATAAAATGTGTTTCTGGTGGGAGAATGTTCGCGCTACTCATCTACCTGGTGCAGACCATACTAATCGCTCTTTCAGTTATTAGCCAGAGTGCTCTTACCGGCCCCAGATGCTCCGGCCCACCAGTTGCACAGATTGAATTTGTAATTTTAAAAATAAAATAAGTCAACAAGACACAGTCGTTCACTCTACTTAAACTTGCAGCAGATATGGTATACAAAAAATGCGAAGGAATAGAATGTAAAATGACTAGCCTATGCCTCCCAATAGTCCCCACAGGGGGAACAAAATAGGTTACCCTGGTAATTGTTACCCTTGGTATTTTTTTTATGAAATAATTTTTTTTGCTCTGGGACTGACAGTGGCTTGTGGGACCAAGGTTTGGCACGCAAATTCCTGTTCCTCAGCTGTATAAGCCGTACCAGGAGCAATCACGGTGGGCAGCTATTTAGAGTGAGCAGGTCTATGCTGCAGCTTCGCAGAGATAGAGCACCGCTGGGTGCTCATTGGTCAAATACGCTCGCGGCACTCATGTGTGCGTCACTTGTGAGCACCGGCCCACAGACATTCATCATTCGCAAGCGCCAGGCCAGAGTCTCGCGTCACTCGAGGTGAGCTGCGACGGAAAGGAAATTTTAAAAAATGCTAGGAGGTGCCCGAACACTAAGTACCGGCTTGTACTGGCTGATAAACCCCTGCTTTTAGGGCTATGGTTAGGGATTAGATTAGGTTTACGGTAATTGTTAGGGTTATATTTCTGCTTGTTTTCTAATCATGGTTAGTTTTTTGCATTGCATACTGAGTGCAGTTTTTTTCAGTCATCCCAATAAGTCTGAATCAAACAGATAATACTCTAATTATATATAAACTGATTCAATAAATTTATTTCGGATATAATCTGTTTTGATGGCTCAGTGGTTCAGAATTTCTGCTGAATCGCTGATATTCGGCTAAATTTATGGTCGGTCTGAACTGAATCACACTAGTCTAACAATTACAGCTCTTGCTCTCTCAAATGAATTTTGTACATCGTCTTATAACATACAGACAAGTTCTTGCTCTCTACCTTAAACCAGACAAAGAGCATCCTAAAGCGACAGTGACCTAAATGGGCAATACGCAGGACCAATTCACCCAGCATCAAGATTTGCTTTAGGTTGGCAAGTCACATCTCCTGTGCAAGGTGTTGGCTTTTCTTTTGCAGAAACAGTCTGTCCAGTGAAAACATAAAAAAGTTCACTTCGCCTTCCTATAAAATATATAAAAAGGTTATGTTAAAAAAGCCTCTAAGATACTTATTGCTTTTAACAGCAATGGCCGAATCTTTGTTCAACGCATTAAATTTCTATGCAAGGTTTTTTATCATGAAGGGCAAAATTAATTGCAAATTTCATTATTTATCTTTTAATTCTGCTGTAAGGTCTAGCAAAGCTGTAAATTAAAGTAGGCCACGTGAATACTTCCAAAGGTCAGCAGTAATTACTGCAAATAAATAGGGTCCCTATCCACGGCTAACATAAGCCAAGGCGATCTTTGCCGAATGTTTCTTAATCCATATAAAAGTGGTTTTTGAATTATTCCCTCAATCACAACTCGCTCATGTAGATGAACGAGTAAAGAACTCCAGACCATCTGTGAATAAATACAGAACCGTGGATTATGTATATTATCATTATCCTTATGTAGAGGGGGTTATTCGTGATAAATGATGTCGTCAGCCACTGCTCCAGCAAGAATCCTGAGCTGTCTTTTAGAATTCAGGAGTGAACAGGATGATGATATGTTGTCTTAATTTACAATCATTTACATGTCACTTACATTTTAAAGGGGTCATCAACTGCCCACATATTGCCCGCATACAGTTTACTCTTTGTCCATGTACCTTTACCTGGTACCCAAAAATAATTGAATATGTTAAACATCACAAAGCAAGAGGATGAACCTTTGCTTCCTGGCTGTCCCACGTTCTGTCTACTAACTTTCCATTCCTAATTTTTGGGGACTTTAACATACCCATTGATGATCCTTCTGCCCATGCCACCTCCAAACGTCTTTCACTCACATCCTCCCTTGGACTTACACAATCCTCTCTTCTCCCTACTGAACACGATGGTCACTCAATTGACTTTGTTTTCTCCTACCTCTGCTCCATTTCTGAGTTCACCTGTTGCCCTTTCCCAATCTCTCACCACCACCTTCTCTCTTTCAACATATCTGGATAACCTAAACTCCCTGCTCGCCCAACCCGCACAGGCACTTCCAGAAATCTACATGCTGTGTGTGCATCCCCATCAATTTGTCAATCTCCTTCAATATCTCCCACACACATCAAACTTTACCTGCCCTGATGCGGCCACTGACCACTATAACGCTACTCTAATCTCTGCATTAGACACTCACGCTCCTTCTCAACTCTGTAAGGCCCCATGCAGCCAGCTTCAGGCCTGGCACACACTCCAGACACACTACATGCAAAGATGCTCGTGCAGAGAGTGTCTGGAGGAAATCCCGCTCTGAAGCAGATTTCATTCATTTCAAATTTATTCTGCGATCATACAACTCTGACCTTCACTTAGCCAAACAAGCCTTCTTCTCATCTATTATATCTACTCTGTCCTCAACCCTAAACGACTCTGGTCCACTTTCAACTCTCTCCTCTACCCACCCGCACCTCCCCCCTCACCCGCACCTCCCCCCTCATCCGCCTTTAGTGCTCAGGACCTGGCAGATTACTTCTTAAATAAAACGCTCACTATCAGAAACAACATCCTGATACCAGTAATCCACCACCTCCACTCCTAGAAGCACCTTATGCTACCCTCTGCCACTTCCCAGGGCTGGATTAATGTAGGAGCGGATGGAGCGGCCGCTTCAGGCCCCTTCCATTAACTAGGCCCACAGCAGCCCCAAGAATAGATGAGCCGCCGGTCGACAGGCCTGACAAACACACAAACACACCGTGAGGCCAATGCACTCAAGCGGCAACATGGTCTGTGATGTAAAAAGTGCAGGAGGAATAATGGGGAGGAGTAGCCAGTAGGTGTCGCTCATCAGCTGCTGAATGAGACACCGCTGGCTGCTCCTCCCCATCCTCCTGCATGTCTTCCTGGATCCTGTTTCCACACCATTCCGGAAGGAAGGCGAGCAGGACCAGCTGAGCAGCAGCCAGGGGGATAGGTAAGATTCCCCTAGCCGATTCACCTGGGCAATGCTTTTTTTTAACTTACCCCCCCCCCCCCCGGAGCTCTCCCTCTGATCTCACTCGGCAGGAAGGAAGGAGGAGGGGGGCAGCATGCAAGGGGTACACAGTACAGTGTGGAGAGACACAGTCAGTGAGGTGGATGAAAGAGAGAGGGATAACAGAGAGGGTTGAAAGGGAGAGGGATCAGAGGGAAAATGATAGGAGAGGGGTCACAGAGAGAGATGAAAGAAAAGAGTCACAGAGAGAGGGATGAAATAAGGATCACAGAGAGATGAGAGGTCACAGAGAGAGATGAGAGCGGGGTCACGGAGAGAGAGCGGTGAAAGGGGTCACAGAGTGAGAGAGAGATGAAAGACGAGTCACAGAGAGATAAAACGGGGATCACAGAGAGAGGGAGATGAGAGAGGGGTCACAGAGAGAGATGACATAGGGGTCTCAGAGAGAGATGAGAGAGGGGTCACAGAGAGAGGGATGAAACAAGGTCACAGAGAGACAGATGAGAGAGGGGTCACAGAGAGAGATGAGAGAGGGGTCACAGAGATGAGAGAGGGGTCAGAGAGAGTGAGATGAGAGAGGGGTCACAGAGAGAGGGATGAAACGGGTCACAGAGAGATGAGAGAGGAGGTCACACAGAGTGATCAAAGAGAGAGATGTGTGACAGAGGGATGAGAAAGCGAGCATACACAGAAATGAGAGAGAGACTACTAATTCACACTGCACATTGCTATGAGTTTTATTGCTGTGGAGCTCTGTGATACACTCAAACACACCGCATATTGCTATGAGTTTTATTGCTGTGGAGCTCTGTGATATGCTCATCTGTGAATAGATTAAGCATTACTTCTCTATAGGACATTTCACTGCCACTGAAGATCGCTTAATTGTAGCGAATTGCACCTTATCTCGCTGCCAGTTCGCCAGTATTTGGCGATTTGACAGTTTAGTGAATAGACAAACTGACACGAAATTGCACCATACGGTGAAATTCACAGTTCGAAAGTTGCTACACGCGCTCAGATAGACATGTCAGCACGAAAGCAGGGTGAGAAAGAGGCCACTCCATGCAGCCTGACCACTTTAATAAGCTAAAGTGATCAGGGTGCGTAGCGTGTCCCTTTACAATAATATCATGAACAAACTGAGCGGGAGGAGTGTCTGGAGGTGGAAGGGAGTGAGTTTGGCCAAGGAACTTGACCAGAGTATGAGAGGGACGAGGTTTGGGCAAAAGACTGGACCTGAGTGTCGGAGGCAGTTTGTAGGAAAAGACCTGACCAAAGGAAGAGAATGGCCGTTCCAGACCAAAGAGGAGGAGGCAGGCACGCTGGTGTGGTGACACAGGATTCCAGCTTCAAGTAAGTATAAAACACCAGCAGTACAGCGCACATATCCAGTGGCAGTATCCCAGGGTTTGTGTTATATCACTGCTAGAGTTGTAAACTGAATAAAACCAAACTGGCTATGTCTGACATAACCCTAGAACTAAATCACAGAGGAAAGCAGTGGCACATCTTCTGCAATCAGCTCCAAAGCAGATTCTGAGGTTATAACATTTAACTCCATTTGACTCTAAACTCTGTGTGCTGTACACAAGTCGATTAATCTATAATGAGAATAGTTGACAACTGTTTTCATTATCGATTAGTTCTTGGTTAGTTGTTTCAGCCCTAAATGCTATAACTAAATAAAAAAAATGTGTAAATATCCATTCAGATTTCGATCATAGGGGGGGGAGCCTTGCTCTATTTGGTCTATTTGGTATTGTCAGTCTGCCAACAGGCAGTGATTGAGTCATAACCAAAACAATGGTTCAAAAGCAATGTGCAATATATTGGACAGGTCCACAGCGGGTCCTAACCCCTACTAGAAACAGGGGCGGATCCAGGGGGGGGCAACGGGGCAATTGCCCCCCCCCCGAGATTTGAGCCGGGGACCCAGATGCCGCCGGGCAGCGCAGGAGCGCCTGCCCGGTCCTGAAGAGTGCGTCCTTGTAAAGGGGATGCGGCTGCGTGCAGGCGCAGCCGGTCACGTGGTCCGGCTAATCAGGTGGTACTGAGTCTCTGTACCACCTGACTGGCCGGACCGCGTGACCTGCGCACGCACGCAGCCGCCTCCCCTTTACAAGGACGCACTCTTCAGGACCGGGCAGGCGCTCCTGCGCTGCCCGGCGGCATCTGGGTCCCCTGAACACCGGAGCTGGAGGCCTGGAGCAATATCCAGGTGAGAGCTGGGCAAATCCATGAGCTGGGGGTAAATCCATGAGCTGGGCAAATCCATGAGCAGGGGGCAAATCCATGAGCTGGGCAAATCCATGAGCTGGGGGCAAATCCATGAGCTGGGGGGCAAATCCATGAGCTGGGGTAAATCCATGAGCTGGGGGTAAATCCATGAGCTGGGTAAATCCATGAGCTGGGGTAAATCCATGAGCTGGGCAAATCCATGAGCAGGGGGCAAATCCATGAGCTGGGCAAATCCATGAGCTGGGGGCAAATCCATGAGCTGGGGGGCAAATCCATGAGCTGGGGGTAAATCCATGAGCTGGGGGTAAATCCATGAGCTGGGTAAATCCATGAGCTGGGGGTAAATCCATGAGCTGGGCAAATCCATGAGCAGGGGGCAAATCCATGAGCTGGGAAAATCCATGAGCTGGGGGCAAATCCATGAGCTGGGGGGCAAATCCATGAGCTGGGGGTAAATCCATGAGCTGGGGGTAAATCCATGAGCTGGGTAAATCCATGAGCTGGGGGTAAATCCATGAGCTGGGCAAATCCATGAGCTGGGGGTAAATCCATGAGCTGGGCAAATCCATGAGCTGGGGTAAATCCATGAGCTGGGCAAATCCATGAGCTGGGGGCAAATCCATGAGCTGGGGGGCAAATCCATGAGCTGGGGGTAAATCCATGAGCTGGGGGTAAATCCATGAGCTGGGCGTAAATCCATGAGCTGGGGGTAAATCCATGAGCTGGGCAAATCCATGAGCTGGGGGTAAATCCATGAGCTGGGGGCAAATCCATGAGCTGGGGGTAAATCCATGAGCTGGGCAAATCCATGAGCTGGGGGCAAATCCATGAGCAGGGGGCAAATCCATGAGCTGGGGGCAAATCCATGACCTGGGGGCAAATCCATGACCTGGGGGCAAATCCATGAGCTGGGCAAATCCATGACCTGGGGGCAAATCCATGAGCTGGGCAAATCCATGAGCTGGGGGCAAATCCATGAGCTGGGCAAATCCATGACCTGGGGGCAAATCCATGACCTGGGCAAATCCATGAGCTGGGGGTAAATCCATGAGCTGGGCAAATCCATGAGCTGGGGGCAAATCCATGTGTGAGCTGGGGGCTCTCTGCTCCTCTAGATTGTAAACTCCTGGGTGCCCTCTGCTCCTCTAGATTGTAAGCTCCTGGGTGCCCTCTGCTCCTCTAGATTGTAAACTCCTGGGTGCCCTCTGCTCCTCTAGATTGTAAACTCCTGGGTGCCCTCTGCTCCTCTAGATTGTAAGCTCCTGGGTGCCCTCTGCTTTTCTAGATTGTAAACTCCTGTGAGCCGGGCCCTCTGCTCCTCTAGATTGTAAGCTCCTATGAGCCGGGCCCTCTGCTCCTCTAGATTGTAAGCTCCTGTGAGCCGGGCCCTCTGTAAATTCTCGTGAGTCGGACTCTCTGCTAAAACACCTTATTTTCTGTCAGTGCCCCTCCCGAGACTAGTCTCTGGATCCGCCCCTGACTAGAAATACAATGCAACTCAACTAGAGAAGCTGGTAAGGATGGACCTGATACATAAATTGATACAGTATATGGTTGCCTCATTTAGTGACCAGGTCCATCCTTACTAGCTTGCCTACTTGAGTTTTAGTGATTGACTCATATACAGTTGTGTTCAAAATTATTCAACCCCCAATGCTGTAAAGGGTTTTAGGGAATTTAGTGTACATTTGTAATTGTATTCAGAATGAAATCCTACAAGGACTTTTTAAAGAACCATATGCAACTAAAATGACATAAATTGGTTTTGTAATACAGTAGTAAATGTTTCTTTTGTGAATTCTTCATTGACACAATTATTCAACCCCTTAAAGACTACCACTCTGAAGAACAGAGGTTCATTCAAGTGTTTTCAATCAGGTATTGAAAACACCTGTGGATGTCACGGAGCAGCAATAAAGCATAATAAGCACCAATTAGGCAGCTTTAAAATGACTGTGATACTCAGCTCCTTCTAGACATTTACTGGTGTGGTTACAAACATGGTGAAGTCAAGAGAATGGTCCAGGAAGACAAGAGAAGAGGTGATTACTCTTCACAGGAAGGGCAATGGCTATAAGAAGATTGCAAAGATGTTAAACATACCAAGAGAGACCATAGGAATCATCATTCGCAAATTCAAGGCAAAGGGCACTGTTGAAACGCTACCTGGTCGTGGCAGAAAGAAGATGCTGACTTCGACTGCTGTGCGCTACCTGAAGCGTAGAGTGGAGAAAAGTCCCCGTGTGACTGCTGAGGAACTGAGAAAAGATTTGTCAGATGTGGGTACTGAAGTTTCAGCTCAGACAATATGGCGCACACTGCGTAATGAAGGCCTCCATGCCAGAACTCCCAGGCACACCCCCTTGCTGTCTCCAAAGAATAAGAAGAGTCGACTGCAGTATGCCAAAAGTCATGTGGACAAACCACAGAAGTTTTGGGATAGTGTTCTGTGGACTGATGAAACAAAATTAGAACTGTTTGGGCCCATGGATCAACGCTATGTTTGGAGGAGGAAGAACAAGGCCTATGAAGAAAAGAACACCTTGCCTACTGTGAAGCATGGCGGGGGGTCAATCATGCTTTGGGGCTGTTTTGCTTCTGCAGGTACAGGGAAGCTTCAGCGTGTGCAAGGTACCATGAATTCTCTTCAGTACCAGGAGATATTGGATGACAATGTGATGCAGTCCGTCACAAACCTGAGGCTTGGGAGACGTTGGACCTTTCAACAGGACAATGATCCCAAGCATACCTCCAAGTCCACTAGAGCATGGTTGCAGTTTAAAGGCTGGAACATTTTGGAGTGGCCATCGCAGTCACCTGACTTAAATCCGATTGAGAACCTCTGGTGGGACTTAAAGAAAGCAGTTGCAGTGCACAAGCCTAAGAATGTGACTGAACTGGAGGCTTTTGCCCATGACGAATGGGCGAAGATACCTGTAGATCGCTGCAAGACACTTGTGTCAAGCTATGCTTCACGTTTAAAAGCTGTTATAACTGTAAAAGGATGTTGTACTAAGTACTAAGATTGAATGTCACTTGGGGGTTGAATAAAACTGATAATGATGTGAGCACAGAAAAGACATTTGTGGTTATTTCATTATAAATGTTATGTTATATTTGTCTGACCTACACGTGCCTCTTTGATTTAATTGTAAGCAAGATGACTGAATGATCAAAATCAATGTCAAACTGGCCAAAACACTCAATTTCAGTGGGGGTTGAATAATTTTGAACACAACTGTATATATGCCACGCACGCTGATCCAACAGGAGGCTTGTGACCCGCCACATTGTAAGTCACGCTATACATCATAGCACACCGCGTCAGAGTCAGCAGTCAGGTTTCCCAGTCGCTCTTACGCTGGCAAAGCGTGAGATACACAAAGTGCACCCCCTGATTTAAACGAGAAAGCAGCGCAGACCGATTGATGCCTCAGTATCTAAAAATAGGCCCAACGAAATCCTCAGCACCAGGCCCATGATACCTTTAATCCGGCCCTGCCACTTAATCCCAGCCACTGTGGAGGAAGTTAGTTCCATACTGTCCTGTATTCCTGCTTCCATATACCTCTAAGGTCTTGGAAACTTTTTCAACCTCCGCTCCCTCTTCCTGTCCTCTATTTCCCTACTTGACCCCCTGCAATCAGGCTTCCGTCCCCTACACTCAACCGAAACTGCCGTCACCAACGACCTCCTAACGTCTAAATACCACAGCCACTTGTCAGGTCCTAGAGGCCCTGACCCCCTGGCGCCCCCTTTCTATGCCACATCCTGCATGCCCTATGCAGGTTCCAGGACTTTATCAGACTATACACATTCCTGGACTCTGACATTCTACCCTGGAATCTCACCTGCCCTTCATTCTCCCTCATCAGTCCTGCATTTAAGGAAGTCACACCCTCTACCCTGGACTTCCTCATTGAAGTCCCAGACTGTGTTCCTGTGCAGAGCTATTCCTGAACCCTTCTTTGTGGTATCGTCAAAGACTGCCTAAGGACCCCTGTTTCTACCTGAACACGCATTCTCCATACCGGTACCCCCTTTTGCTCCCTGTTTCCCCCATCTGGAACCCCGTGTATCAGACCCCCTGGATATGGACTTGGACCACCCTGCCTGCCGCCTTGCCTAGACCCCTGAATTCCCAACGACCACTCTATTGATATATCCCTACTGGTACCTTTGCCTGAATGTCTGTTATCTGTATTGTTTAGTGTTATTCTTTATTCATTGTCTGCCCCATATGCTGTTAAATTCCCCTTGTGCCTATTTCTGCTTTCCACTGCTCTAGACTCTTATTCTCATCTTTGCTATCCCTCATTCCTCCTCCTTTCTAAGTACTTCTATATTGTTTTCTCTTACCGCTCGTCCCACTACTCTCAGCCATCCCTCTTGCCTCAACCTCCTTTCCCTGCATCTTCTCTCCTCCTCTAAAGCTATTCCCCTCTGTGCCCAGTCTCCTCTCTTGTCTGGTTCGTGTCTCTTGTTTGGTTCATGTCTTTTATGTTCTTGTGTTTATTATAAATAAACCCTTTTGTTTATCTTGCAAACCTGCCTCACTGCATCTTGGACTCACTACCGCACCTGCTGCATCATCAATCAGTATGAACCCTGACACCACTATTCTATTCTCACCCTACATGGCTTATCAGCTGCTTTTGACACTCCCTCGACCACCCCCTCCTTCTACAGACTCTGAGCTCTCTTGGGCACGGTGAAACTGCTCACTCTTGGATTAATTCTCCAACAGGTCCTTCTCTGTGTCATTCACTGGTAACTCCTCCTCTTCAATGCCTTTATCAATTGGTGTACCTCAAGGCTCTGTTCTAGGTCCTCTACTCCTCTCTATCTACACCTCCTTCCTGGCCAAAATCACTAACAGCTTTGGCTTTAATCACCACCTCTATGCTGATGATACTCAGATCTACCTCTCCACCCCTGATCTCTCTTCTCCTGTCCTTTCCAAAGCCAGCGACTGTTTATTTGGCATCTCCTCCTGGACGTCCTCTCTCCACCTAAAAATTATTATGTCAAAGACTGAGCTCCTATTTATTCCTTCTGACCTCCTGACTTCTCTGTCACGGTTGACGGCATCACTATCTCCCCATCAAGCCAGGTTCGCTGTCTTGGGAACTACACTTGACTCTGCGCTTTCCTTCACCTCCCACATCCAGTCTCTTTTCCTCCTCTTGTCGCTTCCAATTACATAACATTCCAGAATTCGGTCATTTCTTACTGCTGACAACACAAAGCAACTCCTCCACGTCCTTCTAATCTACTGATTTGGCTATTGTAAGAATCTTCTAGCTGGTCTCCCTCTCTCCTGCCTCTCCCCCCTACAGCACATTCTGAATGCCTCTGCCAGGCTCATCCACCTCACCCAATGCTCTGTCTCCGGTGCTCCGCTCTGCGAATCCCTTCACTGGCTCCCAATCCACTGCAGAACTAAATTCAAAATCCTCACCCTGACCTACAAAGCTCTCACTAACTCAGCTCCCCACTACCAGTCCTCATTAATCACCAAATAAACGCCAGCCCGCTTTCTAAAGTCAAACAGTGACCTGCGTCTAGCTTCTCCCTGACGTACGGCCCAATTGAGGGAGGCAGGTCGTCAACCAGTAGAACCATCTCTGGTTATGTTCAGCGACCTTTCCTTGTACTAGAGCTATCCGTTTCTCCAAGGAACGTATGAATTCCACTTACCGGAGCCAGACAGCAACCAAAGGTGGTTCAGATTTATGCCAGAACAATGGAATCACCATACTGTACGTGCTGCATGGAGCAGTCGGATCGCTACAGTCTTCCGAAAGGGCTCAGTAGACCTTAAATATATCTTGTCTATCTATACATTTTATCCAAACATATCTTCAGTTTCTCTCATGGCCAGTACTGATTGCTCAACCTGTTTTCATTTTTTTAAACAATATTTTAAGCATTCTCTTGATTTCTTTTCAATAATATTGACAACAAAATACATCAACCATCAAATAAAAATTATTTAAAAATAACTATAACACGTCCCATATTTTGTTTCATTGTATCTGTGATTTAAGAAGATTACTCAAATAACTAAAAGATTTTATGGTAATAAAACCTATGTGGATTTATCTTTTCGGACGATTGTCTCCAGGAATTGTAACTGAGAATTTGAAATGTAATATGATTTTTTTAATATTCTGGTTAATGCTCAGTGGGCATATTTTCCTGTTGATTAATATGTATGTATAATGTGTTTTTAATATTTCATCTTTTGTTTTTTTGATATGTGTAACATGAGACTGGAATTTTGCTGAGTGATACAAATGAGTGATATTTGTTAATTGAGGTGAAAGGAAATTAATGAAGGCATTATACTGCTGGATAATTATTCCTTACCACATTTCTCTTCCTGCTTTCAGAAACTGATAGTGTCAGAACGTGACTAAATATACATATAACCTGAACTAGATGAACTACAGGGAGAAAAGGAAAATATTTTTGAACCTATGTACCAGGGTGCAGATCGTATCCTCTTTTTTTAAACATAAGCCAGAGGGGGTATAGGTCTACAGATATACTTCGCTTTCCAAGACATTAACCAGAGGATAGTACCGTTATTTAGATGCCATTCTCATTTTGAGATAGTACCCTCTACTAGAGGTGTGCACTGTTGGAAAATTCGTTTTGTTTTAAAAAATTTAGTTTTCATTATTTTGTTTCATTTGGTATATTTGATCACTAAAACCCCCATTGTAAGTAAAGATCGATTCGATAGTTGATATTGATTCAAATTTCAGATCACTAAATAAAACCCCAATTGATAAAATCCTGTTGTTAAAAGGCAAACTAGGGTTAAATGTTGAGCTGTTCATTGGCCTGTGGTGTTGACAACAGATTCAGCACCACAGGTCAGTTTACACAGAGCGGGAGCTTTGGGTAACAGTCTAACGATTCTGATTTGTTTCATAATGCCATTTGCTTTAGTTACTACATGTATGTATTGTAAGTTAAGATCAGTTCGCTAGTTGATATCGATTTGAATTTCGAATCACTAAATAAAATCCCAATTAATCAAATCCTGCTCAGGAATAATTTAATCAATAGATCTCTAGTGAAACAGTGTAACGAATTAAATTTGTTATACACCGTCTTTGTTTCAATTTGGATCAAACAATTCGTTATTTCGGAATATCTCAAAACGAGAAAGGCATCTAAATAACTGTACCATCCTCTGGTTAATGTCTAGGTAAGTGAAGGATATCTGCATCCCAGTACCATGCTCTAGGTGATGTGCAGAAAAAAGGAGGACATCTGCACCCCTATGCCATTCTCTGCATAGTACCTAGAAAAGAGGATAAGATGCGTACTCCATCAGCACCCTCTACCTGATAACGAAGTACGCATCTTATCCTCTTTTGTAGAGACTATGAAGAGAATGGCATTGGGGTTCAGAAATCCTCCTTTTATCTGCACATCACCTAGAGGATGTTACTGGGGTGCAGATATTCTCTTCTTTTTCTACACATTATCCAGAAGATGGTACTGGGTGTAGTTATCCTCTTCTGTAGACACTGGCCGGAGAATGGTATTGGACTGCAGATCTTCTCTTCCATTCTATACATCAGGAAGAGGATTGTATTGGGTGCAGATCTACTCTTTAGTTCAATACACTAGGCAGAGGGTGGTATTAGGTTACAGATCCACTCTTCTTTTCTAGACATTATCCAAAGCATAGTCCTGGGGTGTGCTCTCCTCCTCTTTTTTAAATATTATCCAGAGGATGGTATTGGGGTACAGATATTCTCCTCTTTTCTAGATTTTAGCCAGAGGATGATATTTGGGCACAGATCTCACCTTCCTTTCTATACATTAGGCAGACGGTGGTACTGAATGCAGTTCCCATCTCTTTTGTAGCCATTATCAAAAGATGGTATTGGATGCAGATATCCTCTTTTGATAGTCATTGTCCAGAGGATAGTATTGGATGCAGATATGCTCATCTTTTCTAGACACTTTCCAGAGGATGGTACTGGATGCAGATATTGTCCTCTGTTGTAGACATTTTCAGAGGATGGATTTGGATGCAGATCTCCTCCTTTCTAGAAATCATTCTGATTGTGCTGAAGCTGCTAAGCTCTCAACACACATGGACGTTCACATCATTTTTCTAGCGGCAGGTGAGTTAAATTGCTTCTGTCACCAAAAGTACTTTTTTCTCTCGTTCTTGGTGGATTCTGCTGTCACTGGTATATGGTTCACAATAATATGACATCACATCCCATCCCATCACCTCCCATGCTTACAATAAGTGTCCATGCCAGAGTAAAGGGTAGATAAGGCCTGTGCAGATATTGTTGTTCGCTTCCATTTACAGGAAACACATAAGCTAGATGGTAACAAACAGCGCAATGGCCTTTCTCCGTCTGAAGGACATGTGATTCAGGGGCTCAAATGAAACAAGAACCACTGAGACCAAATTGTTCCAAATTTCTTGCCCATATACTCCAACCATGGGTGAGGAATGTTGGAAGCATGGGAAATGAGTAGGAACAGATTCTCCTGATGACTAATTTGTCTATGTTGTAGGATTGTGGTATGAGGGTGTTTTTACTGTAAATACTTCATGGATTTTTTGTGTCGGAACCCACAACGCCTGCCACAAGTTGCACTTTGCTATATCTGCTGAGGTATGAGACATTAGCTTATCTCTTTCGCCTGCCCAATCTACATGATAGCATCAGGTACAGGCTCTGGGAATGGAGCCCACTGAAATGATTTTATTATCCTGAGTGTTTGTACCGAAATAAAAACCCCTGACAACGTTACATTTTGTTGCCAAGCAGCGTCACTCCACGATTTAATTTGCCCATGTGGTTAAGCCATGTGGAATTATTAATAAATACCCTTGAAATTTTCCATCGTGTGGAGCTGGACTCCTGAGGCTAAGCAACAAACGCGCAACCAGCGTGATCAGGAATTTATAACCATGATGTCAGGGAAAGGACATGGTCAAAATCTTGGACGGATAAAAAAAAAGAAAACGACAGTGAATGCTGGCAACACATAGTTTTGAAGTAGATTTTCCACCGGCTTCATATTTCCATAAAAAGTAACGTCTAGATGGAGAAGGTCAAGATGACATTAAAGCGTCTCCTCAATGTTTGTGCTTGACTGAAGCTTAATCTGGTGATGCGCACTAAACACCTCACACTGAGATAATAAGGCAGGGGCAGACTGTCGCGCCAGCGTAGGATTTATTTTTATTTTGCCTCATGCACGCTATGGTCCTGCGATGGCAATATGGACACCACACCGTATATGTTTGTAAATAGTTCCTCTTCGTAATCCGTTCTCTTTGTTTAAATCCCTATTGATTCATAGTCCACGTAGTAATCTTGCATTCTGGCATAAAGGTTTTGCAGAGGGGCATGAATAATTTAGTTGGTGATTCATGTGAAACCTTAGTTCCCAGTGTAGCTGTTGTTTGTAATAATGTATCATCCAATACTCCTCCTGGGAGAAATGGTCTTCAGAATTGTCATTTCTTTGTCTTTCTTCCTTTCAAGTGACCTATCATTTTATTTTGCTGCAGTTACCAGCTTGCTGGCTTGGCGCATGATGCATTACAATTCGAAGTGGGCCAATGTCACATTTCATGGTCTTGTGATTTAAAGGTTTATGAAAATATGACAACGAAATGAAACCATTTGCGCTAAACACAGAGAAATAACAATTGTTTTATAGTAAAACAAGTGGACAGGTTATGTATTAAGACAAGTGTCATCTATTCAGGGCTGGTCAGCCAGCTAGGGGCCCTATTTCAATCTTCGCGTTAAAACGCTCGCACAACGTGCAAATTTGTGCGCCAAGCGTTGAACGTTAATGCACGTTCAAACGTTAATCACTGGAATTACAATCCTCGTGCATTTTTTCATCCATCGAGCAATATCGTGCTTAAAATGGACGCGCACAAACGCGCGCGCAGCAACGTTGCATGCAGAAATCAGTGTGCGGACTGTTTTTTTCCACGCGATTCAGCCAATCAGAATTAAGAACCACAATTGTCTCACGTTAAGTTTTTGCGCCTGTCAAAGTCAATCTGAGTATATATGCTGCAGCAATAATAAATGCACACACAACTTCTCAAATTTTATTGGTTTGTTTATGTGTAGAATGTGTAACTATACTTTGCTGCATTTGTTTTTTGGGCTGGTGTATTTGGTTTCTGCCAGATTGATAGAATTTGCCATTAACACCAGCTTTTAGGAGTTGCTAAAATTATGCGCGCAAAGGCTGTGCGTTACAAACTGCGCATAGATTGTAATGGCATCCGCGTACCAGCGCACAAATGCATTGTCGCTCACAATGTTAAGTATAGGACGCGCGCAGTATGCTCGTGCAGGGTTCGCGGAGGTTCACCGCGTTAGACGAGTGCGCGCGTTTGTTGCGCTGACATTGTAATACGACATTCTGAGCAAAGGGTTTTACCCCTCGCGTTAATGCGTTTTTTCACCGGCGCAAACGTTTGTGTGAAGATTGTAATAGGGCACTACATTGCTTTGGTCATGTAGGTTATCCATGGAAACAGGTTACCAAGTGATAAGGCATAAAATACATTCAACAATACCTCAAAATTATATTTGAAAGATGTTTAAAACCACCGGGGGGTGTATATGGTTATTATTTTCTGAAACATCCACTGGACATCATTTTAGTTATTACAGAGTGTATGATAGTACTCAAGTATACCGCTAGATTTTGGTGACCAAAATTCACCTTAAAATTAGAGGGGTTGCGTTATATTCGAGACATCTGCATCGCGTGTAAAAAAAACAAAAAAACACTCGCTCGAGATCCCAAGTATCCCGAAAGTTCCGGTAGTCTCGCTGAAGTGAATGCGGGCTCCCTGATGCTTGCAAACTCTTCAGGAACTCCCGGATTCGGGAGAGGTGGGATCCATCATGGCCAGAGGGCACGTTCGGTTTAAGCCAATCATTCACCTCGTTTGCCGCCGCCGGCCACCTAACGGCTAGTAAAGAAGACGGGTGGCCGGCGGCTTCATAGTTCGTAACAACTGCAATCATTCTAGAGTAGAGCACCCTGGCCTGAGGGATGGCCTGACTGTGTTAAGAGAACCTGGAAGGATTTTAATAGTTTCCGGTATAGTATAATTTTGCTCCTCGCGTTATATTCGAGTCTTGAGTATTCCCTCATTTCCATAATAAATCTCTATCCATCTCGTTATATTCGGGTCGCATTATACTCGAGTATCTACGGTAATTTCTTTCCACCTTAGGAGTATGGAAGTTCTAGTCCAGTTGTCAGCAACCTTGGTCTTGCAGATATTTTGAAGCTGCATTTCCCACGAAGATCATGCAACCTGATAAGTGGCTGAGCATCATGAGAGATGTAGTTCCAAAACATCTGGGGCTCTATTACATAGTTGATGCTAATGTAGTGTGTCGATATGTAATCTTTAGCGCTAGAAGAAATACGTTTAAAGTCAGCATCAATATTCCGATATTGATGTTACAGTCAGGAGAAAAGGTTTTGTGCCTCGCAGCTTGTGCGCGCTTACTGTACTTTGCGTCTCCTATACTTAATGGACACTATTACATTCTTCGCGCAAACGTTAATGCGTGCGCAAAAACGCATTAACGCGAGGGGGAAAAACCCTTCGCACAGAATGTCGTATTACAATGTCCGCGCAAAAAATGCACGTTAACGTCTAACGCGGGTGGACCTCCGTGAACCCTTTGCGAGCGTAATGTACTTTGTGTGTCCTATACTTAACATTGTGAGCAAAATGCGTTTGTGCGCTGGTACACGCAAGGTATTACAATCTTAGCGCAAAATTTAACGGACGTTTGCGCGCATAATTTTAACATCTTTGAAAAGCTGGTGGTAACTGCAAATCTGAACGTCCTGGCTGAACCCACATACACCAAAAAAAAAAAATACAACAATGTATAGTTTTTGCGCATCTTTTTTACACAGTATTTTTTGACGGATGAAAAAATGCGCTCGGATCGTAATCCCAGCGTTAATTTCCGCGCGTTAACGTTTAAAACTACGTGAGCGTTTTTTGCACAAAGAATGTAATAGTGCCCAATATGGGAGCACAATCTAAATTTTAGCGCCTCAACAAGTGAGGTATTACAACGTGCTGGCGCAAATTACTGTTGTGACACACAAACAGTAATTTCAACGACTCCTACAAGCTGGTGCTACATGATTCTGCAAATGCAAAATCATTTAACACACTGTAAATCCCCCTAAAAATAACATACTCACCTCTCATCCTGCGGCAAAAAGGGTGGCCCAATCTGCCACTGCTTTTCGTCGGGAGCGTGAGACTTGGAACAAATAGTTCCTGGTCTCCCTCCCTCCCTCCGAAATCTCGTGGCCCGGAAGCGCAAGCCTCCATGGAGGCCTTATATTTAATCGTTAAATTCATATCCCAAGTTTAATGTAAATGTTATTTTTTTTTAAGAAAAAGTGCATGTTAGTGTACAGGTAAAGAAAGGACCAAAATGCATACTTTATCAGCAAGTGATACATTCCAGTTATGATTAATAACGTATCCAAAACTCAAAAAAGATAAAAAGAAGATGTTCTTCATATATATGTATATTCCAAGAGTCACCAGGGGACCCGCAGTCAGGATATCCACTTGTAATTGCTCCCGTGATGACCGCTGTCAAGGGCATATGATACATCAAGAGGGAGCGCACTCCTGGAGTATTTTAACTATAGGGGTTATTCAGAAAGCATCAAAATTTCAGTGAAATTTCAGTGCTTTCTAGCTCGGCACACTTTGGTGCGCTTTGGTGATTCCATTTCGCTGACCCTGCAGTGAATTCACTATTCACCGCAGGGTCATCGAAGTGCACTGAAGACGGAGTCAACAAAGACTGCCGAAGTAACTGCCAAACTGCAGAAAAAAACACAAGACTCTGCTATTCTTCTAATAGGTGATCAACACAATTAAAAATGCAATAAAATGTGTCTAAATAATAAAAAGGTGCTAATGTAACAATAAGAAATATCCAGGGTAACGAAATTTGGACAGAGTGTAACATACGGTCCAAACCTAGCACAAACATATACACACACACAATATCTCACAGAAGTGAGTACACCCCTCACATTTTTGTAAATATTTTATTATACCGTTCATGTGACAACACTGAAGAAATTACACTTTGCTACAATGTAAAGTAGTGAGTGTACAGCTTGTATAACAGTGTAAATTTGCTGTCCCCTCAAAATAACTCAACACACAGCCAGTAATGTCTAAACCGCTGACAACAAAAGTGAGTACACCCCTAAGTGAAAATGTCCAAATTGGGCCCAATTAGCCATTTTCCCTCCCCGGTGTCATGTGACTCATTAGTGTTACAAGGTCTCAGGTGTGAATGGGGAGCAGGTGTGTTAAATTTGGTGTTATCGCTCTCACTCTCTAATACTGATCACTGGACGTTCAACATGGCACCTCATGGCAAAGAACTATCTGAGGATCTGAAAAAAAATTGTTGCTCTACATAAAGAAGGCCGAGGCTATAAGGTCATTTCTTCAATGTTGTCACATGAAAAGATATAAGAAAATATTTACAAATGTGAGGGGTGTACTCACTTCTGTGAGATACTGTATATAAATCACCAGAATACAGCAGTACGCATAGTGATATCTTTTTTATTGGATTAACGTTACATTTAAAAGACAAGTTTTCGAGAATGCAACTCTCTTCTTCAGGATTGGAAGCTATACTGAGCAAAATCATAGGATTGAACAATAAAGAGCAATGCAGAAGGGTGGGGGGTTATGATGGGTGTCGTAAATACTAATAGTCCAATAGTATGGTCATATTTATTTGGGATTTAATATTATATACACACACACTGAACATCTTACTCTATACACAGGAACACTATATATATATATGTTAATACCACATTAAAATGAAAAATTGTCATATTTTACACATTATCTCCCTCGCATAACCAAACAGGAAAGCATCGCAACACTTATTGAAGGATATATATAAATATTTGAAATAGACATGGGAATTTTCAAAGGGTTTACATTCACAGTAAGTCTGTATAGCTATGGAATAAACTAAGCTTATGGACACTGTTGAACACGAGTATATCAGTTTATACAAATCAGATTATTCTGAATGTATTTATTACGTGCCTGAACTTTTTCTTGCAGTGTTGTAAATAACAAATCAGAAAAATATACATTGTGTGGACCATTAAAAGCTGATTTAACAGAAAAAAATAGACTATCAGGGTTATTCAAAGAGATTCGAAAAGTCACCGCACGTTCGGTGACTTTTCGTTCTCTTCAATTCGGTTCCTCTTGCCGATCCCATTTCGGTGACCCTGCGGTGTATTCAGCAAGCACCACAGGGTCCCTGAATTGCAGGGAAAAGCTGCCGCAAACCCGACGAAAACTAACCGCAAAACCCACCGAATGCAAAACCCCCAAAAACATCTGGATTAACCCGTCGAAAAATCCGAGCAGGAGCCAATCACACGCAGCGAAGCAGCCGAGACCGCAGACGAGGCAGTGAATAAATTAGCAAAACAGTTTGTGTGAATGATTGAAAAGTGAAACGCTGTTTGCAAAGAAACTACTGAGCGAAAATGTCTGAAATTTACATATGAGGTCCAAGGAATGATAATAAAAAGGGCTGTTACAGAAAAGATAAGTAAACTTTAAAAAAAAAAAAAACAACAAAATCGGACTTTTAACCCTTTCGCTGCTGAGGCATTTCCCACCTGTGTGCTGAGGTCATTTTTACCGGGTTCGCTCATCATGTTTAACCGCGTTTTGAAGCCTTATTTTATTATATGACCCAGACATATTATATATGGTTCTTTCCGGCAGACTCCACAGATTCATAATATGTCATTATTATATGTATACGTTATGTCCGGTCTGTATATTATAACAAAATATGCAATAAAATTTGAATTTTCAAACATTTACAACGTGTAAAGTGTTTTTTTTCACATTTTAACATGCGATCGTTTGCGGTTATATTTTCTATGGGGTGCGCTTGTTAAAAAAATTAGAAATAGGGTCTCGTTAGATTTTTTTTGGGGCAAATTTCGCTATTTTTAACAAACACACCCCATACAAAAATCGTTAGTGCAGCATCATTGTTCACATTATAAATTAAATGGGAACAATATTGCTGCATTACAAAACAAATAAAAAATAAAAAACTTCCAGGGTTATTCAGAGAGCGTGAAAAGCAGGAGAATGACTGGAGAATGAAAAATTCTAGGTCAAAATAGCCGATTTGGAAAGTGAAAGGAAAGGGAGAATTTTTCTGGTTTGGCTATCTTGACCTAGAATTTTTCATTCTCCAGTTATTCTCCTGCTTTTCATGCTCTCTGGATAACCCTGTTGTTTATTTTTTTTATTATTTATTTTTTAAAAAAAACTTTTTTCATGGTCATGTTTGATATCGTTGGAAAGGCCATGCTCTGGCCGATCCAACGATATCAAACATTAACCCCTAGCTGCCACAGATCGGGAGAAAGGGGGTTCATTGGAACCCCTATCTCCACCATTGGTGGCAGCTAGGGGTTAACTCCAGGACTGGCATCATCGTGCTATGCACGATGCCACCAGTCCTCAGGGGGAGTTCCCGGAGGCTTGGCCGACATCCAAGATGTTGGCCAGCTCCAGGAAAGGATCACGAACCGGCGCTTTTCGGCGCCGATTCGTGATCCGGCCCCCATGGGGTTAATGCCAGGTACCGTTTGGAAGGGCAGGTTGTGCCCTTCCAAACGGTGCCTGGCATTAAGCTCAGGACCCCGGCGATCGGGAGGGAGAGAGGTCCGAAGGACCTCCCCCCTCCCTTTCAGGCGCCTCCTCTGCACACGCGGGGGGGCGCCTGAAATAGATGTCATTGCGCCGCCGCGATGACATCTATTGTGCCCGCAGCGGTCCCGGAGTGGATGTCAGCAAATCTGGCCGATCGCTGGCTGCTTTGAGAGGACGCGCAGCCAACCCTTCCTCCGCAGCGAAGTGGTTAAAAAAAATAAATTAGGAAAAATGCTTAAAATATCCTAAAAAATCTATAAATAAAGAGTCTCTTTACTGCAGAATTTTATAATGAACGGTTTATTAGATATTGAATTAAAACGGGAATATTTTTAACATTGAAGCCTATGGGATTCTCCTGAATAAACTTGCCGAATTAAACCACCGAATGGCAGGGCATTTCGGGAACCTTTCACTGCTGGTTTGTGTTCTCTGAATAGCCGAAGCAGTGCTTTGTTATGGGGATTTCACTGCCCTCGAACAGGCACCGAACAGGCACCGTATGTGCAGGCACCGAACAGGCACCGAACAGGCACCATATGTTCAGGCAATTCGCCAGGATTTGGCGAATTGCCTGCTCTCTGGATAGCCGAATGGCCAAGAAAGGTAACCGAACGCAGGGGCGGATCCAGACACAGGTTTCGGGGGGGGGGCATTCTACCAGTTTTGGCTAAGAGCTGGTGTTGGGTTTGCAGTGACAGGCAGATTTGCCCCCAGATATTTGCCCCAGCTCACATGGATATATATATATTGGCCCCTAACTCACATAGATGTATATAATGCCCCAAGGCAGCTCACATGGATATATATATCTGCCCCCAGCTCACACATGGGTAATATTTGCCCCCAGCTCACACATGGGTAATATTTGCCCCTTAGCTCACACATGGGTAATATTTGCCCCCGGCCTGCTCACACATGGGTAATATTTGACCCCCAACTCACACATGAGTAATATTTGCCCCAACTCACACATGGGTAATATTTGCCCCCCTGCTCACACATGGGTAATATGTGCCCCTACCTCACACATGGGTAATATTTGCCCCACCTCACACATGGGTAATATTTGCCCCTTAGCTCACACATGGGTAATATTTGCCCCTTAGCTCACACATGGGTAATATTTGCCCCCAGCTCACACATGGTATCCATTTGGATACCCTTATAATAGGACAATTTGAATGGCATTTTACTGTATGGATTAATATATGTCACTAATAATCAGCCTTGATGGCACTTATTTCACTGTATGCACTTTATTGAATATTTTATTGAACCGTTTGCCTTTGTATTGACTCCGTTTGAAAAACCTGTCCTCAGATAATGCGTTGATATTTATTATACACTCCACTTTGTAACAGTATCCGATATAGCGCTTATCAACCATCTGTAAATTTTATTGAAAAAGTTATTATTATCTTTGCGCCACTAGGACGCTTCCTCTTTTTCCTGTACATATCTTGACACATTTTTGGTCATGTTTAATGTGTATATCCTTGTAGGCAGCAGACCTAAACCCTATTATTACGAATATTAAACTCTAGCACCTCCTCATATAACTCAATAAAACATATTTGCACCTTGTAGGACAAAATGCACAACTTTAAAAATAAATTCAACTTGATTTTCTGTGTTTAACATACATGTTGTTATTCATGAACATGTGGCAAGAAGAAAGTCAATGCTGACGAAAATCCCTGAGATCTTGTTTGAAGATTCCAGAAAAAAATGCTGACGATCCAATGTGTAAAGAATGGTTCTCTGACCGGGGCTGATTTTTTTTTGTCCCCGTCAAGCCCTGTTCCCAGCTGGTCCAACACGGAGCCCGATTTATAACTTGATTAAAATTTTGATTTAATTTAATTAAAATTTAATTAAAAGTTAATTTTAAATTAACTTTTTCTTTTTAGGGCTATGTCTACATGCAGTTAATCACACGGTACCCTAAAACATTTCCCCCATTTCTGAAGCATGGTTGTGAACATGCTTTTCATGTGCAAAGATTGGGTCAATCCCAAGATTAAATGCAACATGTTGGGGCCAAAATCAGTATAATTATTTAGGAGAAATCAGTGTCAGCATGATGGAAAGACAATTCACATGTTCCAGCAGGATAATGTCCACAAACACTTGCCTGATACTGTCATGGTTTAAAACGAAGATCCTGAATATCTTTTATAAACCATGTCAGCTGTCAAAGCACATTTGAGAATCTGCAGCTAGGCTTGAAATTTGCTGTCCACAAGCAGTCCCCTTCCAGCTTGACAGAGCTTACCCAACTTTGCCAAGGAAAGTGATTAGATGTTGTAGGATCAAAATGCATAAAGCTGGTATATATACTAACCCAAAGGACTCACAGCCACTACAAGTGCCAATGACAGCCAGAGGCATTGGCAGGGAATATGAAGGCTGTGTGTATTGTTTTGTTTTGCACACAGTAAACTAGTTTGCGCTTTTAAAGTTTTATATTTGTTGTGTAAATTCGATTGCAAAAGAGATTCTGCAAAATATTGAAACAGGGGCCTGTTCACTTATTTAATGTTACCGGCATTCTACAACAGGGAGGTTTTGGTGAAGGAACAGTCCAGTAGAAAAAATATTAATATGTGCAGAGAAAATATGTTTATATCTATTTGATGTCAGCATGATGTCAAGACTGGAAACATGGCCGAAGGAAAAACCAACTCCTTCACTCAAGTGATTTTCCAGAAAAACACTGTCAGGAACCAGTGGTGTTTTGGAACAATCTAACATAATGAAGCATACCAATAAGAAATATCTGGGAATATACCCAGTTTATCTTTTACTCTAGTATTTGACAGACAGATGTTGCCGTCTGTTGGCCAAAAGGAGCTGCTCCAGAATTGGGATCCGTGTTCGACCAGCTGGGAAAAGGGCTGGGCTGGGACAGAAAATCAGCCCCGGACTTTATCCAGACCAGCTCACTCCAATAATGAAAACGCGCAGGGGTGGAATAAGATCTCTGTAGGCCTGGAGCTAAAGATTTGGTGTTTAGTGAATGCCCCCATATTACAGCCCTGTGTTTAGTGAATGCCCCCCATATAACCGCCCCGTGTTTAATGAATGCCCACCATATAACTGCCCCATGTTTAGTGAATGCCTACATATAACTGCCCTGTGTTTAGTGAATGCCCCATATAACCGCACCCTGTTTAGTGAATGCCTCCATATAACCTACTCCGTGTTTAGTGAATGCCCCCATATAACCGCCCTGTGTTTAGTGAATGCCCCCCATATAACCGCCCTGTGTTTAGTGAATGCCCCATATACCCGCACCCTGTTTAGTGAATGCCTCCATATAACCTACTCCATGTTTAGTGAATGCCCCCATATAACTGCCATGTGTTTAGTGAATGCCCCCATATAACCGCACCCTGTTTAGTGAATGCCTCCATATAACCTACCCCGTGTTTAGTGAATGCCCCCCATATAACCGCCCCGTGTTTAATGAATGCCCTCATATAACCGTAACCATATAGTGATAAGTAAGGTATTACAAAGTCCTAGCGCTAATTAACACACCAATGGGCTATACAAATTTTCACCGTCACCTAAAAGCTGATACTAACAGATTCCGCTTTTGCAGAATCATTTAACACCACTAAACCCCTCTCCAAGAAATCAGATAATCACCTCTCATTCCGCGGTGAGAACGGTTCCCCATCCGCTGCTTCTTGCTGCCGGGAGCAGTGTGGGACTGGGGACAAATAGTTCCCAGCCGCAGAGAGAGATCAGAAATAAAAGATAGAAAATATAGCTGTATAATATATAATAATACCAGTCCATGAAGTTGCTGGATTTAATATAAATGATAGGAGTGAAAGGTAAAGTTTAATAACAATAGGGAAATGTAGGTATCGTATGGATCGGAGAAAATAAAAAAGAGGCTGGTCTCAACCAGTTATAGTGGAATGCACATGAATTATAGGACAAGTTGAGGTTGAAAAGCCAAAATGGCCTTTGGAACCATGAGCCAACCTCTGGACACTCTTACTGCATGAAAAACAGAAGCTCCTGGCATATCGCACTCTAGCACAGTGACACTGTATTGCTAAGGGATAAGAAACGCCTTCCATGAAAATGGACTTATCCTACATTATGGAACATCAATGGATGCAGTGTCTCACAGCAATACTTTAACCACACCATCCCTGCTTACTATAAGTCCTGAACTTTGTGGTTTCAAATCCATCACAAACTTCTCAGAGTTTACAGCTCCCGCACCTTTCTTAGCTTCTCTTTCCTTTTCTCTTTCCTTTTCGACACAATGTATTTATTAAAGGAGTAAAGTATAGGTGGACTAGCTGGTTTAAATAGGAAGGGGAGTGTGATGTCATCACCAGTGGCCTGGTAGGTGGAACCTGGGTTTCAGAGCATGGTAAAGTGATGGCAGCAGGCTGCATAATAAATAGACAAATTGCCCCAAAATAACCCCTTTAATAAACCACTTAAAATTAAGATGTGTGTGTGTGTGGAATAAAACATATCTAATAACTCTGGAAATCAATAAGTTCATCAAATATTTTCTCTGCAGCTTCTACATTGACTGTGGAAGCATCACCCTGAATAATTGCCAATGCTTTTATGTTTCTTTCACATGTTGCGACATTGTTCTTTTCTATGTCCCATTAACGAGCAATAAAAAGAAATTACAGAGCGCTCTGGAATAATCTGGGTGCTTTGATCAGGTTTTTATCATGAGCATAGCATGCAACTGGTTTAATGAAAGGGATTAGTTTGAAATTATGCTCTTTGTTAAATGGCAATTACCCAATCCGTTCTCACCTACATGTCCTGACCATCTCTTAGCTTAAATTGAGATTATGATGCAGGTTCAAAAAAACGCTTGTCTGCTCTAGAAACGGTCATGGCTTCAAAGGCTGTCTGTATAAAGCTGGGAAAGTTCAAATAAATTCCTTAAAGGGACACAACCACTTACATAAGCTGTAACTCGATTGCTTAAGCATTACAAACAAAACCACATTATAAAACATATGCTGCTGTTTTTTTTTCATTGTTTGAAGTGATTAAATGTAAACAGAAAATATATATATATATATATATTATCTCCCTACCATTTTGTTGATTTTTCCCACGAGGCAGCATTTACCAAATGTTTTTCATTACTTCCTTGGTTTATCTAATCTTCAGTATTTAACAGTTAATGAGATGGAATGGTTAGCTAAGGCTGCAGGGGGCTATTATTCTTCAGGCTGCTCATGATAAGAGGCGGCATCTGAATGAGATAAAACAGGTAGCTTAAAAGATTTCTAATCTACCCCCTAGTGATATCCTTTGAATACATCCCACACAATACAATAAGATTTGAGACAGTGATCGACCCATTGCCACACAGTGAGGAGCAAGTGATGGAAAGCTACTGTGGGGGGGGGGGTATTTTACAACACAAAAGATCACACAATGGATGCACCCAGTGACACGTAGAGAGTAAAATATTTTCTTAACTAAACATACAAGAGAAAAAGAATGCACATGTATGATATCAGCAACATAAAGCAAACACGATAAGGCCATTTCATTTTTGGTGGTAGTGTCCTTTTAAATAAAAGCAGAGGCGTAATGGTAGCAGAGATATCACCACTATTATGTCACTTATGTAATAAGCCTTCTATAAAACTCACTTTTATCTAAAGTGTAATGTTACAGTTACAAATTTGTTATAAAGCGCTAATAAGCTTTGTAGCTCTGTACAATGTGCTAAACAGAATAATAAATATACATACAAGTTAAACACACAGAACAGTATGAAAGATCACCCTGCTTGAGAGCTTACAATCTTGATACAAAAGGAGAGAACTCTGGGCTTTAATTTAACCTCTGTGACACAAACTCTTCTGTCAGACACTTATGAGAATACATAGTACAGGAGGGGTGGGGTTGCTCCTATTCCCCGATGGGGCGGCTGCAATCACCAAATGCATCCAGCCCAACAACATGTATAAAACATAACAAGGAGAAAAATGCCATCTGCGCTTATTCCCATTATACTGTGTGAAAAAAACCACAATTAGAGGCTTTAGTTTCTATCTCTAGACTGTAAGCTCCTATGAGCAGGGCTCTCTACACCTCTTGTTTCCATCCTATGTCCGTTTATATGTATTTCGTTCCCTTTGGTTATTGTAAAGCGCTGCAGAAACTGTTGGCGCTATATAAATGATGACAATAATAATAATAATTTATGCCATTAAAAGAATAAACTCACCCGCCAGTGTCAAGGCACCTCTAGTGAGGGTGAGTCCTGTCCAAAAATGAAGCCACAGGCTGCTGTATAGCGAACCATAACATGCTCATGCTGCTTTTCAGCCATGAGGTAGACTGGTGGGCTTTTATTAATGCCCCCCCAGAAACAAATCCGCCTTGGGATCAAAAACAAAGACACAGAGCGGAACATGCTTATGAGAATACAGTCTATGGTACTTACTATGATACTAATTTACTTATTTTTATCATTTTGTGGAATCCAATTCTTCATAGCTTTTTCATCTGTCTTTCCTAAGAAAATAATATACAAATAACCCCTTCGCTGCAGATGATGTGTGGGGGACATCCTGGAGATTCTCCCCAACATGCAGAGGACGTTCCACACACTCCACATGGTGTCCACAGCGAAGGGGGAGATCCCAGCCACTCCGGTTGGAGTCCCATGGCGGTCTGACTTACTTGAAGTCAGACCGTCGAGTGGGACCCCACCTGGCACACTGACATCATCACGGGGCGCGATGGCGCCATCATCAGGTGCAGCTGCCGGTGGAGCCATGAGAGTGCTTGAAGGGGAGAGGGGATCTTTTGGACCCTGCTATCTCCCCATTGACAAGGGGTACGAAAACAAGAAAGGCATCACAGTCTGACCTCTCCAGAGATGCCCCTCATAACCAGTTAGGTGTCAGTACCACGATCCTGCTCCAATCAGCGTCGGACCATGGACTTCTTCTGGAGGGACTGACATCTTGTATGTCAGGACTACCACTGCGGCCTCTCCCCACCCAATGACGTCCTCTATCTCCACCATATGGATTTCCATAGGGAATTCCATGGGGAGCTAGGGGGAATTCCCCCTAACTCCCCATGGAATTCTCTATGGAAATCCATATGGTGGAGATAGGCGATCCTTTGGACCCCCGTACCTCCCGATCCATGGCAGTTAGCGGGTCATGCTTGGTGTTGTTGGAAAGGCCAGAGCATGGCTCTCCTTTTTTGGTTTATATTGCAGCGCTAATGTTCATTTTTCAATTATAATGTGAACAATGATGCTGCACTAACTCACATTCTCATTTCCCATGATGCCAGCAAGTTTGAATGCGATGGCACGATGTGTTACTATGCATTGGTTCATCGAAAACCTAAATCGCTGCACTGCTGTGGGGAGCGCAGGGGGTACTTGAGAACATTACATCTCTAATTTTTACACTGGACAAGGTCAAGTGATGTGCCATTGGAAAGATCAGAGTTTGGCCTTTCCAACGATGCCAAATATGACCATGTAATGTGTAGAAATAGAAAACAGAAAACAAAATGTAATGCTAAATTTTCTTTCTATCTTTTTCTTATTTTCCGTTCCAAGGGAATGGCATTGTCCATTTGTCACATATAAAATGAGCAATATCACTGCCGTTACTCACCTTCTCATTTCTCACGCCGCAGGAATGGTCAGTGTTTTATACATATACGGTTATTCAGAGAGAGGTGAAAAGCAGGAGAATGACTGGAGAAGGGAAAATTCTAGGTCAAAATAGCCAAACCAGAAAAATTCTCCCATTTATCTCACTTTCCAAATTGGCTATTTTGACCTAGAATTTTCCCTTTTCCAGTCATTCTCTTGCTTTTAACCTCTCTCTGAATAACCCTGTTAGTTATTTATTCATAAAACACAATGCGCCAAAATACAAGTGAAAACTATCAGGGCTATTCAGAGAGAGGTGAAAACCTTGAGAATTGGCAGGAGAAGAGAACAATCTAGGCCAAATATTATGACACTATTTTGACCTAGAATTTTCAATTCTCCAGTCATTCTCAAGATTTTCACCTCTCTCTGAATAGCCCTGACTAATTTTTTCAGTTTTATTTAAAATCATGCATTTTAAGGTTCCAAATTCAATTTTTTTTAACAAGAGTGACCCATAGTATATATAACCACAAAGGTTTGTATGATAAAATGTGAATAAAATAATTTTACAAACTGTAAATGATTGAAATCTGAACAGACATTTTACATATTTTTACATTTTTTGTTATAGCATTCTGACAGGGCATGCCATATATAGATAATAATGATATATTATGAATCTGCTGAGTCTGCTGAAAATAAGGATATCTAATTTGTCTGGGTCGTGTAATAAAACGTGACTTCAAATCGTGCTTAAACATGATGAGCAAAAACAGTTAAAATGAGTTCAGCACACAGAGGTGAAATGGCTCATCAGTGAAAGGGTTAAATTATCATTACTATTATTATTAGTGTTTTGCTGCTCTATTACGCACTGATTGGTTCCATGTTCAATCAAGCTCACTTTGATTGTAGCCATTGATCAGATGACAATAACCCAGACAACTGTATTAAAATGCTTTTTGCAATATATGCGATGGATAACAACAAATACATGATTCATAATGAAAAAGAGCAAGGGTATCAAAATGAAAGGTTTGCCTTTTCTGTTCAGGTCCTCAGGTTAAGTACCTTAGTCTTCTGTAAGGAAACACCTCTGCAAAATTAAGCGTCCAGAAGCAGATGTGTTATGGAGGACGCACTGTCTCGTTGACAATAGGCATTCGATGAAGGAGCTCCTGGATCAGCTTGAGGCTATCATCTATATGAGCAAATGACACCGCATAGTGAAGTCAAACATAGTCATGTTATTTGTGAAAAATACCATTCTATCGTGATGACTTGATGACCTGCAGGTTTCCCCTTAACATCTCCATTTTAACACCTGATTACAAGACAGGCGCTGATTCAGCAACCTGCCCCGTAACTAGCGCTACCCTCCTGAGTGAATACTCACTGTAGCCTCAATCAGCTCACTATGGCCAGATGCAACGGATCAAGCCGCTGTTTGCGCCTCTGGATGAGAGGTGAGTATCTGATTTTTAGGGGGGGTTTAGTTGGTGATAACTGATTCCGCAGAAGAAAACTTTTCACAGCAACTGTGATTGCTCACAACGTGGGTCGTGTTTGAAACCTATCGATTTTTAGGGTTAGAATTAGTTTTTGGGTTAGAGTTTGCAATTACAGTTAGGGTTACTTTTAGGGTCAGGTTTAGAGTTTGTATTTAGGATTAGGTTACTATTTGTGCTTCGCTTTAGGGTTAGGGTTACATTTACGGCTAATTAAATGTAACCCTAATTTTAAAAGGAGCATCACTAATGTTACAAACATTAAAATAAAGTAAAAAAGAGAAATAATGCTTCAGCACTCCTGGGGTCTTCTGTAACTCTGTTGATTTAGCACAACGTTTGAAAAATAGGGGTGAGGTTTTTGCCCAATCAATGTAGGAACCTTTCTCAAGTCATGGTACAATGTAGCAACCTTACTCAAGTCATGGTAGAATGTAGGAACCTTACTCAAGTCATGGTAGAATGTAGGAACCTTTCTCAAGTCATGATACAATGTGGGAACCTTTCTCAAGTCATGGTACAATATAGGAACCTTTCTCAAGTCATGATACAATGTAGGAACCTTTCTCAAGTCATGGTACAATGTAGGAACCTTTCTCAAGTCATGGTACAGTGTAAGGACCTTTCCCAAGCCATGACTTGAGAAAGGTCCCTGCATTGTACCATAACTTGGCTATTTTTCACATGTGCTAAATAAACAGAGTTGCAGAAGACCCCAGGAATGCTGAACCATTACTTTTCTTTTGTAACGCTTTCCTGACTCTGGAGGAGCCAGATGGATCAAGTACCCAAGGCTGAGGTTTGTTCCCCAAATTTGGAAGCGCTCGAATTGGAACATATTTTTGAAATTGCCTTTTTTATTGCGCCAATTTTCAACACACCCACAAGGTTGTATAATACAACTTGTATTGTGTATAAAGAAAGCCTTGGTAGAGTATTTTAAATGGTTCCACAAGTAGTTGGTTTTCTAAATGAAAGAGAAGGTTAAATTAAATGGAAATTAGCTGCAGACATTTGCTGTAACTCACACTTGACAGAGATAATAAGTGGATAATCGTTAAGCTAGTCATGGTTTCTTTTCTCTTTCAATATTTGCAGATTACACAAATGTCTTACTATCAGAAACTCACAATCCAACAAAGCCAGAGTCTGCTGTGCTATTAATTGCCAGTCAGGCCCCCATGAAAGCTTGTGTAACTTGTGTGACACCTTTATGTATGATAAAAGGATACTGGATTAAATAATAGAGTTCCATCCTTTTGCCCATTAAATAATTTTTAGGTGAATTTACTCACTCGCTGTATTCTGCTTTTCCTGTTCGGCACAGGGACTCCTGAACCCAGAAGATCAAAAATCCCGGCTGCTGGTGATGCTTGGTGGGTAGAGGAAACTCCTCAGGGGTTATTCAGAGAGATTCGAAATGTCGCAGCACGTTCAGTGGCCTTTCGTTCTCCGCACTTCGGGGCAATTCGGCAATTCTAGTTCGCCGACCCTGCAATGTATTCAACAAGCACCGCAGGGTCCCCGCAGTGCAGGGAAAACTCACCGGAAACCCGCTGAACACTCACCGCAAACCCGCCGTACACTCACCAAACACTCGCCGAAAAACCTCAGAAACCACCGCAAAAACCACACCAAACATGCCGAAAAAATCCGAGGAGCTGCCGATCACAGCGCAGAGCAGCCGGAAAAAACCGACAGGCAGACAAACGGGTTGAAAAAAAACAAACCTGTATGCTAGAAAGTGTCAAAAGTGAAACGCTGTTTGCAAAAAAACTACTGAACAAAAATGGCTGAAATTTACAAATAAGATTCAATGAATGATAATAAAAAGGGCTGTTACAGAAAAATTAAAAAAAAATGGAAAAAAGTTTGCCATAAAAATCCCAAAAAATTAGACCCGAAAAAATCTATAAATAAAGAGACTTTTTACTGCAGAATAAAATAATAAATGGTTTATTAGATATTGAATTAAAACGGGAATATTTTTAACATTGAAGCCTATGGGATTCACCTGAATAAACCTGCCGAATGAAACCACCGAACAGCAGGGCACGTCACTGACATTCCTCAGCTGTTTGGTGTCTCTGAATAAACGAAGCATTGCTTCTCTACCGGGGATTTCACTGCCCTCGAACAGGCACCGTACATGCAGGCAATTCGCACCGAAATGTCACCGCACGCTGAATTTCAGTGTCCGGTTACATTTTGGCGACATTTTGGACCTTTCTGAATAAACCCTATAGTCTTGTAATGCATGACATGCTATTTTAAAACCAAACCCAAGCATAAAACTAAACAGTGCAAAAAATGTAGATGGTTGATTTTGTTATGAGAAGAGATATGCATATCTAGACTGAGTGCTGCCCCTTTGTGTGTGTGTGCATATATATATATATATGCATATAAAGATGAATTGCTATATTAATTAACTTACCAGTAACTGTGGCCCCTTGGTGCTTTGTGTTAACATGGCCTATTTGCTGTCTTGAATGATAAATGCCCTGATGTATTTTGCACATATTGCTATGTTGACAAAAAGAGGTTCAGTTGTGATACAAATAAAATTTTAACTATAGTAAAACCAACACATTGAAGGGTGATTAGACGCGGTTATAGACAGTCATATATATTACGTATCACGGTATTAATTATATTATGGATACATTCCAAGGAATAGTTTTTAGCACAGCTTAAATTTCTCTCAGTCTTGAGAAATGAATGCACAATTTCAAGGGATCTGTACCCACCATGTACAGAATTTAATGCAGGTTCCTGTCACCTCAGCTTCAGGAAGGCATTATGATATTGTGTCTTGGTACCAACCCATTTTATAGTTTTTCAAATACAGCACAATCAGTCCTGGAATTCATCCATGCACATGGGTTATTGTATGTACATAATTCATTCACAGTTAGTACTCCAGCTTAAGTTACAGTTAAATGTTTTAAATAAAATGTCTATTTCGGCTCATAAAATGGATTTATCGAAACCGTGATGAAAACGCGTGAAAGCATGTACTTTCCAGCTAAATATTATGATATTATAATTAGCTGATTTGATTTACTGTTACAGGGGATCTCCTTTCCCCGACCCTGTAGCACTCTTAGTTCTAAGTATTTTTCTGGGAATTATGTCTTGAGATAGGCTGGTAAAAAGATACAAAATTTTGCATACACACTAGGGTCCCTATTCTAGCTGATGCGGTAATAACTTGTGCTAGCCTCATCAGTTCCTGCCTCCATAAGAGGCAGACACCCTCAGACAGAGGAAAACATTAAGCAGTTAAAAAGATGCCGAACAATGCAACAATAAACGCGTTTCGCCATTAAACAACAGCTTTATCAAGAGTGAGTTAGACCCCCTACCTCAGGTAATATTTATACTATTATTCCCTTTGAATATTGAAAACACCGCCATCAGGTGTGTGACCCGATGGAATCCCTTATTATATATACATATTATCGAGCGTCAAAGCCCGTCATCAGCGGAGCGCCGGGCCGATTCTTGTGCATACTTACTGACTCAACACATCATAGGACATTGCTGTTCAGTGTGCTTGCGTGTCGATATTGCGTTTGTTAGGGCACAATGTGTCTCCAGTAGTCATGGTAACTGACACGCCACAGTAAATGTAAAGAGGGACACGTGGTATGTTACGTAGCAAGAGGGAGACATTCTTATAAATGTAATAAAAAGACAGGGAAACTTATATAGCATGAAAATACATATGTCAATGCTTACATAATGTTAAGATATTGCTCAAAGAGGGGAATCGGCAATATACGTCTTAAATCATTAATGCTCAGTGCGCATGCGTGCCCATATCCAGGAGTGGTTGCTAAAGCCCTGAGGAACTCCGGTAATAATAGCAACTAACACGCCTGGAATATGTACAAGATTAATGTAGCGGAACACACGATACATTGTGTGAAAATGAAAAAGATATTCCTATAAGTGTGTTAAAAACCTCATATAATATGAGCGACATATATATAAGTCATATTACAGCATCGCTCAAAAAGATATAGAGTTAAATCCTACTCATTACGAGTATATTTTGTTTGGGGTTACGGCCCCAGACTGGTAGATTTGTTCCCTGCAGCTTTTCTTTACCTTTTGGTACTTTATTTTGTATATCTTGTAAGATGCAGAATAATGAAACAATTTGTTTCCTATAAAGTGGAAGCTATTATATAGCAAAACACACTATTTAGAAAGTATAAAAATAAGTATAGTATATGCATTCTTCTCTAAGTCTGAAATGTCGGTTTAAGATAAGTATCATAGTTTGTGATATGCATGCCGTTAACTTTCATAAAGATTTTTTTCTTACTGCTTTTGATTAATTGAATGTTGTAGCCATTTCTAAAGGGAGTACTGTGTCTCCCATAGAGAGTGTAAGATTTGTCTTGCTCCAGTTAAAAATGGAAATATATTTTCTGGGTCATTGCCGAGATGAATGTCTAATTGAGTCATTATGCCATATGAAAGCAGTAGCTTATGCGTGTATGTATTGTTTAACTGCAGGAACATATGTTCCAGGATACAATCATACTTTGGAAATATCCCTTCAGTAGGTTCCTATAGGCTCTTTCGTGTTGGTTTGTGTTACAGTACTCAACATTTCAAACCTTAACATACTAAATAAGATACCATTAATTTTCATTAAAATGTTGAGCATTTTGCCTCTGGGTTCATGTTCCTTCTTTTGTAAAAGTGAAATAAGAGGTGTCAATGCACAGATGTGTAGGCAGTATATGGAGGGACTATATAGTATGTATATGTACTGTAGCTGTATAAAGACGTGAGTTGATTGGAGAAGCGATATGTGAGCGTCGTCACCATCCACTCCTATCCTTAATGTAACTGCCCCAGTCCGAACATTCATCAGGTTGGGTGTCTGTCCATCGCTTGCATCTAGTATGGGCAGCGTTACATGGAGCTGAGTTAGTTCTAGAGCTGATAAACACGGTTTTGGTGGCTCACACTGATTGCAAACCATTGGAGGGAGATGTCACTACAAAATCTTCTTTCATAGCTTCCTTTCCAATCCAATGCCAAAATATGCTATGCAACTGTGGGTAACATAAATTCCCTTTCCAGGGCTCAGCTCCACCTGCCAATGGTGAGAAGGCGAGTAAAAACGTTGAATTCTGTATCTATATTAACTTATACTGTATTGTCCAAATCAAATAAGTTAAAAAGGCTACACATTTTGTACAATCTTCTTTGTTCTGAACATGGCAGCACCAGATTTTACTTGCCGCCCCCCTTTTACTGCAGCTCTTCTGGATTAGGTGCTTTATTAGCACCTGGCCCTGGAAGGAAGTGGAGACGTAGGCTGATACTAGCGGCGATGCACAGCAACTGAAGCCCATAGGAATGAGCTACACTAAAATAGCTAGTTCTTCTAATCTCAGGTGCATTAATGCCTCCTATGCAGGATATAGCAGGTATTAATTTACTTTAAGGACTTGCTATGCCAAAGCGGAATAGTGATTCCCAATGATAGGATAGCGGCTGGAGATGTTGGCCCCTATTACACGCTTCTCGCAGCGCATTTGCTTATGTATGCAAATGCGCATTTGCGCGAGGACAAAACCATTTGCGCAGAACGTCGTATTTCAACGTTCGCGCAAACGATGCGCGTAATCTTCTACCGCGATTGACCCTGCGCGAACCCAGCGCGAGCGCAAGTTCGTGCGCGCATCCTATACTACAAATGCGTTAGTGCGGATGGTATTACAATCTTTGCGCAAAGTCGTATGAGCAACGTTTGTGCTAATTTTCATAACGTCTTTGAAAACTTGGTGTTAACTGCAAATATGATAGTTGTGGCCGAATCGAAATAACTCAGCAATAAAAAAAAATACAGCACAGTACAGTTACACATTCTACACATACCCAGACATAAAAAAATAATAATTTGTCAAAAACTTTTTTCCTGCAGCACATATACGCAGATTGTCTTTGACAGGCGCAACAACCTAACTTTAGAAAATGCGCTCGGATCGGAATGCTGCGTTAATTTTCACGCGATAACGTTCTTTTGCGTGCGCGAAGTGCTGCGCGAAGTGCTGCGCCAAGCGTGTAATAGGGGCCGTTATGTATAAAGTCTCCAGTAGTTATCTTGTTGTCAGCCTTGGAATAGGACCTTTAATTTGGTCTCTTTCAAGTTAAATATTACTCAGCCCCATATTCATACCCTAATAAATTTTACTATATGGCTAGGAAACTTAATGCTACAGAGCAATTATTGCTCCATCAAAGGTCTTCTACATGAAGGTGGATGAATGTTTTCCATATGGGCTACTAAACATTATGGAGTACAGCTGGGCATCCTTGCAGTGTCACACCATCAGGGTTATTCAGAGAAAGGTGAAACTCTGGAGAACCTTTGTAGATGTGAAAATTCTAGGTCAAAACAGCCTAACCAGAAAAATTCTCCCATTTATTACTATTATTATTCTTTATTTATAAAGCGCCAGCATATTCCGCAGCGCTGTACAATAAACACAGTATAGACAGGGTTACAATACATTGAACAACATTTGACAAACAGTACAGGAGGAGATGAGGTCCCTATTCCCGTAGGAACTCACAATCTAGGAGGGTTGGGGTTGGAAACAGGAGGAGAGGACTGTAAGGTGAGAGTGATTGATGGTTGTGTCAGTGAGTTGGGTGGTAGGCTTCCCTAAATAGGAACGTTTTAAGGGAGCGTTTGAAGGAAGAGAAGTTAGGGGAAAGTCTGACAGTACGAGGGAGAGCGTTCCAGAGAGTGGGGGCTGCGTGTGTGAAGTCCTGCAGTCTATCATGGGAAGAGGTGATGCGGGGAGAAGCTAGGCGCAGGTCACTGTTTGACCTTAGGGAGCGGGCTGGGGTGTATTTGGTGATTAGTGAGGACAGGTAGTGGGGCGCTGAGTTAGTGAGGGTTTTGTAGGTAAGGATAAGGATTTTGAACTTAATTCTGCAGTGGATGGGGAGCCAGTGAAGGGACTCGCAGAGGGGAGCGGCAGAGACAGAGCGGCGGGTGAGGTGAATTAGCCTGGCGGAGGCGTTTAGGATGGATTGTAGGGGGGAGAGGCGGGACAGAGGGAGGCCAGATAAGAGATTATTGCAATAGTCGAGTCGGGAGATTACCAGGGCGTGTATGAGTTGTTTTGTGGTGACAGCGGTAAGAAATGGCCGAATTCTGGAAATATTATGCAGTTGGTATCGGCAGGAGGAGGAAAGAGACTGGATGTGGGGGATGAAGGAAAGAGCAGAGTCAAGTGTAACTCCAAGACAGCGAACTTGGTTTGATGGGAGATGGTGATACCCTCCACCATGATAGAGAAGTCAGGAGGTGGGGAGGCATTGGAGGGAGGAATAAGTAGGAGCTCAGTCTTTGACATGTTGATCTTTAGGTGGTGGGAGGCCATCCAGGAGGAGATGCAAGATAAACAGTCACTGACTTTTGAGAGGACAGGGGAGAGAGATCAAGGGTAGAGAGGTAGATCTGAGTGTCATCAGCGTAGAGGTGGTAATTAAAGCCAAAGCTGTTGATGATTTTGCCCAGGGAGGAGGTGTAGATGGAAAAGAGCAGAGGACCAAGGACAGAGCCTTGAGGTACACCAACAGATAGAGGCAATGAAGAGGAGGAGTTACCAGCAAAGGACACACAGAAGGACCTGTTGGATAAATAGGAGTCAACCCAAGCAAGTGCAGTGTCACCGAGACCCAGAGAGTTGAGGGTCTGTAGAAGGAGGGGGTGGTCAACAGTGTCAAAAGCAGCCGAGAGGTCAAGCAGGATGAGAATAGAATAGTGGCCGTGTTTTTTAGCAGTTAGGAGGTCGTTTGTGACTTTGGTGAGGGCAGTTTCAGTTGAGTGTAGGGGACGGAAGCCAGATTGCAGGGGGTCAAGTAGGGAATTGGAGGACAGGAAGAGGGAGAGGCGGTTGAAGACTAGTTTTTCTAGGAGCTTTGATGTGAAGGGAAGCAGGGATACAGGGCGGTAGTTGGATGGAGAGTTGGGGTCTAGGGGTGGTTTCTTTAGTAAAGGGGTAACTAGCGTGTGTTTGAAGGCGGATGGAAAGGAGCCAGTGGAGAGAGATAGGTTGAAGATGTGTGTGAGAGCAGGGGTGAGGGAGGAAGAGAGGGGAGGAATTAGATGTGAGGGAATGGGGTCGAGCGGGCACGTGGTGCGATGTGAGGAGGACAATAAGGAATTGACTTCCTCCTCAGTGGCTGGGAGGAAGCGGCAGAGGGTGGCAGAGGGGACCTGTGGGAGTGGAGGTGGCAGAAAACTATCTTGTGTTGGGATGTTGCTTCTGATAGTTAGAGTTTTACTGAGGAAGTAGTCTGCCAGGTCTTGAGCGCTGAAGGCAGCTGAGGGGGGAGGTGCAGGTGGGTAGAGAAGGGTGTTGAAGGTGGACCAGAGCCGTTTAGGGTTGGAGGACAGCGTAGATATAAGAGATGAGAAGAAGGATTGTTTGGCCAAGTGGAGGGCAGAGGTGTATGACCGGAGAATAAACTTGAAGTGAACAAAATCAGCTACAGAGCGGGATTTCCTCCAGGCACGCTCTGCGGTGCGGGAGCATCTTTGCAGGTAGCGAGTCTGGAGGGTGTGCCAGGGCTGAAGCTGGCGGCGTGGGGCCTTACAGAGTCGAAGAGGAGCAAGAGTGTCTAGAGCAGAGATAAGCGTAGTGTTGTAGTGATTAGTGGCAGCATCAGGGCAGGTGAAGGATGAGGTATGAGGGAGGTGGTGAAGTAGGTTGGAGAATTGATGGGGGTCCACAGCATGTAGATTTCTGCGAGTGTGTGTGCGGGGTGGGGGAGCAGGGTGTTTAGGAAGTCCAGATAGGTTGAAAGAGAGAAGGTGGTGGTCAGAGATGGGGAAAGGGCGACATTTGAACTCAGAAATGGAGCAGAGGTTAAAAAAGACCAGGTCAATAACGTGACCATCGCGATGGGTAGGGAGGAGGGAGGATTGTGCGAGTCCAAGGGAGGACGTGAGTGAAAGAAGTTTGGAGGCAGCAGGAGCGGAAGGATCGTCAATGGGAATGTTGAAGTCCCCGAGAATTAGGCATGGAAGATTAGAAGACAGGAAGTGAGAAAGCCAGGTAGCAAAGTGGTCAAAGAACTGGGAGGTTGGTCCCGGTGGGCGGTAGATGACTGCCACCCTGAGGGCCAGAGGAGAGAACAAGCGGATGCAGTGTGTCTCGAAGGAGGAGAAGGAGAGGGATGGGGGTGGAGGGAAATGCTGGTAGGTGCAGGTGGGAGAGAGCAGGAGTCCGACCCCGCCAGCATTTCTCTCACCCGGTCTGGGGGTATGGCTCAAGTGTAGACCGCCATGCGAGAGAGCAGCAACGGAGGCCGTGTCAGAGGGAGTTAGCCAGGTTTCAGTTAAAGCTAGGAGGTTGAAGGAGTTTGAAAGGAAGAGGTCATGGACGGCTGTGAGTTTGTTGCACACAGAGCGAGCGTTCCAGAGGGTGCAGGAGAAAGAGGACAGGTGCTGAGGGATGATGGGAATGAGGTTGCTGGGCTTGCAGGGAGGTGATTTATGTGCGATGGAGATAGGATGAGAGGGAAGTATTGGATGTGTTGTGGGGCCAGGGTTAGGGGATATGTCACCTGAATAGAGTAACAGCAGGAGGGTGAGAAAGAGAAGGTGGGAATGGGATTTGTGGGAGTGATTGGCAGCACGAGAGATAGAGGGAGACCATGTTCTGAGGAAACAAAGGAGCTCATGTGAGGCCATCATGTGGGACGAGAGGAGGGAGGGAGAGATGCAGATAGTGTAGGGGTCGGTGGTAGAGGGGCGGGAGTTCCATTTAAGGAGAAAGGTAGAAACATAGAAAAATGTCGACAGATAAGAACCTTTCGGCCCATCTAGCCTGCCCAATTACATGGATACTTAACCTAGATTTATCTTTTGTTTAGGATAGCCTTATGCCTATCCCATGCTTGCTTAAATTCAATTACTGTTTTGGCCTCTACCACTTCAACTGGAAGGTTATTCCATGTATCCACCACCCTCTCAGTAAAATAATGCTTCCTGATGTTACTTTTAAACCTTTGCCCCTCTAATCTAAGACTATGTCCTCTTGTTTTGCTACTTTGTTTCCTTCCTCTACCTTGTGGATTCCCTTTACGTATTTAAATGTTTCTATCATATCTCCTCTGTCTCGTCTTTTTTCCAAGCTGTACATGTTAAGATCATTAAGCCTTTCCTGGTAACTTTTCTCCTTCAAGCCGTACACCATTTTAGTAGCCCTTCTCTGAACTCTCTCTAAGATGTCTATATCCTTCTGGAGATACGGTCTCCAGTACTGCACACAGTACTCCAAGTGAGGTCTCACCAGTGCTCTGTACAGTGGCATGAGCACTTCCCTTTTCCTACTGCTAATACCTCTCCCTACACAAGCAAGCATTCTGCCAGCATTTCCTGCTGCTCTATTACATTGACTACTTACCCTTAGATCCTCTGAAATAATAACTCCTAAATCCCTTTCCTCAGATGTTGAGGTTAGGACTGTATCAAATATTCTATATTCAGCCCTTGGGTTTTTACGTCCCAGGTGCATTATCTTGCACTTATCCACATTAAAACTCAATTGCCACAGCTCCGACCATTTTTTTAGTTTACCTAAATCATTTGTCATTTGGCTGATCCCTCCAGGAACGTCAACCCTGTTGCAAATCTTTGTGTCATCAGCAAAAAGACATACTTTTCCATTAATACCTTCTGCAATATCACTAATAAAAATATTAAAGAGAATGGGTCCAAGTACTGACCCCTGAGGTACCCCACTGGTAACAAGACCTTGCGCCGAATAAACTCCATTTACCACAACCCTCTGTTGCCTGTCACTCAGCCACTGCCTAATCCATTCAACAATATTGGAATCCAAGCTCAAAGATTTCAATTTATTGATAAGCCTTCTATGCGGAACAGTATCAAAAGCCTTACTGAAATCTAAATAAGCAATGTCTACTGCACCACCTGTGTCTATTATTTTTGTTACCCAATCAAAAAAATCAATAAGATTAGTTTGGCATGATCTCCCTGAGGCAAACCCATGTTGTTTCTGATCCTGTAATCTATCAGGGTTATTCAGAGAGCGTGAAAAGCAGGAGAATGACTGGAAAATGACTGGAGAATGAAAAATTCTAGGTCAAAATAGCCAAACCAGAAAAATTCTCCCTTTCATCTCACTTTCCAAATCGGCTATTTTGACCTAGAATTTTTCATTCTCCAGTCATTCTCCTGCTTTTCACGCTCTCTGAATAACTCTGTATGTGTTTTTAGATGTTCAACAATCCTTTCCTTTAACATAGTTTCCATTAATTTCCCCACTACTGACGTAAGACTAACTGGCCTATAGTTCCCCGATTCCTCCCTACTACCCTTCTTGTAAATGGGCACGACATTTGCTAATTTCCAGTCTTCTGGGACGACTCCCGTTAACAAGGATTGGTTAAATAAATCTGTTAACGGTTTTGCTATTACATCACTGAGCTCTTTTAATAATTTAGGGTTGGATCCCATCAGGCCCCATTGACTTATGTGTCTTTACTTTAGACAGCTGCTGTAGAACCTCCTCCACTGTTATCTGATATGTAAATGTCTTGTTAGTGTTTCCTCCTAACTGAGGTCCCTTTCCTTCCTTTTCTTCTGCAAAGACTGAACAAAAATATTCATTGAGGCAGTCAGTGAGACTTTTATCCTCTTCTACATACCTTCCTTCCTTTGTTTTTAATCTAACTAATCCTTGTTTTACTTTTCTTTTCTCGTTTATGTATCTAAAAAATGTTTTGTCCCCCTTTTTTACTGACTGAGCTATTTTCTCTTCTGCGTGTGCTTTGGAAGCTCTTATAAATTGCTTTGCCTCTTTCTGCCTAATCTTATAGGTTTGCCTATCTTCTTTACTCTGAGTTTTTTTTATAATTTTTGAATGCTGTCTTTTTGTTCTTCACTATTTTGGCCACTTCTGCAGAGTACCACAGTGGTTTCCTCCCTTTTTTGTTTTTGCTAACAAGTCGAATGCAATTGCCTGTGGCCTTCAATAATGCTTCCTTTAAATAATCCCATTTCTCCTGGACTCCCTTTAAACTCCTCCAGTCTCATAATGACTCCTTCACACAAAATCTCATTTTAGAAAAATCAGTTTTTTTAAAGTCTAAAACTTTTGTTTTTGTGTGGTGCGGCAAAGGATAAGGATTTTGAACTTAATTCTGCAGTGGATGGGGAGCCATTTATCTCACTTTCCAAATTGGCTATTTTGACCTTGAATTTTCACTTCTCCAAAAGTTCTCCAGAGTTTCACCTTTCTCTGAATAACCCTGCATCTGTAACAGCACCTGCACAGGATTGCATGTCACATCCAACTATGACACCTGCGGCAGAGGCGAAACTACAAACCTGAGAGCCCAGGTGCAGAATCCATGACGGACCCCATCACCACTCTATACAAAAACATATCCCCCCCCCGTCACCACGCGCTGTACCCCTCCAGGTCCACAATGTCGATTCCAGAGCAACAAATTTCACAGTATTGTGCAGTGTGTATGAGTTTATCACAGAGCTTCACAGCAATAAAACTCACAGTATTGTATGGTGTGTATGAGCGTATCACAGAGCTCCAGAGCATTAACACTCACATTAATGTGCGCTTTGTATGAGCGTATCACAAAGCTCCAAAGTAAAACTCGCAAATAAGTATTAACTAAAATATTATTAAAATCAATAATATATTAAAATTATATTTAATTATTCAAATACAATTAAAATTATATTAACATAATTTATATTATAAAAAAATATACTCACCTAACTTTTTTTTGCAGGGAGGAGGCTGAAGTCCTCTTCATCCAGGACCAGGCAGGAGGACCAGGCCCGAAGACCAGGAACAAGCCCCAGGCAAGGCCCCGGACAAAGGCCCAGGCAAGGCCACGGACCAGGCCCGAGACCCCCGACTGGGGCCCAGGCAATGCCGCAGACCAGGCCCGAGACCCCAAACTGGGGCCCATGCAAGGTCACGGACCAGGCCCGAGACCCCGGACCAGGGATCAGGCAAGGCCACGGAGCAGGTCCCAAAGCCCAGTCCGATCCCAGGCAAGGCAGCGGACCATTCCTGAGACCCTGGACCAAAGCCCAGGCAAGACTGGTGACCAGGCAATGACCATGGACCAAACCAGGGACTCCGGTCCAGGCCCAAGTGAGGCCGCAGACCAGGCCTGAGGCCCCAGACCAGACCCGAAGCACTAGCGGTCAATTGTGGGCCCCCCAGACTCTACTGCCCAGTTGCCGTGGCACACGTTGCACCCCCCCTAATTCCACCCCTGACCTGCAGTATAGATACACTATGGCGGCATGGAGGCTGGCTCACAGTTATGTATACAGCAGTCCGATCAGCATCCCCATCAATAATAACCTTCCTTCTTTAGCCTTTCTAATTGGTGAACTTCTCCTACATGTTACGCAGTCATTCCAATGACCTTATCTTTTTCAGTCACTGCATTGAGCCTAATTTCTCTTGTAATATTTTAGCCCTTACTGACCGTCACTTTTAACATCCGTATTGTCTTTATACCCTGCAGAATTAGATACAGGTCCTACAGTTTTCAAATGCAAATGTATCTTAGCGATTGCATATGAGTCAGTGAATTAGATGAACTGTTAATTACAGTGTGCATAGAGGATGTTCCAGGACAGGGAGAGAAAGAAATGACAGGGTCTGTCATCTATAGGTTTAAGTCGATTTGCAGTCCTCTGGTAGTAATGATAGGGATAGTGCACAGCAGGCCCTCCAGATGCTTTGGAGCTACACTTCCCATGACGCTTAGCCATTAGTTAGTTTTTTTTTTGGAGAAAGGATTTTACCAGGAAGGATACATTGAGATTTCTCTCGTTTTCAAGTATGTCCTGGGTGGCGATTGGCTAATACTTTATGGGAAATGTTCCCAAATATCTGAAGGGCCAAAGTTGCTTACCCATATTGTACAGGGATTGTGACAGAACTCTTGTGCGTGGTTTCCATCAATTTGATCAGTGGTCAGTGCATCCCGTTCTTTTATTTCTCTGCATATTAAAAAATAACGCTAGTGTGGTTTTTTGTTTTAAGGATTTTCATTGACTGCACCGTATTTACATAAATTAGTATTATATTGCTGATACATACATTGCTGTATTTAAGGTGAAAACCGTTCTTGTTTGATGACTTTGCTGTTCCCCAGCGGTAGAATCTTCTCTCTTTTCATATTTATTCGGAACCTGTCACTTGCAGGTATTTTGGGCTATATCCACATATTCAGTTAAATGGTGTTTTGGAAGGTTCATTTGAAACTAGTGCTTGCACAGATACAATCTTTCTAAATTATTGAACTTTTGACTTCATTCCTCAGCAGTGGCCCCTTGGGGATAAGATAAACTGATTGGAGCTGAGACTCCCTGGGGGTATTGCAAGCTCAGGACTGCAGCCTGTGTATTTCCGTGATTGCTGCATGCTGGGTGCCTATATATTGGCACACCTCTAGCTAGTAGCAGTGTTTACTGTCAATAAATAATTTACAGAAGTCTTGTGTGACAGCGGTAACACTAATTATACAATGACATGACATGAGAGCACAGGTTAGTAAGTTGCACCTGTAATTGCAATAGGAATTTTTGTGCTATAGTGACTACAGTAATTTACTTTGTTGACCTCTATGCTCTTGACAATTGGACATACTGGAAGGCCTTGACTACTGAAAAAACTTAATGTCAGTGTGCTTCCTTTGTGTGTAGAGACATATTATTGGAAAATACAAGCACAAAGAGGACACTGGCATGCGCAATATTAATTTTGTTTGGGTGAGCGCCAAGAAAAATCAACTAAAAATACATTTTTGTTAAGCTTTTATAAAGACATACAGTCATATGTTCATGTTCTTTATCATGAACAAGACAAAGAACATGTCAAAAATATTGTCATTCTGGAATCAATCATAAACACAGAAACACAGAAAATGTCGGCAGATAAGAACCTTTCGGCCCATCTAGTCTGCCCAATTACATGGATACTTTACCTGGATTTATCTTTTATTTAGGATAGCCTTATGCCTATCCCATGCTTGCTTAAATTCAATCACTGTTTTGGCCTCTACCACTTCTACTGGAAGGCTGTTCCAAAACTCACGGTGCGAGACAGTTCACTCTGCAGTCCATAAACAATAGCCGGAGGAAAAAATCTAGTCCAAAAGCGAAAGAAAAATCGTCCACTCTATCCGTTCAGCGAACTTGCCAGTCTGATACTAGGCATTTTAATGTGCTCGGCCTACGAGCATCGACAGCGGTGAGCTGAAGGCCCCATTTTTCTAGTGTTTGGCGTCCCTCATCCAGGGAGGATAGCACTGTCATTTCACCGTTGCAGGTGATCAGTAACTTGGTGGGATATCCCCATCGGTATGGCGCATTAGCCAAGTGAAGAGCCTCAGTGATGTGACGGAAGCTGCGCCTTCGTTGCAGGGTGGCCTGTGTAAGGCCTGGATATACAGCCAGGTGATTATAATCTGGGCCCAACGCGTCCGGTTTCCTTAGGGCCTTCAATATCTCATTGCGTGGCTTAAAATAATGGAGTCTCAAAAGCACATCGCGTGGTGCTTTCGAGGGTGCGGAAGGTGATTTGGGGAGTCATTGATGACTTTGGGCTGTATCATCTGAGGCCAATCTGAAGTATGTCTATAGGGGGAAATATTTACTCCTGAATTTTCAAAAGTACGTCATCAGCCGTAAAGATGATCTTAAACGGATTACTTTGCAAGCTTGTTGACTTCTAATGATAACTGGATGACTTCTAAAGTACTTCAATGATCACCTAATGACTTCATTATGGCATCTAGATTGACCTTCAAGTGATGACGGTGATCTGCTAGAGTTTATATTATTCTATGCCACTTTTGCACATACATTTTCATTTATTTTGTGCCATTTCACCTGTGAGTGGGCCATATCTATGGTTATAAACCCATTATAATAAACATTTTACGTTACATTATTTTTATTTAATATATTTTAGCACTCCGTGTTTATTAACAAGAAGTGGCTGTTAATTTACAGGCATTATTGCTGCCTTCAGCTGGTATAGCTGGGTATACATGGATTTTTATATTTGTAGGTATTTTGTTATGTGTTACTTTATACTCACCTTTTTTTGTTTCTTCTTGGAATCATTCAGAAGTCTATCAGGGTTATCCAAAGAGATCCGAATTGCTTGAGAAAGGTAACCGAACGCTGAAAATCAGTGTTCGGTTACCTTTCCTGACCATTCGGCTATCCAGAGAGCAGGCAATTCGCCAAATCCTGGCGAATTGCCTGCACATACGGTGCCTGTTCGGTCCCTGTTCGAGGGCAGTGAAATCCCCATGAAAAAGCACTGCTTCGACTATTCAGAGAACACAAACCAGCAGTGAAAGGTTCCTGAAATGCCCTGCCATTCGGTGGTTTAATTCGGCAAATTTATTCAGGAGAATCCCATAGGCTTCAATGTTAAAAATATTCCCGTTTTAATTCAATATCTAATAAACCGTTCATTATAAAATTCTGCAGCAACAAGTCTCTTTATTTATAGATTTTTTAGGATACTTTACGCATTTTTCTGAATTTTTTAAAAAAAAATTAAAAGTCCGATTTTTTTTTATTTTTTTTTCAGTTTGCTTATTTTTTTTGTAACAGCCCTCTTTATTATCATTCCCTGGACCTCCTGTGAAAATGTCAGACATTTTCGCTCAGTAGTTTCTTTGCAAACAGCGTTTCATTTTCCCAGATTCATACAAATGGTTTTGCTAATTTATTCACTGCCTCCTCTATGTCACAGCTGCTTCGACTCTGTGTGATTCGGCTCCTTTTCGGCTCCTGTTCGGGTTTTTCGAAGGTTAATCCAGATGTTTTTGCTTGTTTTCAGCGTGCATTCGGTGAGTTTTCGTCAGGTTTGCGGCAGCTTTTCCCTGCAATTCGGGGACCCTGTGGTGTTTGCTGAATACACCGCAGGGTCACCGAAATGCAATCGGCAAAAGGAACCGAATTGAAGAGAACGAAAAGTCACCGAACGTGCGGTGACTTTTCGAATCTCTTTGGATAACCCTGATTGATTACTTGGGGCCGTGTCATCTGAGGCTATTCTGTCTATAGAGTGAAATATTTATTCCTGACTATTCAAGATAATTAATAGGGATGTGCGTTTCGATTCGGAATGATTCGTTTTTTTTCCCGAAACGGGCCGATTCGGTGCTTCGGATTCGCACGGTGTTCCGAATCGGATCGGCACCGAAATACACAGCATCTGAAATAATTTCCGATACGAAACAAAATAATTTAGTTATTTCGTATGGACGTGAAATTTGTAAAATCGCAAGTCATTTTCGTTCCATGTGTGATTTCGGGTCCATTTCGGTAATTTCGGACATCATATTTTTCGGTTCCATTGCTGATCCCATCATTTTGTATCATTTCGAGTCCTTTCGGTTCCGTTGCTGAATCGTAATGTCAGTCACTTTTTTCACTTGTTCCAGTGCTTTCTTTCTACATCTATAATATATTATTTTAAATATTCTAGTCTATCAGTACAAGATATTGATACTATCAGGGTAATTCATAGAGCTCCGAATTGCTTGAGAAATGTAACCGAACGCTGAAAATCAGCGTTCGGTTACCTTTCTTGGCCATTCGGCTATCCAGAGAGCAGGCAAATCGCCAAATCCTGGCGAATTGCCTGAACATACGGTGCCTGTTCGGTGCCTGTTCGAGGGCAGTGAAATCCCCATGAAAAAGCACTGCTTCGGCTATTCAGAGAACACAAACCAGCAGTGAAAGGTTCCCGAAATGCCCTGCCATTCGGTGGTTTCATGCGGTAGATTTATTCAGGCGATTCCCGTAGGCTTTAATGTTAAAAATATTCCGGTTTTAATTCAATATCTAATAAATCATTCATTATAAAATTCTGCAGTAAAAAGTCTCTTTATTTATAGATTTTTTAGGATATTTTAAGCATTTTTCTGGAATTTTTTTTAGTTTAATTTTTCTGTAACAGCCCTTTTTATTTTCATTCCCTGGACCTCATATGTAAATTTCAGACATTTTCGCTCAGTAGTTTCTTTGCAAAAAGTTTAGACTTTTTCCGGCGGCTGCGCTGCGGGTGATCGGCTCCTGCTCGGGTTTTTCCGTGGTGGGTTCGGTGGGTTAATCCAGATGTTTTTGCGGGTTTCAGTGTGTATTCGCCGGGTTTTGCGGTTAGTTTTCGTCAGGTTTGCAGCAGCCTTTTCCTGCAATTTGGGGACCCTGTGGTGCTTGCTGAATACACCGCAGGGTCACCGAAATGCAATCGGCAAAAGGAACCGAATTGAAGAGAACGAAAAGTCACCGAACGTGCGGTGACTTTTCGAATCTCTTTGGATAACCCTGATTGATTACTTGGGGCCGTGTCATCTGAGGCTATTCTGTCTATAGAGTGAAATATTTATTCCTGACTATTCAAGATAATTAATAGGGATGTGCGTTTGGATTCGGAATGATTCGTTTTTTTTCCCGAAACGGGCCGATTCGGTGCTTCGGATTCGCACGGTGTTCCGAATCGGATCGGCACCGAAATACACAGCATCTGAAATAATTTCCGATACGAAACAAAATAATTTAGTTATTTCGTATGGACGTGAAATTTGTAAAATCGCAAGTCATTTTCGTTCCATGTGTGATTTCGGGTCCATTTCGGTAATTTCGGACATCATATTTTTCGGTTCCATTGCTGATCCCATCATTTTGTATCATTTCGAGTCCTTTCGGTTCCGTTGCTGAATCGTAATGTCAGTCACTTTTTTCACTTGTTCCAGTGCTTTCTTTCTACATCTATAATATATTATTTTAAATATTCTAGTCTATCAGTACAAGATATTGATACTATCAGGGTAATTCATAGAGCTCCGAATTGCTTGAGAAATGTAACCGAACGCTGAAAATCAGCGTTCGGTTACCTTTCTTGGCCATTCGGCTATCCAGAGAGCAGGCAAATCGCCAAATCCTGGCGAATTGCCTGAACATACGGTGCCTGTTCGGTGCCTGTTCGAGGGCAGTGAAATCCCCATGAAAAAGCACTGCTTCGGCTATTCAGAGAACACAAACCAGCAGTGAAAGGTTCCCGAAATGCCCTGCCATTCGGTGGTTTCATGCGGTAGATTTATTCAGGCGATTCCCGTAGGCTTTAATGTTAAAAATATTCCGGTTTTAATTCAATATCTAATAAATCATTCATTATAAAATTCTGCAGTAAAAAGTCTCTTTATTTATAGATTTTTTAGGATATTTTAAGCATTTTTCTGGAATTTTTTTTAGTTTAATTTTTCTGTAACAGCCCTTTTTATTTTCATTCCCTGGACCTCATATGTAAATTTCAGACATTTTCGCTCAGTAGTTTCTTTGCAAAAAGTTTAGACTTTTTCCGGCGGCTGCGCTGCGGGTGATCGGCTCCTGCTCGGGTTTTTCCGTGGTGGGTTCGGTGGGTTAATCCAGATGTTTTTGCGGGTTTCAGTGTGTATTCGCCGGGTTTTGCGGTTAGTTTTCGTCAGGTTTGCAGCAGCCTTTTCCTGCAATTTGGGGACCCTGTGGTGCTTGCTGAATACACCGCAGGGTCACAAATGGGATCGGCAAAACGAACCGAATTGAAGAGAACGAAAAGTCACCGAACGTGCGGTGACTTTTTGATTCTCTTTGAATTACTAATTAACTAATTTTAAACAAAACTAGGCTTTATTCCTCCATACTTTTCTTTTCAATGTAAAAATATAGTTGTGTTTTTATCTTTTTATTAAATATCTCTTAAAACATTTTTTAGTTTCATCTGCAGCAATATGCCATTTTTAAAATTTATTTTTTAGTTTTATTTGGGCATTTTTCAGGAATTTTTGGGTTAATCTTTAGATTTTCTAACTAATTTTAAACAAAACTAGGCTTTATTCCTCCATACTTTTCAATGTAAAAATATAGTTGCGTTTTTAACTTTTTATTAAATATCTCTTAAAACATTTTTTAGTTTCATCTGCAGCAATATGCCATTTTTCAATTTTTTTTTAGTTTTTTTCTGGGCATTTTTCGGGAATTTACCAGTTCATGGCATTACCTGCACTACTTTTTGGTATACCTGTCTGCTGCCCAAGGCTCGTCTTGTTCATGTTCATTGCCTTAGTCCTGTGTTCCCCATCGAGATTCCTATTGTTGGATCCTCCACATTTGAGGTCCCTCGTGTTTTCTACCTTTTTTCTGATGTGCGCTTTGCTACTCTACCAACCCTGTTACCTGCTACCATGACGCTAATATCATCTAATGCAGGGCTGTCGAACTCAGGACCTCCAAGTGTTGACGCCAACAATTTCCAGAATTCTTCCAATGTAATAGATTGCCAGGGAATCATGGGAGTTGTAGTTCAGAAATATCGGTGGGGTCGACGTTTAACAGCCTCGATAACGACTCCAGGTTGGCGTCTCTTGGTAAATCATGAATTGAAAGAGAATACGAAGAGATTGGTTGGTTTTCCATGGTAAATATAGCAGCTGTAGATTCTTGCTCCACACTTAATGATTTTATAGGCCATCAGAAATGGCTTCCTCTTTGTTGTGTTTGTGTGTGGCATCTATAGTACCATGTAATAACATTTTATGATACTTCCATTTCACTGATTTCCATGAGCACTAAAATAATTTGGTCATGGCGCTTTTGAGGTTCTCAATCAGAGGAATCCATTATCGTATTTGTGGAATCTGATACGTAAAGCCCCATGATAGAATGACATTTTTGGTACTAGAAAGACATAAATAGCAAACCTGTAGAAAAGCGAGACATCTGTACCTAACAAGAAAGTTCCCTCTGTCTGCAGCTAAAAGACTTTGCAAATTCACTAAAAAGATAGCAATTGTCAGCTGTTGGAGTTTCTGATGTGCCGCGATGGCCTTTTGTTTTAATGTCCATTGTTTTATGTTTTCACTCCTGTACTGAGGCATTTTCTTTACCCTTTTCACAAACCATTCTCTTGTCTTTATAACAGCAATAAAGTTCAGAATGAACTAAACCATAATAGTAGTTGTCTCAGTCCCATGATTTACAATTCATCAGACAGCAAAAAAGTCTATTACCGCAGTTTCCCCCCTCCTATTCTAATCTCATTACCGGCTTCCACAATCCGTTTATTTAAACGGCTCACCTTTATGTAAAATGGAATTCAAGTCAAGGCATGCATAGTTCATTGATAATTATTTGACAAAACGATGCAGTTTTATTTCCAAGTATCATAAATCTGGAGAAATACAGAAACAATAATGCATGTTTAGCAATAAGATGGTATAGCCAGAAAAAATATGTAAGGTTTAAAAATACAGTAAATGTAGAGGGGATACTGTTAGAGTGGAAAAGGTTTATGCACTGGGAAGGACTGATTGAAAAGCCAGTTTGTCATTTCAGAAGATCAGGAGATACATTTAGCCTTTTCGACTGGAACATCAGAGCACAAAACAATTGTGTTATTATTTATTTTTAAAATAAAATTGGTAAATCTAAAATAAAATGATTAACGGGCAGAGCAGAAGTTCACTTCTGATATTACAAGATGATATGCTGCTGTAGTACCCGCTGGGTGGAGTAGAGGTAACCTAACTATGGAGACACAGGTTCAAAACCCAGCAAGAGCACCTCTCCAGTAAGTGTCTTTGGGCAAGACAGTGGTGTCACAAGGGGGGGCGGGGGTGCGGCCCGCACTGGGTGACACCACCCCCTAGGGCAGTGTTTCCCAAACCTATCCTCGGGACCCTTCGCTTCGCCATGTTTGCCAGATATCTGAAGCACAGCACAGGTGATATGATTTGCTGCTCAGTGATTGCAGGATTCAGTTTGCTTTTCCCCAAGGTGATCTGCAAAATCTGGCCTGGTTGAGGGTCCCGAGGAGAGGTTTGGGAAACACTGCAAACAATTGACAAAGAAAATATATAAAATAGGGAAATAAGTGACCAGAAAGTGTTTCACCTGTTGAGATTTCCTCAGTGGCTTCCTCAGCTGGTTGAAGATATCTCAACAGGCTAAACGTGTTCTGGTCACTTATTTCTCTATTTTATATATTTTCTTTGTCAGTTGTTTTATTTTATTAAATTGTTTCTGATTTTTACCTTACCGCATGGGGTTTTATTTGAAGTTGTACCCCAGTAACAACTTCTGAGTCTGATTCCTTAGGACCTAGGCTAGGTCCCGCAAAGTGTCTCAAGATTTGAGGTCCCAAGTTCTACTGTATCAGAAGGGCAAGTGGGTGGCCGGTAAAAACCATGAGGTGCATCATCCAGAGCCAGTAGGGCTCTATCTCACGTGAGTGTATAGACATTCCTTTTGGATTTTATATACAATATCATCAATCAGATCGCACTATGATGTTCTTCTTTTTTATCTGAGGTCACCGCAAGAGGAAAGTATTGTTCAAGATCTAGGATATTTGCCCCAGGATATAAGGACAGGAACATTGTCTTCGCTGCACTCCATCTTTTTGGACTATGGGAATATTTTTAACATTGAAACCTATGGTGTTCGCCTGAATAGACGGCACTGGGGCAAGACACCTAACGGTACATACTCGCCACCCAGGACATACTTGAAAACGAGAGAAATCTTAATGTATCCTTCCTGGTAAAATCCTTTCTCAAAATAAAAAATACTGTGTCTGTTGACGCCTATATTATTTTGAGTAAGTTACATGCCTATATTAAATATTAGCTTTTGACCGCGGCTTCGCTCATGTGGATTTTTGGATTTGTTACAATTATTTTTAAAAGAAACATGAGTTTTTTGTCCAAACTGCCAAAAATATAATTTACACGTTGATGTCTTACAGTAATAAGTAATGTTTTGTTTATTGCAGACGTTAGTCAGGGCGTATTGCCTACAAAACAAAGTTGTTTCATTCATATGCGTCCATGAATTTTCTTTTTGTGTTGTAAATACAAACAGACAATGAGACAGACAAAAAAAATAATTTTGGTTTTTAGCATCTGGAACATAACAAAAAACGATTTGAGTACTTCTCTGTAAACTACATTAGTGGTTCTTCTTTCAGGTGCTCACTCTGGAACAGGCAACGTAAAACTGCCCATGTGAGAAGCAGACTTCTCTTAAGTCAATCCCCGCTACATTCAAAGTCTGTCCCTGAGACTTGTTCATGGTCAACGCAAAACAAACCTTTAGGGTGAACTGAATTCTTTTGAATTGAAATGGATTTTCTGAAGGTATTAAGGTATTCGTGGTATGAACACTGACTCCCCCGACCAGAACCGGTTAGCACCGTAGCCTCAATCACATTTCTGTATAGTGCTTTTACTTGCAATCTGGTGCCATTACAGAGCTTAGGTGGGTTGAGGTTCTGCAATAATATCACAGGTTCTCCCAACATTGAAGAAAAACCTGCAGGTTTCCCTGTAGTGTCCTGATTTAAGCGTCATATTCTGGGGCAGGCACTGTCATGCCACTGCGAGTATTACCTCATGGAGTCCATGGGACTCCATAGAGGTTTGCGCTTTCCGGCCACAAAGCCCTCACTGCTCCCGGGGACAAGAAGTGGCTGTTTGGGCCACCATTCTCACTGCTGCGGTAATTAGTGCTGCCACTTTGTAATACCTTACTTACCTTAATACTAATTAGTGATTGCGCTCCCCATGTTAGATATAGGATGCGCAAAGTTTGTTAAACTTGTGCAATCGGATTTTTCATGGGTTTTGCGTTAGGAATGTAATATGGGTGGCATGCGTTAAAGTCGCTTATCCTAGCGTTAACATCTACTCAGTTGAATACTACCGTTAGCGTTCACTATGGAATTTAGCCCTGAATTATCCCATTGACAAAAGTATTCATCATCTTATCTCAGTACTTAGTTGAAGCACTTTTGGCAGTGAATACAGTCTCAAGTCTTTATGGGTATGATGTGACAAGCTTTCAAAACCTGGATTTGAGTCTTATCTACCAGGCATCTTTTCAGATAATCTCAAACTCTGTCAATTTGGATGGGGGCCATTGGCAGACAGCCAGTTTTAGGTCTCTCTAGAGATGTTTGGTTGGGTTCAAGTCTGAACTTTGGCTCAGCCACTCAAGGACATTCACAGAACTGTCTTTAAGCCACTCTTGCGTTGTCTTGGCTGCGTGCTTATGGTCATTGCCCTGTTGAAAGATGAACCCTTGGACCAGTCTGAGGTCCTAAACACTGTGGACTAGGCTTTCTTTATGGATATCTCAGTATTTTGCCGTGTTCACCTTTCCCACAAACTCAATCAATCTCCCAGTTCCTGCTGTTTAAAAACACACCCTCGTGCTTCACTTTTAGCATGGTATTAAGCAGGTGATGAGCGGTTTCTGGGTTCCCCCAGACTTGACGCTTAGACGTTTAGCCTTTCTGGAGGACGGGAAGACACCTTTTTTGCTTCTTCTTGGTTTAATGAACAGCCACCATGGTTATGCCATATCCTGCAAATCAGACAACTCACAGGTAGGTGGACTTTATTATTATTACAAAAAAGCACAGACATATTAGTGCTGGTTAGTAAATTGTTTTTTTGAACCACTGACTCATGTAATGAGCACTTGCTACATTTTCCTTGAATATGCTTCCACCTTCTGGTAAAATCACATGCACCTTCAGCAACCTTGTGAAGTGACCCATCAGTGCCCCTTAGGGTTTCCCTCCCATCATCTTTTCATCATGCTTAGTTTAGCATTTCAATAGTTTAAGATAAGGCTGTAAAGACTGTAGGAGGATTGACCCTATTTAAAAATAGTGTTCTTAAAGAGCTTGAGCATTGTCTTTGCTTTCTTTTACCTTATCAACAACTGGATGCTACCGTCCCCCGCTATTCCATTAGAACTTTATGTATAGTAAAACCGAGCCCATTATGTCTCCTTGGGAATTTTCTTTTATGTTCTAACTACTTTCCAGAGAAAAGGACTTAAGACTGCAATAAAACTTGCCAGGAGCACACAATTAAATTGGAATGCAATTAACCCTTTCTCCACTAAATAGCCTAGGTGGAATACAGTGGGCCTTTCAATGCAATTCACACATTGTTGCTCTGTCAGTCATTTCAAAGTGACCTCAAAATCAACTCAGTGTTGGGCTTGTGTAATCATCATCCAGGCATAAAGGAAAAAACACACACATATATAGAGTATATTCTCACAGTGCATGCAGAAAGTATTCAGACGCCTTACTTTTGCTCACATTTGTAATGCAGCTGTCATATAATCAAAGTGTTTTATCTGGTCGCATAAATCTACACTCAATGACTCATCTCTAAACTGTAAGGTCCTGTGCTCAGGGCCCTCTACGCCTATTGTTTCCATCCTATGTACGTTAATCTGTATCTCGTTCCCTATGATTAATGTAAAGCGCTGCAGAGACTGGTGTCGCTATATAAACGATGATGATAATAATAAAAAAGCAAGAAACATTGCAAATGTTTGAGTAATTGCAGTCATCTCTGTCTCTCCTGACATGTTTAATTGGGATAACATCCGGATTCTGGCTGGGCCACTCAAGGATATTCTCAGTTGTTCCTATCCCACTCATGTCTTTTCTTAGCTGTATGCTTATGGTCATTGTCCTATTGGAACATGAGCCTTTGGCTGGGTCTCAGGAGCATCATAGTCCCAGTTTTCCTTAACCCTTTCCCACCACGGGATGTACTATGCTGTCCCCAGGCCCGTCTTTAATATTGATTGGCCCCTGGGCAAACATTTTCTTGCCCCCCCCCCCGAAACCTGCAAGATCCTGCAGGTCACGCAGCCGGGCAGCACAAGTCTCCATGGAGTCCTATGGACTGCAGGAGGCAGTACTCACAGCGGCGCTTAGCACTGCATTATGGGGCAGGCTTCTGCATTAACACCTGACCCGTAATATGGTGCTAAAACAGGGATACTAAGGGGAAACCTGGAGGTGCACATTATCCACCTTAGCGTCCTAGTTTTAGCACAGGGCAAGGGATAGCGCCCACAAGCTCTTATGGTGAAAGAACAGACAGGGGGGAAAAAAGAAGAAACCAAAATAATATCCTGGCATAGAACATAGACATTCCATAATGATAAAATGATAATTACAGCCCTCATTACTGACCAGTCCCTGAGTTACGCCAAACTCCCACATATACAGGGTTATTCAGAGAGAGCCAAACTGGCCCAGAAACTGCACCAAACAGCGAATTTCCCCGTACGGTGACATTTCGTGGCCATTCGGCTATTCAGAGAGCAGGCAGGTTGCCAAATATTGGTGAATTGCCAGCAAATACGGTGCCTGTTCGGCAGCAGGGAAATACGGTGTTCGGCGGCAGTGAAATACGGTGCCTGTTCGGCGGCAGTGAAATACGGTGCTGTTTAATGGCAGTGAAATCCCCCATAGAGAAGCAATGGTTAATCTATTCACATTGAACAGCAGAGAAATGTCAGTGAAATGCCCTGATGTTCGGTGGTTTAATTCGTCAGGTTTATTCAGGCGAATCCCATAGGTTTCAATGTTAAAAATATTCCCATTTTAATTCAATATCTAATAAACCGTTTATTATTTTAATCTGCAGCAAAAAGTCAATTTTTTGGCATTTTTCTGGCGAAGTTTTTTAAATGGCTTTTTTTTTTTAAACAGACTTTTTTATTATTCATAGGACCTTTTATATACTATATTAATTCCAGGCATTTTCTTGAAGTAGTTTTTTGCAAAAGCCATTTAAGGTTGGGGTCAGACGGGCGCAGTTATCACGTCCGTGTTGCCGCACATTTGTACGTCCGTGGCAGCATAACATTATGGAGCCCCACACACAAGTACGTCCGCACGGACGCAGCAAAGGGACGCAGGTTAGGCAAGAACGTAACACCGCTAGAACAGACGTGCGGAGTGCGCCGCGTCTGCAACGTCCGCGTAGCTTTTTGTGTGAGTGATGGAATGTAGTCAGACGGACTGCATTTATGCGTCCAGCATTTTTGTCGGACAAAATGGTTTTTCATTTCCCATCTACATCCGTCAAAAATAACCTTAGTCACAAAAACGGACTGTGTGGCCACTACAGCGTCTTCTGTCAGATCGTGCGTCCGTACAAAATGCGCTCGCCTGACCCTAGCCTTAAAGTTGCAGGGTTTTTTACCCGTTCAGCGACTGGTCAGCTTTTCGTGTCTGCGTTCTGCGGGTCGTCAGATGCGTTCAGCAGTCTCCTTGCGGGTGCGTTTAGCCGTCTCTTAGGCAGGTGCATTTGGCGGTTTTGTTCAGTAGGTTTGCGGCTGCGTTCGGCGGCTTGCTCTGCGGTGTTCAGCAGGTTTGCAGGGTTTGGCGGGTCAATTTGCTGCACGTCGAGGACCCTGCGGTGAATGCTGAATTCACCGCAGGATCGGCAAATTTAACTCGCCAAAGTCAGGCGAACCAGAGAGTCAGTAACATTTCGGTGCTCTCTGAATAAGCCTGATGGTCTTTACACATTAAACAGTTATTTAAATAGGACTAAATAAAATCATATAAAAAGGAGAAATAATCAGGAAAACTTCACTAGCCACAAACCCCCCCCGCAACTGAATTTATTCACAGTGTGCCTCTTTACCTCCCTGTCAGGACGCGAAGCTGCTGCTCGAATGAAGGAGGCAGGACCAGGACGCAGGGGAGTGTCTGCAGCTGTGCTGTAGTTTCCAGAGCTGCCGATCTGCACGCTGCTGTGCCTGCCGAGTCAGAAGAGGAGCAGGGGGGCTGATGTCCTTGGTGTGCCCCTGGCTGTGTCCCTGGCTGTCTAGCTCCATTCTACTCGCGCCCCCCCCCCTTTGCTCCCCGTGCACACAGAGTGCTATGCGCGGGGACAGGTAGATGAGGGAGGGGGGGAGATAGGGGAGGAGCCGGATGCGGAAGCCTGTTTTCTATCTCCGCACGGCTCCTCAGCGCAGGCTTCCACAGTCCGGGACATTCCTCCTGGCTCCCGGTATCCCAGTCCAGCGGTTGTTGGCCACAGAATACGTGGGCCCAAGGGGCAGCTGCTTTGGGCCCCTCAACAATGACTGGGCCTGGGGCAGCTGCCCCTTTTGCCCCGCGTTAAAGACGGCCCTGGCTGTCCCAACAGTGGGCGGGCCTTAAAGTTGCAGGGCAGTATATCATGCCCTGAGTCTATGGCCCGTGTTAGCCCTGCCCACCAGTTGGTACGTGGCATGCGCCATTGGCTGCAGTGGGGTGGCTTGAACTCAGGGAGTCCCGATGCAGCCAACGACGTGAGCCGTGCATCAGCTACATAGGCGGGCCAGAGGAGGGGCCCACAGCAGCAGCCAGCTAGCGGTGCATACTAGTACGTCCCGCCGGTATTACTGCCTTCCCTCCGTGCACAACCCACCTGGTGGTAAAGGGTTAACGATATATTTTGCTGTGTTCAGCTTTCCCTCAACCCTGACCAATTTCCAAGGCCCATCCACTGAAAAAAAGCATGATGCTATCACCACCATGCTTCATTGTTGGAGTGCTATTTTGCAAGTCATGAACAGTGCCTTAGAAAGAAAGAGCCGCAACCTACCAGGGTGGGAGTCGATACCACACTGTCTCCGCAAAGTCCACTCAAGAGGGACGCCGATGTCCCTATACCATCCTGTAGCGATGTGTTTAAAAAGACTGTTCTGCTGCATTTACTTGCAATGGCCACCAGAGGGAGACAGAGACCATGGAAAGTTATGCTGGACAAACACAAGGCACTAAACTACCTTTTCCATGATGCTTTGCGTAAGGACAGGAAGTGGGTGTGTAGGAAAGGAAAGGCATCCCCAGCCTCGTGGAAAGCATGCTCAGAGTGAGCTGGGAGCTGAAAGGAAAAGGAAGCAGGCCGAGCTGTGGAGGATCGTGACCAGGCCAGAGCGCAGGGGCTACCTCGCTGGTGCTGGGGGATCGGGACAGTGACCCTGCAGAGACCTGTCTATACCCACGCTGCGATCAAGGCAAGCAGAGGACCTGAGTGAGGAGTACCGCAAGTCCATTGGATGGGAGAGCAGGCGGTAGCTGGACAAGTCCAGGTGGGAGCAAGGAAAGCCAGACAACGGATCCAGTAGCCAGTATCATAGCCAGGCATTAAGCGGAGAGACGTCCTGGGTCAGCGGAGCCTTGGTGATCGAGCGGATGGGTGAGAGGCCTCCAAGGCCGGTTTATAAAATCAAGAAAGCACGCTGCTGTTTGTTTCCAAAACCCACAGGGCCCCAACTTGACTAGTCGAAGACATCGTTATAAGTAATTCACTGGCCAGTTGAATAGTACCCGGGTACCATATACACACATGTACACACCCTTTACATTCCGGGACTTAACCTGTGCGGGACTCATTTGTTACGAATCGGAACAGGGGTTAAAGATACGTTCCGAATATATTTTTCTCTTTTCCGCTGCGCGTTTATCGTAATACGAAGAGATTGTATTTTTGGGTTTCGCTACGTGTCCCTTTTTCGAATATTCGTGAAATTGCATTTCTTTTCTGTTCGGTTGCGAATATTTTATTCTTCCGAAATACGAAGCCTCGTGTTTCGTTTCTTTTCCGCTACGCGTTTTACCGCAATACGAAAGTACTGTAATAATATCTGTGAATACCGTGTCTCAACATCTGCCTATTATTTTAGTAAACTATTTAAATGATAAAAACTCACAGCGGTGTTGGAGTATATTTATTCCCTAGTGCGGGGAGACTGACCCGTGGTTCATTTTCAGCGGCTCCTCCGGGAGTGAGCGCTACAATCCAAAGACAAAAAAGGAGCCGGACTTCAAACGGAGGATGGTGCAGGAGGAATATTTATTCAGGGGGAAAGCAACCTCACTAAACGTGACGTTTCAGCCCAATGGTCTTAATCATACTGGTATGATTAAGGCCATTGGGCCAAAACGTCACGTTTAGTGGGGTTTCTTTCCCCTGAATAAATATTCCTCCTGCACCATCCTCCGCTTGAAGTCTGGCTCCTTTTTTGTCTATGAACAGTGCCTTTTCATGGTCCTAACTGCCGGCGCCGCAAGAAGGCTAAAACCGGTGGTGCTCCACCCTGAAAACAACCTTGGCAGCGCCTTTCAGGCTCTGCCCTACCTAGTTGTGATCTCTCTCATGACATCACAGCAGATACAGGTACTCCCAATCCCTAGCCTTGTGCATTCGTACTTAAGGGTGGGGCACCCAGCTTCAACATTTTGTTTCAGCGTGTCTAAAAGAAGCAAGAAGCCTGTTCCCGGATCCCTTGGTATTTACAGCTCCTACTCCACAGATACCTTTGCTATTTACAGCTCCTGTTCCAAAGAGACCCGTGCTATTTACAGCTCCTACTCCATAGAGACCCTCACTATTTACAGCTCTTACTCCACAGAGTCCCTCACTATTTACAACTCCTACTCCACATAGGCCCTTTCTATTTACAGCTCCTGTGCCAATGAAGCCCTCGCTTGTTACAGATCCTGCGCCAATGAGACCCTCGCTTGTTACATATTCTAACTCTTCTTGCCCTTTTCCCCTTTTAAGCCTCGTGTAAGCTCCTTGTGTTTTTGTCTCCTCCTATCCCTTTGTATCGTATACGACTTCCATATCCAGCCCTTTTCCTTCCATGTCTGCCTTTGTATCTCTTCTAGTTCTGTGTCCACCCCCTTGTTCCTTCTACGTCTACCTGTGTCTCTACTGTCAGCCCTTTTCATGTCTTACCTATCAGTTTCCCATTTCCTGTGCTTCTTTAAGTATTCCATACTTATTTTGTTATCCAGAGCCACTTATGTTTATTCCTTTGCCCTATTATATTGTTTTCAGTTAATAAACCCCTTGCACCATACCCCTGTATTCTATTTATTTTGGTTTCACCGCACATTGGGCTCAGCACCTATGTTCCTCAAGACATGACACTGATTTGAGCCCAAAAAGTTTAATCTTTGTTTCATCAGACCAGAGAATCTTTTTCTTACATTCTGAGAGTTATTTAAATATTCTTTTTACAAAATCATATCAGGACTTCATGTGTCTTGCGTTGAGGAGAGATTTCCGTCCGGCCAGTCAGCCTTTAAAGCCAGATTGGTGGAGAGTTGAAATCAATGGTTGCCCTTCGGAAAATTTCTCAAGTCTACATTCATAAACTCTGGAGCTCACCCAGAGAGAATACTGAGGGGGATATTCAGAGAGATCCGAAATGTGGCTGAAATGTTTTCAGCAAATTTCTGGTTAATTGCCTGCACGTACGGTGCCTGTTTGAGGGCAGCGAAATCCCCCATAGAGAAGCAATGTTCGTCTATTCAGAGACACCAAACAGCAGGGAAAAGTTGCCGAAATGCCCTGCTGTTCGGTGGTTTCATTCAACAGGTTTATTCTGGAGAATCCCATAGGCTTCAATGTTAAAAATATTCCTGTTTTAATCCAATATCTAATAAACCATTTATTATTTTATTCTGCAGTAAAAAGCCTCTTTATTTCTAGATTTTTTGGGATCTTTTTCGGCAATTGTTTTCGGGTTTTTTTTTAAATATTTTTTTCAATTTTCCTTTACAGACCTTTTTATTATCATTCATGGGACCTTATATGTAAATTCCAGACAATTTCATTGTGTAGTTTTTTGCAAACAGCATTTCAAATTTCAATCTTTCAAGCGTACTTTTCTTTTTCTCCACATTCGTCCGTGTGCTGGCTTTTTTCGGCGGCTGCTCTGCGCTGAGATCGGCGTCTAGTCGGGTTTTTGCGACGTGTTCGGTTGGGTTTTTGCAGCGGTTCCTGCAGGTTTTCGGGGAGTGTTCGGGGAGTGTTCTGCAGGTTTGGGGTGAGTTTTCCCTGCACTACGGGAGCCCTACAGTGCTTGCTGAAGACACTAGAATCGCCGTATCGCCCCGAAGTGCAGGGAACGAAAAGTCACCGAATGTGCGCTTACTTTTTGGATCTCTCTGAATAACCCTGTGAGTCCTTGGTCACCTTTCATACCTACCTCAAAAAATACTTGTACTTCTCAAAGAAAGTAAGTTCTTTTGGGAACAGGGTCCCCCTGAATCAGGCCGTATCATCCATGTTTGGTATTATAATGTATATCAACCCCGTGTACACAGATCTTGTAAAGCGCTGTGGAATTTGTGGCGCTATATAAATAAAGGATAATAATAATATTTCAGTGTTTTATTTCTTTAAAATACATTTGCATTTGTTATTTCTGCAGCCAGCACACAAAAGATGATTTTTTTAAAGCAATTAATTTGTGATGTTGAAGCCAAATATAGCCATGTGCTCTGTTTCTGAGGGGTTAATTATGTCTCAACTGCCAGGGGGAGTTGACTCTCTTCCACATATCATGAATGTGCTACAATTCATTTTTTATTTTTTTTGCCTTGCAGGTGAATGACGCCTGTAGTTACTAACCAATTGCACCTTACCTTTAGGTGGGAGAATACGCAACACACAGTCACTGATATACATGATTTTTTTTCTGATGGACCTGAGGCATTGATTACTAGAGGTCTTAATAATGTTCCTGGGGCAAAGAAGGAAGAAGTGTCATTCCGGGGATGGTTCAAATTAACTCCCTCCGGTCTTTTTCCTTTTTTTTTTATAGATACCATCACATTATATTAATATGTCTCCTTCATACAGCAATGGATAAGCACGTGTCTATATTTGCTTGGATTGATGACATTGCGACGCGCGCGCACACATTAAAGGCCACAAGCCATGCATATGCGAGAAGCACCTTAGTGACATGTTGACAGTCTGACATCCGCGATGCATGCTTGTCAGATTGTTAGTGTCACCGAGGTTCCATTTACATGATGTGTGTCCCTCAGTATGTGAAGGTGCATCTGAATGTCATTTGCAAATATCAACAGTTTGAAACTGATTTTGAACACATTATAAATAATCCATATTATAATATCAACTCGCAAGGTAAACAAAACAAAAGACTTATAAAGGGTATCAGTAGACTCGTTTGCTCTATATGGTTAATATACTATAAATGTGAAAATGTTAGGGAGAAAACAACAAGGGATACAATCTAAAAAGGATAGAAAAAAAAATACTGGAAAATCCAATGTAAAAGGAGAAGAGTGGACTCACTTGAGGGGTTATTCAGAGAGCACCGAAATGTCGCAGACGAACACCTGTCGAACACCCGCCGAGCACTCATCGAACACAACCTGCAGAAACCGCTGCAAAAAATCTGCCAAAGACGGCAGAAAAGCCGATGAGCCGACGACAACAGCACAGAGCAGCCGCCGAAAAAAGCCGACAAGCTGACGAACAGGGTGAAAAAAAATATGCTTGAAAGTGTAAAAATTGAAACACTGTTTGCAAAAAAACTACACAACGAAAATGCCTGGAACGTACATATGAGATCCTATGAATGATAATAAAAAGGTCTGTTACAGAAAAAATAAAAAATGCTTTAAAAAAAAATGGAAAAAATATTTTGACGAACAAATCCCCAAAAAATGTCTAAAAGATCCTAAAAACTCTAAAAATAAAGAGACATTTTACTGCAGAATAAAATATTAAAAAGTTTAATAGATATTGAATTAAACCAGGAATATTTTCAACATTGAAGCCTATGGAGTTCGCCTGAATAAACCTGCCTAATGAAACCACCGAACAGCAGGGCATTTTGGCAACTTTTTTCTGCTATTCGGTGATGTCTGAATAGATTAACCATTGCTTCTCTATGGGGGATTTCTCTGACGTTGAACAGGCACCGTACTTGCAGATAGTTTGCCAAAATTTGCCTGCTCTCTGAATAGCTGAACGGCCCCGAATTGTCACCATACAATGAATTTCCAGTTACATTTCGGCGACATTTCTTACCTCTCTGAATAACACCTTTGGTCACTCACCTGCTCCAGGGGTATTCAGCGATAATCATCTCACAAGGGATCCTCTTGGTAATTTGAAGTTACAAGATCAGTAAAATGGCATTAGGATTTAGTCACATATAGCAGAAATAAACAAAAAAATTATAACTTTGCTCTGAGGAAGCCAAGACTCAATAAAAGGGTCATGTGACCTCATATTACCGAGAGGATCACTTGTGGGATGTGAGCACCAAATTGCACCCCGGAGCATGTGAGCAACCAATTGTATCCAGTGTTCTACTTTTTATATGGGATATTACCCTTTCGTTTTCTATTTTCTGTATCTTTTTTGGACAATGATATGCCTGACGAAAAAGTGATTTCAAAAAAAGGCTGTGGATTTTGGAAGATTCACATATATGGAGAGAACGTTTCACTTGCAGGGTTATTCAGAGAGAGCCGATCTGGCCCCGAAATGTAACCGGACACTGAATTTCAGGGAACGGCTACATTTCCTGGCCATTCGGCTGTTCTGAGAGCAGGCAATTTGTCGAATCTTGGCAAATTGCCTGCACATACGGTGCCTGTTCGAGGGCAGTGAAATCCCCCATAGAGAAGCCTCGTCTATTCAGAGACAACGAACAGCTGAGGAATGTCAGTGAATTGCCCTGCCGTTCAGCGGTTTCATTCGGCAGGTTTATTCAGGTGATTCTCCATAGGCTTCAATGTTAAAAATATTACAGTTTTAATCCAATATCTAATAAACTGTTTATCATTTTATTCTGCAATAAAAAGTCTCTTTATTTTTAGATATTTTAGGATCTTTTAGGCATTTTTGGGGATTTTTTTGTCAAATTTCTTTCCGTTTCTTTTTAAATCGTTTTTTCATTTTTCTGTAACAGACCTTTTTATTATCATTCATTGGATCTTATATGTAAATTCCATACATTTTTATTCTGTAGTTTTTTCCAAACAGCGTTTCAAATTTCAAACTTTCAAGCAAACTTGTTGTTTTTTTCACCGTGTTCGTCTGTGTGTCGGCTATTTCCAGCGGCTGCTCTGCGCTGTGATCAACGGCGGCTCAGATTTTTACAATTTTTATTTTGACTTGGTTTTTGCGGTGGTTTCTGCGGGTTTACGGCAGGGGTGGATCTGGGATCCACCAGCCGTGATCTTGCGAGATCGCAGAGTTCACGAGATCTCGTGAACTCTGGGATCTTGCGAGAGCGCGGCTTGTGTGTGGTTCCCAGGCGAGCAGCAGAGCTTCATGCCGGTGGCTGCTGGTACAAAGAAAAGCACTCGGAGGGGCCTGGCTGGCAGGAGACCGATTGGGACCACGTGAGCTGGGGGCAATTTATATCCATGTGAGTGAGCCTGGGGCAATACATATCCATGTGAGTGAGCTGGGGGCAATATATATGCATGTGAGTGAGCTGGGGGTAATATATATCAATGTGAGTGAGCTGGGGCAATATATATCCATGTGAGCTGGGGGCAAAATATATCCATGTGAGCTGGGGGGCAATATATATAAAATGTGAGCTCTGGGCAATATATATCTATGTGAGCTGGGGGCAATATATATAAATGTGATCTGGGGCAGTATATATCCATGTGAGCTGGGGGCAGTATATATAAATGTGAGCTGGGGCAGTATATATCCATGTGAGCTGGGGCAATATATATAAAATGTGAGCTGGGGCAATATATATAAAACATGAGCTGGGGCAATATATTACATGTGAGCAGGGAGGGGGTATCCTGGGCCCCTGGTATGGAAAGGGTTTGCAGGGCTCATGAGCCACATGAGGACAGACTACTAACAAGCACAGCTTGCGATTAGGCACGTCTCTGCCTGTCACTGCAAACCCAACACCAGCTCTTAGCCAAAACTGGTAGAGTGCCTCCCCGAAACCTGTGTCTGGATCCGCCTCGGCGAGTGTTCTGCGGATTTGCGGCGAGTATTCCCTGCACTACAGGGGCCCTGCGGTGCTTGCTGAATACACCGCAGGGTCAGCAAACTAGGAATCGCCGAATCGCCCCGAAGTTCAGGGAACGAAAAGTCACCGAACGTGCAGTGACTTTTTGGGTCTCTTTGAATAACCCTGTTGGTGTAATAACAAAACCTATCAATGCCAATTCCAAAAATCTACAATCATGAAACTAGCTTTCCTGGGACAGCAATTTTCCAGGTGAATTGGAAAAAAATTAAAGACCAGTAAAGAAATAATGGAACAAAAAGAAGAAAAAAAACATGAAAGTTACTTGGAAAGTGAAAACGAAAGATCCAGAGACAGATAAGTAGAACTAGAAATAAAATGAATTTAGAAAAATGTGAACAAAAATAAAAAAAAATAGAAAAAGAAAAAAGGGCATTTTATGTTTCATTCACTGACTCTACAGGTAGCTCTGAAAATTCGACAATACTCCCCTACAGCATGAGCGCAGGTATAGCTGAGTCATCCAACATAATCACACAAAATTCACAGGAGTTTTCCTGACATCTTAACCACAGCATGAATCACACCATTTCTTTTTCACATGTAACCTCACACAAGTGATAAACCTGTCCATCACATGGTATTGTTCCCGTAATTCGCTGGTTCATTACCAGTAAATATGCTAATTTACCCCCAAGGGCAGGTTATGTTCATTGTATTCACCAGCTCAGAATGCATTGAGTCATTTGGCTCTTTTTTTGAACACCTGGGAAATAAAAAGTAGATTTGATCGTATCGTATACCTACAAGCAGAAAACTCACAAAAGGTAATGCGTGCTATTTGCCCCATTACGATAAGTGAAATAAAATCTTTTTGCATGCGTGAATTATGTTTATTCAGCAATATTAAATGTATTCTCTATATTTCAATAGATACAATAACATGACAGATGTAAGAATAAATATAAATATATCATAGGTGAGTTTTAATCCATTCACTGCTGAGCCATGTCACACTCATGTAATGAGCCCATTTTCCCCAGTATTTGTTCATCACGTTTAAATGCTATTTATATCAGAAAACAGAACACAGACAAATTATATATTTTTTTTCAGTAGGTACAACAGATTCAAAATATGTAATCATTATGTGTATAAGTCATGTCACGTCAGAATCATACATCAAGAAATGTTAAAGTGAAAATTTTTATTCGTGTCACTGTGCATAATATATGCAGAGGGAAGGGAGACAGAGTAACTCGAGCAGCACCGCGGCTGTGAGACATAGTTTGACAGTAGGTGGTTTAACCCTGGCATCTGTGTATTTTATAAGGACAGTGTACGACATGCTACGTTAACCCCTTACTGGTGGGGCGTTAATGCCAATGGGTTGTACTATTATGCTCGCTTGCCAGCTACTGTGGTGGGCCCCTCCTCCTCCGACCTACCTACGCAGCTGACACACATCATTGGCTGCAGGGGGACGGCCAATGGCGCCTGCAGTGTGCCAACTGGTGGGTGGGACTACAGAGGCCCATTGAAGCTAGCAGGGTGTGCTACGCCACCCCGTGGCTTCAGGGCCCACCTGCTGCAGGGAAAGCATAGTGTGTGCAACGGCAGAAAAGGTTTAAGTAACGAGCTTGTTGTTTTGACTGTGACATTTCCCTTATGTACCCTCCTGATCCCCCTCCCCCTTTTTTTTACTGTCCCTAAAGGTTAGGGCAAGCACAGAGATCTCTGCTTAAATGAGCAGTGTGTTTGTTTGTGACAAAGTATATTCAGAGGCATCATTGTAAATTATCTTTGGTCACAGTGTTGGACATACAGTATAATCAGTGTTATATATATTGTGATAAAGTGCTTGGTGTAATCTGTGATGGCGTGTACCAGTGGCGTAACTAGAAACCTGAGGGCCCCTGTGCAAGAATCCCCAACCCCCCCCCAAAAAAAGATCTATATTTTTACTTTTTTTTTTTCAGCAATATAAAAAAGATAGTATTGCCCCCAGCTGACACGGATATATACTGTATATTGCCCCCAGCTCACATGGATATATATATTGCCCCAGCTCACATGGATATATATATTGCCCCAGCTCACATGGACATATATATTGCCCCCAGCTCACATGGACATATATTGCCCCCAGGCCACACATGGATATTTTTGCCCCCAGCTCCTGTATAAATTTGCCCCCAGCTCCTGTATATATTTGCCCCCAGCTCATGGATATATTTGCCCCCAGCTCATGGATATATTTGCCCCAGCTCCTGTATATATTTGCCCCCAGCTCATGGATATATTTGCCCCAGCTCATGGATATATTTGCCCCCAGCTCATGGATATATGCCCCAGCTCATGGATATATTTGCCCCCAGCTCATGGATATATTTGCCCCCAGCTCATGGAATATTGCCCCAGCACATGGATACTGCCCCAGCTCATCAATATACTGCCCCCAGCTCATGGATACTGCCCAGCTCATGGATATACTGCCCCCAGCTCATGGATATACTGTCCCAGCTCATGGATACTGCCCCAGCTCATGGATATATACTGCCCCCAGCTCATGGATACTGCCCCAGCTCGTGGATATACTGCCCCAGCTCATGGATACTGCCCCAGCTCATGGATATATTTGCCCCCAGCTCATGGATATATTGCCCCAGCACATGGATACTGCCCCAGCTCGTGGATATACTGCCCCAGCTCATGGATATACTGCCCCAGCTCATGGATATACTGCCCCAGCTCATGGATATACTGCCCCCAGCTCATGGATACTGCCCCAGCTCATGGATATACTGCCCCAGCTCATGGATACTGCCCCAGCTCATGGATATATTTGCCCCCAGCTCATGGATATATTGCCCCAGCACATGGATACTGCCCCAGCTCATGGATATACTGCCCCAGCTCATGGATATACTGCCCCCAGCTCATGGATACTGCCCCAGCTCATGGATATATTTGCCCCCAGCTCATGGATATATTGCCCCAGCACATGGATACTGCCCCAGCTCGTGGATATACTGCCCCAGCTCATGGATACTGCCCAAGCTCATGGATATATTTGCCCCCAGCTCATGGATATATTGCCCCAGCACATGGATAATGCCCCAGCTCATGGATATACTGCCCCCAGCTCATGGATACTGCCCCAGCTCATGGATATACTGCCCCCAGCTCATGGATATACTGCCCCCAGCTCATGGATATACTGCCCCCAGCTCATGGATATACTGCCCCAGCTCATGGATATACTGCCCCAGCTCATGGATACTGCCCCAGCTCATGGATATATTTGCCCCCAGCTCATGGATATATTGACCCAGCACATGGATAATGCCCCAGCTCATGGATATACTGCCCCAGCTCATGGATATACTGCCCCCAGCTCATGGATACTGCCCCAGCTCATGGATATACTGCCCCAGCTCATGGATACTGCCCCAGCTCATGGATATATTTGCCCCCAGCTCATGGATACTGCCCCAGCACATGGATATGCCCAGCTCATGGATATACTGCCCCAGCTCATGGATATACTGCCCCCAGCTCATGGATATACTGCCCCCAGCTCATGGATATACTGCCCCCAGCTCATAGATATATTGCCCCAGCTCATAGATATATTGCCCCAGCTCATGGATATACTGCCCCCAGCTCATGGATATACTGCCCCAGCTCATGGATATACTGCCCCAGCTCATGGATATACTGCCCCAGCTCATGGATATACTGCCCCAACTCATGGATATACTGCCCCAGCTCATAGATATATTGCCCCAGCTCATGGATATACTGCCCCCAGCTCATGGATATACTGCCCCAGCTCATGGATATGCCCCAGCTCATGGATATACTGCCCCCAGATCATGGATATACTGCCCCCAGATCATGGATATACTGCCCCAGCTCATGGATATATTGCCCCAGCTCATGGATATACGGCCCCCAGCTCATGGATATACTGCCCCAGCTCATGGATATACTGCCCCCAGCTCATGGATATACTGCCCCAGCTCATGGATATATTGCCCCAGCTCATGGATATACTGCCCCAGCTCATGGATATACTGCCCCAGCTCATGGATATACTGCCCCAGCTCATGGATATATTGCCCCAGCTCATGGATATACTGCCCCCAGCTCATGGATATACTGCCCCAGCTCATGGATATATTGCCCCAGCTCATGGATATACTGCCCCAGCTCATGGATATAAAGCCCCCAGCTCATGGATATACTGCCCCAGCTCATGGATATACTGCCCCAGCTCATGGATATATTGCCCCAGCTCATGGATATACTGCCCCCAGCTCATGGATATACTGCCCCCAGCTCATGGATATACTGCCCCAGCTCATGGATATATTGCCCCATCTCATGGATATACTGCCCCCAGCTCATGGATATACTGCCCCAGCTTATGGATAGATTTGCCCCCAGCTCTTATGGGTATATAGGGCCCCCCAGCTCACCTCAGGCTCCTCTGCTGCCGCCGTTCCTCTCTGTGGTGAGCGGCCGCTGAAAGCATGCAGCCTGGCCGCTCACCGGAAACCACCTGACTAGCGCAGCCGAGTTCTCGCGAGATCTCGTGCACTGGTCAGCTAGTTCCCTTCCCACTCGAGCGGCCAAGCTGCAAGCCAGTGGGCCGCTCGCAGGGAGGGGAACAGCCAGCGGCGCTGCTCCCAGATTCCGGCGCTTTTTGCCGGAATCTGGCGGCGGCGCTGGGCCCCCCCTCCAGTGGCGGAATGCCAGGGCCCGGTCGCAACTGCGACCGCTGCGACCCTGGTACTTCCGCCACTGCCGTGTACATTCCCCATAATCATTTTAGAGAGGGATATGATGTTTAGCTCCAGGGGAGTGTTTTTTTCTTAATGAAGTCCTGGAGTTTGTTTAGGTAAAACTCCTACACAGTGGTCAGCGGGAAATCATTAGCAGCAGTAAAAGCAATCGCTGCCTGCTCTTCAGTCTGAGAGATGTGCTTGTGTGGAGAGGAAGCAGCTTGTTTGGTTCCAAGCAGAAAGGTTATACTGAATGTTGAAACTCTAACATTTTCTAAGGTTGGTGAAGCCTGTGTTTTGTTTAGTTTAAAACCCTGATAGTAAGGGATCTCTTGGTTAGTCAGAGCTCCAAAGGAGCTAGGATTTTGTTTGTATGAACATCTTTGTTGTTTTTTGTATGCCGATACTGCTGCCTGCTGAAGCGGTCAATACAATAAAGTTACAGAACTTGTTTATGCAACCCTAGAGGACCGTGCTTTATTAAGGACATTATACCCAAGGCAGGTACAAGGATTACAATAACTAATACTTTAATACCTAACTTAAACACATTTTTTGTGAAAGGTTTCTTTTCTCTCTTTATATCAGTATTTTACCTTTTTAAAGTTGGTTCTGTGCCAACTGACCTTGGACTCCAATTATGGTAAACCAAGCTTCTCTGAATGCTCATGCAGTTTAAAAGAATTTCACAACAGCTTGAGTGACATGGGTTATAAACACATACAGTGATATGATTCCTACATGGACTTACAAATCTATTCAACTATGCGTGAGATTTATATTAACAGAAATTAAACGGAACTAAAGCCAGGTATACAGCATTTTTCAGTAATCTGTCTGGCGAATGCCTGTTGAATTTTGATTGTGTTATACACTATGCATAAAAGCACCAACACCAAAAACACCAACAAACAAATAACCTGAGCATTGTTCCTTTTGTTTAGACGCATTGTTGCAGCTGCTGGAATATTGCATTCCTAAATAAAAGACACAGGGCCCTATTAAGCCTGAGATACACTAAAGCGCGTTGCGACGCAAACATTTTTCAGGCTTGACTACTTTTTTTTTTTGGAGAAAGGATTTTAGCAGAAAGGATACATTGAGATTTCTCTCATTTTCAAGTATGTCCTGGGTGGCGAGTATGTACCGTTAGGTGTCTTGCCCAAGGACACTTACTGGAGAGGTGCTCTTGCCAGAATCGAACCTGTGTCTCCACAGTCTCTCTGCACAGTTATAGAGCAGTGATGTTACCTCTACTACACCCAGCCGGTACTGATATTTCACTGCGCTCTGCCTAGCAGCTAGGGATGTGCATGGCTGAAAAATTTATTTTGTTTAGTTTCGTTTCGTTTTTAAATAATTTCATTTTCAGAATTTCGTAACTAATTTCATTTCGTATTTCATTTAGTTTCGAATCGATTTGAAATTTCGAATTGCTTCGACTTTCATATATCAATTCGAATTTTGGAGCAGTACATAAAACCCCAATTAATCAAATTTTGCTGTTAAAAGAAAAGCTAGGGTTAAATTTTAAGCCGTGTCACAGATTTAGTATTTGAGTCAAATTAAATAGTGAAACAAAATTTATTTGTTTCATAAAGTCCTTTGCTGACTATTACTTGTATTTTAAGTTAAAATCAATTCGATAGTTCATTTCAAATTCGATAGTTGATATCAATTTGATAGTTCATTTCAAATTCAATAGTTGATATCAATTTGATAGTTCATTTCAAATTCAATAGTTGATATCAATTTGATAGTTCATTTCAAATTCAATAGTTGATATCAGCTATTCAAATTTTTCTTTCATGATGACACAGTGTAAACCAAAATAAATTTGTTATATACCGTTTCGAATTCGTATTGTATCGATCGTTATTCAGAAGTACTTCCGAATACAAAATATCAAATTTCATTCCAAAATCTGAATTTTTACAAAATGAATGCACATCTCTACTAGCAGCCTGTCTATACTGGATTACGTTTGCTAATCTCCGCACTAGACAGGAATCCTATAATTTGCAGATCAAACTAGAGAAATGTTTTTTTCTCATCACATGTAGCAAAGCCAATTTCATAGAAAAAGAACAAGTTTATTTTAAAGCAACTTTTAAATTACAATGTACATGTCAAAACTTTTTTTACACAAAGCGCATGTCATATAGGTAAGGTCTAAACTTCACTTATATCAGCTGCCCAACCGCACTGATACATTATGTCCATATAGAAAGTTTCCAATAAAATACATATAAGTTACTGCCAATTTAATCGGAATAGTATGAGAAAAATAGAAAAAAGGTGACCCTAATCATATAGCACCCCCCGTGTCTAAATATATATATACCTTTATTGCCACCACTGTGACAGCCATAGTCAGCGGCATTACGAGGCTGCTGCAGCGCCACCCCCTGGCAGGGTGATGCGATGGTAGGTGGGAGGAATCTACAGGACACTGCGCATGCGATTTATCCCACTCCCGTTGCCTAGGAATGTGCGTTTCGGGTTTCGGAATTTCGGAATTTTCACGAAATTTCCAGATTCGTGCATTCGGATCCGGCCGATTTTACGAAAATATTCAGATCCGAAAACTTTACGAAACGAAACGAAAATTTGTTCGGAATTTTCGGATGGACTAGAAATGTGTAAAATCGAAAATCATTTTCGTTCCATTCGTAATTTACGCTCCATTCCTGATTTCGGTTCCATTTCAGTAATTTCGGACAACATATTTTTTGGTTATATCGCTGATTCTGTAATTTTGTATCATTCCCATCTCAATGTATCCTTCTTGTAAAACATGAGAAATCTCAATGTATCCTTCCTGGAAAACCAGAGAAATCTCAATGTATCCTTCCTGGAAAACCAGAGAAATCTAAGGCTAGGGTCAGACTGAGGCAGTGCGAACGCGCGTGCAGCCGCACTTAATCACGGCCGTGCTAGCAGCAGATGCCGGGCAATGACGGCCAATATACGAAGTACGGTCGCACAAAAGTGCGGCCGCGCAACGCAAGCGGCAAACAAATGCATTTTTTCGAGAACGTGAAACCACTAGTACTGACGTACAGAGTGCGCTGCGTCCGCTAGCGGCGTGTGTGCGTGATTAGGAGACGTCAGACGCTGCTAATGTCCGGCCAACATAACGTCCAGACCCAAAAAGTGTTTTATTGATGATCCGTACAAAATCACGGATGAAACTGCGCATCGTATGACCACTATTGCGTATTCCGTGAAAAAATACGTCCATTCGTTCGAACGCACTTTTTCACGGACAACGTGAAAAATGCGTTAGTCTGACCCTAGCCTCAATGTATCCTTCTTGTAAAACCAGAGAAATCTCAATGTATCCTTCCTGGAAAACCAGAGAAATCTTAATGTATCCTTCCTGGAAAACCAGAGAAATCTCAATGTATCCTTCCTGGAAAACCAGAGAAATCTCAATGTATCCTTCTTGTAAAACCAGAGAAATCTCAATGTATCCTTCTTGTAAAACCAGAGAAATCTCAATGTATCCTTCCTGGAAAACCAGAGAAATCTCAATGTATCCTTCCTGGAAAACCAGAGAAATCTCAATGTATCCTTCCTGGAAAACCAGCGAAATCTCAATGTATCCTTCCTGGAAAACCAGAGAAATCTCAATGTATCCTTCCTGGAAAACCAGAGAAATCTCAATGTATCCTTCTTGTAAAACCAGCGAAATCTCAATGTATCCTTCTTGTGAAACCAGAGAAATCTCAATGTATCCTTCTTGTAAAACATGAGAAATCTCAATGGCAGAATTATCGTATCGACAGAATTATCGTATCGACAGAAATATCGGATCCGAAAAACCATTAGTTTACATCAAATCGAATAGACATTTTGAAACGAGGAGAACAGAAGTTCCGAAAAACACGAAAATTTCCGAAATTACGGAAAAAGTCGATACGAAAAACGAAACGAACCGAAAATTTACAAAATACGAACCGAACCGAATTGAAACGAAAAAAAAATCGGTGCACAAGTCTACGGCATTGCCCAGCGCCGCATCATGACGCGGCCTGAGCGAGGGAGATGGAAAAACCTGGACACACTGAGCGTGTATTGACGCGAGGCACTGCCTACAGGCGCTGTGCGTTGCATTGCGCTCAATATCTCTCAGGCTTTATAAACTTAACACTAATATTAGCACTCAGCTGTGTGAGCGTTATTATTAGGTTAAGTGGCTCTAGCGTGGGCCAACCATATTACATTCCAAACGCTAACGGGTTAAAAAACCCGTTATGATTCGGAGATTACGTGAGTTTACTATACTTTGCGCTCCCTATGCTTAATATGGGGAGCGCAAAGAGTTAATTAGCATTAGGATTACAAAGTCCTAACACTAATTACATCCCGCTGCGATTAACTCAAAAAGTTAACCACAGCTCAGAACTGGTGCTAACTGATACCGCTTCTGCAGAATCAGTTATCACAAGCTGTAAAACCCCCCAAAAATCAGATACTCACCTCTCATCCCGTGATGGAAACGGCGGCCAAAACCACCGCTTCTGGCCGCCGGGAGCAGAGTGAGACTGGTGGAAAAAAATGTCTCCTCTGCGATCACTCCGCAGACTGACAGGATCTCGTGAGAGGTGTGATCCTGCAGGTCATATGACCCGGCAGTCAAATCCTCAATGTAGTCCTATGGACTCCATGGAGGGGATGATCGCGGTGGCATTTAGCGCTGCCTCGAGCATCCTCAGGCTTAGCGCTGTGTTGCAGGTCAGGCTGCTGATTTAGTGCCTGCCCCGTAATATGGAGCTAAAATGGGGTCGCTAAGGAGAAACCTGCAGGCACGGATTTTCCTCCTTAGCATCCCCCGTTTTAGCGGGCACTATTTAACGTCTGGGCCAGTCATATTTTCTCTGCTTATTTGATTGCTGGGGTAAGCCACACTTGCACTGTCTGAGCCCAACTCTGAGGAAAAGGTGTTGTGCTCTTGTTTGTGTGTACAGATTAAGCATCCTAGATTTATAAATGCTATGCATTAAGTAGAATCATCATCAGAGGAAGTATAATCCATTTATTAATATATATTGTGATATAAACAGCATAAGCTAATATTTTTTTGAAATATTATAATATATTATATTTTAAAATTATTTTTACCCATAAATTTATAATCTTTTTAAATAAATAAATACAAAAAAGCATAAGTCACACTGTCGCCTCCATCACAATCTCAAATCAGCAATGACAGTCCAGATGCAGCAGCTGCAAAGTCGGAGCTTGCGCTTTGCTCTAGCCCATGTTGTGATGCTGTTAACTTGATAATAAATGCCACCTAATGGCTGCCCTATCATCTATATTCATGATTATTGAGAACACAGCTATCTAATATGTGACAATAACATCGCGAGTCGTCCCCTTTAAGGAGCTAGACAGTCTGAATGACTGTGGCTTAATACCCAAGGGGCTTTTGGTACCAGGCTCTGAAAGCAGCACAACAGCAGACACAGCTGTCTCTTATTGAGCTCTGGGAATAGTATTTATGTTTACATGAATGATCACATGGTAACCTCTTTCAGCTCTCGGCCTGGCCATTCACTTACCTCATCTTCAGGAAAATTACCTCACTCGTTTAATATGTAATAAGTGCAAATCGGAAACAAAGCACAATGTCCTGCTGGGTTTGGCTTTCTCACTAGAAAATTAAGTAATAAAAATCCATTTTACTATCAATTATGCTTCCTATGTCGTAGAGAATAGAAATTCTACTTAAGGAACACGCTACTGAAAAATAGAGTGTCCTTTTTTGCCCCTAAATATTTGGACAGCCTTTGTCCAATTATGTTTTGTTTATTTTTCGGTGATGCTACTCACCTTTTCTCCCTTGGCACGCGCAGCTTCTCCTCTTTGGCTCAGGGCCTCCCGAACACAGACGTTTTAGCCTTAGCTTAGGAAACGAGTAGAGGTAACAGCACTACTTTATAACCGTGGAAAATGAGAGAAATCTCAATGTTTCCTTACTGGTAAAAAAACTTTCTCTAGAAAAAAACAACAATTGAGTAATGTAATGGGACTTGTGAACGTTACGTACATTTATGCATGCACAACGCAGTCGGTCTCAGAGATGGTGAAGTCGGTACACTCTATGTGTGCCGATGTCACTAGTAACCGATTAGGCCCGTGTCATACAAACACAGTGATCACGTCCGTGTTGCCGCACAGTTTAACGTCTGTCGTTGCATAGAATCATGATCAATAGGACCCACACACGAAGTACGTGCGCACCGTAGTGTTACAGGTCAGGCTGCTGATTTAGCACCGTAGTGCGCACGCACCACGCAGATGGCAAAGTACGTAATTTAGGCAAGAACGTAACACCACTAAGACGGACAAGCAGAGTGCGCCACGTCCACGTAGCGTTCTGTGTGTATGATGAAACAAAGTCAGACGCAGCGTATTTGCGACGTCCAGCACCTTGACGCACAAAATGGCTTTTCATATCATTTTCCAATTTTTATCATTTTTCATATTAATGTTGTTTCCCATAATTCCCTTTTTATTTCTACGTCCGTCAACAAAAACGGACCGTGTGGTGTCTACAGTATCTTCCGCCAGTACGTCCGTCGTGCACGCACGCAGAGTGCGCTCTGACTGCATTCATCTGTCATTAAAACTGGCAGCCGGCAAGTTCAAAATGTTGGTGACACTGGATGGGGTGGAGGAAACTCCTCCACTTCACCCAGCTTTTTATCAAAAATGGGTGGGGATGTTGAGGGGGAGGGGAGAAGGAGAGCACTCCTCACATCTTGACTATTTTAAAAATAAACAGTGGTCAGGATGAATAGAGTGATCCTTATTTTAAAAATTTCCCCATCTGAAATTGAAATTATTCTTGCCATGGGAAATCATTCTTGACAGAGAAATGATGGTTTAAATGTATGCCTGCAATCAAACATAATATCACCAGTTTTCATCTATTATATTCCATTTTCAATTCAGATTTTTTTTCTCATTCTAACCTCAGCTACAGATTAAGGGCCACATTATATTCTTGTTGCTAACGTTAGCGCTCACCTGCATGAGCATTAACGTTTGCTGCGGTGTTTACCGCATATTACAATCCAAACGCAAACGGGTTAAGTAACCCGTTTGCATTTGGTACCTTGCGCAATGCTGCGCGAGGTTACTTTACTTTGCGCTCCCTATACTTAACATGGGGAGCTCAAAGTGTTAATCAGCGTTAGGATTACAATCTACTAGCGCTAACTAATGTCCGGCTGTGGTTAGCAAAAAGTTAACCACAGCCTGGACTTGGTGTTAACGGATTCCGCTTCTGCAGAATCCGTTAACACCAGCCTAAAAAAAAAAAGAAGAATGCTATACTCACCTCCTGTCCCGCAGCGAGGATTGCAGCTCCAACCGCCTCCTCCTTCCGGTGGGAGCAGGGAAAGTCTGGGGGAAAAAGTCCCCCCAGTCTCTCCCTGCATATCACTACGCCGACTCGCCGGATCTCGCGAGGCGAGATCCGGCTGGTCATGTGACCGGCAGAGGGAAACTCGATGGAGTCCTATGGAATCCATCGAGTGGATGCCTGCGGCTGCGGTCAGCGCTGCGGTGAGCATCCTGGGGGTTAACGCCCGCAAACAATGCAGGCAGCATTTTTTGCGCCTGCATTGTAATCCAGCGTTAAATCGCGGGCGCAAGGCGGAAAACTGCGGGTGCAGTTTTTCCTCCCTTGCACCCGCGTTTTAACGCTAGGATTGTAATGTGGCCCTATATATTTTGTAACTATTTTTGTGATTTGACACCCAATGTTATAATATTGTCCCAGTTAAAACGTACATACAGAAAAAGTGGTGTTGTGCCCATGCGCACCAGGGCGGCTGCAACGACCAGGAGTAACAACCCAGTTCATGTATAAAACATAACAAGAAAAAAAGTGTCATCTGCGCTCCTTTCTATACGACTCCATGTGAAACAAAACACAATCAGAGGTTTTGGTTTATTTGAATGGCCCGTCAAGGCACCTTTAGTAAGGTGAGTCCTACCTAATGAAACCAGAAACCGCTCCTCTGAGCAACCGCACACTCTCATGCTGCTTTTCAGCCAAGAGGCAAAATGGTGGGTTTTATTTATACACTCACCAAATACTTCCACTTTGGGGTTAAAAACCAAATCATGGAAAAAGGAACAGCAGCAAAAATGACCTAACTGATGTTCCATCAAAATATACATACATACAGAAAAAGTGGTGTCGCGCCTATGCCCACCAGCGCGGCTGCAATGACCAGAAGTAACCAACCCAGTTCATGTATAAAACATAACAAGAAAAAAAGTGTCACCATTTCTATATAGCTCCGTATGAATCAAAACACAGAGGTTTTAAAACCTCTTTAACACCTTTGCTGCTGTTCCTTTTTCAATGGTTTTGTTTTTAACCCCAAAGTGGAAGTATTTGGTGAGTGTGTAAATAAAACCCACCATTTTGCCTCTTAGCTGAGAAGCAGCAAGAGAGTGTGCGGTTGCTCAGAGGAGCGGCTTCCAGTTCAGGCTGCGTTCACACTGAGCGCCATGAAAATCGCGTGTTTTTCCGCGTTATTTTCAGATACGCGACATTGAACGATAATATTGCTCAATATCGCTGTTACGAGCGATATCGCGCGACACCACTGTATGTCTCTCAATGCAAGTCGCATTGAATCGCGGAAAAAAGGGTCACGTACCAGAGACGAGCTATAAGCGACATTGAACGACATTAAGCTGTGAGATGTGAACAGCTCCATTGAAATGCATTGGTGAAGCTATATAGAGCGATATCGAGCGGAAATAGGAGCGATTTTGCTGCAAAAATCGCTAAGTGTGAATGGGACCTAAAACTTAGTCATGTGCCACCAAGCCAGCGGGACGGAGAAGGGAGTGAAAGGCACTTTCCGGATGCACTTAAGGGGTTATTCAGAGAGCACCAAAATTTCACGAAAATTGCGGTGCTCTCTCGTTCGGCGCACTTCGGTGCTCTTCGGTGATTTCAGTTTGCCGATCCTGTGGTGAATTCAGCATTCAGCACAGGGTCCCTGAAGTGCGCTGAATGAGATCCACAGAACGCCGCCGATCAGCCCGCCGAAGACAGTCGAAACGCCGCTGAAAAAAGCTGATCAGCTGCCAAATGCCACCGAACTGGTCAAATAAAACAAAAATCGGAACTCTGCTGTTTTAAAGAAGGCTTTCAAAACAACAAAAAAAATGCATGAAAATAATAAAGGTTTTATAGAAAATGAATAATAATCTGTTACAGAATAAAAAAAAACGCCATAAAAAAAAATGGGAATCAAAAATTTCACGGAAAGAAAAAAAAAATCAAAATAAAGCTCTTTTCTGCAAATGATTGAGTAAAAATGCAAATATTTTTTCACATTGAATCCTATAAGATTCGCCTGTTTAAACCTGTCGAATTTAAGCACCAAAAATCTGGGCATTTCACCAGACTTTTCGTGCAGTTTGACGTTCCCTGAATAGATTAACCATTACTTCTCTATGGGACAATTTCACCAAATTGTGTCGATCTGCGGCGTACTGCACCATTTTTCCCTCTCAATTGCCCAATATTCGCCAAATTGACAGCTTTCTCAATAGCTGAACTGCCACGATATTGTACCATCCAGTGAAATTACCATCCAGTGAAATTTGGTGGCTCTTATTAACCCTTTTAGTGTTGGAATAGTTATATTTTCAATGAGAATTATTCGGGGACGTACAGAAACAAAAGATATCGTATCCAGCCTCCTGCCTTGGCCAATGAGCAAAACAACTGAGAGAAGAATGGAGCAGGGGCACTTGGAGGGCGAAAGGGATAGGACAAAGACACAGGGACAGTGGCCACGAATCATAATGAAGGATAGGGCCGATGAAAATCTTAAATTTCCAGACTTTTTTTTAGTATTATGGGATTGTAAATTGCGGGTACTTGATAGTGGTACCCCGATTTGTTTTGTGATGGTATATTATGTACAACATTTACTGCTAAACCTGTGCAATTTGTTTCGGATTGAATTGATAGTCAACCAAATATTGACAATTTGGATCTTCAGAAGCATTATAATTTCCGAATTGCCTACTCACCAAACTGAAATGCACCCAAAAAAAATATTACATGGTGGCAAGCAAGCAGAGGCACAGAGGTACGATTAGTTAAGTAATATAAGGTTGTGTGTTTATTGTTGAACTCTTAAAATAGTCAGTTGAGCTTTAATGATATTTTTAAAATAGCTATAACAGGGTTATTCAAAGAGCGCCGATCTGGCCCCGAAAGGTAACAGAACACTGAAATTCAGCGTACGGTTACCTTTCCTGGCCATTCGGCTATTCTGAGAGCAGGCAGTTCGCCAAATGTTGGCGAATTGCCTGCACATACGGTGCCTGTTCGAGGGCAGTGAAATCCCCATAGAAAAGAAATGCTTTGTCTATTCAGAGAACACCGAACAGCTGAGAAAAGTTGCCAAATTGCCCTTACATTTTATTCTCAAGTCCCAATTCAAACATACACTATATGGACAAAAGTATTGGGACATGTGACCATTACAGCAACAGGGACGTTCATGACTTCTGTCACGGATTGGTAGCGAGTTGTAAGGTTTGCGGGTAGGAGAACAATATGCAGAGATAAGACACACACAGAAGGCATAAGTGAATACAGTTCCAGAGGGTTTAAGGACTACAATGATGAATCACTGCCTAAAGGGAGGAGCTGCCATTTGCAGGGAATCAGTCAGTGCTTGATTGCACACACCTGTGTGTGCATGCTGAAGCAGGGAAGACCGGGAGTGCTTATACTGGAATCTGGGATGTAGTAACGGCTACTCAAAATTCTGGTCTGGAATGTAGTCTCAAAAGGTGCTGCCAGGATCACACCGCTGCTGTACCAGCTCGGCCACAGCACTTCCTATGTTTATCCCGTGGCTCTGGGCATGGGCCACTATAACTTTGCATTAACAGTTTTCACTCTTCTGGGAAGACTTTCCACAAAATTCTGGAGTATTTCTGTGGGAATTTGTTGCCCATTCATCCAGTGGACCGTTTGTGAGGTCAGGCATTGATGTTGGATGCGAAGACCTGGCTCGCAATTTCCGTTCCAGTCCAATCCAAATGTGTTCGATCAGGATGAGGTCAGGCCTCTGTGAGGGCCAGTCACGTTCTTCCATACAAAACTCATCCAACCATGTCTTTATGTACTTTGCTTTGTGCACTGAGGCACAGTCGTGCTGAAATAGACAAGAAGCTTTTCAGACTGTCCTAGTTTTTTCACAAATAATAGTAAATGCAGACTGCATGATTAGGTGCTTAGTTTTACAGACATGTGGCAATAGGTCTGAGTTTGTGGCAATGGGTCTGATTTAAACACCTGAAGTTAATATTAAGAGGAATGTCTCAATACTTTTTTCCATAAAGTGTACAGTATCTATGTCAGTCATATTATTATATCATTATTAATGTCCTTTACCTGTACCATCTGCTGAAGGAGGGCTGTACCCAAAGGTGTTATATAATTCACCTGAACATCAGATTAATTTTTTTTGCTATATTTTTAAAGACGAAAAACTGTTTTTTTGACAGACAAAAAAAAATTTGCGCCAGATATTTTTCACAAGGGACCTTTCAGATAGCAATGTTTTCAAATCGTATTGATTGCTATGTATTGGAGTAAGAGACCAGCTGGCCCTTATTAGGATGTGGGGAGGAAGATAACAGCATCACTATTCTATTGACTAGGGGAGGGCTTTTCAAAAAAAATATTGGTGCTTTAATGTCACTTGTATTTCATTAAATTTAAACTAGACTGTAATGGGTATCCATTATGGAGCTACTCCGGTGGTGCCATCAAAGACCTATTGCAGTAGAGACCCTAGAATGTAAGTGACGATGGATCAGCCATACCTTACAAGAGAGAGCAAACGAGATCTGTAGGCAGGCACTCTATTGGAACTCCCCAAGGACAGCGCAGGAGAGGCAGGCCGAGAGGCTCCTAGTGATGGAGACTTCATGAGGACATCAAGACTGTTGACTAGAACTGGACCTGACCGCAGGTCAAACGAAAAGCTGGGATCCATCAACAGTGGTCTTTCACTTTGCCATTATCCTCCTCGTCAATGGAGCAGGACATATAAGTAAGCAAGTCTAGTGGGCATTTTTGCTACAATATAATGTTAGACAACAAGGAACTCAGATGACATAGTGTAGAGCGCTTGATGTTCTGAGATAGACTTACAATAACTATTCCATCCACAGACTGCCGCAGTAACAATTCACCAAACAAAACCCCTAGAATATTTGCAAAACTTATTTCTGACCTTGAACAGTGAAATTAATATTGAAAACAAACAATAATATGTGAGTCATGACAAGATGAATTGCAGAGGGTACTTTCCTAAAACTAACATATCATATCCAAGGTAAATATACGAAGCTGGACCACTCTGCGTTTTACAAGGCTGAGTAATGCGTGGGGGTGAAACATGAAGGACAACACGATTCTTTTTCCGCCTCCAACACAGCTTGAAAATTATATCAAGGGTATAGTGAGCTTCCCTTTCTAAACAGTGCCAGGTGTGAATCCGTCTTATTTTTTTACAACGCAGTAGTCTCCAGGGAAGAAAATAAACAAGGAAAAGGTAATTAAGAACTTTCCTGCACTGCACATCGGGATCAGCAAGGCGTTGGAGCTATGGATGGCAATTTGAAGGACAGCTCTGCTAGAAGGTGATGTGTGCAGATACATTGCACCTTGCCAACAAAATCCTTGTTGCTAAGGTCGCTGAAACGAGGGGATACTCAGGAGGTAAATAACATGAAACATTAATGATACTAAGGATCCAGAGCAGATTTCTGTACTACGAGATTAGTATCTATCAGAGAAGAGAGGTATAAAGAAAACAGAAGCATATCCTACAAAGTGTTAAAATATACAGTGTCGTCCTGAGTATTACATACGAATTACTGGTTGCATTTTATTATAGACATGTTTTCTCTGTTTTCTTGTTTCCTCTGCTTGTGTTTGTCATTTGATGACAGCTAATAGTCAGCAGGGGAGGAAAAAATGAAATAATTCTTTCTGAGCAAATATCTGCAGGGCACTCTTGCAATCCAATGTATACACTGCGCGACCCAGTATTTATGCACTGGTACACACGTACGGGCTACTAAACCTGGATACAAAGTAGTATTTGCTTATTGACATGCTGCCAACCTAGAAAAATTAAGTACATAAATTCAACAGTTTGTCATTCCGGAAGTACAGTTGTAATTTGCAATCAGTGTCATGCCATCCTACTTTCCAGTGACTGGGCACCATGTGCGCAGGACAAGCGGGCAAGACAGAGTTATCAATGACCAATCTTTGCTTGTCATCAGTAGGTTATTGTTGTGCGCATGCAGTTTGTTTGTTGCTTGCTGATAGCCTGGCTGTTAGTTTGGCTGGGGATATATATATATATATATATATATATTATATATATGTCTGGCTGGCATGCCATATAGTCGTCCACAAACCTAACATGTCCTTAACCATTATTATACTTTAAATTCCAATTCAGTTGAGGTTTATTTGATGCACTCCAAAACCAAGTTCCATATGACACCAATGGGAGCTAAATGTGGAACAACTACTGATAGTAGATATATCTTTCCATCTGTTGGGATTATACACTGGCAGGGATATTCCGAGAGCACCGAAATGTCACCAACATTTCGGTGCTCTCTGATTCACTGCACTTCGGCAAGTCCGATTCCCTGACTCTGTGGTGAATTCAGCATTGACCGCAGGGTCCCTGAAGTGCAGCAAATCAGCTGTCGAATGCCACCGCCAAACCGTGGACAGCCACTGAAAACCCGTCGGGTGCCACTGCAAACGCTTCACTGCCATCATCAACCCGCCGGACAGCCGCCTCAAACATGCCGGACATCCGCTAAATGCAGCCCCCGAAACCGCCAAGCACAGCGCCAACCAGCCGCAGAAAAAAGCCGGCGGACGGGTTAAAAAAAAGAATGAAGGGTGCCAAATTTGAACCGCTCTTTACAAAAAAACTACTGGACAAAAATGTCTGGAATTAACATATAAGATCCTATGAATAATAATAAAAAGATCTGTTACATAAAAAAACCCCGCTATTAACGCTATTAGAAAGAAACAAATCCATTTTTAGGCGAAAAAATCCCAAAAATGCCTAAAAAAATCCTAAAATAAAATAGAGACTTTTTGCTGCAGATTAAAAGAATAAACTGTTTATTAGCTATTACATAAAAATATGCTTAACATTGAAACCTATCGGATTCACCTGATTAAACCTGCTGAATGAGACCACTGAACATCAGGGCATTTCGACAACTTTTCACTGCTGTTCAGTGTTTTCTGAATAGATTAACCATTGCTTCTCCATGGGGAATTTCACTGCCGACGAACAGGCACCGTATTTGCTGGCAACTCGACAAAATTTGGCAAACTGCCTGCTCTCTGAATAGCGAAATGGCCACAAAAAGTGCACTGTACAGGGAAATTCACCGTTCGGTGCAATTTCGGGGCCAGATAGGTTGTCGCTGAATAACCCCTTGGGTATAAATAGTTAACAGGGATAACTCTAGAGATTGTGGTTATTAATTTTTTATTAGGTGATACTTCTGGATTTTAAGCAAAATTTTACTTCACTATTACATAATAAATGTTTTCTGTAGTAATTTCTAAAGTGAATGATAAAATTGTAAGTTGAAACTGGATATCCTACAGTCAGATTGTTTAATTTTGGAAACATCAAAAGTGATCATTATAGCTACATTTGATGGGTATATTAGACACCCTGGGCTCTATTAACTGCTTCGCGCAAAAGCGCACGCACAGCGCTATTTTTTTTTGCGCGAAGCATTAAACGATAATGCGTCTAAATTAACGCTGGTATTAAAATCCGAGCACATTTTTTCATCCATCAAAAAATAACGTGCGTAAAAAAGCCGCGCAACGCGGACTGTTTTTTCACGCGATTCAGCCAATCAGAATTAAGAACCACAATTGTCTCCCGTTAAGTTTTTGCACCTGTCAAAATCAATCTGAGTATATATGCTGCAGGAATAATAAAAACAAACACAACCTCTCAATTTTATTGTTTGGGTATGCGTAGAATTTGCAACTATTACTTTGCTGTATTTGGTTTCGGCCAGGACGTTCAGATTTGCCAATAACACCAGCTTTTCAAAGACGTTAAAATTATGGGCGCAAACGTTGTCAATTAAAATTTGCGCATAGATTGTAATACCATCCGCGCACCAGTGCACAAACGCATTTGCGCTCACAATGTTAAGTATAGGACGCGCAATGTACATTACGCTCGCAAAGGGATAGCGCAGGTTCACCCGCGGTAGACGTTAACACGCATATTTTGCGTGGACATTGTTATACGCAAAGGGTTTTTCCCCTCGCGTTAATGCGTTTTTGCACGTGCGTCAACGTTTGCGCGAAGAGGTTAATAGAGCCCCGTGAGGGTGGAATTCCCTAAGGGTTGGGTTTGTAAAAATGCTATCGTTGCGATAGATCACAGATCACCAAATTCTCCTAAATTTAAGGCCATTTAAGTAGCCTCATATACAGTTGTGTTCAAAATTATTCAACCCCCACTGAAATTGAGTGTTTTGGCCAGTTTGACATTGATTTTGATCATTCAGTCATCTTGCTTACAACTAAATCAAAGAGGCACGTGTAGGTCAGACAAATATAACATAACATTTATAATGAAATAACCACAAATGTCTTTTCTGTGCTCACATCATTATCAGTTTTATTCAACCCCCAAGTGACATTCAATCTTAGTACTTAGTACAACATCCTTTTACAGTTATAACAGCTTTTAAACGTGAAGCATAGCTTGACACAAGTGTCTTGCAGCGATCTACGGGTATCTTCGCCCATTCGTCATGGGCAAAAGCCTTCAGTTCAGTCACATTCTTAGGCTTGCGCACTGCAACTGCTTTCTTTAAGTCCCACCAGAGGTTCTCAATCGGATTTAAGTCAGGTGACTGCGATGGCCACTCCAAAATGTTCCAGCCTTTAATCTGCAACCATGCTCTAGTGGACTTGGAGGTATGCTTGGGATCATTGTCCTGTTGAAAGGTCCAACGTCTCCCAAGCCTCAGGTTTGTGACGGACTGCATCACATTGTCATCCAATATCTCCTGGTACTGAAGAGAATTCATGGTACCTTGCACACGCTGAAGCTTCCCTGTACCTGCAGAAGCAAAACAGCCCCAAAGCATGATTGACCCCCCACCATGCTTCACAGTAGGCAAGGTGTTCGTTTCTTCATAGGCCTTGTTCTTCCTCCTCCAACATAGCGTTGATCCATGGGCCCAAACAGTTCTAATTTTGTTTCATCAGTCCACAAAACACTATCCCAAAACTTCTGTGGTTTGTCCACATGACTTTTGGCATACTGCAGTCGACTCTTCTTATTCTTTGGAGACAGCAAGGGGGTGCGCCTGGGAGTTCTGGCATGGAGGCCTTCATTACGCAGTGTGCGCCGTATTGTCTGAGCTGAAACTTCAGTACCCACATCTGACAAATCTTTTCTCAGTTCCTCAACAGTCACATGGGGACTTTTCTCCACTCTACGCTTCAGGTAGCGCACAGCAGTCGAAGTCAGCATCTTCTTTCTGCCACGACCAGGTAGCGTTTCAACAGTGCCCTTTGCCTTGAATTTGCGAATGATGCTTCCTATGGTCTCTCTTGGTATGTTTAACATCTTTGCAATCTTCTTATAGCCATTGCCCTTCCTGTGAAGAGTAATCACCTCTTCTCTTGTCTTCCTGGACCATTCTCTTGACTTCACCATGTTTGTAACCACACCAGTAAGTGTCTAGAAGGAGCTGAGTATCACAGTCATTTTAAAGCTGCCTAATTGGTGCTTATTATGCTTTATTGCTGCTCCGTGACATCCACAGGTGTTTTCAATACCTGATTGAAAACACTTGAATGAACCTCTGTTCTTCAGAGTGGTAGTCTTTAAGGGGTTGAATAATTGTGTCAATGAAGAATTCACAAAAGAAACATTTACTACTGTATTACAAAACCAATTGATGTCATTTTAGTTGCATATGGTTCTTTAAAAAGTCCTTGTAGGATTTCATTCTGAATACAATTACAAATGTACACTAAATTCCCTAAAACCCTTTACAGCATTGGGGGTTGAATAATTTTGAACACAACTGTAAGTCCCCCAATGTAAGTATTGAAACTCGCAAAGGTGAACTGTGTAAGCTCCTATACGTGATGGCCAAAATGCCACCACGGGGAAGCCCCCTCCGTCACACAGGAACCCCCTTGGCACGAAAAACGTTTTTTGCATCTAAAGTAAACAGTTAAAAATTTGAAACACACTTTCATTGTGCCCCAAACCCCTTTGGAAACACATGCAATATTTCCTTTTTTTTTTCTTAAATATTGCATAATGCCAAATTAAAGCCGAACCCTATTCAGAAAGCTAGCAATTCGCCAAATATTGGCGAATTGCCAGCGAAATACGCTGCCGTTCGCCTCAGATTGCCGCAATTCGGCAGGGACCTTCAGTGTCAGTGAAATTCTCCCATAGAGAAGTAATGGTTAAGCTATACACAGAATGTCGAACAGTCCCGAAATGTTGTCGAAATGTCGAGATTTTTGATGCGTCTGTTGGACAGGTTTACACAGATTCCCATAGGATCAAGGTAAAACAAAAGTACCGTTGCTATTATTTTTCTATTCAACCGTTTATTCTCTTCATTTGTAGCAAAAAGTATTTTTATTTATTCAGACCTTTTTAGCTTTTTTCTGGATTTTTTCAGCAACATTTTTGATTTCTATTTCTTTAATGACTTTTTTTATTCTGTGACAGGCCTTTCTGTTATTTTTATTATAGCTCCACCCCGGGTCCCCCCTCGCTGCCCGACGTCATCACGCATAGCGTGATGACGTCAGATAGCCGGGGAACCCCTAGCTGTACGGGGATTTTCCAAGGAAATCCCCTGGTGGAGATAGGGAGTTCCTTTGAGAGTTCCTATCTCCAGAACTGCAGCTAGGGAGTCATAGAGGGTGTCATTCGAAAGGCCTGAGCATGGACTTTCGAATGATACCCAACATGACCATGTACAAAGTAAAAATAAAAATTAAAATAAATAAATAAAAAACTTTTTTTGGGGTGTTGTTTTTATTAATGCAGCAATATTGTTCACATTTCAATTATAATGTGAACAATGATGCTGCACTAATGATTTTTTTCTATGTGGTGCGTTTGCTAAAAATCACGTAATTTCCCCCCAAAAAAATGTAAGAAGTCCCCATTTCTAATTCTTGTACAAGCGCACCCCATAGAAAATATAATCTCCAAACGCTCATGTGATAAAATGTGAAAAAAAACACTTTACACGCTGCAGATGATTAAAAATTCTAATTTTATTGCATTTTTTGTTATAATATACAGGCAGGACATGACGTATACATATATAAATGATGTATTATGAATCTGCCGAGTCTGCCGGAAAGAACGATATATAATATGTCTGGGTCATATAATAAAATGTGGCTTCAAATCTCATTTAAACATGATGAGCGAAAGTGGGAAAAATGAGCTCAGTACACAGCGGTGAAATGGCTCAGCAGTGAAAGGGTTACAATTGATTCACTGAAACGTGTTTCGCCCTTAGGCTTCCCCAGTCAGTTGCCCCAAAACGCGTTTCAGTGAACCCCAGTATTGTTTTATATATATTTTTATTCATACTGTAAGATCTTAAATTTAAATAAATATATTTTTTATATACATACACTGTGATTATGCTGCAGCTTCTTGCTGCTGACACTATGAAAAATCCACATATCGGGGAGAAAGCTTCACCCCCAGGAAAGAGTGAATTTACAAGGCAAGCACCCAAGGAACCACCAGGTGAAGAAGACGCTGCCATCTAAACATAAATGTCCCACTTTTATATTGAAGCATATTACTGCAGTGTTAGTATCTTATAGTCACCATTAGGGATGAGCTGTTCGGTTCGGACGGTTCGGAGTTCGACCCGAACTTGGCCTGTTCGACTAGATCGCGAACACCGAACATTTCCGGGTGTTCGCCGCATGTTTGACCACAATGGACCACAATGCATTTTCCCACTGGCCTGAAGCTCGTAATTGGCTACAGCCTTGCCCCTGACCACAGGTCTGGTGCAAGACTGGTTCAACACTATGCCAATCACCGCTCAGAGTCCTGATTGGGCAAATTTTGCCCAATCATGGGCTCACAGAGCTAAGTCCCGCAGCACACTATATAACGTTTCCACGCGCCGATTCTGCACGCATTTCAGAGGAGATTTCAAAGGAGATAGTTGTGTGTTGTTACTGCCGGTCTGCCACACTACTGGGGGGTCTCATTTCTACCAAATATCAGGGAATTTAGGTGATGTGTGTCTTGTCACTGTGGCAGCAAGTTTTTTTGGGGTTTACAACTTTCTTTAAGGGTCTTGTCACTGTGCCAGCAAGTCTTTTTGGGTCTCATTTCTACCAAATATCAGGGAATTTAGGTGATGTGTGTCTTGTCACTGTGGCAGCAAGTTTTTTTGGGGTTTACAACTTTCTTTAAAACATTTGTGAATTGAGGTGATCTTCTGTGTCTTGTCACTGTGCCAGCAAATCTTTTTGGGGCTCACTAATTTCTTCAAAACATTTGTGAATTGAGGTGATCTTTGTCTTGTCACACAACCAGTACCACTCATTATTTTGGGGCTCACTAATTTCTTTAAAACATTTGTGAATTGAGGTGATCTGTGTCTCGTCACACATCCAGTACCACGCATTATTTTGGGGCTCACTAATTTTTTAAAAACATTTGTGAATTGAGGTGATCTGTGTCTTGTCACACAAACAGTACCACACATTATTTTGGGGCTCACTAATTTTTTAAAAACATTTGTGAATTGAGGTGATCTGTGTCTTGTCACACAAACAGTACCACACATTATTTTGGGGCTCACTAATTTCTTTAAAACATTTGTGAATTGAGGTGATCTGTGTCTCGTCACACAACCAGTACCACGCATTATTTTGGGGCTCACTAATTTCTTTAAAACATTTGTGAATTGAGGTGATCTGTATCTCGTCACACAACCAGTACCACGCATTATTTTGAGGCTCACTAATTTCTTTAAAACATTTGTGAATTGAGGTGATCTGTGTCTCGTCACACATCCAGTACCACGCATTATTTTGGGGCTCACTAATTTCTTTAAAACATTTGTGAATTGAGGTGATCTGTGTCTTGTCGCACAACCAGTACCACACATTATTTTGGGGCTCACTAATTTCTTTAAAACATTTGTGAATTGAGGTGATCTGTGTCTCGTCACACAACCAGTACCACACATTATTTTGGGGCTCACTAATTTCTTTAAAACATTTGTGAATTGAGGTGATCTGTGTCTCGTCACACAACCAGTACCACGCATTATTTTAGGGCTCACTAATTTCTTTAAAACATTTGTGAATTGAGGTGATCTGTGTCTCGTCACACATCCAGTACCACGCATTATTTTGGGGCTCACTAATTTCTTTAAAACATTTGTGAATTGAGGTGATCTGTGTCTTGTCACACAACCAGTACCACGCATTATTTTGGGGCTCACTAATTTCCTTAAAACATTTGTGAATTGAGGTGATCTGTGTCTCGTCACAAAACCAGTACCACGCATTATTTTGGGGCTCACTAATTTCTTTAAAACATTTGTGAATTGAGGTGATCTGTGTCTCGTCACACAACCAGTACCACGCATTATTTTGGGGCTCACTAATTTCTTTAAAACATTTGTGAATTGTGGTGATCTGTGTCTCGTCACACATCCAGTACCACGTAGTATTTTGGGGCTCACTAATTTCTTTAAAACATCTGTGAATTGAGGTGATCTTTGTCTTGTCACACAACCAGTACCACGCAGTATTTTGGGGCTCACTAATTTCTTTAAAACATTTGTGAATTGAGGTGATCTGTGTCTCGTCACTGGCTGCCAGCTATCAGTGTGTCTCACTGAGTTATACCAGAGTTCTTTAAATCTTTATACCAGAGTTGAATCAGAGTTCTGTATATATTAATCTATATATCACTCACCATGTCTGAAAGAACAAAAAGGACAGGCAGACGCTCCCAGACACAGATAAGAGGGCAAGCAGCCCCTGTGTCGGGAAGCTGTGCCTCTGGTCGTGGTGGACGTGGTGCATCCTCTGCAGGGGCACGCTTGTCTTTTCTAACTGGTGCTGGCCGTCTTAAGCAGCAGCAACATACAGAGGACTTAGTGGATTGGCTAACCAGGCCATCCTCATCCTCCGAGTCCTCTGCCAGCCAGGCTTCTAGTGCTTTACAGTCCACCTCAGCTGCCAAAGCATCTAATGCAGCCTCCATGTCCACAGTTACTCCTGCCGTAGCCTCGTTATCACACACGGAGGAGTCAGCTGAATTGTTTGACTACAATGAGAGTGACATGCTGCTTGAGGATGCGCAGCAAGTACAGTGCTCTGATTCAATCTCTGAGGTTGAGCAAGGGAGTATTATCAACCATTGTCTGATAACCTATTCATTAACAGGACTATACATAGGACAAGGGGTCATCCATTTAGACTGGAAGAAAGAAAATTTAGCTTAAAGCATAGGAAGGGTTATTTTACGGTGAGAACAATCAAGCTGTGGAATTCTCTGCCTGTTGAGGTGGTTGGGTCAGAGTCTGTACAGACTTTTAAAAAACGACTGGATGACTTCCTGCAGACACAGAATATTAAGGGTTATAATATTTAATATGTGGGTAAAAGCTTCTTGATCCAAGGAGAAATCTGACTGCCATTCTGGGGTCAAGAAGGAATTTTTTCCCAGTATGTTGCATATTGGCAAGCATTCAGACTGGGTTTTTTGCCTTCTTTTGGATCAACAGCAGTAGGTTATGTGGGAGAGGCTGAACCCGATGGACGCATGTCTTTTTTCAGCCTATATAACTATGTATGTAACTATGTAACCTAGAGGAAGGGGGTGCCAGTGATGACACACAAATAACTGGCACTCATGTTGCCCCAGCAGCTGCAGCATACTGCCAAGTTGGCTCCAGTGACGAGGAGATAGGGGGTGAAGATGACAATGATGATGAGGTCACTGACTCCACCTGGGTGCCAGATCAAACAGAGGAATTAAGTGAGGAAGAGGGGGAGGAGGAGGCACAGAAAACACGAGGCACAACATCCTCTGTGACCAACCATAGCACTAGCCAGTCCAAGGCATCACATGTCAGAGCTGCTCCGGTGCAGAGCGCTGTTGTCTCAAAGAACACATGTAGGAACTCTGTTGTCTTGGAGTTCTTTAAGAAATGTGCAGTAGAGCGCAGCGTTGCTATTTGTAATCTATGTCAGATGAGGCTTAAGCGTGGGAAAGATACCGGACACTTGGGTACCACGTGCTTGAGGCGACATATGAACAAGTGCCACACATCCCGTTGGCGCAAATCTTTGCGTAGGTCCTCCTCCTCCTCATCTGTCTCTACCCCCACTGTATGTCCTGCCATGTCATTGCCTACAACCTCCACCGACAGGGATGATGCTACAGTAATGGAAGTACCAGGTCCTTCCTCACAATGTGACATCATCCCAGTAGCTGAAGATTTACGCAGTCAGATTACGTTGCCGCAGCTGCTGCAGCAAAAGAAAAAATATAGTCCCAACCATCCCCAAGCACAGCGTCTAAATGCCAGCTTAGCAAAATTACTCGCATTGCAGCTGCTGCCTTTCCAGATGGTGGACTCTGCTCCCTTCCGTGAATTTGCTGAATGTGCTGTACCACAGTGGCAGGTTCCAAAACGCCATTACTTTTCACGCAAGGCCATTCCAGCACTATACCAGCACGTGGAAGACAATGTTATCCAGTCATTGGGAAAGGTAGTCAGCAGCAAGGTGCATGTGACTTTAGACACGTGGTCCAGCAAGCATGGCCGGGGTCGTTACATTTCCTTCACGGCACACTGGGTAACTCTGATCGCAGCTGGGAGGGATCCAAGATGGGGCTCTGTGCTGGAGCTTGCTCATCCACCACGCCTCCAGAAAGCTGCTTGTATGAGGTCTGTCTGCTCCACCACCACCACCTCTTCCTCCTCCTCCTCCTCCTCCTTCTCTGTCTCTGGCGAAGTGGCCGTTAAACCGACGCCTGACAGGGTGTACGCAATGGCTCAAGCAAAAAGATGCCATACTGTGCTTGTGCTGGTTTGTTTAGGGGACAGGAGCCACACTGGGTCAGAAATTTTGTCAGCTCTGCAGGGGCAGGTGCAGAGATGGTTAACACCATGCCAGCTTGAGCTGGGATTGATCGTCTGAGATAATGGCAGCAACCTTCTCTCCGCCCTACGCAAGGGTAAATTGACGCATGTACCATGCCTAGCACACATCCTAAATCTGGTGGTACAGCATTTCCTAACCAAGTACCCAGGGCTGCCAGAGCTTCTCATCCAGGCCAGAAAAGTCTGCAGCCACTTCAGATGGTCATTCCCAGCAAGCGTTCGCCTGGCAGAAATTCAAAGAGAATTCCACCTTCCCACAAACCGTCTGATCTGTGACATGCCCACCAGGTGGAACTCGACATTAGCAATGCCGCAGCGTCTGCACAAGCAGCAGAGGGCCATCAACGAGTACCTGTGTAAGAATGGCACAAGGACAGGTTCAGGTCAACTTGGTCCCCCCCCCGCAGTGGCTGATGATCAAGGTTGCATGCACTGTACTGTCACCATTTGAGGAGGCAACGAGGATGGTGAGCAGGGACAGTGCATGCATCAGTGACACCTTTAGTGTTCCTGCTGGAGCACACTCTGCGGGGAATTATAGATGTGGCTCTAGAGGCAGAGCAGCGGGAGGAAGAGGAGGCCTTCCCTAGCTCTCAAGGCCCCAGTCTTTCCACAGACAGCATTCCAGCGGGTCCTACTTAGATCAGACAGGAGGAGGATGAGGAGGAGGAGGAATATTTAAGTAGTGGGGCATTGAAGGTGGGGATTCCTCAAGGGAGGGTTTTGTGTGCCCAGAAACAGAAGGGCTAGTGCGTGGCTGGGAGGAGGAAGTGCACGATACGGTCATCCTCATTGACCAGGAAGACTCAGAACCTAATGCCACCTCCAACCTACGCTGCATGGGCTCCCTAACGATGCAAAGCCTGCTAAAAGACCCCAGGATTCGTGCTATCAAGGAGAGGGATCATTACTGGTTGGCAACCCTTCTTGATCCACGATACAAGGGGAAAGTTGCAGAGCTCATCCTGCCCGCACAGAGGGAGCACAGGATGAAAAACCTGAGGACGCTCTAAAGCGACACTTGTGCAACACCTTTCCAGGCACTGGTAGATTACCAAATGCTGACACATGTGCTTCTGAGGCTGCGGTTGATCAGAGGAATAGTGGTGAAGCCAGGGCCGCTTGACTGATGCTTTTTTAAAAATTTTTAGTCCTCAACGCCCAGGGACGTCAAATATAGGCACCCAATGCCAGCGTCTTCACCATATGGTGCAGGACTACCTAGGGGCAAGGGCAGATCTGGATACCTTTCAAGCAGATGATCCACTGGCTTACTGGGTGTTGAGATTGGATCACTGGCCAGAATTTAGCCATTATGCTATGCAGCTACTAGGTTGCCCTTCATCTAGCGTGCTTTCCGAAAGGACGTTCAGTGCCGCTGGAGGTTTTGTCACAGACAAAAGAGTGCGTCTGTCCACCGACTCTGTAGACCGGCTGACATTTATAAAAATGAATCATTCCTGGATCAGCAGCTATCAATCCCCTGATGCTGAAGTAATGGAATAGATCGGGGATGTCGTCTTCTGCATTCACAAAACCTCCAGCACTGAACTCTTCCACAATACCACAAAAGGGTTACGGTGTGAAGGCACTTGCTGCCATGAAAGGCACAATATTTGGCTGCACTGACGCCTGTGCCAGATTTATATCATTTTAATTTTTTGAACCGCGGGGTCCAACCCTGCACTCTTCCACAATACCACAAAGGGGTTACTGTATGATGATACTTGCTGGCCTGGCATTAAAGGCACAATATCTGGGTGCACTGACGCCCATTACCAGATCAAAAAGTTTTCAATATAGGACAACATGGTCCACCCCTGCATTCTTCCACAATAACACAGAGGGGTTACTGTATGATGATACTTGCTGGCCTGGCATTAAAGGTACAAAATATGGGTGCACTGACGCCCATTAACAGATCAAAAACTTTTCAATATAGGACAACATGGTCCACCCCTGCATTCTTCCACAATAACACAGAGGGGTTACTGTATGATGATACTTGCTGGCCTGGCATTAAAGGTACAAAATATGGGTGCACTGACGCCCATTAACAGATCAAAAACTTTTCAATATAGGACCACATGGTCCACCCCTGCATTCTTCCACAATACTACAGAGGGGTTACTGTATGATGATACTTGCTGGCCTGGCATTAAAGGCACAATATCTGGGTGCACTGACGCCCATTACCAGATCAAAAACTTTTCAATATAGGACCACATGGTCCACCCCTGCATTCTTCCACAATACTACAGAGGGGTTACTGTATGATGATACTTGCTGGCCTGGCATTAAAGGCACAATATCTGGGTGCACTGACGCCTTAACCAGATCAAAAGCCCTGGCAGTCTTGCACCAAAGGCAGAATATCTGGGTGCACTGAAGCCCATTCCCAGATTCATATCTTTTTAATATAGGACCGCAAGGTTCACCCCTGCATTCTTCCACAATACCACAGAGGGGTTACTGTATGATAGTACTTGCAGGCCTGGCACCAAAAGCACAATATCTGGGTGCACTGGCGCCTTGACCAGAATCATATCTTTCAATATAGGACCACATGGTCCGCCCCTGTATTCTTCCACAATACCACAGAGGGGTTACTGTATGATAGTACTTGCAGGCCTGGCACCAAAAAGCACATATTTGGGTGCACTGCCACTGACGCTGTATCAGATTCATATCCTCAGAGGGGTTACGGCGTGTGACGGCACTGTTGGGGACGCTAAAGGACCAATTTTAAAGCACCTATTGTTACTTTCATCCAAAGCCTGCAAATATTTTCAAAATAATTTAGCCAAAAAAATCAGTAAACTTTTTCTGCGTGTACGAAAATGTCTCCTCTTTTCATACAGACTGCCCCCAAGCAGTTGTTTATGGATAGATTAAAGGAAAAGCATTTACCGTCATATGAAACGTCATTTTTTTGTTTTTAAGTGTTTTTATACATCCTAGAAATCCGCCACTTCACGGGCAGGTTATGGGGACCTCCTAGGCACGATATTTGAAGGAATTTTTCATTTTTATTTTTAAGCCTTATTTCATTTAAAACTCACTGTCCCTTTAAAAACGTTTTTGTTTTAACTTTTTGTCCTTGTTTCCTGTCCCCCAGGGCACTACCCGGACCCCCATACACCTTTTATGGCAAATATGTAGCGTATATGCCCTCTTGGAGGGCGCTCTAAAAAACAAATTTTCAGCCCCATTGACTTTCATTGGGTTCGAGTTCGGGTTCGGGTTCGGACCCGAACAAATGGGAAGTTCGTGCTCGGGCTCGATCCAAACTCGGGGGGTGTTCGGCTCATCCCTAGTCACCATATGGCCTAATATAAATTTTAATAAGCATTCTAGGTGCGCTGGGAACAACATACTGTTTTTAGCTATAGATGTGGGCATCTCTATTCTTATATAAGCAGCACCAAGTCCGGTAGGACTTTGTCAGGGATTATTATTCAATAAGAAATTTATACAAGTCACAAATATCAATCGTTTATATTTCCTAGAAATTCTCCTAAATTCTTTTAATTGTCTGTGTTTTGCTTTGAAGAATACACTAATCAATAATCGGATAAAAATATATATATTTATTACGTATACAAAAAAGTTTCAAATCTCATATCATAAACAAAAATTTATAAACCACAAAATCCATCAGCACATAGAAACTAGCTTCACAATATATGTATCACCTGTTAGTAACTGCATATATGAGTAATATCATTTACCTTATCAGTTAGTAATTAAGCACAAATGGTTAATAAACATTTCTGCTTAACGAAACAATTAACATATATTTCCCAGCAAACCAATGTTTAACAAGCTAGATCTTGTAGAGATATATGTATCTCTCTATGCTACATGGATCAACAAAAGATGAGCTATCACTTATTCTATTTTTAGAATGATAAGTAATAAAAACTTATTTAGTGAATCCTCCCCTTTATAATGGTTTATAATCTTTGGAGAGCTCTTTTGGTCCCAAAACCCACTGAGTTTTTAAAAAAATGGACGATTCTCGTTAAATCTTGCACTTTATGAGATTTCTTAATAGGCTGTGGCTGGCTAGAGTGATATGATTTGAAATACTCCTGTGTAAGAGGCTTCGCGCTTTTTCATCATGAGATTTAGTTTCACTTTCACTATCACTAGCTTCACTCTGCAGCGATCTGTCACCAGGCCTAATCAGTGATGAGTTATAGCTCACAGCTTTCAAAGGGAACTTCTCTAAGGAAGGAGTTTTAACCCTTTGAGCATCAGCTTCAACCTGACGTAACTCTTCAGCAAATCTCTCATGTTCGCGTTTCAATCTCGCCAATTGTGCACTCAGTTCCTTATTTGAATTTGATAACTGATCACTCTCATCTTGCAATTGATCTTTCTCTTTTGCACACACTTTCAACTCCATTATCATTCGTTCTGACTCATCTTTTAATTTATTTACGGTATCATAAAAGTCACGATTTTTATTTTCTAAACTATCTCTGGTTTCTTTGTCATCATCCAATCTCCTGTTCATTTCTGCGATCAAGTATATGCATTCAGAGGGGGCGTGGCCGGATGTGAAGGGGAGCGGACGTTACTTTGCTGAGCTCCATGCAATCTCTTCATTAAGCGGTGATTCCTTTGAGTTATAGATGGCTCTGACTCTCTATCTTATACCCCTGACGCTGGCCATCGGGTGCTACACTCCGGAGCCCGACTAGCCCTCCCCTCCGGACCTGCGATCGCCTTCCAGGCAGTATTACCGGTGCAAGCTATAGTGAGCCGGCGGCCATCTTTGAGGCCTACTTCCTCCTCGAATCCGGCACCGCATTGTCTCACTCCCGGATGGGTAAGAAGACCAAGACAGGTGAGGTGGCGGGGACCTCCTGCACTCCCGATATTTCGTCTTTCTCTGGGAGGGGGATCGGGACGTCGTTTGGTGCATCCCGCCCCGGCGGACACTGGGCAACCTGGCGTGGAGGTGGACTTGAGCATACCATCTACTCCCTCAGAGCAGTTATCGGAGATAGCAGACGACGGTCTACCTGCCACTAAACGAGACATACGCTCTTTGCTGGCGGATGCCAGGAAATCTTGGCAAGCGGACTTGCAGCCATTGGCCTCCGCCGTGGCTGATACTCAGAAACAGCTTGTGGACGTTCGGGCCCGTACTCAGGAGATGGAGGGGATGCAGGCCACAACCTCCACTAACTTACTCTCCAGCGCCAGATTCATAATTTACAAGCAGCGGTGGTGTCTTTGGAGACTAGGCATCGATGCAAAAACCTCAAGCTACGAGGAATTCCAGACGCTGTGCCAGATGAAGAGCTGCTGCCTTACACTGCCCGTTTTGTGACATCCCTCCTCCCCATGATTGATGACCCGGGGGCCGCAGTTGTCTCTATTATACGTATGCGACGGGCCACTGCAGCGCCTGTCAGGGCTCCCAGGGATGTCATGATGGTCGTTAGGGACATCTCTCTGCACTCGGCCTTACTCCGGGTGGCCCGCAATACCCCCTCATTTGCATTCGAAGGGGCCTCTATCGCTGTTTACCAAGATGTCCCCTTTCTTGTACTGGCGGCCCGACGACGCTTTAAATCCACGACAGAGATATTATGGGATAATGGCACACGATATCGATGGGGTGCTCTTGGCTCATTAATGATATACCATGGCGATGGGTTCACCCTGCAGGCAACCACACCTGAGGAGGCGGCCGCTCACCTTCAGTCCCTGGGACTCGTGACTGACCGCCGGAGTGTCGTGCCTGGGAAGGTGCCTGATGAAACTTCTCCCCCTCCCCGGGACCCAACCTGAGAAGCTGAACTATGCACGTGGCCTCTTTGCAGTCCCTGACCCTGCGTTGGGACCTACCATCCAGGTCCCCCTGACATATTGAAACTGGCTGTGGCCCCATGCCGGGACTTTCCCCCTCCCCCGATTTTCCCAGTTTCTACCCCCCTCCTTCTTTTCATGTATATCAGCGGGTATTGAGATTACTGCACCTCACCCAACTATCGTCTACTGTTATGTGGGACTTGACCTTGACCGGGACATGGCGGATCTTGGGTTCCCCCCCTTTTTATTAATTTTTTTTGGGCTTTTTCGGGACGGTTCCGGGGTTCGCCATGATTGGTTCGCTATGCCTGGCCCTCGGACCACCCAGGCCTTGTGACGTTGTCCCTCCATGGCCTCCCCCGGGAGCATGCCAGGAGTGTCACGGTAATGGCCATTACCCCCCTTTTTTTCACTCTCCCTGGACCCACCCACTTCTAATGTTATTGCGAATATGGTCATATCCCTTGCTTTTATTGTATATTATGTTGGGAATCCCCCCTCTTGTATTTCTATGAGGTCTTTGTTCCTCTGGCCTTGCATGGCCTTTTCTGCGGGTCGAGCTGTGACCCTTGGATTCATACTAATAAAAATTGTCAATTGGAAAAAAGTATATGTATTCAGGCACAAATTTGAAGACAAGAATCTCTTTGTCTTTCTTATTGTTGGCTGCACTTATCTTTCGCAAACACTCAAGAAAATTTGACTGATCTGACCATTTTGTATCAGCATAACTAGAAACATTTGATTGCAATTCCTTTATCCAATCAAATAAATCGTCTGTGACGTGTAACTTGTCCTTTAGATAAGACATAACATCTATCAATACTATTTGATTTGCATGTATATGTACATTTTCATGAGTCTCAGATACTGACTCTGACATCTTTTTACACTGTTTAGTAGACAACCGTAAAACCACAAGTCAAAATACAACAACAAGGAGTCAAAATATATATATATTTTACCTCTGTCTAATCAGATAATACTGACAGTTATATTCCAAACAAAAACTACAATCTCGGTTCAGTGCCTCCAATATGTATATTGGACTTATCTCGGCAGCTGCCTCCAATATGTCAGGGATTATTATTCAATAAGAAACTTATACGAGACACAAATATCAATCGTTTATATTTCCTAGAAATTCTCCTAAATTCTTTTAATTGTCTGCGTTTTGCTTTGAAGAATACACTAATCAATAATCGGATAAAAATATATATATTTATTACGTATACAAAAAAGTTTCAAATCTCATATCATAAACAAAAATTTATAAACCACAAAATCCATCAGCACATAGAAACTAGCTTCACAATATATGTATCACCTGTTAGTAACTGCATATATGATTAATATCATTTACCTTATCAGTTAGTAATTATACACAAATGGTTAATAAACATTTCTGCTTAACGAAACAATTAACATATATTTCCCAGCAAACCAATGTTTAACAAGCTAGATCCTGTAGAGATATATGTATCTCTCTATGCTACATGGATAAACAAAAGATGAGCTATCACTTATTCTATTTTTAGAATGATAAGTAATAAAAACTTATTTAGTGAATCCTCCCCTAATATCGAGAATTAAACTTCTAATCTTCTGCTTTTTATATTGTAGTTATATAATTCCTTGCTTATTAATTTCAATCACAGTAATTTCCAATTTCAATATATATATATATCGGTATATCAATCTTTGCAACAGTTTCTTTAGGATAAATCCTTACATCCGATTCTTCTTCATATCTCTATCTGCAGAATAGAAATATTTTAGATTCTGGATCTAACAGTATCTGAGAAATCTCAGTCTATCTGTTGCAAGAAATACTCCAAATATATAATACATTAATCTTAATAAAAATAGCTTTCATATATTACCTCTCCAATCAGGATTCAATGAATTATAGCCTTTGAATATTATTTATGTAATATTGTTTTTGGAATATGTGAAAATTATCAATATCAGATAATCAATGCATGTGAGTTAGAGATTTGGTGTGAGTTAGAGATTTGGTGTGAAATCTTGAGTGCATTGTGTCCTGGGATGGTCTGCTAGCGATGGTCTGCCTGCTTGAATGCCTTGTCGTGTAAGTCTCTGAATGAATGCCATGAACAGTGCGGCTCCAATTATAGTCAATTTGACGTCACTGGCAATCTATTCTCTATATTAAATATAATATTTACTATCCTCAAGAGGGCAGTGTTGCACTACTAATTATTTCCACATTTAATTTTAATATCTCTTATCTAAGGTCAAGAGGTCAATCTGACTTACAAAGACCCTCTATTCTCAGTCTTAGTCTTTGAGTCTTTCCTATCCAAGTTAGATTTATGTCTCCACTCCTCTCAAACTGAGTAAATTCCTTTCCATAGCACTTATTATATCAATTAAAGACATTTTAAGGTTCCCTCATATCTGGTCACCTAGCCGTGAACTATTTTTAAAAAAAATCTCTGTTCATTTTTAAAACTAGAGAAAATTGAAAAAGACTTTCTATTTAAAACAAAATGGCTACAGACATCCATTTTAATTTTTCCTTATTCTAATATACCCGACAACTTATATACATAATAAATACAGTATAGGATTTACTTGCACAGCGGTATATCCCCTGCACAAGAACTCCCAAAGATTAGGGATCTGTGCACCATCACCAAGTTAGGGCGGTAAGCCCATTATACTTGTTGCAATAGAAAAAAAAGAGAGCCTTACGTGAGTTTCACAATTCCTACACTCACTGTGGGCGTCAGGTGGCCACATACATATAATTGTGAAAATTAAAACATTCTTTATTGAAGCTTATAGAAAAATGATTAACCACTAGGCTGCTATGGACGCGCTCAGCGCGTCCAGCCAAGTGGTTCTCCTGTGCTATGGACGCGCTGAGCGCATCCATGCACAGGAGGCAGCAATTCGCCGGATTCCGGCAGATTGCTGCTCCCCCCTGGTGCGGGCTCACATCTTGGATGTCAACCCAGCACTCGGGACCCCGGCGGAGCAATTAGATGTCAACGCGGCGGCGTGATGACATCTAATTCAGGCGCCCCCCGCATGTGTGGAGGAATCGCCTGAAAGGGAGGGGGGGAGGTCCTTCGGACCTCTCTCCCTCCTGATCGCCGGGGGGCAGAGGGTTAAACCAGGCAGCGTTAAGAAGGGCATGGCCTGCCCTTCCAAACGGTGGCTGTGATTAACCCCTGGGGAGCTGGATCACGAATCGGCGCTGAAAAGCGCCGGTTCGTGATCCTTTCCCGGAGCTGGCCGACATCTTGGATGTTGGCCAAGCCTCCGGGAACTCCCCCTGAGGACTGGCGTCATCGTGCATAGCACAATGACGCCAGTCCTGGAGTTTATCCCCTAGCTGCCACCAATGGTGGAGATAGGGGGTACATTGGAACCCCCTATTTCCCGATCCGTGGCAGCTATGGGTTAATTTTTTTTATATCGTTGGATCGGCCAGAGCATGGCCTTTCCAACGATACTAAACATGAAGATGAAAACTGTTTTTTAAAAAAAAAAAATAATAAAAAAAAAAATATATATATATTTAAAATGTGTTTAGAAACACAGTTATCACCACCCCGTCATAGACTTAATATACTCTCCTAGGTTGCCCCAATAGGGTGTGTTGGAAGTGACTATATGGTACTGCGTAGGGGTGCTCCCCTAAAGGGGTGTAAAAAGTCAAGTCACAGCTTCAATAATTACACAGCGAGAGTCTCCTTGATGTTAGACCAACAGTAGTGGTATTCACTTGCTGCCCATATATTGGTCTCCTTAATATGGGATCTTTCAATATTGTGCAGTCTACCAATTATCATGAATTCATAGATCTGAAATTCTGAGTCTATTCATTTGCTAAGTCTTATTATTCATATTTCCAGTTATCACACCGGTAACTTGTTGAATTGGCATATTCTAGCCTACAAGTTAGCTCCACTTGATCTTGTGGAGTTACGCAGACTCATATACTGAGCTCCTATTTGTAAACCAGGCTGTGACCATAACCGCCACACGTCAATGAATTTTAGTAATGTTGGTCTCCATGGACCGGGGTCTCACATCAAGGAGACTCTCACGGTACAATTATTGAAGCTGTGACTTGACTTTTTTACACCCCTTTAGGGGAGCACCCCTTACGCAGTACCATATAGTCACTTCCAACATACCCAATCGGGGCAACCTAGGAGAGTATATTAAGTCTATGACGGGGTGATGATAACTGTGTTTCTAAACACATTTTAATCATTTTTCTATAATCTTCAATAAAGAATGTTTTAATTTTCACAATTGTATGTATGTGGTCACCAGACGCCCACAGTTATCTTAGGAATTGTGGAACTCGTGTAAGGCTCTCTTTTTTTTCTATTGCTTCAAGGACTTATATACACCCAATTTTCCAATAAGAACAGTGCTATTATCATACAAACCCCCATCATTCAGAATAGCAGCAATAACTTGAGTGGTAATAATTTTCCACTAGTGGGTTATCATTCAACGTGAAAGAGGTCCCACTATTTCTGCGTCTTATAATTATTGTGTAGGAACCTTTTTACTAACATAGTACAACATCTGTCGCTCTATTCTTGTCCCGGAATAGCTTCAACAGTTGTATTATTGCCTCTTGCATGTGTGAAAGATGCAGAGGACGATGTTGTGAATTAAGTGTTTTGAGTTCGAGTAAAGATGGCTACTAATTGCCAACAATAGAGGCAGAATTCCAAACTCCATCATCTGGTGGTTACTTACTGGCTCATATCCTAACAAACGTTTTCAATCAACACAACATACTGGTGACAAGGATCTTATTAGTCTACGCTTACAATTAGCAGGAAATCATCAGATGTGAGCTTTGGAGCAATTAACCCTTCACCTCCGCTACTAGTAATTTCCAGGCCAGGATTATCCCATCAGCAATCTCATATATGGCTTTGCTCAATATCTTTAAGAACAGTAAGTTAATAACTAATAATGACAGACAGACAGTTTTTTGTTTTTTTAAATGGCGGGGTTTCTTTTCCCACAACAGACCTTTTTATTATTCATAGGACATTATATATTTCCAGGCATCTTCATACAGTATTTTATTTTTAAAAAGCGCCTTTTGAAAGTTACAGTGATTTTTTTTTGTTTGATTTTTTTTACCCTTGTTTAGTGGCTTGTCGACTTTTTCCGGTTGGTCCTCAGTCTGTTTGGATAGATTCGGTGTATTTGCGGCAGATTGTCGGATGTATTTAGCGAGCTTTCAGCGGTTTTTCAAATCGATTCTGTATTTTTTCGGATTGATTCTGCAGTTCTTCGGATCGATCTGGTAGTTTTCCCGTGGTTTTTCGATTAATTCCGTGGGTCAATTTGTTGCACTTCGCGGACCCTGCGCTGAATGCTGAATTCCACACAGGGTTGGCGAATCGAACTCGCCGAAGTGCGGCGAACGGGAGAGCACAGAAATGTCAATGACATGTCGGTGCTTTCTGAATAACCCTGATAGTTTTTTAATTTAGAATTCCTGTCTAATAATACTTTAAGATTGTCTGTTATAATATCATGCCCATAACATGCAACGATAGCTGGTTTGTAAAGAGATTCTTATGCCAAGCAGACAGGGTGTTTCTCGTGGGCACAAGGTCTGCACAAGGTATCTCAAACTCCAGCCCCCGGCCCCAAGATGTTTTTGAACTACTTGCCTTCTTTTGGATCAGCAGCAGTAAGTGTTGCGTGAAAAAGTGAACTCAATGGATGCACGTCTGTTTTTTCAGCCTATGTAATGATAGGGCTGCCAGAATTCTCTGACCATTTATAGCATTCAAAGAATTCTGGGAATTGTAGGCCATAAACATCTGGGGGGCAGAGTTTGAGACCCTGATCTACACGAATCCCTCTGTATTGGTGGATTTATATAAATATAAACAGGGCGGACTGACCGATCGGGTATTTGGGCACTGCCCGAGGGCCTGGATGGGGGAGGGGCTCAGATTGGGGCCCCATCAGTTTGCTTTTGTGCCCCTGCAGTGCCGGGACGTGCGTGGAGCGATATGGGGATTCCCACCCCAGCAGTGGCGTAGCGTGGGTTGTCAGCGCCCGGGGCAAGGCACGAATTGTGTGCCCCCCCAACCTGTGGACACGGTAACACACCCTGATTCCCTTCTACCAGTAGAGTATTGACCCCCTTTACCCCACAAGCACATGTATTGTATATTAACAAAATACTGATGTAAAATATTAAACACACATGCCCCCCCATGCTACACCACTGCTACCGGTCACCCTGTCCCATTATACCCTAGCATAGATCCACTCTCACACTGTACCCAGTCACTCTCTCCCATTACCTCTCAGTCACTCTCTCCCAGTACCCCCAGTCACTCTCTTCCAGTACCCACACTTTCTCCCAATACCCCCAGTCACTCTCTCCCAATACCCCCAGTCACTCCCTCCCAGTACCCCAGTCACTCCCTCCCAGTACCCCAGTCACTCTCTCTCTCAACTATCTATCCAAGTACCTCCAGTCACACTCCCTCAGTATCCCCAGTCATTCTCTCCCTGAACCTCCAGTCACCCTCTCCCCGTACCCCCTCACTGTGTGTTGGTCACGCTGCTCTGGTGTCTCACAGTGTCACCTACCTGCGTGGAGTTGCTGGTGGCTTGGGGGGGAAGCTGTCCAGGAGGCTTAGTGGAGACTGGATTTTAAATGTGCTGCAGGGCAGGCGCCTCCCTCCCTCCTTCCTGTACAGCGGCTGCAGGGCTGCCAGTGGCGAGGCCTGGCACAGGGCTTCAAGGGGGGCTGACAAGCGTGGTACAGCGTCAGTGTTCTGTCGGATAATGCTGCGCTGCTTCACGTGACTCATGCGTTAAGGAGGAGTCAGGACCAGAATTTTTTGTCCCGGTCCTCCCTTCTGGACGCTGAGTACTAAGTCACTGCCGGCACTATAAAACTGGTGGCTGCCCGTGAAAGGGCCTCTCACGGACAGGACACCATTGTCCATGAGCAGACACCTTGCTGATCCCTGTTGGAAAATATTAGTGGTTCAAATTTCTTTTGAAATTTTGCGCCCCCTCAGAAAATTGCGCCCGGGGCGACTGCCCCCGAGGACCCCCCCACGCTACGCCACTGCACCCCAGCGCTGAGGACACTCCAAGCACGCCCTGTCGTGTCCCTGCTCGGTGATGTTTTGTCTCCAACAGGGCTGCAGCCACAGCAGGCTGACATGAAAGATGTTGTCCCTTGCTGAGGGACTGCCCCCCGGGCTGCGGGAGTCATCGTGCATGCGTGCTATGACATCACAAACAGGGATTCCCCCTGCTAGGCTTTGAAAATCCCATTACAGGAGGTGCAGGGGTCTTTGGTCCCATGTATCTCCTGAACCATATGGTTTATAAATGCTGTTCAGGTGACGTTGGAAAGGCCAGAGTCTGGCCTTTCCAATGATATCCAACATGACTATGTTATGTGAAAAAAAATAATAAACAACAGTTAAATAAAACAATATTTTTTCTAACAGCAGCGTCATTGTTTTTTCCTCTTATGCAATGCCACTTTTTTGATATATATTTTAATTTAAATAGATTTTAATAATTTTTTATATTTTATTTAGCAATATTATAATTATTTTAATTAAGCAAATTTTAGGTGGGCCTTAGTGGATTTTCTTAACTAAGTAAAATATTTTAAAGTTTGTGTGAAGAAAATAATCCTTTAGCACAGCAGTCTTCATGTGTGGGTTGCATTGTATGGGTGGGATTTTATATGGGTGCAGCCTTCTGTGGGCGTGGCACAAGGAGGACCCATGATGTCCTATTGCCCGGGGCCTCATTAGTGTTCAGTCCGCTGCTGAATTTAATTGGACTTTAAAGTGGATATTATATTAAGGTATAAAGCAAACCAATAAAATATGTCACCTGCCCTCTACATTTCAAATCCCATTAGAGAATATATAGCTCAGGTTTTATTGCTGCTATAAAGGCCTTTAAAGTGTAAGCCCATCTGCCAGCATAATGGGAACCTGCTAGATCAGTGTCTACCAAAGCTGTCCTCAGGACCCGCTGACAGGCCAGGTTTTCCAGATATGTGAAGCACAGCACAAGTGATATGATTTGCTGCTCAGTGATTGCAGGATTCAGTCTGCGTTTCCCCAAGTCGATCCTTAAAATCTGACCTGTTAGGGGTCCTGAGCACAGGTTTGGGAAACACTGCGCTAGATCGCTCTGAGAGCAGGGTCCTTTATATATCTCTTTTTTTTTTTGGTTCCATTGTTTGTAATTTTGTTTCATTCCCCATTGGTTATTGTAAAGCGCTGCAGAAACTGTTGCCACTCTGTAAATGATAATAATAACATTAATAGAGGAGTCTGCCACTAACTTTTCACTCTGGCCATGTGTATTCTAACATAAGGTTCATGCCGTGGTTGCTCAAAGACGTGAATGCAAATGTCACTGGGCATTTATGATGTATGGCTGAATTGTTTCATTCCCACAGCATTTACTAAAACATGTTAACCATAGCTCCTTGAAAATTTGAGATCACAGCCGGCAAGTCGGCAACATGTAGAAAACATACATATACGTATACAGTTCTATAATTTTTTATTATCTAATTTAGGTAATGAAAACTGTTTTTGTTTTGTTTTATTTAGTTGAACAGATCGGCAGTCTAAACAATAAAATGTGATCATCTACACTGAGCGACCAAAAACAAAGTCACACAATTTAATATTTCATTGGACCTCCTTTTGCTTTGGTTAAGGCATGCATTCATCATGGCATAATTTCCATAAGCTTATACAATGTCACAGCACTTATTCCTGTCCAGAGTTGTATCCATTTTCTGCCAAAATCTTTTATTGATGATGGGTAAAGTCTTCCCCAGCACATCCGAAAGATTCTCAAAAGGGCCTGGACTGTGCGGTGGCCAATCCATGTGTGAAAATGATGTATCATGCTCCCTGAACCACTCTTGCACAATTTGAGTTTAATGAATCCTGCAAAAGAGTCACTCTTTCCAGCGCAAATAAATATATCTGTGAACACACACTAAAAGTGTACTGTGATAAAATAAATAAAGTGCTCGAATGCTATAAGTATACACAATGGAAAACAATACTTATACTTTTTCATATAGAATCTGTGTTGGTCACTCCAATTCTCTTAAAACAGAGTAGAAAATTCCTTGTGAAGCATTGTGTATGTCCATATTTAAAGTGCAATAAATTCCTTAAGAATTTCCTCTCACATATTCTAGAGCTTAAAACACTGGCTCTGTTCTATGCATCTTGTGTTAACTATAGGGTGACACTGCCCTTCTCTGTGGTGTGGTTTCCTCTGGTCTTCGAAATAAGAAGTGAGAGAGAGAACTCATAGGGTCATATATTCCCGCTCAGAGTATAATCACATAATATCAGGATTAAGGACACTCACTGATTTTGGAGACTTTCATTTTACTTGACGCTAGTGCTTGCACCTTGGACTCTTCTTTCAGGGTAGTGACCAAACCCCATATGGTGGTAATGTTTCTTCCATAGTTCCACTACCAGCCTATGAGGCCAGGAGCTCCCTTGTCTTAGGGGTTAATAATAACTATTTGAGGGGGCGGAGCTAACCGAGGAAGCGAGCTGCTGCATATTGGAGGAGCTCCGTGATAACCACGGACTTTTAAAGCTATTTTCGCCGCTTGCTGGAATTTGCGAGCTACCCAGCTACCTTCGGAGGTCCTGGAGGGTCTGGTAAGCTTGGCTTACTCCCGAAATACATGCTGCGGAATGGATTGACACCCATGGCACGATTTGGGCCTAGTACCCACGTCCATCTTGGAAGCCTACGCGAGGACTATTGAGACTTTTTTACCGCCTTGCATCCTCTTGCCTGCATCTCCGGCATCATGCCTACCGGCAGTGTCCAGAAGCAGGGCCCCTGACAGAGGGACATTCGGGACTCCTTGAGAGGTGGGTCCACTTTTAAAGGAGTGGCGGTCTCCTCTTCCCTTCCCCCGGGCTATGACTCCTCTGACAACGACGGCGGCTCCTGGCCTTTGGGAACTAGCTCTGGGATGTCGTGGCTCTCCCCGCAATCCCAAGCACCAGATTCCCAGCCCCTCTCTGCGGCTGCGAAAAAAAGAGCACAAGAGAAAAGAAAAGCCGCGCTCAAAGCGTCTTTGAGTGCTTCAATAGCCGCTGTGGACCTCTCTGATGGGGACTCGGCTGAGGCTCACCAGCTTTCCGCCAGTAGTAGCGTGGCTTCGGATCGGCAGAATATTTCGAGATCGAGACCCCGACCGAAGCAAGCAGGATCTGACTCGCCCAAACCGCGTACAGTACAGGCTGAGGACCAGCAACAGGAGAAGGATGATCATCTACCCTCCACGAAAGGGGACCTCCGCAGGATTTTAGATGAGCTTCGAGAGATTCGGGGGATATGGAAGCCTGAGGTGGCGGCGGTCTGAGCGGAGGTTGCAGCAATACGCACGCAGGTGACAGCGATGCAGACGACGACTTCTGAAGTGCAATCGGAACAAATCCACCTGTCGAGCCAGGTCGTTGGTCTACGGTCTCAGGTTGAGCTCTTGACCCGCTCTGTGGAGATGCTGGAAACAAGACACCGCTGCCGTAACGTCAGGGTCAGGAGCATCCCAGACTCTGTATCGCAGGAGGAGTTCCCGTCCCATGTTTCTCGTTTGGCCCTTCAGATATCGGGGCTTCCCCCTGATACGCCTGATGTGATTGGATCGGTGTTCCGGGTTAGGAGGCCTGCGGCGCACTCAAAAGGGGCACCCCAAGATGTCATGGTGGCCTTCCGTGACGTGGCTTTCAAGTTCAAGCTTATGTCTACCCCTGGAGCTAGGGATCCTGTGCAATTTGAGGGCTCAACGCTGGCTTTATATCACGATCTTCTATTCCAGACTCTACTTGCTCGCAGGCGCTTCCGAGCCGTGACAACCGTCCTTCATCGGAGAGGGATCCGCTGTTGCTGGGGCCTAGCGGGAGCATTGGTGGTGACACACAACAACGTACCCTATACCATCACCGAACCAGAAGTTGCCTGGACCGACCTTGCGACTGCAGGCCTTTCACCGGACCCTCTGGAGCTTCAGCAGGACTGAGGACTGAGCGCCATTATTCCCCCCCTGCATTTTTTCCTATGCTTAGGTGTTTCTGGTCTCTAGATTGGCTTTGTGAATAGACTTTCAGGACAATTTGTTGCTTTCATGGATATAGCCCTACCTGCATTTCTTAATTCTTTTGCCTTTTTACCTGACATTGGGACTTCCTGCCTCCCTTTTTCTTTATTGTCCTGTTTTTAGTTGCTTCACACATTTTTGACTGGCTACTCGTAGTTAGCTTGGACGGCCCTGAGTGGCTGTACTTTTATATGTTTGATTTCGTGAATTTTCTGTTATGTATAATTCTCTAAAGAATTAAAAAAAAAAAAAAATAATAACTACTTGAGATGGTATGTACTTACGATTGGAATTTATTGAGGCAGATAGGTAGAATAGGATAGAAGCAACAAATGGCACAAAAGTACAGCTAGATAAAACTCACTGTTGCAATCAATTTGCCAATAGAGATATAGAAACACAAACAAGACAGAAAATAGAAAAAAAGGTGGTATAATAAAAATAATACTATACTATAAAGATACAGTTAACACCAAGTTTTCAAAGACGTTAAAATTATGCATGCAAACGTCGTTCGTAGGACGTTGCGCATCTATTGATATACCATCCGCTTAACGCATTTGCGCTCACAATGTTAAATATAGGACACACACAGTTCATCACGCTCGCACAAGTCCATCCGTGTCAAACGATAACACGCATCGTTTGCGCGAACGTTGAAATACGATGTTCTGCGCAAATGGTTTTGTCCTCGCGCAAATGCGCATTTGCGTGCGCCCAAAACCGATGCGCGAGGAATGAAATATGGCATAGTTTTTCCAGGACCGATACCATTAACGATTATCGGCCACCTTTCAGGTCACTAACCGATAACAGGTGCCGATATTCTTACACTGAAATTTTTGAAAAGTCACAATTTCTACAGAAATCTGGTGTAAAAATTGTAAACAATACAACAACTGAGAAAAATAAAAGTGCGCGCAAAATGAATAGCTTTCCAGAACACAGAAAAATGGCAAAAAAAACCCCTATAAATATCAAACACTAAACGTCACTACTAGAAAGATAAATGATATTTGGGTTAAAGAATCTCAGCGCTCAGAGTGACGGGTAACTCACAGTAATGTGTCGTGTGTATAAACATATCTAAGAGCTCCACAACAATAAACCTCACGCTCATACACATGGCACATTACTGTGACTATTACTGATGTGCTGCTCTGTGATACGCTCATACACACTGCATTTTACAGTTAGTCTGTAATACAGTGATGTACGGTGTGTATCACAGAGCTCCACAGTAATAAAGCTCACATTAATGTGCGGTGTGTATGAGTGTATCACAGTGCTGCACAGCAACAAAACTCACAGACATGTGTGATGTGTATGAGCGTTTGTTGTTGTGCAGATCTGTGATACGCTCAAACACACTGGACATTTCTACTGTAACACAGAGCTGCACAGCAATACAATTCACAGTAATGTGTGGTGTATATGAGTATATCACAGAGCACTATCAGTGATTTTTTTATTTTACTTAATTTCAGTTACATAAACCCCGGTTATGCTCTGGCCTTTCCATTGATACCTCTTACTACTCTCTAGCATCTATGCTTCAGGAGTTACATGGGTCCAAAGGACCACCTTACAGGGTTACTCAAAGAGATCCGAATTGTGGCCGAAAGGTAACCGAACAGTGAAATTCAGCGTACGATTACATTTCCTGGCCATTCGGCTAACCAGAGAGCAAGCAATTCGCCAAATGTTGGCGAATTGCCTGCACATACAGTGCCTGTTCGAGGGCAGCAAAATCCCCATAGAGAAGCACTGCTTCATCTATTCAGAGAACACCAAACAGCTGAGAAAGGTTGCCGAAATGCCCTGCCATTGGTGGTTTCATTCAACAGGTTTATTCAGGAGAATCCCACAGGCTTCAATGTTAAAAATATTCCAGTTTAATTCAATATCTAATAAACCATTTATTATTTTATTCTGCTGCAAAGAGTCTCTTTATTTTTCGATTTTTTTTAGGATCTTTTAGGCATTTTTTAGGATTTTTTTTAGGCTGGTGTCAGACGAACGCATTTTGTATGGACTGTGCGCCCGGTGCAGTACGGACGCACTTTCTGCCGGAAGACGCAGTAGTGGCCACAAAGTCTCTTTTTTTAACTGACGTTATTTTTGATGGATGTAGCAGGGAAAATAAATTAAATATGAAAACCATTTTGTCCGTCAAAAATGCTGGACGCAAAAATGCAGTCCGTCTGACCCCGTTCAACACTCACACACAAAGCTATGCGGACGTTGCGGACGCAGCGCACTCCGCACGTCTGTTCTAGCAGTTTTACGTTCTTGCCTAACTTGCGTCCGTTTGCCACGTGCGTTGTGCGCCTGCAGTTCAGTGCGGATGCACTTCGTGTGGGGGGCTCCATTGGAGATTATTCTATGCTGCGACGGATGTTATTATGTGCACAAAAACGGACGTTAACACTGCGCTCGTCTGACACGAGCCTAAACGTTTTTTCTTTTTTCTGTAACAGACCTTTTTATTATCATTCATTGCAGGGGTCAAGTCCTGGGAAAAAAAGTGAGGGAACTCACCCACAAATTCCACAACCCCTATTACCTGAAGAAAATATATATATAGCACGAGTATAGCAGTACGTGGTGATACCATTTTTATTGGGTTAACTTTACAATTAAAAGACAAGCTTTCAAGAGTGTAAACGGGAAACTATACTGATCAGTGAAAGGTATCACTACGTACAGGTATACTCGTGATTGTGGCAACTGGACTAACACGTTATATATATATATATATATATATATCCAGGCACAGACCCCCCCCAGAATTATGTACACAGCGATGAATCCCCAGAATAACATACACAGCACTGAGCCCCCAGGATAATATATAAAGCACTGGTTATATGGATATATTTTCCCCAGTTCACATGGATATAATTGCCCCCAGCTCATATGGGTATATATTGCCCCCAGCTCTCATGGATAATGCCCCCAGCTCTCATGGATAATGCCCCCAGGTCTCATGGATAATGCCCCCCGCTATCATGTATAATGCCCCTCAGCTCTCATTGATAATGCCCCCCAGGTCTCATGGATATTGCCCCCCCAGGTCTCATGGATATTGCCCTCCCCAGGTCTTATGGATATTGCCCCCCAGGTCTCATGGATAATGCCCCCCAGGTCTCATGGATAATGTCCCCCAGGTCTCATGGATATTGCCCCCCAGTTCTCATGGAAATTGCCCCCCCAGGTCTCATGGATAATTCCCCCCAGGTCTCATGGATATTGCCCCCAGGTCTCATGGAAATTTCCCCCAGGTCTCATGGAAATTGCCCCCCCAGGTCTCATGGATATTGCCCCCAGGTCTCATGGAAATTGCCCCCCAGGTCTCATGGCTATTGCCCACAGGTCTCATGGATATTGCCCCCAGGTCTCATGGCTATTGCCCCTCCCAGGTCTCATGGCGATTGCCCCTCCCAGGTCTCATGGCTATTGCCCCCCAGGTCTCATGGATATTGCCCCCAGGTCTCATGGAAATTGCCCCCAGGTCTCATGGAAATTGCCCCCTAGGTCTCATGGATATTGCCCCCCAGGTCTCATGGAAATTGCCCCCAGGTCTCATGGATATTGCCCTCCCCAGGTCTTATGGATATTGCCCCCCAGGTCTCATGGATAATGCCCCCCAGGTCTCATGGATAATGTCCCCCAGGTCTCATGGATATTGCCCCCCAGGTCTCATGGAAATTGCCCCCCAGGTCTCATGGATAATTCCCCCCAGGTCTCATGGATATTGCCCCCAGGTCTCATGGAAATTTCCCCCAGGTCTCATGGAAATTGCCCCCCCAGGTCTCATGGATATTGCCCCCAGGTCTCATGGAAATTGCCCCCCAGGTCTCATGGCTATTGCCCACAGGTCTCATGGATATTGCCCCCAGGTCTCATGGAAATTGCCCCCAGGTCTCATGGCTATTGCCCCCAGCTCTCATGGATATTGCCCCCAGGTCTCATGGCTATTGCCCCTCCCCAGGTCTCATGGCGATTGCCCCTCCCAGGTCTCATGGCTATTGCCCCCCAGGTCTCATGGATATTGCCCCCCAGGTCTCATGGAAATTGCCCCCAGGTCTCATGGAAATTGCCCCCTAGGTCTCATGGATATTGCCCCCCAGGTCTCATGGAAATTGCCCCCAGGTCTCATGGATATTGCCCCCCAGGTCTCATGGATATTGCCCCCCAGGTCTCATGGATATTGCCCCCCAGGTCTCATGGATAATGTCCCCCAGGTCTCATGGATATTGCCCCCCAGGTCTCATGGAAATTGCCCCCCAGGTCTCATGGATAATTCCCCCCAGGTCTCATGGATATTGCCCCCAGGTCTCATGGAAATTTCCCCCAGGTCTCATGGAAATTGCCCCCCAGGTCTCATGGATATTGCCCCCAGGTCTCATGGAAATTGCCCCCCAGGTCTCATGGCTATTGCCCACAGGTCTCATGGATATTGCCCCCAGGTCTCATGGAAATTGCCCCCAGGTCTCATGGCTATTGCCCCCAGCTCTCATGGATATTGCCCCCAGGTCTCATGGCTATTGCCCCTCCCAGGTCTCATGGCGATTGCCCCTCCCAGGTCTCATGGCTATTGCCCCCCCAGGTCTCATGGATATTGCCCCCCAGGTCTCATGGAAATTGCCCCAGGTCTCATGGAAATTGCCCCCTAGGTCTCATGGAAATTGCCCCGCAGGTCTCATGGACATTGCCCCCAGCTCTCATGGCTATTGCCCCCAGGTCTCATGGAAATTTCCCCCCCAGGTCTCATGGCTATTGCCCCAGGTCTCATGGATATTGCCCCCAGATCTCATGGCTATTGCCCCCAGGTCTCAGGGATTGTGCCCCCAGGTCTCATGGCTATTTCCCCCAGGTGTCATGGATATTGTCCCCAGCTCACCTCTGCTTCTTCTGTGGCTGCTGCCGCTGCCGCCACGCATTGCAGGCGGCTGGGTGCTTCCTGCTTCAACGCCGCTGACAGGAAGTGAAGCTGAGCGGCTCCACTTCCGGCCAGCGGGCCGTTCTAACAGGATGCACGCGGCCGCCGGCAATGTGCGGCGGCGGCGGTGTTCGGGCTCGGGCCACAGCGGTAACGCTGCATTCCCGCAACGTTCCCGCTGTGGGAGAAGTGCCGTTCCCGCGCGTTCCTGCTCGACTCGAGCCCTGATTCATTGGATCTTATATGTCAATTTCAGACATTTTCGTTATGTAGTTTCTTTGCAAACAGCGTTTCACTGTTCAAACATTCAAGCGTACTGTTTTGTTTTTTTCCATTCCATTCGTGTGCGGTGTTGGCTTTTTCCGGCAGCTGCTCTGCGCTGTGATTGGCGGCTGCTCGGGTTTCTCCAGCGTGGGTTAATCCAGATGTTTTTTGCGAGTTTCGGTGTGCGTTCGCCAGGTTTTTGCGGTGAGTTTTCGGCGGGTTTGCGGCGGCTTTTCCCTGCACTAAGACAGCCCTGTGGTGCTTGCTGTATACACTGCAGGGTCGCCGAAATGGGAATCGCCAAATCGCACAGAATTGAAGAGAACGAAAAGTCACCGAACGTGCAGTGACTTTTCCATTCTCTTTGAATAACCCTGTTAGGGAGTTTCTGGCTGGGGGAGGAGTACCGATAACACCAATATGCAAGGTTTTGTTGTTTTGAAATGAATAGGTGTATCTGAATGGATTTCTTGGGCAGATTCCGAAAATGACATTCAAAATTCCGTATCACGTCAAGTTTTTTCACAAATGACGGAAATGTGAAAATTTAAAAAAATGTTTCATGAATGGTCATTGTGCAGGGATTTCAAGGTGATTGGAATATTGCTCGGCCAACAAGCAGGCTACACCAAATTTCCTTGCTTTTTGTGTGAATGGGACTCCAGAGCAAGGACGGAACATTGGGTTCGCAGCAGTGGCCAGTCAGAAGTACATTCACACCCGGCGAAAAAAACATTGTTTCACTTCCACTGGTTGATCCCTCAAAAATACTGTTGCCACCTTTACACATCAAACTTGGCTTAATGAAGCAATTTGTGACAGCTTTAAGCAGGGACAGTAAATGCTTTCAGTATCTTGGTGGTAAGTTTCCATCAATCACGTCTGAGAAAATTAAAGCTGGCATTTTCATAGGCCCTCAAATACGAAAATTAATGGCAGACAACATATTCGAGGAAACCATGAGTGAGTGCGAATTGCGAGCATGGACTGCATTCAGAAATGTGGTACACAGCGTTTTGGGGAACACGAAGGCTTCAAATTACACCACTTTAGTCGAGGATGTGCTGGAATCCTGTGAACTGCCTGGTTGCAACATAAGTGTCAAAGTTCACTTTCTTCATGCTCATCTAAATTACTTTCCTAACAATCTTGGGGATTTTTCGGAAAAACATGGCGAGCGCTTCCATCAGGATATTAAAGTGATGGAAAAGAGATACCAAGGAAAGTGGACTGTACATATGATGGCCAACTATTGTTGTATGTTGACCAGAGACTGTACGGACGCACACCGAAGACAATCCAAAAAGAGGAAGTTTGAAGGGGAGCCCAGTGGCGAATGTTAGGTATGTTTTCTTTTGAATATGTATTTATGTTTATCTATTCCTTAAACAATCATACCGCCCCTCCAGAGAACATTTTCACACGTTACAAACGTTGCCATATAGCAATGTCGTTATTTTTTAACGTTTTTTAAAATTTTCACATTTCCATCATTTGTGAAAAAACCTGACGTGATACGGAATTTGGAAGGTCATTTTCGGAATCTGCGCAAAAAAATCCATTCAGATACACCTATTCATTTGAAAACAACGGAAAAAGGTTGAAAAATTGCAGATCAGTGTAATCGGTCGATCCCCTAATCTAAACCCACCATTAAATCCCATTCTCATTTCAGATCCATCAGTGGTGAGAGTGGCATGATCTGCCGGTTTCTCCCTTCACATGCAAAGGAACACTGGGAACAAATAGTTCTCAGCAGGGACGTTCCATCTGGGTAGGCAGGTTGAGACCCTTTGCTCCCTCTAGAGGTGGATACAGAGTATGACAGGCCCAGGCAGCTCCCTCTGCTCCTTCTAGTGGCGGATACAGAGTATGACAGGCCCAGGCAGCTCCCTTTGCTCCCTCTAGAGGTGGATACAGAGTATGACAGGCGCAGGCAGCTCCCTCTGCTCCTTCTAGTGGCGGATACAGAGTATGACAGGCCCAGGCAGCTCCCTTTGCTCCCTCTAGTGGCAGACACAGAGTATGACAGGCACAGGGGCACAGAAAAATAGTGGTTTTTTTCATATTTTATTTTTTTAATATTAAAGTATATGATAAAAATAATGGTATCGTTAGGAAGTCCATTTATTGGCGAGAAAAATTGTATTTAATATGTGTGGGTACAGTAAATGAGTAAAAGGTAATTTACAGCTAAACATAAACCACAGTTAGTCAATATCTGTGTACATCTGGCTCTGATACTAGCCAGCGCCTCACCAACCACTGACCTCACCACACGTCCCTGGTTCCCAGTATACCTCTGCATATCCCTCTGCAACCCTGGCCGGATCTCATTTTCACTAGTGTTTCAGAAGTGGGTAGGACATGGAAATCACATCTATCATGATATGGGGGTAGGTGTTGAGAGGGATAGGTCAGCATCAGTAATGTAGCATGGTAATCTGAAGAGATGGGTTTGGGAGATTTCTTGAAAGCCCAAAGATTAGGGGAAATTCTGATAACTTGAGTTATTGTAGGTCATTCCACTGGACCGGTGCAACCCTTGAGAAATCTTGGTGGACAGAGTTTGGGTGGAAACAGAGGACAAGCAGAGGTCATCTGCTGGCTGGAGTGATCTGTGGAGTAAGGAAGACATGTAAGGAGGCGTTGTGTTATTTAGGGCTATGAATGTCATCGTCAGTATTTTAAATTGTATCCTGTAATTTACAGGAAGACAACGAATGTCTATTTTTTCTTTAAAAATTAGTTGACAGGCGTGTTAAGAGTTCATTGGGGGCTGCCTGCTTTACTTAATCTCTTGTGAGCATGCATGAGCACGCTTCCCATGTTTTATTTTATTTCCTTTTTTTTTTTTCTGTGTGTGCAATATAAAGTTTCACCAAATCTTCCCCTGGCCATGGCACCCAGGCTAGTCAGTAGTATTTTTCATGCAAAACCCTTTCTTTGTTAATAGGGTTGTAAAGTTTTTTCGCAACTTGTATTGATTTCTATACAAAAGATCCTTAGCAAAAAATATTGATTGCAATCCATGAAATGTTTTCTAACGCTCTTTATCTTTTCTCACACTGTTTTCAGCTGACATCTTGTTTTACTCGTTCTTACGTATACACGGTAATCCAGACTTGGACTCCTCACTAGAAGTGCCTAGAGGGATATCAGCTATACCCTCCTGACCGAAACGATCGTCGGGGGTTGGTGCACCTTGCGTGCAGAGAGGACTGCCTTGGCATTTCAGTCTCATAAACCTTGTTTTAGCTCACTTTAAGTATACTGGATAATCCAGACATGAACCTCTTGCTTGAGATGTCTCAGCTATACCCTCCTGATGACACCTAACAATTGTTGGGGGTTGCTGCATCTCTCTTGCAGGGATGGTTTCCTTGACATTTCAGTACTGGTCACCCTTTCTGGTTTACTTGTTTACGGTATAGCATCCTGTGTACTGGCAACATTGAGCTTAAACCTTGTTAGGCCTGAGTGCGGACCCATTACAGGGCAGGCCACTTATGTTGCTGCCCATTCTCAGGATCCTCGCCTTGTTTTTGCTCACTGAATCTTGGAGACCAATGGCCCATGAAAGGCTCTAGAAAGGCAAGAACAGTAAGATAAGAAGAACCTTTACCTAGCACCAATGAAGAGGTACACCTATGCCATACCAGGATTTAACAATGCATCTTTCATTGAGATCAAAGGAGGCCACCATATTTTGTTATATGCTTGGTATCGTCAAAACTGTTTTTATAATCAACTACAATTATAGTTATTTATAAAGCACCAACATAATCTGCAGCCCTGTACAATGGTTAGGACAGAATAAACTTAAAATGAACAATAGGTTTGACACATTTGAGAGTAGAAGAGCCTGCTCAGGTGAGCTTACAATCTAAGAGGAGCGGGGTGAGACACAGTGGTGAGGTTAAATTGAATGCAGATTATTAGGAATAGCGTAATAATAATTAAAACTGAAATGATGAAACGAAATCTAAACATTATGCAGAAGCAGGAGCTATATGAAAGAAAGGAACAACTGCTTGTACTGATAGCTGGGTAACAGTGTATTCTCCTATTAGTACGAGCACCTACGAGACCGATGCTCTCTTTGAAGCAGAAATAGCAGATGTTCCTGGAACATATTTTGGCAGATCGGGACTGAATGTTCAGTTTGATAGTACGACAAAAATTAATATTTCCGTTAAGCATTTAGAAAAATCTATTATTTTTCGGTATGAAATAAGAACACTGTTGATATTTTTTGCTATCTTGTTTAAATCTGAACATTCTGATATAATGATTCTTTTTTGTCAACCTATGTATTGGCAAAAACATATTTATTTTCCCAGTGTATTTAGACAGTATTTATGGATAATATTTTCCACTTCATCTCTCATCACGTCTGACAAGCCATTAATACTAACCTTCTGCTATGTTCCAAACCTATTTAAATAACTTCCTTCATATGGCCATACATCTCCGCTCACTTGTGCTGAACCCCTGGTGGTACCATTTGACTACACAGCCATTAAGTCATGTCAAGATCATATTCTATTAATCATGCTTGAGATGCCGTAAACAATTTAAGATTACATGAAGTAGAACAATTTGATGAATCTTTCCTCGCAAACTATGCTTTTTTTGAGCAATGTTTAAAAAGTGCACAGGATAAAGAAATACGTGAAAATTGAGTGATGCACAGCATGCGTACAGTTTGTTATTAACTTTACTTTTCTTAGTTTTTAGTGTTAGTCAGCCGCGTGTTTAAAGTTCTTATTTTTCTTTTTGCATTTTTTTTCACTGTTGAAAATGGCCAAGGAAAGCCCATTTATCCATGTGGACCTGCAACACTAGTCTTATATACTGTATCACTGGTAATAAGAGAGTAAAAGTCAAACATAGTCATATACATTTCTTATTAAAACTTGGCACAAAGAAACATTGTTTGACATTATAAGCATTATGCTTGTAATTGTGTAATTTTGTATGATGGCCAATCTTGATTTTTTTTTTGGCCTGTTCGCCAAAATTTAGTACATAGAAACATAGAAATATAGAAAAATGTCGGCAGATAAGAACCTTTCGGCCCATCTAGTCTGCCCAATTACATGGATACTTAACCTGGATTTATCTTTTGTTTAGGAAAGCCTTATGCCTATCCCATGCCTGCTTAAATTCAATTACTGTTTTGGCCTCTACCACTTCTACTGGAAGACTGTTCCATGTATCCACCACCCTCTCAGTAAAATAATGCTTCCTGATGTTACTTTTAAACCTTTGCCCCTCTAATCTAAGACTAGCAGGGTTATCCAAAGAGATTCGAAAAGTCACCGCACGTTTGGTGACTTTTCGTTCTCTTCAATTCGGTTCCTTTTGCCGATTGCATTTCGGTGACCCTGCGGTGTATTCAGCAAGCACCACAGGGTCCCCGAAATGCAGGGAAAAGCTGCCGCAAACCTGACGAAAACTAACCGAATGCACGCTGAAAACAAGCAAAAACATCTGGATTAACCTTCGAAAAAGCCGAACAGGAGCCGAAAAGGAGCCGAATCACACAGAGCCGAAGCAGCTGTGACGTAGAGGAGGCAGTGAATAAATTAGCAAAACCATTTGTATGAATCTGGGAAAATGAAACGCTGTTTGCAAAGAAACTACTGAGCGAAAATGTCTGAAATTTTCACAGGAGGTCCAGGGAATGATAATAAAGAGGGCTGTTACAAAAAAAATAAGTAAACTGAAAAAAAAAAAAAAAAAAAAATCGGACTTTTAAAAAAAAAAAAAAATCAGAAAAATGCTTAAAGTATCCAAAAAAATCTATAAATAAAGAGACTTTTTGCTGCAGAATTTTATAATGAACGGTTTATTAGATATTGAATTAAAACGGGAATATTTTTAACATTGAAGTCTATGGGATTCTCCTGAATAAATTTGCCGAATTAAACCACTGAATGGCAGAGCATTAGGGGAACCTTTCACTGCTGGTTTTTGTTCTCTGAATTGACGAAGCATTGCTTCTCTATGGGGATTTCACTGCCCTCGAACAGGCACCGAACAGGCACCGTATGTTCAGGCAATTCGCCAGGATTTGGTGAAATGCCTGCTCTCTGGATAGCCGAATGGCCAGGAAAGGTAACCGAACGCTGAATTTCACTGTTTGGTTACCTTTCTCAAGCAATTCGGATCTCTTTGAATAACCCTGTATGTCCTCTTGTTTTGCTATTTTGTTTCCTTTTAAATATACTCCCTTCCTCTACCTTGTGAATTACCTTTACGTATTTAAATGTTTCTATCATATCTCCTCTGTCTCGTCTTTTTTCCAAGCTGTACATGTTAAGATCATTAAGCCTTTCCTGGTAACTTTTCTCCTTCAAGCCATACACCATTTTAGTAGCCCTTCTCTGACATGTGCAGCCTCTCACGTCTAATCATGCACACATGCCGCTATGCCGACGCAGTGAACTCTGTGTACGTCAGTACTAGCGGTTCCACATTCTCTAAAAAATGCATTTGTTTGCCGCTTGCATTGTGCGGCCAAACTTTTGTGCGGCCGTACTTCGTATATTGGCCGTCATTGGATGTCATTTGCTACTACTACGGCCATATTAAAGTGCAGCTCAACGCAAGTTCGCACTGCATTCGTCTGACCCCAGCCTTAGACATTTTTCGATCCGAGAGAATTAAAAGTATACCAGCATTTCAATTCCCGTAAAAGTTGGGCTTGGTTACTCTCACTTGCGCCTTTTCAGACTGCACCTTCTATCCAGAATACTCAGGACCCTGAGCATTCTGGACTTTGGATCCTTCTGGATTTCAGAATCTGAGAGAATGTGATGCTTTAGGGCAGTGGTTCCCAATCGCGGTCCTCTAGAACCCCCAACAGGCCAGGTTTTCCAGATACAAAGCTGAAGCACAGCACAGGTGATATGATTTGCTGCTCAGTGATGGCAGGATTCAGTCTGCATTTCCCCAAGGTGATCCTTAAATCCTGACCTGTTACGGGTACTTAAGGACCGTGGTTGGGAACCAATGCTTTAGGGGAAGGAGATCGCGGATCTACATATGCTGGGAGCTCTATGTAGCCTTTTTTTGTGGACATGCTGCAGAGAGTCCTTTTAACTCTGGGCCGCATGTCACATGTTGGGGCTGCCAAGATGCTCCGCTTGTTTGCCGTGGTCTGCTGCAGTGCTCAGGAGCATGCTCCCCAAGCAACAGTGTGTGTAAAGAGTGACACCGATCCGGAATGAATAAAATTCTGTTTTTTGTTCGAAAATCTACAAATACCAGATAAGTGGTGCTCTACAAGCTAGGGAACCCTTGGCTGTAAAGAAAATAAGTCAGAAATATATATCTTAAGTGTAGCAGGGAATACCCCCCTATCAGGCAACTGTAGGCACATGCCTACATTGCCTTATTGTAAATCTGGTACAGATTGTAGTTTTTTAAATTTATGTATTTGTAGAGTTTTGTCATCTTTACAACACATCACAAAATAATAGTAGAACAGTAAAGGTGTATATGACAGCAGGTATGATTCGCCAAGCATAAATCGCAATGGTCATCAAAGTGAACGTATCTTAGAAACAAGCACATTATAGCAGGAGAACTCCAACACTAAAACAAATTGATGCAAAGAAAGTGGAGATAAAGGGGGAGGAAAAAGAGGGGTGTGGTAACCACCAGTAGAGTGACATAGTTGGCTCACTCCCTCGGACACGCAGGTCAACACAAGGCCTAGGAAGCAATCACAAGTCCAGGTAGCACTAGGGCCAAGCTCGGCAGGCAAAACAATGGTAGCTGCCAGCCCGGCTCAAATAGTGTACGACCGTGTCACTAGTACCCCTAAATGTAAAAAAAAAAAGGGAAGGGGAGCGGGGTTCCCCCTGTCTCCAAACCTTGTAAAAGATTCCCAAAAAGGAAGATAGCAGAGACTTGAGCCTGCACTATAAACCATAGACATCTAAAGGTCAATCAAATAATAACAGACAGACCATCTATGGAATAGAAATGTGCAATTAGTTTCGTTCCAAATTGGAATTCGGACGAAATTCACCATTTTCGTGGTTCAGGAGCATTTTTGAAAACAAAATAATCGATCACCCGAAATTTCAAATCAATTCGATTTGGATCATTTCGGGTGATTCGAATCAGTTGGTTTTTCGCTTTTTTATGACTTATTTCATTTTTTAATTACTCAATTATTCTTTAAGGATTTTTTAGGCATTTTTTGGGTGAAATTTTAGGTTTCCTAACTTTTTTTAAATAAACAAGGCTTTTTAACCCATATGTTTAAATGCAGCATATGAATCTGCACACTGCCGGGCAGCGCCTCTATGCAGTATAATTAATGCCGTATATGAATCCGCAAACTGCTGGGAAGTGCCTCTTTGCAGTATAATTCAGCATATGAATCCACACACTGCCGGGCAGCGCCTCTCTGCAGTATAATTCAGCATATGAATCCGCACACTGCCGGGCAGCGCCTCTCAGCAGTATAATTAATGCAGCATATGAATCCATACACTGCCTGGAACTTCCCAGCAGTGTGTGGATTCACATGCTGCATTAATTATAACTCATAAAAAACAAAAAACTAACTGATCAAAAAATGAATCGATCTGAATCAATCTCCAGAGAAGTGCTGCCCGGCATTGTGTGGACTCATGCTGAATTATACTGCAGAGAGGCGCTGCCCGGCAGTGTGCGGATTCATATGATGCATTGAAACCTATGGGTAAAAAAGCCTTGTTTCTTTAAATAATGTTAGGAAACCTAAAATTTCAACCAAAAAAAATGCCTAAAAAACCCTAAACGAATAATTAAGTAAAGAAACTTTTATTCTATTGGTAGTAATCTACTTCTCATTCTTAAATAAGCAATAAAAACCAAAATAAGTCATAAGAAAGTGAAAAACCAACTAATTCGAATCACCCTAAATGAGCCGAATAGGCAAAATGAGACGGATCGATCTGAATCGATCCGAATCCCCGAATTGAAATGATCCGAAACAAAAGTAAAACTGTCTGAAATGATACGAAACGAAAAAAACAACAGAAAAAAACACGAAACGAAAACAAAGTCATGCACAACCCTACTATGGATAACAACAACAAGTAATCAAAACATCAGTAACAAAACCTAACAATATTTAAATAATAAAGAAACAAAATGGGGAGAATAGCCCCCCCCTTCACTGGGTACATATCTACATTGCATAATGTCATTAAACCCTCAGTATGTACAGTAATTGTCTTGATGCATTTTTAAAGGAGTGAATGAAAATATAGATTGAATGTGTGGTGGGAAAAAACTGAAAAATGTCTTATAGTGCATAGTGGTAAAATCCTTTATAAATAAATAAATAAATAAAATATTACAGTTTGAAAACAGACCGGAAACATTGGTCACTGACTGTAGGGAAGTGATCCCATGTGGTGTAGTGACACCCTTCAGATGTCTCCATGAGCCTCAGAAGAAAGGGGGAAAAAAAGAGGAGGTGAACAATAGTTAAAAACGTGAAACAAACTTAATACAAAGAAAGAGTTCATGAACTCCACTCAACTGCAGGGATGTATTCTGCCTTTTTCAGATTGCCCAGCCTGTCTCTGCGGGTGTCCAGGAGTAGCTCTCAGAAAGATGCCGAGTGCCTTCAGTAAAGCTTCCGATTCTTTCAACTTATATAGCGAGTGGGTAACACCATCTCTTTGGACCATAAATGAATCCCGGATAGCCCTGCCAGCCGATGGACATCAGTCGGGCAATAATCAATGTCTCTCGTGTGGATTCACATACTGGAGCAGTGACTCTTGCGGGATTGACTCAGGGATCCTCTGCAGCCAAGCATTCTGTTGCCTGTGACGGGACTCCAGAGTCATCACAACCCGCGAAAGGCGATCTACCTGATCCCGTAGTGTAGACACCGGTGTAGAGTTCTGGGTCTGCCATGTCTCTAGTGCTGCACCAATCCTGACCACTGTTAGCAAAGGGAGCTCACCTCTTGCCTCACCATCTGTAAGTCAGTCCTCCTATTGTAAGTCAGTCCTCCTATTGTAAGTCAGTTCTCCTAAGTGCCCGAAATGCCTCCATCTTAATTCGTAGCTCACCTTGAGAGGCAGATCTGACATCTACGTGTGACATTGAAGGTGACACAGGAGTAGTCCCAAGGCCGATTCTTCCCATCAGGTCTGGCCACTCCCCACCGAGAGGTGAATATCAGGCGCCCGGTATGCAAGGGTCGGCATGGTTGATGTATTCTTCTTCCCCATCCTCATTGGATCCGCAATGCCAGGGTCTGCTCTCCCACTTACCGAACACATCTAGTGTCTTCAGCATCTGGCCGATAGTAGTTTAATTGTATCATTATGTCTTTGACAGCCTTATAGTGAGACATACTCTCCCGAGCCCTGTTGTTTTATGGAATTCTTTTCCAGATGATTCTGGTACTATCAAAATTTAATTTTGAAACCAGAATACTTCAGTAGACCAAAAGCTTGGGTTAGTAGGTGAAACAAATTAATTATAATTAAAGCACGGAACAAATATTCTTAACTCGATTCAAATGTAATTTTTTTTATGCTAGTGGACATGATAATTTCTCTATTTTCCAAACAAAATTTTCAGCACATGCATCTGTAACAGAACTCCGGACCCCGACTGTGTTTCATTTGTTAATGCCGCTCCCTTGCCGAACCCATGTTTTCCCACCAGCAGTCTTTTGTGCCTTTCTCCAGCCCTTAGCCGAAGCTGAGTAGGTTGAGTACACTGAAAGCGCAGTAATAGCATTACCCAGGAAAAGGGTTGGCATATATACAGTGCCAGGAGGGGCCTAGCGGCCACTGGAAGGTCCCTCCCTGGCATACTGCAGCCGCTCAGGAATCTCTGCCTGGGATCTTGGTGTCTGACATAATTAGATCAGGGACAGATAATGGGTTTAACTCTGATCAACAAGACACATAGCACAACATATCAGCAAATCAGATCAAAGGACAATAGCAGATTGTGAGGATAAACAGGGGATTCAGATTATGCAAAATCAGATAATGGGACATTGTGTACATAACAAAACAGACAAACAAAGACCACTCTTACCTTTAACAGACATACACATATTCTAGATAGGGGGAGTTGAGAAGGACTAAAGCTACCCACACTGTAATCCTATTAGCAGATAGTATCAGATAACCATAGACCATAACAATAATAACAATAACAGTGTTAATGCATAGCACAGACTGCACAAACACCCTGCATCTAGAATTGTAGGTACAGGGTGACTTGAACATAGGAAAGGGCAGGGAAACAAAATGGAACACCTGCCAAATGCATCCATTATTTTCCAGTTATGGTCTCTCCTTCTAAATTGTGGTCCAGTTTAAAAAAAATATGACACATAAAAATATTTCAAATAGTATATAGAACAATTATTAAAAGACACACAGGGTTATTCAAAGAGAATCGAAAAGCCACCGCACGTTCGGTGACTTTTCGTTCTCTTAAATTCGGTACGATTCGGCGATCCCATTTCGGCCACCCTGCGTTGTATTCAGCAAGCACCACAGGGCCGCCGAAATGCAGGGAAAAGTCGTCGCAAACCCGCCGAAAACTCACCGCAAAACAAGGGCGAACGCACACCAAAACCCGCAAAAACATCTGGATTAACCCGCCGAAAATGCCGATCACACGCAGCGCAGCCGCCGGAAAAAGCCGACACCGCAGACGAATGAAGTGAATAAATAAAAAAAACAGTTTGCTTGAATGTTTGAAAAGTCAAATGCTGTTTGCAAAGAAATTACTGAGTGAAAATGTCTGAAATTTACATATGAGGTCCAAGGAATGATAATAAAAAGGGCTGTTACAGTAAAAATAAGTAAAGTTAAAAAAATAAATAAATCGGAAATTCTTTTAAAAAAAATAAATCCAGAAAAAAGCATAAAATATCCTAAAAAATCTATAAATAAAGAGACTCTTTACTGAAGAATATTATAATCAACGGTTTATTAGATATTGAATTAAAACGGAAATATTTTTAACATTGAAGCCTATGGGATTCGCCTGAATAAACCTGCCGAATTAAACCATCGAATGGCAGGGCAATTCAGCAACTTTTCACTGTTTGCTTTTGCTCTCTGAATAGCCGAAGCATTGCTTCTCTATGGGGATTCACTGCCCTTGAACAGGCACCGAACAGGCACCATATGTGTAGGCAATTCGCCAGGATTTGGCAAATTGCCTGCTCTCTGAATAGCCGAATGGCCAAGAAAGGTAACCGAACGCTGAATTTCAGCGTTCGGTTTTCTTTCGGGAGCCATTTGGATCTCTTTGAATAACCCTGAGAATGTTATAAATATACAGTGTGCACGTACAGTCAGGTCCAGAAATATTGGGACATTGACACAGTTCTAACATCTTTGGCTCTATACACCACCACAATGGAGTTGGAATGAAACAAACACAATGTGCTTTAACTGCAGACTGTCAGCTTTAATTTGAGAGTATGTACATCCAACTCAGGTGAACGGTGTAGGACTTATAGCAGTTTGCAGATGTGCCTCCCACTTGTTAAGGGACCAAAGGTAATGGGACAGAATAATAATCATAAATCAAACTTTCCCTTCTTAATACTTGGTTGCAAATACTTTGCAGTCAATCACAGCCTGAAGTCTGGAACGCATAGACATCACCAGACGCCGGGTTTCATCCCTGGTGATGCTCTGCCAGGCCTCTACTGCAACTGTCTTCAGTTCCTGCTTGTTCTTGGGGCGTTTTCCCTTCAGTTTTGTCTTAGAAACATAGAAACATAGAAAATGTCGGCAGATAAGAACCTTTCAGCCCATCTAGTCTGCCCAATTACATGGATACTTTACCGGGATTTATCTTTTGTTTACGATAGCCTTATGCCTATCCCATACCTGCTTAAATTCAATTACTGTTTTAGCCTCTACCACTTCAATTGGAAGACCTTTCCATGTATCCACCACCCTCTCAGTAAAATAATGCTTTCTGATGTTACTTTTAAACCTTTGCCCCTCTAATCTAAGACTATGTCCTCTTGTTTTGCTACTTTGTTTCCTTTTAAATATACTCCCTTACTCTACCTTGTGGATTCCCTTTACGTATTTAAATGTTTCTATCATATCTCCTCTGTCTCGTCTTTTTTCCAAGCTGTATATGTTAAGATCATTAAGCCTTTCCTGGTAACTTTTCTCCTTCAAGCCGTACACCATTTTAGTAGCCCTTCTCTGAACTCTCTCTAAGATGTCTATATCCTTCTGGAGATACGATCTCCAGTACTGCACACAGTACTCCAAGTGAGGTCTCACCAGTGCTCTGTACAGTGGCATGAGCACTTCCCTTTTCCTACTGCTAATACCTCTCCCTACACAACCAAGCATTCTGCTAGCATTTCCTGCTGCTCTATTACATTGACTACTTACCTTTAGATCCTCTGAAATAATAACCCCTAAATCCCTTTCCTCAGATGTTGAGGTTAGGACTGTATCAAATATTCTATATTCAGCCCTTGGGTTTTTACGTCCCAGGTGCATTATCTTGCACTTATCCACGTTAAAACTCAATTGCCACAGCTCCGACCATTTTTTTAGTTTACCTAAATCATTTGTCATTTGGCTGATCCCTCCAGGAACGTCAACCCTGTTGCAAATCTTTGTGTCATCAGCAAAAAGACATACTTTTCCATTAATACCTTCTGCAATGTCACTAATAAAAATATTAAATAGAATGGGTCCAAGTACTGACCCCTGAGGTACCCCACTGGTAACAAGACCTTGAGCCGAATAAACTCCATTTACCACAACCCTCTGTTGCCTGTCACTCAGCCACTGCCTAATCCATTCAACAATATTGGAATCCAAGCTCAAAGATTGCAATTTATTGATAAGTCTTCTATGCGGAACAGTATCAAAAGCCTTACTGAAATCTAAATAAGCAATGTCTACTGCACCACCTGTGTCTATTATTTTTGTTACCCAATCAAAAAAATCAATAAGATTAGTTTGGCATGATCTCCCTGAGGTAAACCCATGTTGTTTCTGATCCTGTAATCTATGTGTTTTTAGATGTTCAACAATCCTTTCCTTTAACATGGTTTCCATTAATTTCCCCACTACTGACGTAAGACTAACTGGCCTATAGTTCCCAGATTCCTCCCTACTACCCTTCTTGTGAATAGGCACAACATTTGCTAATTTCCAGTCTTCTGGGACGACTCCCATTAGCAAGGATTGGTTAAATAAATCTGTTAACGGTTTTGCTATTACATCACTGAGCTCTTTTAATAATTTAGGGTGGATCCCATCAGGCCCCATTGACTTATTTGTCTTTACTTTAGTCAGCTGCTGTAGAACCTCCTCCTCTGTAAACTGATATGTAATTGTCTCGTTAGTGTTTCCTCCTAACTGAGGTCCCTTTCCTTCTTTTTCTTCTGCAAAGAATGAACAAAAATATTCATTGAGGCAGTCAGCGAGACTTTTATCCTCTTCTACATACCTTCCTTCCTTTGTTTTTAATCTAACTAATCCTTGTTTTACTTTTCTTTTCTCGTTTATGTATCTAAAAAATGTTTTGTCCCCCTTTTTTACTGACTGAGCTATTTTCTCTTCTGCGTGTGCTTTGGAAGCTCTTATAAATTGCTTTGCCTCTTTCTGCATAATCTTATAGGTTTGCCTATCTTCTTCACTCTGAGTTGTTTTATAATTATTGAATGCTGTCTTTTTGTTCTTCACTGTTTTGGCCACTTCTGCAGAGTACCACAGTGGTTTCTTCCCTTTTTTGTTTTTGCTAACAAGTCGAATGCAATTGCCTGTGGCCTTCAATAATGCTTCCTTTAAATAATCCCATTTATCCTGGACTCCCTTTAAACTCCTCCAGTCTGATAATGACTCCTTCACACAAAGTCTCATTTTAGAAAAATCTGTTTTTTTAAAGTCTAAAACTTTTGTTTTTGTGTGGTGTGGCTCCATCCCTGTTCTTATATTAAACCATACTGACTGGTGATCACTAGATCCCAAATTTTCACCTACAACAATGTCCGATACCAAACCTCCATTTGTGAGTATTAAATCCAATATGGCCTCTTTACGGGTCGGCTCCTCAACTACTTGTGTTAGAGATAATCCCAGTAGGGAGTTTAGAATATTTGTACTCCTGGTGCACCCAGCTGTTTTGGTTTTCCAGTTCACATCAGGAAGATTAAAGTCCCCCATGATAATAACTTCCCCCTTCATTGCCATTTTGGCTATTTCCTCAAGCAGCAGATTATCTAGCTCTTCTACTTGTCCAGGGGGTCTATAGATCACACCTACACGAGCTACTGTATGATTGCCAAATGTTAGCGTAACCCAAACTGACTCTATGTTCATCACGCTCACTTGTCTTCAGCAAGTGAAATGCATGCTCAATGGGATTCAGGTCAGGTGATTGACTTGGCCATTGCATAACATTCCACTTCTGTCCCTTCAAAAACTCTTTGGTTGCTTTTGCAGTATGCTTTGGGTCATTGTCCATCTGCACTGTGAAGCACCGTCCAATGAGTTCTGCAGCATTTGGCTGAATGTGAGCAGATAATATTGCCCGAAACACTTCACAATTCATCCTGCTGCTTTTGTCAGCAGTCACATCATCAATAAATACAAGAGAAATATGCCCACGCCATGACACTGCCACCACCATGCTTCACTGATGAGGTGGTATGCTTAGGATCATGAGCAGTTCCTTTCCTTCTCCATACTCTTCTCTTTCCATCACTGGTACAAGTTGATCTTGGTCTCATCTGTCCATAGGATCTTGTTCCAGAACTGTAAAGGCTTTGTTAGGTGTTGTTTGGCAAACTCTAATCTGGCCTTCCTGTTTTTGGAGGCTCACCAATGGTTTACATCTTGTGGAAAACCTCTGTATTCACTCTGGTGAAGTCTTCTCTAGATTGTTGACTTTGACACACATACACCTACCTCCTGGAGTGTTCTTGATCTGGCCAACTGTTGTGAAGGGTGTTTTCTTCACCAGGGAAAGAATTCTTCGGTCATCCACCGCAGTTGTTTTCCGTGGTCTCCCGGGTCTTTTGGTGTTGCTGAGCTCACCGGTGCGTTCCTTCTTTTTGAGAATGTTCCAAACAGTTGTTTTGGCCACACCTAATGTTCTTGCTATCTCTCTGATGGGTTTGTTTTGTTTCTTCAGCCTAATGATGGCTTGCTTCACTGATAGTGACCGCTCTTTGGATCTCATCTTGAGAGTTGACAGCAACAGATTCCAAATGCAAATAGCACATTTGAAATGATCTCTGGGCCTTTTATCTGCACATTGTAATTGGGGTAATGAGGGAATATCACACACCTGGCCATGGAACAGCTGAGAAGCCAATTGTCCCATTACCTTTGGTCCCTTAACAAGTGGGAGGCACATCTGCAAACTGCTGTAAATCCTACACCGTTCACCTGAGTTGGATGTACATACCCTCAAATTAAAGCTGACAGTCTGCAGTTAAACCACATTGTGTTTGTTTCATTCCAACTCCATTGTGGTGGTGTATAGAGCCAAAGATGTTAGAATTGTGTCGATGTCCCAATATTTCTGGACCTGACTGTACATACTGATAATAGAGTATGCATTTTGATTGCATCTGTTCATAACTAGGCTATTGTGTATATGTATATTCTGAACAAAAACATAAACAAAATTTAGGTGGGCATTCATATCTGCAAAATTATTTCTATTTATGAGGTAGGGAGCATAAAGATGATAGTGGAGCATGAATTTACATTTAATATTCCTTTTTATCTCATTTTATTAATGTTAACGATTACAACCAGTGGCTCTGCTGACAGAGAAGGAAAATAATTCACATTATTAGCTGGGAAAACAACTGTAATATTTAATTAGCCTTTAGAAACCGTTAATCTGGGAATCTGCACATGTCAGCTCATCTTTACAACTGTGAGACCATGTGTTTGTATGCCAAAATCAACTTGCTTGCTCTGGGGATTTCTTCCATTGGAGGATTTGCTGCTGATGGTCAAAAAAAAATGAAAATAAAAACATTTTGCTTATAATCTCACAGTAGGTTCTAGATAGGGTTTGCTAAAGTGAAAGTCAAAGGTTGTAGCAATATACTGTTACGTATTCTTGCAGAACTTTTATATTCTATGGAAGCAGGAAACACCACCTAGGAAAGACTTATGATAACTTTATGACAACACAATATTAACAGAAATATTAAGGATCATTCTTAACCCCTTCAATACCAAGTAAATTGAGTAAGACCATTTGTAGAAAGACCTGTTTGACAGGCCTCTGCTGGCCAAAAACAGCTACTACATTTACATTACAGCTTGGGTTCTATGCAGAAAAATCAGACGGAAAGTTTTTGAAAAAATTTCAACATATTCAGGGTTATTCAGAGAGAGGTGAAACTCAGGAGAGTGAAAATTCTAGGTCAAAATAACCAAACCAGAAAGATTCTCCCATTTATCTCACTTTTCAAAATCTGCTATTTGGTCTAGATTGTTCATTCTCCTGGCAATTCTCCTGGTTTTCACCTCTCTCTGAATAACCCTGATTGACTGTCATGTCTGAGGTGCTGAAATATCAGGGGCCTGTTCTGAAGCTCACTTGCAACTAAATTTCCTTTGCATTGCTCCAGAATTAGACCACACTGAGAATACTCGATATCTGTGCACCAGCAGATGATTTTAAAGATCGAGTATACTCGATCTTAGCAAAGTGGATAAATACTATTTTTTTTAAATTTGAATACTTAATACATCTCTGTGCTACAACTACAACTAATATGTGCAGAATTTAATTTACTCCTGACACATTCCAGCTTCAGAATGTGGGCGAAGGAACTGTAGGGCTATGTTTCTTAATAGCATATAATGAATGTGCCTCTCATACGTTGTGAGTAGATTTAGCAATTTGCTGTGCAGTTTAGTGTTACAAAGATATTTTGAACTCTCTTCACCAAAGTGGCTGCCATAATCGTCTATGAAAGTTGTTCCCAATTTCGGTCCTCAAGTTCCCCTAACAGGCCAGGTTTTAAGGATCACCTTGGGGAAATGCAGACTGAATCCTGCAATCACTGAGCAGCAAATCATATCACCTGTGCTGCGCTTCAGATATCTGGCAAATCTGGCCTGTTAGGGGGACTGGAGGACAGGGTTGGGAGCTATAGGCGTGCACAGCCTATTGCATTAGGGTGTGCACCCAAAAGCTCAATCACAGGTGTGTGTGTGTGTATGTATGTGCATATTTGGAGTCCTATGGTGTCACGTCATGGGTTTGGCTGGAGCTCACTATGCAGTGTCTGGGTAGGCTGGGAGTGATGGAAGCTGGGTCCGAGGCAGATAATAAGATTCACAAGGCAAAAAGGGTTTCCAAATATCAAGCAATAGGTCGGTGTGGGTGGCGAGTATCGTGGTCAGGGAAAGCCAGGGGTCACCCACAGATATCCAATTACTAAGGAACACCAGATAGGAACTCCAAGGAGAAACAACTATCAAGCATCTTACCACTGGAAAGGGGAGTTTAAATAGGGCACCACATCTGCTGATATGTTCTGGCTCTGCCCCTCTCCACCTTCCCATGCCCTTATATGGCAGAAGGTGAGCGATGGTGGCGGAGTGGCGAGCCCCGGTGTGGAACACATGGGGGAGAGTGTCACCAACTTGCACTGCACCGGGTTAGCGGCCAGACCGCGGCAGTCTTGGAGAGTGTGGCGTCCATCGCAGGAAGCCAACGGACGTTCGGTGGAGCCGGGGGACCCGGGAGTGAGTCCTGACAAATGGACTCCAAGGGCTAATACTCCTGGTGCACTATTGGTCTTGTTTCTTTTTATTTCCTTCCCATGCTGGCTGTATACCTATGCTAAAGTGGGGGAGGATACAGAATATGTGAAGAGGTTGATGGGCCTACCTGCAAAAGAACCCACCTGTGTTTATCCTGTGAGTCCAGTTTTAGGCTTTTGAAAGTGTGAGTGCAAAACACAATTTCCATCTAAAAATGAATTATTTGTTATAAATGGACTGCACTATGTTTTGCATTTTTGTATTCCTTTGAGGTTTTTAATTGCTTAAATTTGATGCAATCGACTTATATGATTGTAAAGTGCTGAACCCTTTCTTCTTACTCTTCCAATTATAGTTCTGTGCAACCCCGGAAAACACCAACATATTGTAAATATCCTCTATAGTGCAGTAAAATGGCATAAAAATAAAACTCAAGATTAACCTCCCTGGTGGTCCGATTCTAACATATTTTATATGTCAGAATCGGTCCTATTTATTTTGGATCCCTAGTGGTATCAGTGTGGCTTGGGGGTTAACTTTCAATACTGAAAGCGGTATCCCCGAGCCACACTCGGACCGATACTTACATATCATGTGCTCCCTCGCTGTCCCTGCAGTCACACTGCAGCCGATCGTGATGCCACACTTCCTGGTTCACTCCTCGCCAGAGGCGTAACTAGAAACCTCAGGGCCCAGGTGCAGGAACCATGACGTGCCCCCCCACCCTAGGCAAAATATATTTTGTCTCACTCCCATCAACTCCAGACAATCAGTGTCCCATTTTTTCCAGGTCCACTATGACCTTTTTCAGTCCATCCCATTTTTTATGTAATGTGCACTATGTGTATCTCACAGAGCTCCACAGCAATAAAACTCACAGTAATGTGCAGTGTGTATCAGTGTAAATCAGAGGTTTACAGCACCAAAACTCACAGTAATATGTGGTGTGTATGAGTGCATCACAGAGCTCCAAAGTAAAACTCACAAATAAGTATAAAATAAATAAAAAAAAAATATATATATATATATATATATATGCAAGCCTTGAGGCCCAGGCAGGCGAGTGTGGGGCCTTCCGGTCTCAAGGGCCCAGGTGCAGTGGCTCCCTCTGCACCCCTGGTAGTTACGCCCCTGCTCCTCGCAAGAAGAGAACCAGGCAGTGTGACTTTGTGAGCGGCTGGAGGAGACTGCGGGGATCAGCGAGGGAGCGCAGGACATGTAAGTATCCAGCCCGAGTGTGGCTCGGGGATACCGCTTTCGGTACAAAAAGTTAACCCTGAGCCATACTCGCGAAAACCGTCAGGGAGGTTAAAGAATCTATTGTCATGGCAAATCAAACATGGGATATTTATTATTTAAGACAATTTCCATACGCTCAATGGATCTGTGTTTTCATAAGTCTTAATAAACAACAAAATATAGAAAAAATATGCATACTTAGACTCTGTGGACACCATTACGCCTAGAGGTCCCTTCTACTAAATATGCATTAAGGAAATCCTCAAAGGTACCTCGGCTGTTTCGGCAAAAGATCGAAAGGGTAAGAGCACGTCTTTAATACCTCCAAGTGGGAGACTTGAAGATAAATGAGAGTCTCGGCCTACGTGGGTCCTGCCATCACAGCAACATTTGTGTTAGTGAACGGAAAATAATTTTTCATTGATTGTTATAGATTTAACATTTGGTCTAATGCATATTTCCTTACTAGCACTTAGTATGACTGATTAAGTAAAATTACAAATCACCAACAGGGGAATTGAAAAAACTGAACTAAATAGAGAGATTACAGCCCAGGTTTCTGAACGGGTTTTTGCTGTAAAAGTCCGTAAGAGAAAACTCAGAATGCGAACGGATCTAAATGATTAAAATCATGCGGTGACGGACAACTTGAGGATCAATACCAATAAAAGTGTGAAAATTATAATTGGAAAAGGTTATATAAAAAACGAAATTTTCAATTAATAAATCTATTTCTAAGGTGTGGTCTACGTATGATTTTACCATCTGCCAGCATTGCAATGTGCCCAGAGGACCACAGATTAACACATGACACCGGTTTATACTCAGATTTAAACACATTACTCTTCTTTTGTGAGTTTAAACTTATTTTCAAACAGCATTTAGATGCATCCTTCACCTTAAACTGAAATATACAGTTTGGAATTCTATGTAATATAGTTAGGTTACAAGTATTTATAAAGCGCCAATAAATTCCTTGGCGCTGTACAATAGGAGAGACAGAATAACAAATATACATACACGTTACACACGCGGAACAGAAGGAGGGACGACCCTGCTCAAGAGCTCACAATCTAAGAAATTAAATATTATCATTTTAACCCCATTCACTACCAAGTGATTTTCCAGAAAACCATTGTTAGGAGCCTTTTTTTTTTTTTTAGAACACCTTCTGTAACAGACCTTTTAATTATTTTTTAAACTTTTTTTATTATATATGAACATCTTAATGCATTTTTATTGGTTTAAACACCTATTAGGAGAATAGGAGAGTTTACTTTTGTGCAGATCTATGGAATTCAGCAAGGCCACTTGAGCGCTCCTTGGTGCTTTTTGGTGCTTAGTGAATAGACCCTTAAGAAAAACCAGCTAATGCTGCTGTCTCACATCAAGTGAAAACTTCCTCAGAGAATATTTCGTCTCTTCACAGGAATATTTGCTGATGAATCGTTGTCAGTGGCCGGATTCACTATGGATTGATACGGGCATGATGGGAATTGTGCGTGGTGCGAGTAGAAAATCGAAAGTCACAATGCATCACATCGCAGGAACATGTGATTGAACTGCTAATGGGCATAAATGACAGTCAAGAGCTGGCTGCAGTGGCTCCCTCTAAAAACTACCGGCTGCTGCTTGCTGCAAGAGTCAGGATGACTGTGTGCACAATCTCACAGCCTGGAAACTATTGTTACTTAAATTAGCTTTCAGTTAAATTCACTTGTATGTTTTTATAGAAATTTTGGTTAGTGACTTTCATGTACACTGCAATACTTTTATTCATACATACATTTATTAATATGCATATTTAAACTATTTTTGCACAGCTTTCATATTATTTATTGAAGTGTTGTTTACTGTAAGCTCTCAAGCAGGGTCCTCTCTCCTACTGCTCTGTGTGTGTAACGTGTATGCATATTTGTTTTTCTGTCGTTCCCATTGTACAGCGCTACGGAACTTGGCGCTTTATAAATACTTGTAACGAAACTGTATTGGTTGAGCATTTCATGCCTGATGCTTACTATCCCTAATTCGGGCAGTTGGGAATGGGCTCCATGCAGCGATTTCACAAGATTTCCATGCATCTTGTTTTAAGCCTACTTTAATCATACCACGAATATTTCTTCTGATGAAGTTTGCTTAGTCAACCAAAACGTGTTTAGCCTTCTAGCTATGATAGCATGTGATGACATCAGTGGTTGGGGAGGCCCTGGAAAGTTGGCATTGAGCTACCAGCCACTTCCGTGAGAAGTCCCCAAACTGGCCCTGATTGGCTCCAGATGGCGGTACTTTCAACTAAGGGATTAGGAGAGGCATTGCTAGAAAGGTCTGTGACCTTTCCAAAGCTGTAGAAAAAACACTTTACAGTGAAAAAGGAGCGCTTAAGAGTTAAACAAAATCACACATATATTGAACAGAAAAAGTTATTTTTCCTTTTCTTTCTCTTTTTCTTTTTTCTTTCAATATAGTCCTAGATCTGTTATGGACTGTCAATCTCTAAAAGAGATAAGGAGAAAATCTCACTGCGTAGTATTATACATACACCAGAATATATCAAGAAAGTGAGAATTTCACTCACAAGCAGAGAGTCTACAAGACTCTAGATGTGTGCCTTTAAGCCTCTTCTGGGGGGCTCCTCCTATCAACAGGAAAGAAACTTTAAATTCTTTTCTTTCAAACTTGATAGTAGCTTTAGACCAAAGATGTATTATGATCTCGAAACAGAAAGCAGATATAGCATAATTCTGTGGGTTATTGATAATAAAAATCAGAAGAGATTACACTCACTTGTCAGAGAGCCTCTATTGAAAGTGGCTCTGTATAGGCGCCTGGGACCTCTTATCTGAGGGGGTCCTCAGCCTTTTGTTGACTGCTGAATCCCACGTCCGTTTCAGGATGGTATGGACCAATTGTACAGAAATGCAGGAATAGCATAAAAATAAAAGAATATTAAAATGCAAAAATGGTTAAAAAATAAATTTATTATAAAGGTGTAAACAAACACCAAAATTAAATGAATATAGGATCGAGACGCGTTTCGCCTACTACTGTAGGCTTCCTCAGTCGAAATTGTCCCCCCAGGGGACATCCTTTATTTTCAATTATCGTAACGGCAGGTGTTCAGAAAAAAGCATCAGAAGGGATTAAGCACACATATAGAAAAAACATCAGTTAAAAACATTTATATCCAGCACACAACTTGATCTTATTATATATAAGTTGTGTGCTGGACATAAATGTTTTTAACTGATGTTTTTTCTATATGTGTGCTTAATCCCTTCTGATGCTTTTTTCTGAACACCTGCCGTTACGATAATTGAAGTCCGAGACCCGAGTGATTCCATGCCAAAAGCGAAATTGTAAACATCCGGCCGAAGATCCGGAAACGGAAATACGCCATACGGAAGTCAACCAATCACACATGGAACGCAGGTGAACCGCATGCCGGACACATGCGGTTTCAAATCAAATGAAGGCAGACTATATAAGGGGAAAGATGTCCCCTGGGGGGACAATTTCGACTGAGGAAGCCTAGTACGGCTGAGTACGGACCCCCTCAGATAAGAGGTCCCAGGCACCTATACAGAGCCACTTTCAATAGAGGCTCTATGACACGTGAGTGTAATCTCTTCTGATTTTTATTCTCAATAACCCACAGAATTATGCTATATCTGCTTTCTGTTTCGAGATCATAATACATCTTTGGTCTAAAGCTACTATCAAGTTTGAAAGAAAAGAATTTAAAGTTTCTTTCCTGTTGATGGGAGGAGCCCCCCAGAAGAGGATTAAAGGCACACATCTAGAGTCTTGTAGACTCCCTGTTTGTGAGTGAAAGTCTCACTTTCTTGATATATTCTGGTGTATGTATAATACTACGCAATGAGATTTTCTCCTTATCTCTTTTAGAGATTGACAGTCCATAACAGATCTAGGACTATATTGAAAGAAAAAAGAGAAAGAAAAGGAAAAATAACTTTTTCTGTTCAATATACGTGTGATTTTGTTTAACTCTTAAGCGCTCCTTTTTCACTGTAAAGTGTTTTTTCTACATTCTATTTTTGGAGTGAGGGATACACTCAACTAGTGAGCTGCTTTAAGGCATAATATTTCTGTATTAATATAATCTGTATAGCGCCTTTCACACTAAACCCATATCGGGTTTCTCTATCTTTTACCTTTCCAAAGATGCCTCTCTTTCTTCTGTACCCTTTACCGATCGGGAGAAATACAGGTCCAAAGGGAAATACCCCTCCCCTTCAGGCACTCTCCTGTCTCTGCTGGGGGGTGCACACCTGAAGTCATCGCGTGCCGGCGTGATGGCATCAGTGTGGGTCATATGGGACATTCTGACTTCAAGGAAGTCAGACTGACCTGGGACTTGGTCCCGAGCAGATGGGGTCTCCTCTTTCACTGTGGAGACCCCATGACGTGAGGGGTATGTCCTCCGCACGCATCGTGCAAATGCCAGGACGTCCCCCACACGTCACCCACAGCAAAAGGGTTAAATGATTTTGCAATTGCTATCTGTGATAATTTGCAATAAAAATGTTATAATATGTAACTTTGTAAATTTAACACTGTGTAATAAAGTACCATTCTCAATCTCTGAAGGCTAAAACATGGTAATATACCAAAAATCACTGGGAAAAATAGTCAACATCAACTAACTGATATATTGGCAAAAGTAGGACAAGACATAGTAGAATAAGGGGAAATACATCTAAAAAATGTACGAGATGGGTTGACTGGGATCAATTAAGTTGTCTAATCTTATCAAACTGATACCAAAGCACGTCTGTTCTTTCTGCTTTTTAGCGACTTCAGAAAATTGAATGTCAGTTCCTGACGCTTATTGCCATATCTAGAGTAGACATGCTTTTTGAAAGTGTTGATGAGGTTCAGTTTCCACAATTAGACCTTGTGAAAGGATGTTGTCAAAGATCCCTGAAAAGTCGAGTGAGAGAAAGTCCTTTTCTCAACCCAATGTAATGAAAGGCATTCTGTTGCCTAGTAGCAAACATCTTGCCAATGGTCAGAATCTCTGAATGATGGTAAGAAAATCACATTGAATATTTTACTTACCAGAGAGTGATTATTGCCTGAATGACGGTATGTGACTCTCATTCTGTTCCTCGTGACTGCCACAGTATACATTGCTTTAATAAAGTTGGGCTTTAAAAGGTTTTTCCTAAAATTAGGATGTTAAAAAATATTTTTTTTTATTTGACCGGAAAAAAAAAATTAAATAAAAATAAAATCAGTGCACTTTCTCCATTTTTGATCAGTTACCACCATACTAGAATTATTATACTGACACCAATAAGGTGGAAAAACTTGCACCGAGATTAGGGTTAGTATTAAGGTTGCTATTTCTGCTTGTTATAGGGTAGGGTTACTATGAATTTTAGAGTTATTATTTGTGCTAGTTTTAGGGTTTGCATTAGTTTTAGGGTTACTATTTTTGCTTGTTGTAGAGTTAGATTTAGTATTATTTTTAAGATTATTATTTGTGCTTCGTTAGGGTTAGTATTAATTTTAGGGTCACTGCGCCTGTCTTAAGGTTAGTATATGTTTTAGGGTTACTATTTGTGCTAGTTTTAGGGTTACTATTTGTGCTTGTTGTAGAGTTAGATTTAGTATTATTATTTTTAATTTTTTTTAAATACTCTATTTAGATAGATTCAGGCAACAGAACAAAAATATAATGGTCAGACAATGGCAGCAGCCACAACAGCTGCCACCGCAAACACACAAGGCAACATGACATGGATAAAAAAAACTCTGCATTACTCAATGACGGAGCTCAGGAATTCTTGCAAAACAGTAGTTTGAGATGGGGTTAGCAGAGAAGGATTCAGCAAAGAGCGAGATGAAAAACAACTAGTAATCCCAAAATCATTCTTAGTTTAGAGAGAACAGTATCCGGTAAACAGACCAATATCCGGTATCCGGTAAAGTCATGCCAAATTTAAAAAAAATTCTGGACCATGGTGTCCCTTTTTAAATTAGCCTGCACCCAGTCAAGATGAAATATGGCATAGAGGCGGTAATAAAACATACCAAAAGTTGGGGTGAGGGGAAAATCCATTGTCCCAGAATGGCCTCTTTGCTACGACTGAAAGAAGACCCAAAAGCGTCTTTTGTGCACTAGGGATTAGGGATGGGCATTCGGTTCGATTCGAACGTGAGTTCGAATCGAACATCGGCCATTCGGGTGTTCGCGGTTTGTTTGACCGCGGACATTCCATAATAAAAAATGCGTCCACAGGTCTCCTAAATGTACCGATGGCTGCCGGTACATTTAGGAGACCTGTGGCTGCGGCCCTCGCACCTGTCCTGCAGCTGTTCCGGCCTCTTGTTCCCCGGTCCGTCAGCTCCTCCGATCCGTCTGGCCGCGGCTCCTCTGCCCCACGTCTTCATGCTGAATGATCTGATTGGGCAAAGTCCTGCGCCTGACCTGGACTTTGCCCAATCAGGGCTCTAATTCAAAGTTGAGCCCTGATTGGGCAAAGTCCAGGTCAGGTGCAGGACTTTGCCTAATCAGAGCTCAGCATGAAGATGAGGCGTAGGGCAGAGCTTTAACCAAGCTCTGAATATCAGATCATTCAGCATGAAGACGTGGGGCAGAGGAGCCGCGGCCAGACGGACCGGAGGAGCTGACGGACTGGGGAACAGGAGACGGGACAGCTGCAGGACAGGTGAATTACGGGGGCCGGGGGCCACAGCCACAGGTCTTCTAAATGTACCGGCAGCCGCCGGTACATTTAGGAGAACTGTGAACACATTTTGCGTGTTCGGCCCCCATTGATTAACATTGTGTTCGAGTTCGTATTCGAACATTTCGGCCGTTCAGCTGTTCTAATACGAACCGAACACAGGGGTGTTCGGCTCATCACTACTAGGCATAGCGTGTGCTTCATTACTAGTGAGGATATTAAATAAAGCCCAGTCCGGAGAGAAGGGCACCTGGAGCTTCAGAACCCGGGACCCAAATCGCCGGATAGTATCCCAAAAGAGAGCAAGAATAGGGCAGGACTATAGACAATGAAACAGATCTGCATTGGCATGAAAGCATTTCAAACAGTGGCCAGAACTCTGCGAGATAATACATGACAATCGAGCTGGGGCTATGTACGCACCATGCAATATCTTGTACAGCATTTCTCAGTATTGCGCAGACGGAATCTGTTTGCGTGATTTGGTTGTGGCAGTTATGAGAGAGAAGGGCAATTGGGCCAGAAAGAGTACACACCAGTCGGCCAAACCTGTGGCGGCTGATGACCAATCAAATTGCAGTCTGATAAGGGCTCAAAAGGCTGCTATGGACGGGGATATCACATTACCTTATCTAACAGATTAAAGAAATCAGCTGACTGCAAATCCGACACTTGAGGTGAAACGAAAGCCGATAGTTTTAGGTAGAAAACCTGATGCAGAGACACTGGGGCTATCAAAGCACATAAGTTTTCGTAGGAGGGAAACTTACAGGAGGGTTGGAGCAGAAGATGTCTAATTTACGTTAAACCCTTACTCGCCATGACCCTAAAATCCGGAGCAACCAAACCATTCTGAAAAGTGGGGTTATTTAGCCAGGATTGAAAAACGGAAGACTTACAGGACAAGCCCAGCACCTTGCGAGCCTTGCACCAAGCAGACCTCCCTACCGAGAGCAATGGATTAGACTTTAAAGAAGGGGGTACCGAAGAGGGGGGGGGTGAAGAAAAGCTGACAACAATAACGGGCTGGCCATGATTTAGTATTATTTTTAAGATTTTTATGTGTGCTTGTTTTGGGGTTAGGGTTAGTATTCATATTAGGGTCACTGTGCCTGTCTTAAGGTTAGTTTTAGGGTTACTATTTGTGCTTGTTTCAGGGTTATTGTTAGTTTTAACGTTAGGGTTACTATGTGAACTTGTTTATGTAAGGTTTCAGGTATATGTCTGGTCAGCCCTGTTCGTAAAACAAGAAAACCTTTAACAAAAGTGCAGTACCAGTCCTTTGGACAGCTGGGTTTCACAATGGTAGCAGAAAAGTTGGACTTGCACACTGGACTGCATGCATCCTGCAAGCTGGACCCCCCCCCCGAGCGCAATAGCCGTCCCTGGTACACCGCGGATCATGACTGTTTAACGGTAATAATTACTTTTCAGGTTAGGGGTAACAATAAACCTAACCTACAGATTCTGCTCAATTTTCACTTCAGTTGTAGGCAACAGATTCTGTTCCTCCTTTATATGCGAGCCCAGCATTAATTGGTCGCAGTGCCTGACGTGTCCCTTTACGGTCAAACTGTTTGTCTACTGCAGACAGAAAATCCAAAAGAACCCAAAATGATCAAAATATTTATGAAATTCAAATATTTTAATTAATTAATTAATTTCTATTTCACTAATTGTTCCACAGCACCATTTGAAAAATATACAGAGGTACAGATGGAACTTTTCTTGTGCCAGCATTGTGTTGATCTTTCTTATATTTCACATGTCCAATAATGGCATGAGTCAAAAGTAATTGCCTGACACAAAAAATACTTTTTAATAATGATTTAATAGTCAAATAAATGATACAAATAACCAACTTTTAAAACAGTTGATTGATTTCGCTATTTTCCTGCCACAAAATTGGCAATCTGACATTTAAAAATGTTCCTAAATCTTTGCAGAGTGGTCAAATTAATAATTAGCAGTAATTTATTAAAGTAATATTAAATCATTAGTTGATTGAGCAACCGTGATGTCAATATGAGTCAATGAGATGACGCACAGCTACATACAACACACCTGTCACTTTCATATGCATATCCCCCACCATGTCACACCTTCTTGTATCATCTATCTGCTGTAGTTCCACAAAATTCAGTGAATCATTAATTATATCCTAATTTGCTACCAAGCAATTACTTATGAATTTAGGCAAGATGCAAATGGGCAGAGAATTACAAATATTCAAAATGTAATCATATCCGAACTTGTACTATTTTAAGATATATTTAAGGCACATGAAAGAAAACTCACTTTAGGGGATTTGGCCACTAACATTGTGAGAAATGGGGCTCTCATTTGGGGGGGAAGGGAGGTCAGAGGGAATGCGCCTACTCTGTTGGAAGGTAGGGGATATGTGAACATTCAATCCCAGGGAAGAGAGGATGGGGACTGGGGCCTCTTACTCTCAGTGACGGGAGGGATTATGGTCACTCACTCTAGGGGCACTGTCCTGGCGCTCGGTGCCAACCCCCCCTGTTTTGAAGCCTAGTGTCCCCTCTCCTGGAGTCTGGGGAAGCATGTGGACCCCTGTCTTATTACCTGGGGGCATGAGGGCCTCAGTCTTGTAACATGGGTTATCATGCAGACACGTCTGATGTATACATGTCTCTATGGCCTGGGGCATGGGTCAGCAACCTTGGCTCCCTGATGTTTTGTGAACTACATTTCCCAAGTGACTTAGTCAGCCTATTGGGTGACTGAGCATCATGGGAGATGTAGTTCTAAAACATCTATAGAGCCAAGGTTGCTGACCCCTGGGGGATTTAGGACCCCTGTCTTAGGTCATGGGAATCCCTGTTTTAGGGCTTGGGAAAAGGCATGTCTGTGTGTGTGTCTGTCTCTATGTGTGCCTGTGTGTATGCCAAATCTACATTATTATTATTATTGTCATCATTTATATAGCGCCAACAGTTTCCACAGTTTCCCAAATATTGTTGGGATGAAATGTTGTAGACTCTAGATTGTGTTTCTTATGTTAGACAATGTCAAACTGGGTCTGCAAGCATTATTAGCATACAGGCAGAAATAGGCTTTGCAAGAAAAGAAAAAAAGCCCGTCATCTGCACTCGTTTCTATATATATTTCCACGTGCAACAAAACACTGTCAGAGGTTTTAGTTTGCTTAAATGGCCATTGAAGTGTAAGCTCACTCGCCCCATCAAGGCACCTCTCGGTAGAGTGAGTCTCAACCAATGTACAAAAAAACTGCTCCTCTGACTGCATGCCCCTCCTGCTGCTTTTCAGCTAAGGAGAGGCAGAAAGATGGTGGGTTTTATTTATACACGCACCAAGCACTTCCCATTTGGGGTTGAAAACAAAAACATGGAAAAAGGAAAACTGGTGTTACAGCATAATATACATACATACAGAAAAAATGGCGACGCGCCTGTACTCACCAGAGCGACTGCAACAGCCAGGAGTAACAGCCCAGTTCATGTATAAAACATAACAAGAAAAAAAAGAGGTCATCTGCGCTCGTTTCTATATATTTCCATGTGCAACAAAACACTGTCAGAAGTTTTAGAAATAGGTTTTGCGTCAAATACAATAAATGTGATAAAGATACATAATAAAAATGTTCAGATCTCCTGCTTCTGGGTATCTGTAGTGATCATAACGAGATAATTAGCAACGCAGACACCATACAATACCAGTAGAAAATAAGAATAATATCTGTGGGCAAATGCCTGTATATGAAAATTACAGTAACTCCTTGTATCGGAACCACATGAAGCTTATCTTTGTACTGTAGTATTTGACCCCAGAGCTCTCTCTGTATGTTGCCTTCTGGTTGTTGTAATGATGCAATGAAAGTTGCTGAGCTTTTTGTTACAGTGAATGTGTAAGTGGCTAATTATTGTTTTTTTAAAAAAGTTTTACAGTGTAAAAACCTATTTACATTTTTTTTGTTTGTGAATGATTTAAATGAACAACGAGCGACCACGGATTCACTCGTAATTCTATAGCTAGTCGCAAGTTACCTTATCCTTTACAATGTATAGAAAATGTTAATTTACAGGAGGCAACCATACCAGCAGACCCACACGTGAAGATAAAGGGGTTATTCAGAGAGCACTGAACTGTCACCGACAGTTCGGTGCTCTCTCGTTCCCTGCACTTCAGGGAATCCAAATTTCCCCACCCTGCGGTGAATTCAGCTTTCATCGAAGGGTCCCCGAAGTGCAGGGAACAGCCGCTGCAAAACCGCCGATTAAGGCTAGGGACAGATGAGCGCATTTTCTGCGGCCACCGTCAAAATGTACGTCGATGCGTGCGCACGCATTTTTTCACGGAATACGCTTAAGTGGTCAGACGATGCGCAATTCTGGACGTATTTCATGACGATGGGGTGAAAAGAAGTCTAGGGAAATCCGGCTGTTTGAACGTTATGTTGGCCGCACACTAGCAGCGTCTGACATCTCCTAATCACGCACACACGCTGCTATGCGGCCGCAGCGCACTCTGTACGTCAGTACCAGCGGTTTAACGTTCTCGAAAAAATGCGTTCATTTTCCACTTGCGTTGCGCGGCCGGACTTTTGTGCGACCGTACTTCGTATATTGGCTGTCATTGCCCGTCATCTGCTGCTAGTGCGGCCGTGATTATGTGCGCCAGAACGCGCGTTCGCACTGCCTCAGTCTGACCCTAGCCTAAAAAAAAAAGTCGTTCAAAACCACTGAAATGATCAGATCTGGTAATTTCGCCAGGTCCAGCAGCTTATCGAATCAAATCGAATTCGATAAGCTGCCGGGAAACAGGATCGGATTGATAATTTTGGCAGTTTTGCGTTGGTTTTATTTTTAAATTTGCAGGAATTATCAAATCGGATCCGATACTTGATTGGATCCGATAATCCGCCGCACACCCGCCAAAAGCATCTGGGAAAAAGCCAACTATCCGCTGAACACAGAGTGCAAACCAGCCGCCGGAAAAAACTGACAAACAGAATTGAAAGTGGCAAAATTGAAACGCTGTTTGCAAAAAAAAATACTGAACGAAAATGTCTGGAATTAGCATACAAGATCCTATAACTAGATCCTATAAATAAATATTAAAAAGGTCTGTTACAGAAAAAAAACGCTATTGAAGAAAATAAAAATAATTGGAAAAAAATTGCCTAAAAGATCCTAAAAATAAATAGACTTTTTGCTGCAGTTTAACCCTTTTGCTGCTGAGCCTTTTCCCACCTCTGTGCTGAGGTCATTTGTCTTTTCCCACCACTGTGCTGACGCCAGTCATTAGGGGGATATCCCGGACGCTTGGCCGACATCCAAGATGTTGGCCAGCTCCGGGAGGGGACCGCGATACGGCGCATGTTGGCGCCATATCGCGATCCAGCCCCCTAGGGGTTAAAGACAGCCGCCGCTTGGAAGGGCAGGATGTGCCCTTCCAGGCGGTGCCTGCCTTTAACCGCTGGCATGCACGAATGGGGAGGGGGAGAGGTCCGAAGGACCTCCCCCCTCCCATTCAGGCACCTTCCCTGCAATGGCGGGAGGGTGCCTGAAATAGACGTCATCGCGCATGCGCGATGACGCCTATCGTGCCCGCCGGGGTCCCAGAGGTTGGGCTGACATCGATGAGGTCAGCCCACACCGGGGGGCCGAGCGATCAGCCGGAATACCGGCTGATCGCGGGCTGCAAAAGGAGGACGCGCTCAGCGCGTCCTCCGCAGCCAAGTAGCAATTGAAGTGGTTAAAATAATAAACGGTTTATTAGATATTGGATAAAAACAGGAATATTTTTAACATTGAAACCTATGGGGTTCGCCTGATTAAACCTGCCGAATGAAACCACCGAACAGCAGGACATTTCTCTGACATTTCTCTGCTGTTAGGTGTGCTGTGAACAGATTAACCATTGCTTCTCTATGGGGATTTCACTGCTGTCGAAAAGGCACCGTATTTGCTGGCAGTTTGCCAAAATGTGGCGAACAGCCTGCTATCTGAATAGCCCAATGGCCAGGAAAATGCACGTTCAAGAAAATTCACTGTTCGGTGCAATTTCGGGGCCAGATCAGCTCTCTCTGAATAAGCCTGTAAGGGTTTTTGACTGGAATAGCACGGGAGCCTTATGAGAGTGGGGTCATTATACAGATCACCTGTTAAAGCATAACAGCTTGTTTGGAATAGTGTTCTTGTTTTGTATTTATGAATACAAAGCTGTATTTTAATTGACTCCTATGATCGTTTCACAAATGAATATTGAGAATGTTACATTTGATTAATGCCTATTTAAGCACTAATTAACAAGAATGAGCCAATGTTTTGTCATAATGTGTTACTGGTCAGTGAAACTGGGGTTTTTTGTGTGAAAGACAGATCACAGACAGAGCTACAGAACTAATTTAATAGAAATGTGTGAAAAGGTGAAAAAACAACAGATCGTGATCTGTTAGTGAATATAAGCTCTGTCTTTATAAAAAAAAAACGCCACCTTCTGTTCCTGTCAAAAATCAACGAGATATAAATGACGCCGATTAACAACAGACTCTAATTTAGTTGGTTCTGAATGTACTTACAGGGTTATTAAAAGTGAATCGAAAAGTCACCGCACGTTCGTGTCTTTTCGTTCCCTGCAATTTGGTGCGATTCGGTGATCCTAGTTCGCCGACCCTGCAGTGTATTCAGCAAGCACCACAGGGCCGCTGTACTGCAGGGAAATCCCGCCGCAAACCCGACGAACACTCACCGAACACTCACCGAATACCACAGAAACAGCTGGATTAACCCCGCCGAACACGCCGGAGAAACCTGACTAGTCACCAATCACAGCGCAGAGCAGCCGCCGGAAAAAGCCGACACACAGCTGAATGAGGTGAAAAAAAAAAACACTACGCTTGAAAGTTTGAAAAGTGAAACGCTGTTTGCAAAAAAACTACTGAGCAAAAATGCCTGGAATTTACATATATGTAAGATCCTATGAATGATAATAAAAAGGGCAGTTACAGTAAAAAGAAAAGACGATTTAAAAAAAAATGGGAATTTTGTTTTGCCAAAAAATCCTAAAAAAATCTATAAATAAAGAGACTTTTTACTGCAGAATATAATATGAAACGATTTATTAGATATTGAATTAAAATGGGAATATTTTTTACATTGAAGCCTATGGGATTTGTCTGAATAATAATGCCGAATGAAACCACTGAACAGCAAGGCATTTCGACAACTTTTTCCTGCTGTTTGGTGTTCTCTGAATAGCCGAAGCATTGCTTCTCTATAGGGATTTCACTGCCTTCAAACAGGCACCGAACAGGCACCGTATGTGCAGGCAATTCGCCAAGATTTGGCGAACTGCCTGCTCTCTGAATAGCCGAATGGCCAGGTAAGGTAACCATACGCTGAATTTCACTGATCGGTTACCTTTCGGCCACAATTCAGATCTCTTTAAATAACCACCATAATTTTCTGTTGTTGAGAGCAATGAAAAATATTCAGGGCAACTTCGATTGCTCACGACCTGGGTCGTGTTTGAAACCTATCGATTTTTTAGGGTTAGAATTCGTTTGTGGGGTAGGGTTTGTACTCACAGTTAGGGTTACTTTTAGGGTTAGGTTAAGAGTTTGTATTTAGGATTAGGTTACTATTTGTGCTTCGCTTTAGGGTTAGGGTTACATTTACGGGTAATTAAATGTAATCCTAACTTTAAAAAGAGCATCACTAATGTTACAAACATTAAAATAAAGTAAAAAAGAAAAATAATGCTTCAGCACTCCTGGGGTCTTCTTTAACTCTGTTGATTTAGCACAACTTTTGAAAAATAGGGGTGAAGTTTCTGCCCATGTTGTGCCAAATAAACAGAGTTGCAGAAGACCCCAGGAATGCTGAACCATTACTTTTCTTTTGTAACGCTTTCCTGACTCTGGAGGAGCCAGATGGATCAAGTACCCAAGGCTGAGGTTTGTTCCCCAAATTTGGAAGCGCTCGAATTGGAACATATTTTTGAAATTGCCTTTTTTATTGCGCCAATTTTCAACACACCCAGAAGGTTGTATAATACAACTTGTATTGTGTATAAAGAAAGCCTTGGTAGAGTATTTTAAATGGTTCCACAAGTAGTTAGTTTTCTAAATGAAAGAGAAGGTTAAATTAAATGGAAATTAGCTGCAGACATTTGCTGTAACTCACACTTGACAGAGATAATAAGTGGATAATCGTTAAGCTAGTCATGGTTTCTTTTCTCTTTCAATATTTGCAGATTACACAAATGTCTTACTATCAGAAACTAACAATCCAACAAAGCCAGAGTCTGCTGTGCTATTAATTGCCAGTCAGGCCCCCATGAAAGCTTGTGTAACTTGTGTGACACCTTTATGTATGATAAAAATATACTGGATTAAATAATAGAGTTCCATCCTTTTGCCCTTAACCACTTCTCAATGCAGAGGACGCGCTGATCGCGTACAGCCGCATGTACGCTTGGCTGCGGAGGATGAACTGAGCACATCCTCCCTTTATAGCCGCGATCGGCCAAAATGCCAGCCGATCGCTGCAGCCCCCGGTGCGGGCTGACATCTTGGATGTCAGCCCAGCATCCAGGACTCTGGCGGGCAGGAATGGCCTCATAGCGTGGGTGCGATGACGTCTATTCCAGGCACCCCTCCCACCAGTGCGGGGAAGGTGCCTGAAAGGGAGGTCCTTTGGACCTCTCTCCCTCCCGATCTGCTTGGGGCATGCACAAAAGGCAGGCACTGCTTGGAAGGGCACAGCCTGCCCTTATTTATTTATGTATTTATTTATTTATAAAGGATTTTACCAGGAAGGATACATTGAGATTTCTCTCATTTTCAAGTATGTCCTGGGTTCAAGAGCAATGAATTGTTACAGAAATGCAAAGTAGTAAAATGCTAGATATTAACACAAAACAAATATACAGATTAACAGAAAATAAATATGTAGGAAATATAGTCACTATGTTACATGTTTACAGGTGCATTCCGTATTCAGGTATGTTAATAGGGAGCTCTTAAGGGACTTTAGACTGGGGGAAGATTTGATGGCGTCTGGGAGGTTATTCCATAACTGCGGAGTTCTGTAGGAAAACGAGGATCGAGCCACTTTCTTTTTGTATTGTGTTATTGCAAGTAAGGTGCAGGTCCTGGATCGGAGGTTATAGGACGAGGGAACTGCTGAGGGAAGCAACCTATTCAGGTAGGGTGGTAGCTTCCCAGAAAAACTCTTAAACATGAGGTTGGAAAGGCGAAGGGTGCGTCTAGATTCCAGCGATGGCCAGTTTAGCATCTCTTAACATGTCACGATGGTAGGTCATAACGTTACATTGTAGCACAAAGCGGCAGAATGAGTTATACAATGTAGTAAGTTTCTGGAGGTGTGTTTGCGGGGCAGCTGCATACACTACATCTCCGTATTCAATAGCCGGCATAAGCTTTTGTTGTACAATCTGCTTTCTTACCGCGGGGCTCAGGCAGGATTTGTTTCTGTACAGGCACCTAGTTTGGGGTAAAGTTTAGATGACAGTTTTTTAAATATGGGGGCCAAAGGATAGATTTGGGTCTAACCACATACCTAGATATTTGAGAGAAGTGACTGTGGTCAGTGTGCCATTTGATCTTGTCCTGACACATAGATGGGGTGTTTGCAATTTGTGTAGTTTAGGTGCATGTGCCAAAGAGCATCGTAACAGTTTTGTCAGTATTTAGAAAAGGTTTGTTATCTTTCAAGCGGTGGATGCCTTTAACCCCTTGGGGGCTGGATCGCGATTTGGTGCCAAAAGGCACCGGATCGCGGTCCTCACCCGGAGCTGGCCGACATCTTGGATGTTGGCCAAGCTTCCGGGATCTCCCCCTGCCTACTGGCGTCATCTCGCACACTGCGATGACGTCAGTTCGGGAGTAAACCTCTAGCTGCCTCCTATGGTGGAGATAGGGGTTGCAATGAACCCCTATCTCCCGATCCGTGGCAGCTAGGGGTTAATATTTGGTATCATGACCATGTTAAATGTAAAAAAATAAAAATAAAATAAAAAAATAAGTTAAAAAAAATTAAAAATTTTTTTTTTGTTTTATTAATGCAGCAATATTGTTCCCATTTCAATTAGAATGTGAACAATGTTACTGCACCAACAATTTTTTCTATGGGGGCGTTTGCTAAAATCACGTAATTTCTCCACCCTATAGAAAATATAACCGCAAACGCTTGCATGATAAAATGTGAAAAAAAAACACTTTACACACTGTAGATGATTTGAAAATTCAAATTTTATTGCATTTTTTGTTATGATATACAGACAGGACATGACGTATACATATAATAATGATATATTATGAATCTGCCAAGTCTGCCGGAAAGAACAATATATAATATGTCTGGGTCGTATAATAAAATGTGACTTCAAATCGCGTTTAAACATGATGGGCTACATTAAACATGTGTTAAAACGGGAATGCAAGGGAGAAAAAACTGCGCCAGCAGTTTTCTCCCTAGCGCCCCCGTTTTAATGGGAGATTACAATGCAGGCGCTTAAAAAGCTGCCTGCATTGTTATCAGGTGCTAGCCCCGGAATGCTAAGCGCCGCCGCGCTCATCCTCTCAATGGAGTCCATAGGACTCCATTGAGTTTCCCCCTGCAGGTCGGTGAAGTGATCTGCAGGGAGAGACTGGGGGACTTTTTCCCCCAGTCTCTCCCTCGGTTCCCGACGACAGAGGAGGTTGACGGAGCCGAGGTCCTCGCCGCGGGACAGGAGGTGAGTATCTGGCAATCAATTTTTTCATTGGCTGGTGCTAACGGACTCTGCACCAGTGGAATCCGTTAGCACCAAGTCCAGGCTGTGGTTAGCTTTTTGTTAATCAAAGCCGGACGTTAATCAGCGTTAGGACTTTGGAATCTTAATGCTGATTAACACTTTGCGCTCCCCATGTTAAGTATAGGGAGCGCAAAGTACAGTAACCTCGCGCTGAAAGGCGCAAGGTACCAAACGCAAACTGGTTACTTAACGCGTTTGGATTGTAGTATGTGGTAACCACCGGGGCTATCATTAATGCTCACACAGGTGAGCATTAATGTTAGCTCCAGGATTGTAATGTGGTCCGATCAGCGAAACCGGTAAAAATGAGCTCAGTACACAGACGTGAAATGGCTCAGCAGCGAAAGGGTTAAATAATTTTTAGTTGAATTTACTCACTCGCCGTATGCTGCTCTTCCTATTCGGCACAGGGACTCCTGAACCCAGAAGTTCAAAAATCCCGGCTGCTGGTGATGCTGGGTGGGTAGAGGAAACTCCTCCACTTCACCCCATAATTTCACCAGATCAGAGGAGCTGGGGGGGGGGGACTCCTTACCTTTTGACCCTTTAAAAATATAAAGTAGTGCGGATGAATAGAGTGTCCCTTTAAGAAGATTTGCAAAAGAATACACATAGGCGAACTGGCAGACAATCACAATAAATATAATATATCAAACAGTTGGTGAATACAAATACTTAACTTTAATTATTCGGACAATCTCCCAGGAGGTGGTTCAGGCTCTCCTTTCATAACAAATGGAATAAAAAATAAGGAAGATTCTATGTTCTATATATCCAATATAAGTACCGAATGATTATAGGTGATGCACTCACGCAGTGTTTGGGGAAACACACGACTCTGGAGTAGGTGGAGTAAATCCGGGCGACTGCGATCTCCTTTTTATTGCTGCGACCTCCTTTTTTTACTGACTATTGTTTGCCCCTGAGGAAGTCTGGTTTACAGACGAAACGCGTCGGGCATATGGGCTTTTTATGCTTATTTTAATAATTCTTATAGAATTAATTACGTTTTTTATTTGGATTCCTTGTGGCGATTTCCTGGGATTATACCCTGATAAAAGGTCTCAAACAGCGGGACACGGAGGTCACAGTCACCCGGATTTACTCCACTTACTCCAGAGTCGTGTGTTTCCCCAAACACTCGTGAGTACATCACCTATAATCATTCGGTACTTAGAATCTTCCATATTTTTTATTCCAATCACAATCAATATAACACAAACATAAAAAAAACCTGCTGGTATTAAATCAAGAATATATTTTACATACACCTGCCCATCATAAAAACACTCTATAACCTTATTACAAAAATATAACATATATCAAATGGGTTCAACGTAATATGGTGTTATTTGGAAGTGTTACACAGTGTTCTGTATTAATTAGCTCATTTGGTTAATTGACAGGTGTTTAGAAGATTAGAAAGGGCGGTTATTTGCGTTAATTGGTTTTGCGCATGTGTGAGCACTTTTTTTCTGCATATTCGGTGACATAAGATAAAGGTTATCACTGGGTCTTTTTTTTTTTGCTTTAAAACAACCTACATTCCTTGCGAAAAACCTCAGTTGTCAATAGGATGTCAACGTTTTCACAAATCCTACGGATTTCTAACTGAAGAATCCCTTGAAAAAAAACTTCCTCATTTTTTTCTGACTGTTGAAAAAACAGGTTTTTTTCCATGTGAATAAGATGAATGAGATAAAGATGATGAAACTTATAATAAGTTAATATTTAATACGACAATAATAATATTTCACGTTGCTTAGCTTTATCGCTCTTTGCAATTAATTGAAAGGAGACCAAAATTATGCAAAAAGTAGCCTCGGATAAAGCTCTGTGGATATTTAGATACATATAGGAAGTGGGAAGGCCAGTGATATATTCCAATATAGATTTATGCAAAAATTATGCATTCAAGGAACAATGAATATTTGCTGGAGTTACTACAAGGTAATTGATAAACAAAAAGCATTTAAAAACATTGTATAATTAGCATCAATTTAAGTCGATGGAATCAAATGCCAGCACGGCATTAACATGAAAGCAATAGGTGAAAACTCACATGACTAAATTAAATTATCAGCTTATAGCAGCAAATCAATTGGAAGATCCCATATAGAGCATTTGATCAGTATTGGCCTAAGAAAAGGACATTATGTACTTTTGATCGAATAGTATAATAGGTTTTGCAAGCATGTCATTTTCTGAGATTCTTGCATGCTGGCCTCGAAATATAGCAGAACCACCCCAGGTTCGCCTATGGTTGGACTTGTGAGTGTGGAGATTTTAATTCAGCATTGTGCCCTATATACCCGGACCAGAAAACAGATGTCAGGAAAAAAAAGACATAGCACGCCCCACTGGCGTCTACGGGCCTCATCCGGCTCGCCGACTGACTGGCACGTGGCGTGCGTCATTCACTGCCGTGGAACAGCTTGACCTCAAGTCGTCCCCCTGCAGCCTATGAAGCGTGCAGGACATCAGCTGCGTAGGCGGGCCGGAGGAGGGGCCTTCCATAGCTGCCAAACAGCCAGGTTTACTAGTATGCCCGCCAGCATTGAGACTCTGCCCGGCAGTAAGGGGTTAAGGTAAACATGCGAGTTTTACATTATGGACTTTGCAAATCATTTATTTAAAGTAAAATTGTGAATTTACCCCGTTCACACCAAAAATCAAGTTATCTCGATTTTGCATTGTAATGCATTGAAAAGCCCTCATTGGCATGTATAAAGACAATTTTCACACCTTTTAAAAGCAGGATTAGTGTATCCCATGTGGAGAAACAAAATCCTTTGTTTTATAGCACTCCAAGCACCCTGGAGAGACATAAAACCTGCTGCAAATAGAAGCCCCAGCTCTCACTGTAACAAAAAGTTCAAATAGATTAATGCTGCGTTACAGCTGCCAAGGAGAGGTCAGAATACAGGGAGAGCTCTGGGGTCACTCACTGTAGACGGATAAGATTCAGGGGGTTCTAATGACTGAAAATCCCTGTACAGTACAGATACAAGGTGTTACTGTAATTTCCATATACAGGCATTATGTCACAGATACACAGATACTATTTTTTATATTCTATTGGTATTTTGTGAAACTGCATTGCTAATAAACTCCTTATGATCACTACAAATAAGAAGGAGATTTTCCAATTTTTGTAATTTTTTTATCACAGTTACTGTATCTAACAGAAGCAAAAATACATAGTCTGATACACCTTAAGCCAATATGTATATAAATACAAAAAATGGCCACTCACAAGCTGTCAATAGTATACAGGCACATCACAGGTTCTTTTGATTTTCAGAAACTTGTATTGGCCTGTAGGTAGGTCTCTTTTGAGGAAGGTCTCATGTTCATGGTCTCCAGGGTCCCTGAGCAGTAATGACTATAATTTCAGACTGCCAAATGATATTATTATTATTTATTTTTTTAAGAGCATAATAAATGTTGCATTCTGTGATTGTGGTATACTTCACAGAATGCAACATTTATTATGCTCTTAAAAAAATAAATAATAATAATATCATTTGGCAGTCTGAAATTATAGTCATTACTGCTCAGGGACCCTGGAGACCATGAACATGAGACCTTCCTCAAAAGAGACCTACCTACAGGCCAATACAAGTTTCTGAAAATCAAAAGAACCTGTGATGTGCCTGTATACTATTGACAGCTTGTGAGTGGCCATTTTTTGTATTTATATACATATTGGCTTAAGGGGTATCACCCTATGTATTTTTGCTTCTATTTTCTTCATAGATACCCTAGAAATTGTTAACTGTACCTAACACAATGGTCTTTTCTGCCTGTATGATAATAATGCAGACCCCGTTTGAAATTGTGTAAAATAAGGGACACCATTTAAAGCTCAGAATCTTACGTTTCAACAATATTTCTGTAAAGGATAAATTAATACATGAAAAATTAAAGATGAGCAAATTAATATAATTTAATTTTTTTTAACTATCTTAGAATAAGAATTTTCGTGTAAAAATTCTATTTCACCCTGTATTTAAGTGTGGGTTTTAATGTATTGACATTGAGTTGTATTACCCACAATGCATTATAACCCGCAATGTGTCTACTGTAAAATACACTATTTTATTTAAAAAAGTAACTTGCAATGCCCATACTGTAAAAGCAGCAATTTATATTAGAACCTGCATTTTACATAACTCACATCCTCACACTGATATTTGCACTTGCACTTGATTCATTGCTTGCTGTATTTACGTGGAATGTTTTAATAGGGAATGGCCATTTAACAAATTTTTTCCCCTTCCCATCGTGCAGGCAGTCATTGCGTGGAATTTCTAGCAATCTTGGGTACATTGCACTTCTACATTCGGCAGCAATCGCACTAAATAGTGGCTTTGCTGTGTTGGCTCGCAAAGCGGTTGACCCCTATTGCAGGAAAATCTACCTATTGTACTTCCCACACTATGGGGTTATTCACTAACTGCTAAATTGGCCTCGAATTGCATCAGATGGTGAATTTTACCGTTCGGCGCAATTTCGGGTCAATTTCTCTATTCACTAAGCTGTAAATTTGCCAAATACTTGTGAAATGACAGCCAAATACAGTGCAATTCGCCGACATTCGGCAGCACCGATATTGTCCAATAGAAGCCTACTGTATCTTCTATTCAAAGAATGCCGAATTATACCTAAACTCCGGACAAATGCCCTGATTTTAGGTGTTTCAATGCGACAGGTTTAAACAGGAGAATCCCATAGGTTTCTTTGTAAACAAATATCATATATATATATTTTTAAGACCGTTTATTCTTTTTATTTTTTGCAAAACCCTTTTTAAGTTTTTTAGATTTTAAAAGACCTTTTTGAAGTTGTTAGACTACTTTTTTCAATTTTGAAGAGAATTTTTTTTAGTTTGTAATGTAACCTTTTATTATTTTTAAAGGACCTTTTTTAATATCTGGACACATTTTTACTACGTTTTCATTGATTGAAACTTCTATTAGGAGAAAAGGAGATTTTTTTTATTTTTAGATCGATGGAATTTGCCGATGCCAATTCGGTGCAATTCGTCGGTTATCATTGCAATTTGTCGGTTTTCCACGATGTACGATAGCCGCTTCAGTGACTCCAATTTTGGCAAAATACAGTGACCATTTGCTAAATTGTGAATTTACCGGATTTTCAGCGAAATGGAGTCGCCAAAGTAAGCCAACATGGGCCGAAACACAAAGCCCGTAATTTTGGTGCTTTTTGAATAGTCCTTTTAGCGTTATATTGAATAAATACAAGAGTGGAGTTAGGGAAATGCTAACCTTGAAAGACTAACAGGGTTATTCAGAGAAAGGTGAAAACCAGGAGAACTGTCAGGAGAAGAGAACAGTCTAAACCAAATAGCAGATTTGGAAAGTGGGATAAATGGGAGAATTTTTCTGGTTTGACTATTTTGACCTAGAATTTTCACTGCTCCAGTCATTCAACTGATTTTCACCATTCTCTGAATAACCCTGTAATAGGGTTATTCAGAGAAAGGTGAAAACCAGGAGAACTGGCGGGAGAAGAGAACAATCTAGACCAAATAGCCGATTTGGAAAGTGGGATAAATGGGAGAATTTTATCTGGTTTGGCTATTTTTACATAGAATTGTCACTTCTACTGCTAATTCTCCTCATTTTCACCTTTCTTTGAATAGACCAGTAAGAAATACTGAATAATGGGGCAGGGGGCTCTCTGCATTGTACCTTGTCGAACATTCCTGAGTTAGGTATGTGGCTTTGAGAGTCCCTTTAATTTAGAACCACATGAATCATCCCAATGAAGGACCTTTATAAACAAAGAGAAAAAAGATAAATATGAGCAAGAACTTTGACATTGCTTATATTTAGACATATTATAGTTTTATAGTAATGGGTTGAAATTACCCAATATTTAAAAAAATTTGAATATTGAAATGTCACGTTTTTAAAGAGCAATAATGGAATCTATTGGTTAAAAAAAATATTGATTGTATGTAAACTGTTTCCTGGGGGATTTATCGTCACGCCATTCATTAAATAGGGCTCTAGAAATGTGTCTTGGATTTGAAGGTCATTTAGCCCGTTATTCATTGCAAATGCAATTTCTTTCCTGGGCTCAGTGAGCAGAATGACCCCTCTGTAGCATGCAGAGGAAATGAAAATCACCCATCATCCATTGCGCGTAGCTAAAGGTTCACCCTCTACGCTTCACCCCAAGCCCCTATCACTCCTAGCCAGCAATCATGGAAAAGGGCCCAGCAGCTGGTGTGTAGCTCGGCTTCCTGCAGATGAACAGGCCCGTTCCTGCAAACCGTTAGTGTAACTTCGATTTTTTTATTATTATTATTATTTTGTTTTGATTCCGTGTTGTCGCATTTGTTGTTTTTTCCTTTTAACCAAAGCTGTCATTTAGCGTGAGAACAAGTGCAGCCATGTGTTCATTTTTCTCCATTCAGTTTGGATACGGTCCCAGTACTAATGAACGCCTTTTCAATGTGCTAAGGAGCTAATGCCAAAATCAGTTACACTGAAAACAATGGGGGCGTGTCGTTATGTGCAAATATATTGTATGCGCGGGAGGAAGCCAGGAACCCCAGTATAGAAAATAGTGCAAGAGGGTCAGAGCTGAGATAAAAACATCTATACTGTTCTAAAATTTATGTAGAAATGCAAAACGCTCCATATATGAGCAATGCGGGTCTAAATAACCTATACTACAGAACTCAGACTGTTTCTTTTAAAATCTATTTCAATGTTGACGGTTAATAGTTACATAAAATGATCAGACCCTTTAACCCCATCAATACCAAGCACTTTTTGTTGAAAAAAATATTATCTCATTTATTTTAAACATGGGGGGGCCATATTACAATGTTGGTGCTAACTTAGGCTAGGGTCAGACGAATGCATTTTTACACGCGAACGTAAAAAAAGTGCGTCTGAACGCAATGACGTATTTTTTCACGGAATACGCGAAAACGGTCATATGATGCGCAATTTTTGTGCGTGATTTTGTACGGATCCAAATCAGGAAACTTTGGGTGTCTGGACGTTATGTTGGCCGGACATGAGCAGCGTCTGACGTCTCCTAATCACACACACACGCCGCTAGCGGACGCAGCGCACTCTGTACGTCAGTACTAGCGGTTCTGCGTTCCCGAAATAATGCATTCAAATTCCACTTGCGTTGTGCGGCCGGACTTTCGTGCGACCGTACTTCATATATTGTCTGTCATTGCCCGTCATTTGCTGCTACTGCGGCCGTAATTAAGTGCGCGAGAACGCACGTTTAGGCTGGGGTCAGACCAGCGCATTTTTAACGTGCGTTCTGGCGCACTTAGGCTAGGGTCAGACTAGCGCAGTTTTAATGTGCGTTTAGCCGCACGAAATCACGGCCGTACTAGCAGCAAATGACGTCCAATGCCGGGGAACATACGACGAACGGCCGCACGAAAGTTCGTCCGCGCAACGCAAGTGGCCAACGAACGCATTTTTTAGAGAACGTCAAACCGCTACTACTGACGTACAGAGTGCGCTGCGGCCGCATAGCGGCGTGTGTGTGTGATTAGGAGAAGTCAGACGCTGCTAATGTCCGGCTAACATAACGTCCAGACGCAAAAAGTGTTTTATTGATGATCCGTACAAAATCACGGACGAAAAGGCGCATCGTATGACCGCTATCGCGTATTCAGGGAAAAAATACGTACGTTCGTTCGACCGCACTTTTTCACGGACAACGTGAAAAATGCGTTCGTCTGACCCTAGCCTAAATCACGGCCGCACTAGCAGCAAATGACGGGCAATGACAGCCAATATACGAAGTACGGTCGCACGAAAGTCCGGCTGCGCAACGCAAGTGGAAAATGAACGCATTTTTTCGAGAACGCTGAACCGCTAGTACGGACGTACAGAGTGCGCTGCGCCCGCTAGCGGTGTGTGTGTGTGATTTGGAGACGTCAGACCCTGCTCGTGTCCGGCCAACATAACGTCCAGACGCAAAAAGTTTCCTGGTTTGGATCCGTAAAACATCACGCACGAAAATGCGCATCGTATGACCGTTTTCGCCTATTCCGTGAAAAAATACGTCAATGCGTTCGGACGCACTTTTTTACGTTCGCGTGTAAAAATGCTTTCGTTTGACCCTAGCCTAAAAGTGTGCTGGTCTGACCCCAGCCTTAGGCTGGGGTCAGACGAGCGCAGTTATCACGTCCGTGTTGCCGCACATTTGTAGGTCCGTGGCAGCATATCATTCTGACCAATGGAGCCCCACACACGAAGTACGTCCGCACAGAAGTGCGGATGCATGGCGGACGCGGCAAACGGACGCAGGTTAGGCAAGAACGTAATACTGCTAGAACGGACATGCGGAGTGCGCCACGTCTGCAACGTCCGCATAGCTTTGTATGTGAGTGATGAAACGAGGTCAGATGGACTGCATTTATACGTCCAGCATTTTTGACGGACAGAATGTTTTTTCATTGTAATTTATTTTCCCTGCTATATCAGTCAAAAAATACGTCAGTGAAAAAAACGGACTGTTTGGCCACTACCTTGTTGTCAGTCAGTAAGTACGTCCGTACTGCACGGACGCACAGTCCGTACAAAATGCGCTCATCTGACCCTAGCCTAAACCAGAGCTGTTGTAAACTGAAAACCTCCATAGGCTATAATGGCTCTGGAAAGTTTACAACAGCTCTGGATAAGTTAGCACCAACTATGTAATATGGCCCGGGACGTGAAGTATTAAGTATGATGATACGCCTGACTCAGACGTAAGTTAAGTATTGGGTTAAATAGAAATTTTAAACAGAAAATGCTGTTCTGAGGAAAAAAATATTTAAATGTGTAATCGTTCATGTATTCATTTATCTTTATTGTTGGAATGAAAGATTCTGAACTGTAGATGGCGTCCCTCATCTTACACAGTTTACATGGGGTCTGCACTATTAGCATACAGGCAGACATAGCTTTTGTATCAAATACAGAAAATATGATCGATAAAAATGGTCAAATATTCTTCTTGTGGCGATTTGTAAAGATCATAATGAAATTATTAGCAAAGCAGTGACCAAAATCTACCAATAGAATATAAAAGTAATATCTGTATGTGTATAACACCTGTATATAGAAATTACAACAATGCCTTGTATTTGTATTGTACAGGTATTTTCAGCAATTATAACCCCCTGAATCTTATCCTTGAATAGCAGAGAGTGACTCCAGAGCTCTCCCTGTATTCTGCCCTCTCTCTGGCTTTTCTAATGTTGCAGCAAATGTTTTAATTCTTTTGTTACAGTGAGGGATAGTACTACTGTTTGCAGCTTGTTTACAGTAAAATGGGGTGTAAAGGAGAGAGATTAGATATTGAATTTAATTTCTCCACAAGGGGCACTTTAATCTCGCTTTAAAAAGCTAAATCCAGCATACCGGCTGGATGGAGTAGAGGAAACATGACTGCTCTATAAACATGGAGACCCAGGTTCGAATCCCGGCCAGAGCACCTCTCCAGTAAGTGTCCTTGCTCAAGACACCCAACGGTACATACTTGCCCACCACACAATATCAGCTCTGGAGACCACTGGTAACATCTCTGCCCCTCAACCATGGAGAAGCAAGTCATATCCCGTGCAGCACATCCCTCCAATACAACTGTGGAGAAGCAAGTCTCGACTTTACAAGAAGTGGGTTCAGCCTAACCACCAGGTCACTGCTCTACAATCATGGAAAGACGACCGATCCCACTCAGAAGATGCCAACAGCGAGTGTCCTTGGGCAAGACACCTAATGACATGGATGCGCCTACATCACAAAATACGCGTAAATCTTATAGATTGTAAATTCCCTTGGAAACAGGGTCCCCCTGAGTCAGGCCGTATCATCCATGTGTGATATTCCAATGTATCAACCCCTTGTAAAATACTGATCTTGTAAAGCGCTGCGGAATTTGTGACGCTATATAAAGGATAATAATAATACATAGGCTTGATATGCTGATGATTGTTTTTCTCTGTATTAGAATGCAGGAGGTGTTAAATGGGAGTGGAACTGAATTAAAACATTTAGGAGAAAGCCAGCTAACATGGAGGAAATAACCCGATATACATATTTTTTTGGATAGTTTAGCCTAAAATAATTTATTCTCTTCCAATTACCTGAAAATATTTTATTTCTTTTTGCGAACTGTTAACGTTTGTATGGCAGAGTTGTGTTAACTGTAATGGCTGTGAAAGGTCACCTCAGGTATCCACGTTTTAGGGTGTTGATCACTAAACACCGTTCTGTCATTGAAAGAACCATGGTTTTATTTAAATCAATTTCGTTGGACCAAGTATTGTGACACTACGTTGAATTCACTGTTCAGGTAATTGCTGCCGTAGTTTGACATACTTTTCATCATTGTTACCACGGTAGTTTCTGCCGATTTTGTCCCTTCTCACTGCTATGATAGTCCTCCTACTCTGTAGAAGAACTTAACTGGACCAACAAATATTGGTGTACACGTAGCCCACATCTTAGGGTTCACATGCATGTTACATAATAATTACGAACTGTAAATAATCACAAACTGTCTATTTTCATGTTCTTTGTCATGAACCAAACAAGGAAAACCCAACTCGTGTGGATGGGACACTAAAAGGTCAAAAGCATGAGTGTTACACCAATAGGGCACCTGGGCACACCATTATATGCACTCTATGTTGACAAACCTGACCAGGGACTGTATTAGTGTGAAACAGAATCGTATAAACCATAATGGAGCTTAATCACAACTTGATTTTGTCTTCATACTCCAAAAATATACTTTACCAGTGAATTTTCTGACAGATATTCTAGTTTTGTCATAGATTGTGTGCCATGTTTACAGGATATCGTATACAGACACCTGTGCTGGTGACTGAGGCGCATGCTAATTCTTGCGCACCTTACAGTGCTGATGGCTCAGTCCCAGCACGGCTGTCAATGATTTTAGTAGCATAAAGAACAAATAAAATTTTTAATTTATTCAAATACGGGATCCTGTCTTACATAGATAATATTGTCATTAATCTACACATTTGCACATAAATCAAATTAACCAACTGCATAAGAACAATTTTATTTTTTCCTGTCTAGGCGTGGTATGGGTTAACAGTATTCCTACCCTGCAGTGCCATTTTTTATTTGTAATGTTTTATAGTGGGTGAGCTGACATCCCAAAGCTTCACCAAATGTCCAGTTTTCCATCTGCTCAGTGGGGTTGTCCCTGCAGTTCGGCATACACCACCACCCTTGACAGCCTGTTTAAGGTTCCTGTGGCTCTCCGTTCACCACGGACAAAGAGAAGATGCTGTGATTTATTAGTTGCAGCCAAGCAGCTCTGCAAGAGAAGGGGGGAGGAGGAGATGACTTTAAAATGCACGTAGGGAGGAATCTAAATGCATAACAGCTTAGAAGAAGCAAAAGAAGATATGGAGAGGTGCGAGCGAGAGGTAGCTTACGCCTAGGAATGGCAATCCAGCCTGCATTTCATCTTGAAAGTACTCCAGCACTTTCAAATAAAAGGTCATGTTTATTTAAATATTGCGTAGTCCTTGCTACCATTGAAGCGATTGCTAAATGTATGCCGTGGTATTATATATATCAAAAGACACCTCGCTACTTCAGCACTGAGAAACAGTGGGTAGGCCAAGGCTGTACACTAGGGGCCTGATTCAAACCTAGCCGGTAATAGAGAAATGGTACAGAAATGAGTCAGCTGATCCCATTTTTTTGCCAGCTGAACCAAATGAATCACTGCTGTGATTATCCAATGGAGGACTCCTATCTATTTGCATAGTTGAATCCAGGTGGTGCCTTTTTTTGGCGGCCAGTGTATGACACTTTAATGATCATAATTTCATTGACAGTTACATACAGGGTTATTCAAAGAGAATCCAAAAGTTCCTGCACGTTCGGTGACTTTTCGTTCTCTTCAATTCGGCGCGATTTGGCAATCCCATTTCGGTGACCCTGCGGTGTATTCAGCAAGCACCACAGGGCCGTCATAGTGCAAGGAAAAGCCGCCGCAAACCCGACGAACACTCACTGCAAAACCCGGCGAACGCACACTGAAACCAGCAAAAACATCTGGATTAACCCAGCTGAACACGCCGGAGAAACCCGAGCAGGAACCGATCACAGCGCAGAGCAGCCGCTGGAAAAAGTCGACACCACAGACGAATTGAATGGAAAAAAAAACCAGTACGCTTGAATGTTTGAAAAGTGAAACGCTGTTTGCAAAGAAACTACTGAACGAAAATGTCTGAAATTTACATATAAGATCCAATGAATGATAATAAAAAGGGTGGTTTTTGCAAAAAAATCCTGAAAAATGCCTAAAAGATTGTAAAAAAATCTAAAAATAAAGAGACTTTTTACAGCAGAATAAAATAATGAACGGTTTATTAGATATTGCATTAAAACGGGAATATTTTTAACATTGAAGCCTATGGGATTCGCCTGAATAAACCTGACGAATGAAACCACCGAACAGCAGGGAAATTCGGCAACCTTTCTCAGCTGTTTTGTGTTCTCTGAATAGATGAAGCATTGCTTCTCTATGGGGATTTCACTGCCCTCGAACAGGCACCGTATGTGCAGGCAATTCTCCAACATTTGGCGAACTGTCTGCTCTGAGTAGCCGAATGGCCAGGAAAGGAAACCGTACGCTGAATTTCAGCATTCGGTTACCTTTCGGCCCCAATTCGGAGCTCATTGAATAACCCTGATAGTTACATGGGCTGAAAAAAGACATGCGTTCATCAAGTTCAGCCTCTCACACATCACCTACTGCTGTTGATCCAAAAGAAGGCAAAGAACCCAGTCTGAAGCGCTCGCCAATATGCAACACACTGGGAAAAAAATCCTTCTTAAATGCAAGATGGCAGTCAGATTTCTCCTTGGATCAGCTGGTGCAAGATACCATGGAGTGAGTTAAGAAATAGATGGAATGAACTTGTAACCAAAATATATAGAAGAACAAAACAAATTTTGCCATTCATTCACTAGGTGATAAGCGGAATCTGCCCATCTTGGTGATTAGGGGCCGTATATTACATTTTAAGAAATCTGCCCGCAGGACTTGGGTGAAGCCCTCTGTAAATGAGGATTACTGTAGGGGCCAGAAGCTTCTGAAGGAGAGAAGATCTCTGAGGTTCCTCTCCGAGTCTGCACAGGAACAATAATTGAAAACTTACCTAGATGCCACAATCACTATTTATACCTTAGAAGGGTTATTCAGAAAGTGGCGGCATTGCCACCGAATTGCAATTTCATAGCAGTTCGTCTATTCAATAAACTGTCAATTTATTTATTTATTTATAAAGTATTTTACCAGGAAGGATACATTGAGATTTTTTTCTCTCGTTTTCAAGTATGTCGCGAAATACTGGTGAATTGACAGTGAAATATGGTGCAGTTCACAGCAATTCGGCGATCTTCGGTGGCAGCAAAATTGTCCCATAGAGAAGTAATGCTTAATCTATTCAGAGAACACCGAACTGCACTGATGTGTGAGTGAAATGCCCTGATTTTCGGTGCTTCAGTTCGACAGGATTAAACAGGCGAATCCTATAGGATTCAACTTATAAAAATAATATCTTTTTTTTTTTATTCAAACTTTTATTATTTTCATCTTGAGCAAACCGGCTTTCTATTTATTTATTTATTGGAACATTTTGTTGTATTTTTTTTTGCCAAAATTTTTGATTCCAAATTCTTTTTAAATACGTTTTTGTATATTCTCTAACAGACCATTTTATTATTCTTTATAGGACCTTTTTTTTAATTATTCATACACATTTTCATGCATTTTTTTGGTCTGATTGGGGGCTCTTTGGCGGCATTCGGCGGTCAGTTCAACAGACGTCAGCGGCATTCAGGGGTCTGATCGGCGGTCTTTGGCGACGTTTGGTGGTCAGTTTGGCGGTCTTCGGCAGTGTTCTGCAGTTCAGTGTCCGGCGCACTTCAGGGACCCTGTGATGAATAGAGAATTCGCCACAAGGTCGGTGAAATGGAATCGCCGAAGCATACCAAAGTGCGCTGAGCGAAAAAGCAACATTTCAGTGAAATTTCAGGCCATTCTGAATAACCCCTTAGGTTTCATGTTGTTTTATATAGATGGGACGTACATGTCATGCCGGTTTTATTTGCAGGCAAATTATATATAGCCTGTACACTATCTTTTGCCATGACTCACTGTCACTTTGTGCGGGGAGGGGGGCAGTTCTGTTAGCTCCAATATATAATCAGCTAGTGACAATGGAACATGACTTCAGCTGGCCAACATATGCTCTGATGTCATTATCATCAGCACTTTGTATTTTATTGAACGGGATTAACCCCTCGCTTCTTATCTCTGGCTGGTTTGTTACCTATTGATCCTTTCGATCATTAAGGAGCTCTGCTTTTGCATGCTTTAAAAATCTGTGATCTCCCCCTTTTTCCCCACAGTCCCCTTTGTCTGAATCATCTGTTTTCATAACATAGTTATCCTTATAGCTAGATATCAAAACTATACCTTCCAGGTTGAAGGTTGTTTCTTGTTTCAGTGAAAATGCTAATATTGAAGCCATTAATATTAATCATATCTACCACTTGTTGGTATTAAATTGGGTATTTTATACTCTATTAAGATGTGAGATATTTACCATTATCTGATCTTTATTTTCTTCTGACAATCAAATAAGAGTGTGTGACAAGTCAGCATGAAGATAATAATCACAGTGGTTCAATATATTATATAATTGGGCCAAAGTCATCCAGCGAAGATGCTGAGAGGCATTAATGGTTGGAATTTCCAATTTACTGTCGTTTAAATTTTGCTTGGATTAACTGCCTTCCTTATGGACATCATTTAAGAAACTGTAATGCAACTAGCAGTGAGTACTCTGCAATAGTGGTCAGCAGCCTAGGCCCTCCAGATGTTATGGAAATCGCACATTTCCCTTGAGCCTCCACCAACCTAATTAGCATCATGGAAGATGTAGTTCCAAAACATCTGGAGGGCCAAGGTTGCTGACCGTATGCTGAACTGTATGTTGGTAAAGCCAATCTATTCTGCTTGTATTATCTGACGACATTCTGAAAATGCTCCAGAAATGAGAGATGTGGACCCATTCTGTGAGAGCCTGCTCACCTGGAATGGCCGTTATGGTATGTGCATAGTGAGCACGTCAAGCTGGTTATTAGCTCTATGGTGGCTGTTTACTCGCCTATCTATACAGGTTAGTGGGATGGACTTGCGCATATGATCCGAGCGCATCTTTTCATCCGTCCGAAAATATCACGCGTGTGTTTTTTCACACGATTCAGCCAATCTGAATTAAGAATCACAATTGTCTCCCGTTCAGTTTTTGCACCTGTCAAAACCAATCTGTGTATATATGCTGCAGCAATAACAAAAACACCCACAACCTCTCAATTTTATTGTTTGGGTATGCGTAGAATGTGTAACTATACTGTGCTGTATTATTTTTTTTGTGCTGGTGTATTTGGTTTCGGCCAGAACGTTCAGATTTGCAGTTACCACCAGCTTTTAAAAGACGTTAAAATTATGCGCGCAAATGTCGTTCATAAAAATGTGCGCATAGATTGTAATACCATCTGCGTACCACGCACGAACGCATTTGCGCTCACAACGTTAAGTATGGGATGTGCGCACAAACTTGCGTTCACGCAGGGTCACTCGCGTTAAACGTTAATGCGCATTGTTTGCTTGAACGTCGCAATACAACGTTCAGCGCGAAGGGATTTGCCCCTTGCGTTAATACGTTTTTGCGCATGCGCACATTTTTGCGCAAAGAATGTAATATTGCCCAAAGATAGCAGTCAGTGTGCCCTTAAATCATTATAAATCACAAGGCTGCCATTGACATAAGGTGAAAACGTCAGTCAATAAGTTCATGTTATAAAATTAGACTTGATTGTCACCTGATACCGGGAAGAATAAAGGCACCCTCCTATCACATCCCGGGACTGAATGTCGAGCTATAGAGAATTTTAAAGGAAGTGTCGATTTTGTGCCATTCACGTGTTCCATAATACGAGAGTTAGAACGCATTTCCAGTTTGGCGACTCCGTTACATCAGTTTACGGAGTAAAAAAACCATGAGAGTTCCTGCCATGGGTCGGAACAAGGCATCCTTAATCCCAATGCATAATACAACTAATAAAAACCCCTTTGTTATTTATATTACACTGGGATTGGGATGCCGAGCTCAGGTGAAATTTTTGTGGGTTGTTTTATGTATGATGTGGAGCTGAAGTCTATATTTCATGCACCTGTCAAACATAGCGGGAGACTGACTGCTCAACTGTGTGTGTCTTTGTTTTTAATTTCAAATTTGTTTCCCTTGCAAATAATAAAAGAGTAGCTCCTTTGAGTTCTCTATTTCAGGAATTTAAAGATTAGGCCAAAAACGCCCGATGTGAAATTTATCATCATATCAAAATAGTGACTTAAATGTCATCTACAGTAGTCATGTGTGCCATCTAGTGGCTTGGACTCATAGTAATGGTGAGGGCTACTGATTTTCTGAAAATATTCTTTAGTCATCTTCTGCACTCTAACCTGGAATATATTTAATGAATCCCTGTCATAAGCATTTAAATGCAATATTGTTTTTTTTAACCAGGGGCTTAAGTGTTCAAAATGCGTTTTTCAATAAAAAAAAAACTAGGGAGATAAAATTATACACAATTTAATTCTATCGGTCAATATATAATATATAATATATCGACTACATTCGGGCGCAGGTCCATCCGTACATTAAGATTTACACCGTCATTTGCTTTAACATTTCATTGTTAGAGTTATATAAGGTGCAAGTCCGTAAATTTATATCCCACTGTTATGTTTACAACACTCAAGACTGAACTTTAATATCCCACAGCAGACGTCATTATAATACAGAAAGTGGATGACGCAGGCTGATGGGAGTTGTAATCCTCTAAAAGGAGGAGAGCTAATCACTTACACATATATCTCTGTCAGGGTTATTCAAAGAGAACCAAAAAGTCACTGCAAGTTCGGTGACTTTTTGTTCTCCTCAATTTGGTGCGATTTGGCGATCCCATTTCGGCGACCCTGCGGTGTATTCAGCAAACACCACAGGGTCGTCGTAGTGCAGGGAAAAGCCGCCGCAAACCCGACGAACACTCACCGCAAAACCCGGCGAACGCACACTGAAACCCGCAAAAAGTTCTGGATTAACCCTGCTGAACACGCCGGAGAAACCCAAGCAGCCGCCGATCACAGTGCAGAGCAGCCGCCGGAAAAACCCGACTCCGCAGACGAATGGAGTAAACACTTGAATGTTTGAAAAGTGAAACGCTGTTTGCAAAGAAACTACTGAACGAAAATGTCTGAAATTTACATATAAGATCCAATGAATGATAATAAAAAGGGCTGTTACAGAAAAAAGAAACGATTTACAAAGAAAAATGAAAAAAAGTTTTGCTACAAAATTCCGAAAAATGCCTAAAAGATCCTAAAAAATCTATAACTAAAAAAGACTTTTTACTGCATAATATTATAATCCAACGGTTTACTAGATATTGAATTAAAACGAGAATATTTTTAACATTGAAGCCTATGGGATTCACCTGAATAAAACCACCGAACAGCAGGGCAATTCAGCAACTTTTCCCTGCTGGTTTTTGTTCTCTCAATAGACAAAGCATTGCTTCTCTATGGGGTTTTCACTGCCCTCGAACAGGCACCGAACAGGCACCGTATGTGCAGGCAATTCGCCAACATTTGGCGAACTGCCTGCCCTCTGAATAGCCGAATGTCCAGGAAAGGTAACCGTACGCTGAATTTCACTGTTCGGTTACCTTTCGTCCACAATTCGCATCTCTTTGAATAACCCTGTATCTCTCCAGATACCACTTTCTTGCCGTCAAACAGAATGGTGTGCACACCACAGTCACATAGGTTATTACAGAACTTTTCAGTGAAAATGTATTACATTTTACACAACATAATTAGCATTATCGCTATTTATATGGTGCTGACAGTTTCCACAGCGCTTCAGAATAAGATATGGGGAATTAAACTATTGGATTTACAAACAAACTTAAGAACCAGAGACAAGAGACGCTGAGGGCCCTGATCACAGGAGCTTACAATCTAGAAGGCATGATAATACAAATTTGTATTTCGTATTATCCCAAGGGGTCAGTTAAGTATATGGAACTTCAATACCATTCATTTTTAACCAAGGTAGCCACAAAAATTCCAAATATGCAACAAAAGGGTAAAATTAGAAAGAAGTAATATTTGGCAAGAAAGAAAGCTTATACAGAAATAGTTGTGCTTGGAAAGCTTTACAAGGGATTCAAGGGGTTACCACATACAAGGGGTACAAGACAAGATTATAGGAATGATTAGATTTTAACAGGAATGCTGAGGATTGGAAGAACCATTGGGATTTTCCTGGTCACTTTTATGTGTAGTTGAACATTTGAAGACTTTGTTATTCAAAGAGAGCCAAATTGTATCCGAAATTACACCGAGCGGTGAATTTCCCTGTACGGTGCAATTTCGGGGCCATTCGGCTATTCAAAAAGCTGTCTGTTCACCAAATATTGGCGAATTGCCAGCGAAATACGGCGCTGTTCGACGGCAGGGAACTCCCCATAGAGAAGTAATGGTTAATCTATATAGAGAACACCGAACAGCAGAGAAATGTCAGTGAAATACCCTGATTTTCGGTGGTTTCATTAGACAGTTACAGTCACAAGTTTTTTTTAAAGCGCTAACAAGTTCCGTAGCACTGTACAATGGGAGGCAGAATAACAAATATGGGTGACACATTAGGTGAGGGTTAATAGAGAATCTGAAATAGCGGGGTGCATGTGGGCTATGTGGGAAGATGCCGCAAGAACTGAGCCGAGGCGGATTATGGAGTGAGACGATAGCCTTCTCTAAAGTAATGTGTTTTCAGAGACTTCTTTAAGGACTGGAGAGACGGAGAGAGTCTGATGTTGCGGGGGAGGGGTTCCAAAGAAAGAGGACAGCTCAGGAGAAGTCTTGAAGACAGGAGTTGGGGGTGTGGGTACGTGAAGCTGACAGAGTCAGATCATTGGCAGAGTGAAGCGGACGGGATGGATGTACCTGTTAATAAGAGGAGATGTAGGCGGGGCGCGGTTATGAAAAGCTTTGCATGTGAGAATAAATGGTTTTAATTGGATTCTATAGGAGACAGGGAGCCAGTGTAGAGATTGACAAAGGTGTGAGGTGCGAGAGGTGAGGGTGGTGAGGTGTGAGAGGTGCAGGAGGTGAGGTGGATGAGCCTGGCACAGGCATTCGTAACAGACTGCAGAGGGAGAATCTGGGATCTCTTAAGGCCAGAGAGAAGGATGTTACAGTAGTCAAGGCAGGAGATAATAAGAGTTTGGATGAACATTTTAGCAGAGTCTTGATTAAGAAAGGGATGGATGCTTGCAATGTTATTTCGGTGGAAGTAGCAAGATTTGGTAAGAGACTGAATGGGAGGAGTAAAGGATAGATCAGAGTCTAAATAGACACGAGGTGCCGAGCCTGAGAGGTAGAAGTAATGGTGCCGCCATTCACCTGTATGGAAATGGGTGGAGGAATGTTAGTTTTAGAGGTAGGGAAGATGAGAAGTTCCTTTTTTGAGAGGTTAAGCTTTAGGAAACGGGAAGTCATCCAGTCGGAGACAGCCAACAGGAAGGCAGTAAAACGGTCCAGCACGAGAGGAGAGAGCTCGGAAGAGGAAAGGTAGATTTGGATGTCGTCAGCATAGAGATGATATTGAAATCCATAAGAAGAGATGAGGTTGCCAAGAGGTGGTATAGATCGAGAAGAGTAGGGGACCCAGAACAACTGAGAGAGGAGTTGGGGGGAAGAGGCACCGGCGAAGGAGACACTGAAGGAGCGAATAGAGACGTAGGAAGAGAACCAGGAGAGCGCGGGGTCACTGAGGCCAAGTTGACGCAGCGTGAGGAGCAGGAGAGGGTGATCAACACAGGTTTAATCAGGCGAATTCCATAGACTTCAATGTAAAAAATATTCCCCGTTTTTATTTAATATTTATTAAACCGTTTATTCTTTTAATTTGCAGCAAAAAGTCTATTTGTTTTTTAGGAATTTAGACATTTTTCTGGATTTTTTGGCTAATGTTTTTCCTGGTTTTTATTAAATTGCATTTTTTTTTGTAACACACCATTTTATTATTTATTATAGGAACTGATATATTATTTTCAGGTATTTTTGTCCAGTAGCTTTTTGCAAAACGCATTTCAAAAGTTACCGTGTTTTTTTGTTTTTTTACCCCATTCGGCGGCTTGTTGGCTTTTTCCAGCTGCTGGTCGTCACTCGGTTCAGCGAATTGTCGGCTTTTTTAGGATGCGTTCGGCGGTTTTGTGGCAGATTGTCGGTGCATTTGGTGTTTTTTCGGCGCTTATCGAATTGATCCAATGTTTTTTCAGCGGTTTTGCGGCAGTTTTTCTGTTCGACTCGGCAGTTTTACGGTTTTTTTTGGATGCGTTTGGCTGCTTTTCAATGCACTTCGGGGACCCTGTGGTGAATGCTGAATTCACTGCAGGGTCGGCAAATTTGGAACAAAAGAGCACCTAAATTGCGGTGGAATTTCGGTGCTCTTTGAATAACCCTGAAAGTGGTCAGTTCCTGTGGCCCCATTTTAAAGCAGAACATCAATGTGCAAGAATCACAGATCAGAGGAGAAGTCCACGTCTGGCGCGCAATCCATCTGGATCAAATCAGATAAAAGGACAATAGAGAAAACACTCAAGTCCCTATTCCAACTGAGCCACTATTTTTATCGAGTGAGTCCTTAAGTGTGACAACCCCACTCGTTAATCATAATGGCTTACGTCCTATTCCAGCTGATCTGCACACTTCCCTTGTGACTTTGTTGTAGTGGCTTCCTATTGTAGATTAATACTTACAATCGTTGTGTATAGGAAGCGTTAATTTGAGAATAACGACTGAATCTAAGGTCACTCTTTATTTTCATCTTGAGATGGTATGTACAAAATAATAGTGCTTCTTAGAACCAGGTCTTAAGTTATTTTTTATTTAATAACCACTTAACACTAAGCAGAACGTTTAACTTTGAGACAAAAAAGTGATAAATTGTGGGCTTCGGTCACATATCCCACCCAGAAATCCCTGCTACTTTAATGGACTGGAGATGAGTAGGCAGAAAAATAAAGATGTCTCCCTATATCTATTTATTTTGCAATGCTGAAAGCAGTACACATTTTACTTATTGAAATTTTCCATTGAAGTGTTTACTGAGAATCAGTTGTGGTTCTTTGTGCTTCCTATAGAGGTGGCTTGGTGCTGGGGGAAGGAGGAACTGGGCTGCGCTGTCCACAATAAATTAATCATGTAACCAACAGGCTGTAGCACATTCTGTGTCTGTCACGGATCCCCCTTGATCTATGATACTGGTCTCTGTATACAGTATGCTATCTACCCCTCTGATCCGTAGGTGGAAGGTACAGCTAACTATCTTCAGGGAATCAAGAGATACGTAACCAGCAAGGGATAACAGATATGGAATATAAGAACAGACTTGGTTAAAGGAACAGGGGTTTAAGTACCTGTTAGATGTGTGCCAATATGCACAGACCAGGATCACTAGTACTTGCCAAGTCGTTACACAGAGCAGGGTAGTCAGTCACTGCCAGGTTGGTACACAGAGCGGGTTCGTCAGAGTATGCCAGGTCGATACACAGAGCAGGGTTGTCAGTCAACGCCAGTTCGGTACACAGAGCGGGTTCGTCAGAGAATGCCGGCCAGTACACAAATACGTAATATATATGGATTGCTGAGGAGGTGAATACCACATCAGGGCACAGGAGTAAATGAGACGCTGGGTTTTAACTCCGGTGGGCGCTGTCATCAAGCCGCGCCCCACCTCCTGGCATTTTACACGTGACCGCAAGCTCTGTGTTCGTCACACGGCACCCAGCCAGCGAGCAGGACGCTGCCAAGCACCAGGTATCATCAGCGTGTGACGTGACAGTGTCTTTTTTTCCTACACATTCATTTCAAGGTTACCTGCCCACTCTGGCCTCCCTGGTTTGAGGTGGGTAACACTACATATGGGGAACATGGCAAAGGAGCTCTCTGGGCAAAACAAGAAAAGTAAGGTGCTGTGATCAGCTAGATATGACGGAGGATAATTGTGAGAACCAAAGAAATGTTTTGAAACATGAACACTACCATATGTCGAGAACACTGTCTCAATTAGAGTAACCAATAAGAATGTGAGAAAGAACTATATAAAGGAATGATGGGAAAAGAGCGTTTTTAAGGGATTTTCTTCACTGTGCACTGTATTTGCCCTTGAAAAAGTCTATTTTGTAGATGAAACGCGTCGGGCTTCTTCTATTTACTTATGTTTATTATTTTATTGATTGCGCTAATAAAATCCCTTTATTTATTTACCTATTTTTTACTCCATCATTCTGTATTTGGGAACAACATGGTGTAGGTTCATTATATGGCCTAAGATTCACCACACAACTAGTGAGACATTATCTATACCAACTATGTCCAAGCCAGACCTCCACTATGAGAAGGTGATTTTTTGTGGAATGGTAACTGTCACTCCCGTGTATGCTGAGATATACAGTATATATATATATATGTATATATTCCAGGAGGGGGAAAGCACTCCGTCTAAGTAGGAAAGCTGCCCGGGTGCTGCCAAAATTTTATGAATACATTACCAATGAGGTGGAAGCACTCCGGGTCTTATATAAAATAACAAAAGTTTATTAGCAAGTCATATAAAAAGGGACCAACGTTTTGGCTCCTAGAAGCCTTTGTCAAGGTATGTCCCAAGTACATACTTAATGGCAAGATATATATACAAAAAAGTTTAACTCACCCCTCAATCGTGTGCCGCTTCGTCCGTGGCCACGCCGATAGCCTCAACAGCCGGTGTGCCTACTCGGGACGTCTTGTGTGTGATGTAGAACCCGTCACGGCATGGTGTGCGATTGTAGGATTTGTTGCCTTAGAAACCTAACAGCAACGAAAACACCATGATAGCCCCAGATGGGCTAAAAACAATAATATGGCTACTATGTATCAGGCTGGGATAACATGGTCTTATCTGGCCTACTTCTGTCCCGCCTCTCCCCCCTACAATCCATCCTGAACGTCTCCGCCAGGCTAATCCACCTCACCCGCCGCTCTGTCTCTGCCGCTCCCCTCTGCGAGTCCCTTCACTGACTCCCCATCCACTGCAGAATTAAGTTCAAAATCCTTACCCTGACCTACAAAACCCTCACTAACTCAGCTCCCCACTACCTGTCCTCACTAATCACCAAATACACCGCAGCCCGCTCCCTAAGGTCAAACAGCGACCTGCGCCTAGCTTCTCCCCGCATCACCTCTTCCCATGATAGACTGCAGGATTTCTCACGCGCAGCCCCCACTCTCTGGAACGCTCTCCCTCGTACTGTCAGACTTTCCCCTAATTCCTCTTCCTTCAAACGCTCCCTTAAAATGTTCCTATTTAGGGAAGCCTACCACCCAACTCACTGACGCAACCATCAATCACTCTCACCTTGCAGTCCTCTCCTCCTGTTTCCAACCCCAACCCTCCTAGATTGTGAGTTCCTATGGGAATAGGGCCCTCATCGCCTCCTGTACTGTTTGTCAAATGTTGTTCATTGTATTGTATTGTAACCCTGTCTATACTGTGCCTATTGTACAGCGCTGCGGAATATGCTGGCGCTTTATAAATAAAGAATAATAATAATAATAAAAAGAGAAAAAAATAAATATAACAGTGGGCACACTCTCATCTCTTTAAAGTATTTGTAATGCCAAAGAATAAAAATGTATGATGGTGTGGAAATATATGCTGTAGCTAGCGCTATTAATAAGGTGCTATATGTATAGTCCTAAATATCATTGGGCTGTGACCCTAGTGTTGATAAGCTGGTGATTCCAGATGTATACTGTGATAAAGGGGTGAAAAAAGTGAACAAATAAAAAACAAATGTGGAAATGAATGAAGTGAACACAAAAGTGACAAATGTCAACTAAATAAAGGTAAAGAGTGAATTGAACGGTATAATGATAAGGTGGTGTGACAATGCTGATGTGACTTAGCTAGTATGGCTAAATTAACGTTCATATAAAAAGGAAGTGAAAGAGATGTATTCGTTTAGTCCCTGACCCTGAGGAGAGAGAGTTTGCAAGGTTCTAATCCAGAATGTTTCCCTCTGCAACAGGAGTTGAGATCGGTTGCCCCCTCTTTCCAACTGCGGAATATGATCTATGGCAATGAATTTCAATGACGGAAGTCTGTGTCCTGCTTGTAGAAAATGCTTGGCAACTGGTTTATCCGTGTGCTGGTCACGATAGGCTGTAGTAATGGCTGACCGATGTCCACGCATCCTCTCTCGTAAAGTAAGGTCCGTCTTGCCAACATAACCCATGCCACACGGGCATGTGATCAAATAAATAACATGATCGGTGGTGCAGGTGATACGGTGTCAGATCTTAAATCTTCGACCCGTAATAGGATGGGCAAATGAGTTGCCAGGCAGCATGTGATGGCAGGTCACACACCCTGTATATCTGAAGCACCCCATCTTGTGGAACTGTCGTGGTGGATCATAGGCAGAACGTAAGTCTGTCTTCTAGTAGATCTCTAAGATTTTTTGTTGTCTTGTAGCAAATCCGAGGTGGTTGATGGAACTGTGCTGGCAGTTTTGGATCATACTTGAACAGTTGTCAATGTTGGCGAATCTGCTTGACCAAAATACCACTGCCTTGATGGTATGTGAGCGGAATGGTGATGCGTGGTAAATCCTGCTGGCCACTTTGTTTAGAAGCCTGGAGTCTTTGAAGTGCTTGGGTTAATTCCCTTTCCAGAACACCTTGTGAGTAACTGCTTTGCAAAAACCGTGCTGTCATTTTGTTCGATCTGCTGATTCCTCCGTTCTGGTTGGCTGTTATATCGTAAGACCCTAAGATATTGAGAGACAGGTATGGCACGTTTTAAATGCCAAGGATGATGGCTATCAGCCATTAACAAGGTGTTTCTGTCAGTGGGCTTGCGAAAGAGTGTATAATACAGGCGTATACCACTACAAATGATTTCTACATCGAAAAAATGAATGTGAGTGGCATGGACAGTAGGTGTTAGCTTAATGGGGGAGGGAAGGAGGTTGACTTCCTCTACCATTGCTAAAAAGGAGCTGGCCTTGCCATGCCAAATAATAAAAATGTCATCAACAAATCGCATATACGCCAAGATGTGTGAGCCATAAGGAATGAGAATGAAACGTTGTTCAAATTGGAACATAAAGAAATTTGCATATACGCAGGCCATTGACGCCCCTATTGCTGTATCAGCAATTTGCAGAAAAAAATGTTTTTCGAAACGAAAATAATTGCATTCAAGTGTAATTCTCAAGAGATCTATAATGAATTCCACTGGAGGTTCTTGGTATGCTGTAGATTGTACGATGGTGTCTCGAAAGGCTGAAATTCCTTCCTCATGAGTAGGGATGAGCTGTTCGGTTTCGGACGGTTCGGAGTTCGACCCGAACTTTGGCAGTTCGAAAGTACGCGAATTTTGAACTTTTTGGGCGTGTTCGGTTCGGGTTCGAAAAAAAAGAAATTTTGAAAAAAGTATAGAAAATGCTTAAAAAAATACTAAAAAATCTAGAAATAAAGAGACTCTTTACTGCAGAATATTAAAAGCAATGGTTTATTAGATATTGAATTAAAAACTAATGTGTACGTGGAAAGATTATCAACTCTAAATGACCTCTGTTCACAAACGGGCATAACACCAGGTGTTTTTAGTCTGGTAATCAATTTGATACATTGTACAATATACTGAGGGTGGGGTGGTGTCTGCTTCTGATTGAGATTTGAGAATTAATTTCCCTAAAACATCCTAATATGCTGCATTTAACTGGTGTTTGAAAAAAATCTAAAGCAATGTTATTTTTCACCTCGGGATTAAACATTCACAGGGTTATTCAGAGAGCGGTGAAAAGCAGGAGAATAACTGGAGAATGGAAAATTCTAGGTCAAAATAGCCAAACCAGAAAAATTCTCCCATTTATCTCACTTTCCAAATCGGCTATTTGGTCTAGATTGTTCTCTTCTCTTGCCAGTTCTCCTTGCGGTTCTGCGTTCTCAAAAAAATGCGTTCATTTTCCACTTGCGTTGCACAGCCGGACTTTCGTGCGACCGTACTTTGTATATTGGCCGTCATTGCCCGTCATTTGCTGCTAGTGTGGCCGTGATTAAGTGCGCCTAAACGCACATTAAAAATTTAAAAAAAGACCCTAGCCTAAATGGGAGAATTTTTCTGGTTTGGCTATTTTGACCTAGAATTTTCCATTCTCCAGTCATTCTCCTGCTCTTCACCGCTCTCTGAATAACCCTGACAGGGTTATTCAGAGAAAGGTGAAACTCAGGAGAATGACTGGAGAATGGAAAATTCTAGGTCAAAATAGCCAAACCAGAAAAATTCTCCCATTTATCTCACTTTCCAAATCGGCTATTTGGTCTAGATTGTTCTCTTCTCCTGCCAGTTCTCCTGGCTTTCACCTCTCTCTCGGGGTTGTTCAGAGAAAGGTGATAAACAGGAGAATGGCAGGAAAAGAGAACAATCTGGACCAAATAGCCGATTAGGAAAGTGAGATAAGGCTAGGGTCAGACTAACGCATTTTTCGCAGCGACCGTCAAAAAGTGCGTCCGAATGCATTGCCGTATTTTTTCATGGATTGAGTGAAAACGGTCATACGATGCGCATTTTTGTGCGTGATTTTTTACGGATCCAAACCAGGAAACTTTGGGTGTCTGGACGTTATGTTGGCCGGACATGAGCAGGGTCTGACGTCTCCAAATCACGCACACACGCCGCTAGTGGACGCAGCGCACTCTGTACGTCCGTACTAGCGGTTCTGCGTTCTCGAAAAAATGCGTTCATTTTCCACTTGCGTTGCGCAGCCGGACTTTCGTGTGACCATACTTCGTATATTGGCCGTCATTGCCCGTCATTTGCTGCTAGTGCGGCCATGATTAAGTGCGCCTAAACGCACGTTAAAAATTAAAAAAAAGACCCTAGCCTAAATGGGAGAATTTTTCTGGTTTGTCTATTTTGACCTAGAATTTTCCATTCTCCAGTCATTCTCCTGCTCTTCACCGCTCTCTGAATAACCCTGTCAGGGTTATTCAGAGAGCGGTGAAGAGCAGGAGAATGACTGGAGAATGGAAAATTCTAGGTCAAAATAGACAAACCAGAAAAATTCTCCCATTTATCTCACTTTCCAAATTGGCTTTTTGGTCGAAAAGTTTCCATTCTCCTGCTTTTCACCACCAAAAAATCAGTAAACTTTTTCTGCGTGTCCGAAAATGTCTCCTCTTTTCATACAGACTGCCGCCCCAAGCAGTTGTTTATGGATAGATTAAAGGAAAAGCATTTACCGTCATTTGAAATGTCATTTTTTGGTTTTTACATATTTCTATACATCCTAGAATTATTATAGGTTATTTTTAACCCTTATTTCATGGAAAACTCACTGTCCCTTTAAAAACGTTTTTTTAAAAACTTTTTGTCCTTGTTTCCTGTCCCCCAGGGCACTACCCGGACCCCCTATGGCAAAGATGTAGCATATATGCCCTCTTGGAGGGCACTCCAAAAAAACGAATTTTCAGCCACATTGACTTGCATAGGGGTTCAGGTTCGGGTTCGGTCCTGAACAAATGGGAAGTTCGGGTTCGGGCTCGAACCGAACTCGGGGAGTGTTCGACTCATCCCTACTCATGAGGAATAACTGTGAACAAACTGGTAACATCCAAAGTGGCTAGAACAATGTCACCTTCTGGTAGCTGTATTTCCTGTATCAGTGAATGAAAGTGTGGTGTATCCTTTAATAAGTTGGGAAGTTGTAACATTGTTTGCTTGCATACTCCATCGATGTACTTGCCCAAGGGCTCAAGTAATCCACCCCGGGCTGAGACTATCGGACGTCCGGGTGGTCGTTGGCTATTTTTGTGTATTTTGGGTATCGTATATAGGATGGGGATGCGCGGATGTTGCACTTGTAAAAATCGAGCCGTGGCTTCCGAGAGATAACCTGCTTGTACTGCTGCCATGATAAGCTGGGAAATTCTAAGAGTAAAGACAGAAGTAGGATCATGGGTAAGCTTTTTATAAACAGCTTGGTCCGCCAGTTGCTGCAAAATTTCTGATTTATAATAAGAGTAGTCCACTATAACAATGCCTCCTCCCTTGTCGGCGGCTCATATCACGATGGAAGAGTCTTGAGATAAATCTGTGATGGCCTCATGTTGTAGCACAGTAAGATTACTTCATGGCTTGATTGCTGAAAGGGAAGTGCATTGGCCAATGGATTATTAACAGGTTGAGAGACTATGTGATTGAATGCTTGCAGAAAATGATTATTAGATTTGAAGTCCTGAACACTTCTCAACTTAAATGAAGCATCACTTTATGATGTATTGCTTAGTGGTGAGCTGGCAAACTTTTCTTGTATTGCCAAATTTCTCTGCATACGAAAAATTTCCACTTCCTGCTGGAATGAATTGAGGGTGGTAGATGGAACAAAGGACAGACCTTTTAATAGGACACTGATATGCTGTTCTGATAGTTGTTTCTGTGACAAATTAAATAGCGCTAGCTACAACATATATTTCCACACCATCATACATTTCTATTCTTTGGCATTACAAATACTTTAAAGAGATGAGAGCGTGCCCACTGTTATATTTATTTTTTTCTCTTTCCATGTTATTCCAGCCTGATACATAGTAGCCATGTTATTGTTTTTAGCCCGTCTGGGGCTATCATGGTGTTTTCATTGCTGTTAGGTTTCTAAGGCAACGAATCCTACCATCGCACACCATGACATGACGGGTTCTACGTCACACGCAAGACGTCCCGAGTAGGCGCGCCGGCTGTTGAGGCTATCGGCGTGGCCACGGACGCAGCGGCACACGATTGGGGGGGTGAGTTAAACTTTTTTATATATATATCTTGCCATTAAGTATGTTGGGACATACCTTGACAAAGGCTTCTAGGAGCCGAAACGTCGGTCCCTTTTTATATGACTTGCTAATAAACTTTTGTTATTTTATATAAGACCCGGAGTGCTTCCACCTCATTGGTAATCTATATATATATATTCTAAGCCCGGAAAATCACCAAATCGCCCTCAGTGTTAAAATATTACTCTATTACACAATGAAATAGTTCTTGATGGTATTTATTTTCCAGTAAATCAGAGTGAGATCTGTGGGAAAAGGAAGCTAAAGTACACGTGGAACCCACGACCACAAATTTCTAAATCTATTGTTCTAGGGAGTACGAAAATACGGTATAGTTAATGGCATGTGTTGTGAGAGACATGTGGTGTATACCGAGAAGGAGGGAGTGGAGGGCAAATATAGCAGCTTCCACATGATTAAAGAAGAAAAAATATGTTTTCTGTCGAAAATAGAAAATTGTCTTCTCACAGCACATATGGGATTTTTTTTTCCCAAGATCTCTGCAGCTCGTAGCATGTCCTACTTGTAAAGCAGAAGCTCCGCTTCAGATACTATTCAAAGCACAGCTGAGTCCATAGGGTGTAGTTAGGGCCTGTGATGCATTGCATAGAAAATAAATGTGCATTTTATTTAAAAAACCCTTGATAGTGCACTGTAGCTTATTACTTTGGTACATTATAAATAAATACAAATATTAAGAATGATTGCTTCAAATAAACACAGGTATTAAAAGGGTGCCTGAATTGTACATATTATTGTCCTAACATGTCTGTTAATAATTCAACTTGGAATATTATCGAATTTCTAGCTCTGATTTATATTCATGGATAGCCCCTCTAAAAAAAAATAATCAACTTGGGTCAACGAGGGTCAACCAATATAGGTATTATTATTATACTTAAGGGGTTATTCACAAAGCACTTCGACGATTCCATTTCACGACCCTTCGATGAATTCACTATTCACCACGGGGTCACCGTAGTGCACCGAAGATGGAGCTGCCGAAGATCATCGAACTGGCTGCCAAACACTGCCAAAGACTAGTGATGGGCCGAACACCCCTGTGTTCGGTTCGTATTCGAACATTAGAACAGCCCCAAATGTTCGAATACCAACTCGAACACAATGTTAATCAATGGGGGTTGAACCTGCAAAATGTGTTCACAGTTCTCCTAAATGTACCGGCAGTTGCCTCGTCTTCATGCTGAGCCCTGATTGGGCAAAATCCTGCGCCTGACCTGGACTTTGCCCAATCATGGCTCTAATTCAATACTGAGCCCTGATTGGTCAAAGTCCTGCACCTGACCTGGACTTTGCCCAATCAGGGCTCAATATTGAATTAGAGCCCATATTGGGCAAAGTCCAGGTCAGGCGCCGGACTTTGCCCAATCAGGGCTCAGTCAGCAAGAAGAGAAGGCGTGGGGCAGAGGAGCCGCAGCCAGCCGGCCGGAGGAGCAGACAAGACGGACCAGACTGGAGGAACAGGCAGGGGGCGGGGGGTTGCAGCCACAGATTTCCTAAATGTACCGGCAGCTTCTGGTACATTTAGGAGAACTGTGAACGCATTTTGCAGGCATTTTTTATTATGGAATGTCCGCAGTCGAACAGACTGCGAACATCCCATAATGTTCGGCATTCGCCGAACACTTGAACGGCTGATGTTTGATTCGGACTCACGTTCGAATCGAACCGGCAGCCCATCCCTACCAAAGACCACCAAATTGCAGAAAAAAAAGGGACTCTCCTTTTCACCTAATAGGTGTTTAAACTGATAAAAATGTCTTAAAATGCATATGAATAATAAAAAGGTCTGTTACAGAATAAAAAACCCCGCCTTTTAAAAAATATTGGGAATCAAGAATTTTTGTCTAAAAAAATTACAAAAAGGTGTTCTAAAAATTTAATAATTAAATAAGATTTTTTGCCAAAAATGAGAAGAATGCATTTAACCCCTTAAGGACCAAGGGTCTTTAAAGTCAATGCATTTATGACAGAAGAGTTTGTCATTAGTCCTTAAGGGGTTAAAAAAAATATGTATATATAAATTTTACATTGAACCCTATGGGATTCGCCTGCTTAAACCTGTTGACCTGAATCACTGAAGATCCGGTCATTTTGCTGTCACTTCAGTGCAGTTCGCACTTCTGTGGATAGATTAATCATAACATTTCTATGGGACAATTTCGCTGCTGCCGCAGATTGCCGAAGATCGCCGATCTGCTGCAAACTGCATTGTATTTCACTGTCAATTTGCCTGTATTTGGTGAATTGACAGTTTGTGAATAGACAAACTGCCCTGAAATTGCACCGTATAGTCAGGGCTCGAGTCCTGCGGGAACGAACGGGAATGGCGTTCCCGCACTTCTCCCACAGCGGGAACGCTGTCACGGTATCTGGATGGGACTGGACCTCAGGATGCAGAGATGGGACGTATGTAGGTAATGTGCCGTAGGTCAGGATTATCGAAGGTAGGATAGTCGGGTAAGAAAGCCAATGGTCAGGATTGCAGAAAACAGCGTAGTTGGGGAAGGAAAGCCAAGGTCGGTAACAGGTAAACACACAGTAGAGGAGAAGTAACTAGCCAAAAAAACACTCAACTATCCAGCAAGGGATAAGTATACAGACTGGGCTTTTATAGGGATGTCAGTACTCTGGGACTGCCTCTTAACAACAGGTGTTTCATTAGTGCTTGCGATGGGTCTGGTAACTCTCCCTTTAAAAGTAGACCCAGACCGCGCACGCGTGCCTACCGCTAAGCCCCGCCCCGACATGCCGCTGGCAGGACCAGAATGCGTCGAGGCCGCCGAGTCCGCACGCCAACCCGAGCACCCCGGGTTCCTCTCACCGCCGGACGACGCCGAGGCAACCCGCAAGGACCCGGAGGAAAGCCCAAGGGGGCACAAACCCGTGCCGGGGCCACGCCGGACACCTGCAACGGCTCGCAAAGCAGCCCAGTGAGTGGGACGCTGTGACAGAACCCCCCCAAGGCGCAACCTCCGGATGCGCTGAGGACCCGGCTTGGCAGGGAAGGAGTCATGAAACAACCGGACAAGATGGGAGGCGTGGACCCCCGAAGAGGGTTCCCAGGAGTCCTCATCAGGCCCATAACCTTTCCAGTGGACGAGATATTCGAGCACCCCACGACGCCAACGAGAGTCAAGGATAGCCTCAACCACATATTCCTCGGTACCATCAACAAGAACAGGAGGAGGGGGTGCAACTGACCTGCCAGGAAAGGGATTATCGTAACAGGGTTTAAGAAGGGAAACATGAACCACAGGATGAAACGAATATCGAGACGGAAGACGAAGACGAACAGCTACAGTATTGACATGTCTTTCAACAACAAACGGGCCTATATAACGAGGTCCCAGTTTACGTGAGGGACAGGAGAGTTGAAGAAAGCGAGTGGACAACCATACTTTTTGGCCAGGGACATACAATAAGGAGGCAGAACGAGATCGGTCTGCATGTCGTTTGTACACGTCTTGGAAATGCTGTAGTGTGTCTCGAGCTTTAGCTAGACTATCTGTCAAAAGACGGAGACGTGTGGTAGCATCGGGAACAGAGATGTAGGATGGTAATCCTGGTAACATAGCCGAATGATAGCCATAGGTAAGTAAAAATGGAGAAAAAGTAGTTGATTCGTGTGTATGTGAATTGTAGGCAAATTCCGCTACTGGAAGTAATTCCATCCAGTTGTTCTGTTGATAGGATGAATAACAGCGTAAATAGGTCTCGAGTGTCTGGTTGGTTCGTTCGGTTTGTCCGTTAGATTGTGGATGGTAAGAGGTGGATAGATCGACTGATATATTAAGCGAGGAACAAAAAGCTTTCCAGAAATGTGACGTAAATTGGGTACCCCTATCAGTGACTATGGAAGAAGGTATCCCGTGTAAACGAAACACTTGAGCAATGAATAGTGTTGCGGTTTCTTTGGCAGTGGGAATTCTCAGAGAAGGAATGAAATGAGCTAGTTTAGTCAGACGATCTACTATCACCATGATGCAGGTATGTCCGTTAGAGGAAGGGAGATCCACAATGAAGTCCATTGTAATGTGTGACCAGGGCGTTTCAGGTATTGGGAGAGGTTGTAACAGTCCTACAGGTTTCTGTGGGATGGTCTTAGTCCTAGCACAAACATTGCATGATTTTACATAGTCTCGAACGTCCCGTGACAGTGAAGGCCACCAAAAATGACGGGATACCAACCTCCACGTTTTTGTTCTTCCTGCGTGGCCAGCTAGGGGAGAATCATGACATTGTTGCATTATCTGGAGTCGCTTTTCTTCGGGCACCAGGATACGGTTCTTAGGTGTTTTGGCGGATGGAGGTCCGGCTTGTGCAAGATCGTTTAATAAACAGGAAGTGACAGAGAGAAAATGATGTTGCTGGAGAATGGTCTCCTCTATCTTCTCTTTTCTGGAATATTCCTCATGAAGACAAGACAAGGCATCAGCCTTGCCATTACGTGATCCAGGACGGAATGTGAGATGAAACTGAAAACGGGAGAAGAAGAGAGCCCATCTGGCCTGTCTAGGGCGTAAATGTTTTGCTGTCTTCAAGTATTCAAGGTTCTTGTGGTTCGTGTATATTGTTATGGGGTGTACACATCCTTCCAGGTTGTGTCTCCACTCTTCCAGAGCCTGCTTGATGGCTAGTAGTTCCTTGTCCCCGATATCGTAATTACACTCTGCTGGACTCATTTTTTTGGAGAAAAAGGCTATCGGGTGTAGGTTATCGTTTTTTTGGCAGCGTTGGGAGAGAACAGCTCCGGTGGCGTTATCGGAGGCATCTACCTCCAGGTAATACGCCAAAGACGGATTGGGGTGAGAGAGGATAGGTGCCGAACAAAATCGTTCTCTTAAATCATTAAAGGCTTTCGTTGCTTTAGTGGACCATTGAAAAGGAACAGTAGGACTGGTAAGTGCTGTTAATGGTTGGGCAATCCGACTGAAGTTACAAATGAATTTTCGATAAAAATTAGCAAATCCCAAAAAACTTTGTACCTGTTTCCTGTTGAGGGGTATAGGCCACTGTTTAATCGCTTGTGTTTTCTTCTCATCCATAGCATTGGTGCCGGGTCGGATGATGAAGCCCAGAAACTCCACAGTATGGACCTCGAATATGCACTTGTCAAGTTTAGCATATAGGCAATGTTGGCGTAAGCGTTGCAGTACCTGTTGCATCTGGCATCTATGTTCTTCTAGAGTAGAGGAATACACAAGAATGTCATCCAGGTATATAACAACACATTTATCCAGCATATCACGAAAAACATCATTGATAAAGCATTGAAAGGAGGTAGGGGCGTTACATAGCCCATAGGGCATCACTGTGTATTCGAAGTGTCCATATCTGGAGCGGAAGGCTGTTTTCCATTCGTCCCCTTCTTTCACACGAACCAGATTATAAGCTCCTTTCAGATCCAGTTTAGAAAAGACGGTCGCAGTTTTCAAACGGTCCATCAGTTCTGGAATCAATGGTAAAGGATAACGATTTTTAATGGTTATGTAATTCAAGGCACGGTAATCAACACAGGGACGCAACCCTTCGTCTTTTTTGGACACAAAGAAGATACCGGCTCCAGCAGGTGAGGTGGAAGGACGTATAAACCCTTTCTTAAGGTTTTCGTCTATGTCTTCTTTTAGGATGGCTAGCTCGGGCTCCGATAGTGGGTAAAGTTGTCCATAGGGAATCGGAGCCCCCGGCAGAAGGTCAATTGGACAGTCGTATGACCGATGTGGGGGTGGAGTATCCACCCCTCTCTCGTCGAACACATCCTTAAACGACTGATAGGTCTGTGGAAGCACAACATCAGAAGGTGTTTTATGCAGATCCAAGATGGAACATACAGTAGCAGTGACTTTCTGTAGGCACACCTGACGACAATAAGGAGAGGGAAATAGAAGCTGACCAGAGGACCATTGTATGATTGGGTCATGGAGGCGAAGCCAGGGAAGACCCAAAATCACCGGAAACACAGGAGAAGTGATAACGTCATATGATAGAAGCTCCTTATGTGAGGGACCTAAGATGGAGGAAAGAGGTATAGTCTCCTTAGTGACAGGACCTGCACCAAGAGAAGACCCGTCAACAACTTGTATATGCATAGGTATACTTTTATTCAGTACTGGAATAGACAATTTTGCAACCAAGGCGGGAGTCTATGAAACAGTTGCTGGCCCTGCTATCAATCATGGCCTCCACTGTAGTAGCTCCTCCTTCCCACTGTAAGACAAGTTGTACTAATAAGTGGGGAGACTGGATGCATGACATAGAAGTCGACAATATATTGGATGGACAACATGTAGCCATACCTCCCTTAGCCGGTTTTTCAGGACAGTCACGGACGATGTGGGTATCCTTTCCACAATATAGGCAAAGACAGTTGTTGCATCTACGCTGGTTCTCCTGAGGAGTTAGACGGCTGGGAACAGCATTGACCTGCATAGGTTCCTCCGAGAGTGGCGTAGCAGGTAGTGTTGGAGGTGGTTGTAGTGCCAACATACGAGGAGCAGCAGGCCGGGGAGGTGGAAGGAACATGGCTCTTTCTCGTATGCGTTCACGAACGCGTCTGTCTATTTGAAGGGCGTGGCGAATCATGAGTTCCAGAGAAGTAGGTGTCTCGCCCCGAGCCAGCTCATCCTTGACAGACTCGGCCAGACCCCATCGAAATTGGCTAGTTAATGCAACATCGTTCCATCCAGTTTCGGATGCGAGCCTGTGGAATTCGACTATGTAATCCTCAATGGGTCTTCTGCCTTGCCTCAGTTGTCGGATCTGTGCCTGGGCGAACTCGAACCTATGGGGGTCGTTGTCATAGAGCAAATTCATAGCAGTCACAAACGAGGCCCCCGACTGTAGTACCGGGTCTGTGGTATGCAGAAGGTTATGTGCCCAGACCTGAACCTCATCTGAGAAGAGGGAAATAACGGTGCGGATTCGAACAAAATCGGTCTGATAAGTGCGAGGGTTCAATGCGAATAGGATCTCACATGACATGAGGAATCCTCAATATGACTCTCGTCGTCCTGAGAAATGGTCAGGCATCGGGACTCTGGGTTCTGGACCGGTCATGTCATCGTTTTGGGATAACGATGAAGTGGGGAGCAGATGTTGAACTTGTCCTTGCATTTGTGCTTGATTGAGCTGTAGCTCTTGTGCTGAATGGGACAAAACCGTCACCTGACAAGTCAGGGAAGTGATGGCGTCCATTATCTCCGCGGGGTCCATTATGCGGGCTGGATAGTTCTGTCACGGTATCTGGATGGGACTGGACCTCAGGATGCAGAGATGGGACGTATGTACGTAATGTGCCGTAGGTCAGGATTATCGAAGGTAGGATAGTCGGGTAAGAAAGCCAATGGTCAGGATTGTAGAAAACAGTAGGCTTGTGCACCGATTTTTTTCTCGGTTCGATTCGGTTCGATTTGTTCGGATGTTTAAACTTTTCGATTCGGCTCGTTTCGACCGATTTCTGTTTAGATCCGGTTCAGTTCGGCTCGTTTTTCGTGTACATTTTTTTTTCGGAGTATCGACCATTTTTTGTGTTTTCGGGTCACTTTGCTCGTTTTTTGTATCGACTGTTCGGAAATTTCAGAAATTTTGGTTTTTTCGGAACGTCTGTTCTCCTCGTTTCCAAGTGTCTACGATAATTCTGGCGATTCTATCGTGTTTTTTTTTATTAAATAAAGATCCTTTTTTTCTTATGAATAATTGAATATACATTTCACAACTTTATTTAATCATATTAAAATGGTATGAAAGCCAAGGAACAAAAAAAATGAACAAAACGATTTAAAAAACGCTAAACTGACCCGAATGCCACAAGAAACAAGTGATACGCATTTACAAATACAAAATTTACAGGATCAGCGATATAACCGATAATAGTTAAATATACGATGTCCAGAATTACCGAAATGGAACCGAAATCACGAATGGAACCGAAATCATGAAGAGAGCAAAAATAAATTTCGATTTGACACATTTCAAGTCCATTCGAAAAATCCGAATTTTTTTCGTTTCGGCTCGGAAAACTTTTCAGATCTATCGGTTTTCGGGTCCGACCCGATTCGGAAATTCGGCCGAATCCGAAAACACGAATCGGGAAATTTCGTGAAAATTCCGAAATTCCGAAACCCGAGACGCACATCCCTAGAAAACAGCGTAGTTGGGGAAGGAAAGCCAAGGTCGGTAACAGGTAAACACACAGTAGAGGTGAAGTAACTAGCCAGAAAAACACTCAACTATCCAGCAAGGGATAAATATACAGACTGGGCTTTTATAGGGATGTCAGTACTCTGGGACTGCCTCTTAACAACAGGTGTTTCATTAGTGCTTGTGATGGGTCTGGTAACTCTCCCTTTAAAAGTAGACCCAGACCGCGCACGTGCGCCTACCGCTAAGCCCCGCCCGACATGCCGCGAGCAGCGCCAGAATGCGCCGAGGCCGCCGAGTCCGCACGCCAACCCGAGCACCCCGGGTTCCTCTCACCGCCGGACGACTCCGAGGCAACCCGCAAGGACCCGGAGGAAATCCCAAGGGGGCACAAACCCGTGCCGGGGCCACGCGGCCATGCCGGACACCCGCAACGGCTAGCAAAGCAGCCCGGTGAGTGGGACGCCGTGACAAACGCTGCGGGAACGCAGGTTCCCGCTGTGGCCCGAGCCCAAAACAATTTAGCTTGCCGCACATTGCCCACTCACCTGGGATCCAACAGCCAGCCGCGATCTCGTGAGATTCCATCCGAGGCGAGCAGCCGCGCTTCATTCCAGCAACCGCTCCTAGGAGGAAAACACGCTGCCGCCGGCAATGTGCAGCCAGCTAAATTGTTTCCAGCCTGGCAGAGAGGAGAGGTGAGCTGGGGCCTGGGGGCAATATGTCCATATGAGCTGGGGGCAAATATATCCATATGAGCTGGGGGCAATATATCCATGTGAGCTGGGGGCAATATATCCATGTGAGCTGGGGGCTGGGGACAATATATCCATATGAGCTGGGGCAATATAACCATATGAGCTGGGGCAATATATCCATATGAGCTGGGGCAATATATCCATATGAGCTGGGGGCAATATAACCATGTGAACTGGGGGCAAATATATCCATGTGAGCTGGGGCAATATATGCATGTGAACTGGGGGCAATATACCCATGTGAGCTGGGGGCAATATATCCATATGAGCTGGGGGCAATATAACCATATGAGCTGGGGCAAATATATCCATGTGAGTTTGGGCAAATATACCCATATGAGCTGGGGGCAAATATATCCATATGGGCTGGGACAAATATATCCATATGGGCTGGGACAAATATATCCATGTAAGCTGGGGGCAAATATATCCAGTGCTGGGTATATTATTCTGGGGGTCCAGTGCTGGGTATATTATTTTGGGGGCTTGGTGCTGTGTATATAATTCTGGGGGTCCAGTGCTGGGTATATTATTCTGGGGGGCTCAGTGCTGTGCATATTATTCTGGTGGCTCAATGCTGGGTATATTATTCTGGGGGTCCATTGCTGTGCATATTATTCTGGGGGTCCAGTGCTGTGTATATTATTCTGGGGTCTCAGTGCTGTGTATATTATTCTGGGGGCTCAGTGCTGTGTATATTATTCTGAGGGTCCAGTGCTGTTCATATTATTCTGGGGGCTCAGTGCTGTGCATATTATTCTGGGGGCTCAGTGCTGTGCATATTATTCTGGGGGGTCAGTGCTGGGTATATTATTCAGGGGGCTCAGTGCTGTGTATATTATTCTGGGGGTCCAGTGCTGGGTATATTATTCTGGGGGTCCAATGCCTGTGTGTATAATTTTGGGGGGGTCTGTGCCTGGATATATATATATGTATGTGATATATACAGTATATATTATATATAACGTGTTAGTCCAGTTGCCAAAATCACGAGTATACTTGTACGTAGTGATACCTTTCACTGATCAGTATAGTTTCCAGACCTGAAAAAGAGCGATACACTCTTGAAAGCTTGTCTTTTAAATGTAATATTAACCCAATAAAAATGGTATCACCACGAACTGCTATACTCGTGATTAGGGATGAGCTGTTTGGGTTCGGACGGTTCGGAGTTCGACCCGAACTTTGGCAGTTCGAAAGTTTGCGAATTTCGAACTTTTTGGGCGTGTTCGGTTCGGGTTCGAAAAGAAAGAAAGAAAGAAATTTTGAAAAAAGTATAGAAAATGCTTAAAAAAATACTAAAAAATCTAGAAATAAAGAGACTCTTTACTGCAGAATATTATAAGCAACGGTTTATTAGATATTGAATTAAAAACTAATGTGTACGTGGAAAAATTATCAACTCTAAATGACCTCTGTTCACAAACGGGCATAACACCAGGTGTTTTCAGTCTGGTAATCAATTTGATACATTGTACAATATAGTGAGGGGGTGGGGTGGTGTCTGTTTCGGATTGAGATTTGAGAATTAATTTCCCTCCTAAAACATCCTAATATGCCGCATTTAACCCTTTCGCTGCTGAGGCTTTTCACACCTCTGTGCTGAGGTCATTTTTACCGCTTTCGCTCATCATGTTTAACCGCGTTTTGCAGCCATATTTTGATACCCAGTCATATTATATATCGTTCTTTCCGGCAGACTTGGCAGATTCATAATATGTCATTATTATATGTATACGTTATCTCATGTCTGTATATTATAACAAAAAATGCAATAAAATTAGAATTTTCAATAATTTATTATGTGTAAAGTGTTTTTTTTCACATTTTAACATGAGATCGTTTGCGGTTATATTTTGTATGGGGTGCGCTTGTTTAAAAAATTAGAAATTGGGTCTCGTTACATTTTTTTTTTGGGCAAAATTTTGCTTTTTTTAACAAACGCACCACATACAAAAATCGTTAGTGCAGCATTATTGTTCACATTATAATTGAAATGGGAACAATATTGCTGCATTAACAAAACAAAAAGCAAACAAAAAAACTTGTTTATTTTTTTTTAGAATTTTTTTTTAAATATTTTTATTTTTTTATTTCTTTTAAACAAAAATTTCATGCTCATGTTTAGTATCCTTGGAAAGGCCATGCTCTGGCCGATCCAACGATATCAAACATTAACTAACCCCTAGCTGCCACGGATCGGGAGATAGGGGGTTCATTGGAACCCCCTATCTCCACCATTGGTGGCAGCTAGGGGTTAACTCCAGGACTGGTGTCATCCTGCTATGCATGATGACGCCAGTCCTCAGGGGGAGTTCCTGGAGGCTTGGCCGACATCCAAGATGTCGGCCAGCTCCAGGAGAGGTTCACGATCCAGCGCTTTTCAGCGCCGATTCGTGATCCGGCTCCCCAGGGGTTAATCACAGCCACCGTTTGGAAGCGCACCGGGGGGCTCAGAAATCCGCCAGAATCCGGCGGATTGCTGCCTCCTGTGCATGGACGCGCTCAGCGCGTCCATAGCACAGGAGAACCACATGGCTGGACGCGCTGGACGCGTCCATAGCAGCCAAGTGGTTAACTGGTGTTTGAAAAAAATCTAAAGCAATGTTATTTTTCACCTCGGGATTAAACATTCACAGGGTTATTCAGAGAGCGGTGAAAAGCAGGAGAATAACTGGAGAAGTGAAAATTCTAGGTCAAAATAGCCAAACCAGAAAAATTCTCCCATTTATCTCACTTTCCAAATCGGCTATTTGGTCTAGATTGTTCTCTTCTCCTGCCAGTTCTCCTGGCTTTCACCTCTCTCTCGGGGTTGTTCAGAGAAAGGTGAAAAACAGGAGAATGGCAGGTAAAGAAAACAATCTGGACCAAATAGCCGATTTGGAAAGTGAGATAAGGCTAGGGTCAGACTAACACATTTTTCGCAGCGACCGTCAAAAAGTGCGTCCGAACGCATTGCCGTACTTTTTCACGGATTATGCGAAAATGGTCATACGATGCGCATTTTTGTGCGTGATTTTTTACGGATCCAAACCAGGAAACTTTGGGTGTCTGGACGTTATGTTGGCCGGACATGAGCAGGGTCTGACGTCTCCAAATCACGCACCACACGCCGCTAGTGGACGCAGCGCACTCTGTACGTCCGTACTAGCGGTTCTGCGTTCTCGAAAAAATGCGTTCATTTTCCACTTGCGTTGCGCAGCCGGACTTTCGTGCGACCGTACTTTGTATATTGGCCGTCATTGCCTGTCATTTGCTGCTAGTGCGGCCGTGATTAAGTGCGCCTAAACGCACGTTAAAAATTCGCAAGTCTGACCCTAGCCTAAATGGGAGAATTTTTGTGGTTTGGCTATTTTGACCTAGAATTTTCCATTCTCCAGTCATTCTCCTGCTCTTCACCGCTCTCTGAATAACCCTGACAGGATTATTCAGAGAAAGGTGAAACTCAGGAGAATGACTGGAGAATGGAAAATTGTAGGTCAAAATAGTCAAACCAGAAAAATTCTGGTGGAATGGCAGGAAAAGAGAACAATCTGGACCAAATAGCCAATTTGGAAAGTGAGATAAGGCTAGGGTCAGACTAATGCATTTTTCGCAGCGACCGTCAAAAAGTGCGTCCGAACGCATTGCCGCATTTTTTCACGGATTGCGCGAAAACGGTCATACGATGCGCATTTTTGTGCGTGATTTTTTACGGATCCGAACCAGGAACTTTGGGTGTCTGGACATTATGTTGGCCGGACACGAGCAGGGTCTGACGTCTCTAAATCACGCACACATGCCGCTAGTGGACGCAGCGCACTCCGTACTAGCGGTTCTGCGTTCTCGAAAAAATGCGTTCATTTTCCACTTGCGTTGCGCAGCCGGACTTTCGTGCGACCGTACTTCGTATATTGCCCGTCATTGCCCGTCATTTGCTGCTAGTGCGGCCGTGATTAAGTGCGCCTAAACGCACGTTAAAAATTCGCTAGTCTGACCCTAGCCTAAGGCTGGGGTCAGACCAGCGCACTTTTAACGTTCGTTCTGGCGCACAAAATTACGGCAGCATTAGCAGCAGATGCAAGTGGAATTTGAACGCATTTTTCTGAGAACGCTGAACCGCTAGTACTGACGTACTGAGTGCGCAGCTGCGGCATAGCGGCGTGTTTGCGTGATTAGGAGATGTCAGACATTGCTAATGTCCAGCCTACATAACGTCCAGACGCAAAAAGAGTTTTATTGACGATCCGTACAAAATCACGCCCGAAAATGCGCGTCGTCTGACCGTTTTTGCGCATTCTGTGAAAAAAATACATCAATGCGTTCGGACGCACTTTTTCACGTTCGCGGGGAAAAATGCTTTCGTCTGACCCTAGCCTAAATGGGAGAATTTTTCTGGTTTGGCTATTTTGACCTAGAATTTTCCATTCTCCAGTCATTCTCCTGCTCTTCACCGCTCTCTGAATAACCCTGACAGGGTTATTCAGAGAAACGTGAAACTCAGGAGACTGACTGGAGAATGGAAAATTCTAGGTCAAAATAACCAAACCAGAAAAATTCTCCCATTTATCTCACTTTCCAAATCGGCAATTTGGTCTAGAATTTTCCATTCTCCAGTCATTCTCCTGCTTTTCACCGCCAAAAAATCAGTAAACTTTTTCTGCATGTCCGAAAATGTCTCCTCTTTTCATACAGACTGCCGCCCCAAGCAGTTGTTTATGGATAGATTAAAGGAAAAGCATTTACCGTCATTTGAAATGTCATTTTTTTTGTTTTTACATATTTCTATACATCCTAGAAATCCGCCACGTCACGGGCAGGTTATGGGGACCTCCTAGGCACGATATTTGAAGGAATTTTTCGTTTTAATTTTTAACCCTTATTTTATGGAAAACTCACTGTCCCTTTAAAAACTTTTTTTTTTTACTTTTTGTCCTTGTTTCCTGTCCCCCAGGGCACTACCCGGACCCCCATACACCTTTTATGGCAAATATGTAGCATATATGCCCTCTTGGAGGGCACTCTAAAAAACCGAATTTTCAGCCCCAATGACTTGCATGGGGGTTCGGACCCGAACAAATGAGAAGTTCAGGTTCGGGCCCGAACCGAACTCGGGGGGTGTTCGGCTCATCCCTACTCGTGATATATATTTTTTTTTTCTTCAGGTAATAGGGGTTGTGGAATTCGTGGGTAAGTTCCCTCACTTTTTTCCCAGGACTTGACCCCTGCGTATAGTGAAATTCACTGTTCAGTGCGATTCGGTGGCAAGTTCACTGCTTATTGAATAACCCCTTTAGATTCTTGAGGGCTGTACAAGGCAAGTGAAGTGATGATACACTGAAACATAAACACACTTGAACAACACAAAACCTAACAAAGGTGATGCAGTGGGTTTAGGCTAGGGTCAGACGAACGCATTTTTCACGTTGTCCGCTATAGCGGTCATACGATGCGCCGTCTCGTCCGTGATTTTGTACGGATCATCAATAAAACACTTTTTGTGTCTGGACGTTATGTTAGCCGGACATTAGCAGCATCTGACGTCTCCCAATCACACACATCGAAAAAATGCGTTCGTTGGCCACTTGCGTTGCACGGACGAACTTTCGTGCGGCCGTTCGTCGTATGTTCCCCGGCATTGGACGTCATTTGCTGCTAGCACGGCCGTGATTTTGTGCGGCTAAACGCATGTGAAAAATGCGTTCGTCTGACCCTAGCCTTAGAGGATCCTGTTCCTGAGGGAGCATACACTCTACATAGGGATTGGAGCTGTGGAGACAAGAGGAAGGTAAGTGCTCAGTATGGTTTATAGACTCTGTACTGTATTAAAGGTGTTATCCTATAGCAGTGATGGGCAGCTTGGCACCCCAGATGTTTTGAAACTACATGTCCCATGATACTCCAACAACTATAAGGCTGGCTAGGCATCGTGGAACATGTAGTTCCAAAATATTTGGGGTGCCAAGGTTCGCCATCAATGTCCTATAGTGTCCATATCATAAATGATCAACTGTCACAATCAAGTCTGAATGACACTTATCAAGTGAAAGCTAAACGAGAGTCAACTGCAGGAGGTTATGTGAAACCATCCAAAAGAGAGATGAATAGACTTATATGCCGGTTAGACAAAACATTAAAACCACCTGCCTAATACCATGTATGTCCTCCTCCTAGGGCTGCCAAAACAGCTCTGATGCATCAAGGCATGATCTCCACAAGACCACTGACCGTGTCCAGTGGTATCTGGCACCAAGACATTAGCAGCAGATCCTTTAAGTCCTGCAAGATGAAGGAATACCTAAAACTCTATCCAATAAAACAAAACAAAAAACACTTTAATGTTGGCTGAGACATGTCATTGGAGGCATAGTCGGAGATGAGGCTATTCTGAAACCTTTTCTCTTACTTCCCAATTTATCAGGTGACAATTTACTTTAATAAAAAAAATTGTTAAATTCAGAACAACAAAAAAATATATATTTTTGTACACTAACAATTTATATAACTTAACCCCTTTACTACCAAGTAATTTTCCTTAAAACCATTGTCAGGACCGAGTAGGTTTATGGAAAATGACTCTCCATTAATCTCACAATAAGGCTAGGGTCAGACGAACGCATTTTTATGTTGTCTGTGAAAAAGTGCGTTCGAACGAATGGACGCATTTTTTCACAGAATACGTGATAGTGGTCATACTATGCGCATTTTCGTCCGTGATTTTGTACGGATCATCAATAAAACACTTCTTGCATCTGGACGTTATGTTGGCCGGACATTAGCAGCGTCTGATGTCTCCTAATCACGCACACACGCCGCTAGCGGACGCAGCGCACTCTGTACGTCAGTACCTGCGGTTTCACGTTCTCGAAAAAATGCGTTCATTTTCCACTTGCGTTGCGCAGCCGGACTTTTGTGCGACCGTACTTCGTATATTGGCTGTCATTGCCCGGCATCTGCTGCTAGTGCGGCCGTGATTAAGTGCGCCAGAACACGCGTTCGCACTGCCTCAGTCTGACCCTAGCCTTAATGTAAACTGAAAGGTCCTAATGTATTTGTATATGTTCACTGTAGGTAAGCTCTTTGAGAGATGGAGTGCTCCTTCTACTGGCCAAAAAGTGCCACATTATAGCTTGATCTTCATCTTTCAGTGCACGAAGAAAACCGATCTCAAATAATTTTAACACAACTTCAGCAGGTCGGATGTGTTGGAATTTCCGGAGCATGTCCTGTCCCTATATAATGGGGCACCTGCAGATGCTGTTAGTGATCATATATACTGTACTTGGTAGTGAAGTGCTAAAAAAATAGTTGCTGTGAATTTTGTTACTCTTACAAACCTATGCACACTAAATATACACCAAACACCAACAAAAAGAATACTATTACAATTGAGAAGTTTGGTAAGTGGGGACCAGGGGCGGACTGACCCATCGGGCACTCGGGCGCCGCCCAAGGGCCTGGATGAGGAGAGGGGCCCGGATTGGCCTTGCTACCTTGCAGTGCAGGACATGGAGCATCATAGGGATTCCCTCCCCAGCACGATGGACACTCCACGCCAGTCCTGTTGAACCCCTGGCTGCTTGGTGCCGATCTGGCACTGAGCAGGAGCTTCAGCTACAGCTGCCTCTATGCAGAGCCTGGAGTGCAGGCGCACATGTGACATTGCATCACATGACTTGTGTGCTGACTTCATTATGCACCACCTGCACTTGGCACCCAGTGCCGAGATGCAAAGGGGCTCAAGGTCTGGCTGCCTGCTGTGGTTCAGCCATCAGCTGTAGACTGGCACTTCCTGCTCCTGCCAAATCCAATCTTGGGCTTGTGAGGGGCACCCTGTAGCTTGGTATGCTGCCAGATTTGGGGCCCCTCGAGCACAATGCGGGCAGGATGGGAGCATACAGAGAGCTGCTGCTTCACGGAAAGAAGCCCCACCCCCACATGCCTGCAGCTCTGAAACTTCCCAGCACCAACAGTAAGCAGCAAAAGCAGGGGGATGATAGTGTGTGTGTGGGGAGGGGCAGTAAGTGTCTGGGTAGGTGAGTCACAGTGTGTGTGGACTAGGGGCTGACTAGCAACGTTTGGCCCAGGGGGCAAGTATGACCCAGAGGCCCATAGTGCAGCAACTCAGGCACTTGTTGTCAGGTGCTGGTTCTGGGGTGGTAGGATTGAGCCCAATGTGCAATGAAACTTGCTGAGAAACGTGGATGTAAGAATGAAGACAGGGTTTATTAGGAAATCATAAAACATAAAAAGGAAACATGAATATAGAAGGGATCACACTAAACAAACACTAATAACTTTAACGGAAGGCAAGATAGGACAGAACTAAACTATACTAAACTAAACTACAACAAAAGAGAAATATACGGAGGCAGGGTGTTTCTAGAGGCAGAGGTTCCTGGGTCTGTAAAGGATCTTGGTAATACAGAGCAACGGGCTTTGGGATTTTTACAGGATACCGGGCAGTGGATTCTGCGGGATACAGGGCAGGCAGGTTCTGAGATATTCTGTGGCATACGAGGTAGCGGATTCTGTGGAATGCAGGGCAGTGACAACGGAAGATCCTGCGACGTGCAGGGCAGCGACACCAGGAGAGTCTGCGACGTGCAGGGTAGCGACGCCTGGAGAGTCTGCGACGTGCAGGGCAGCGATGCTTGGAGAGTCTGCGACGTGCAGGGCAGCGATGCCTGGAGAGTCTGCGACGTGCAGGGTAGGGATGTGCGTTTCGGGTTTCGGAATTTTCACGAACTTTCCCGATTCGTGTTTTCGGATGCGGCCGATTTTCCGAAAATTTTTAGATCCGAAAATGGCAGATCCGAAAAGTTTTCCGAGCCGAAATATTTTCGGAATTTTAGAATGTACTTGAAATGTGTCAAATTGAAATTTATTGCTTTGAAACGAGGAGAACAGACGTTCCGAAAAACGAAAATTTTCCGAAAATACGAAAAGTCGATACAAAAACGAGCTAAGTGACACGAAAAATGGTCGAAATTCCGAAAAAAAAATGTACACGAAAAATGAGTCGAGCCGAACCGAAACAAAACAGAAAATCGGTCGAAACGAGCCGAATCGAAAAGTTTAAAAATCCGAAAAAAAAAAAAAAAAAAAAAAAAATCGGTGCACAAGCCTAGTGCAGGGCACCGACGCTTGGAGAGTCTGCGACGTGCAGGGCAGCGACGCTTGGAGAGTCTGCGACGTGCAGGGCAGCGACGCTTGGAGAGTCTGCGACGTGCAGGGCAGCGACGCTTGGAGAGTCTGCGACGTGCAGGGCAGCGACACCTGGAGAGTCTGCGACGTGCAGGGCAGCGACACCTGGAGAGTCTGCGACGTGCAGGGCAGCGACGCTTGGAGAGTCTGCGATGTGCAGGGCAGCGACGCCTGGAGGGTCTGCGATGTGCAGGGCAACGATACCTGGAAGGTCTGCGACGTGAAGGGCAGTGACACCTGGAGAGTCTGTAGGATGCAGGGCAGGCAGGTTCTGAGGATTCGGCAGCGGGCTAAGGATTCTGCGAGATGCAGGGCAGCGGGTTCCAAGGATACTGTGGGGTTCAGGTACAGAGGAAGGAAAATACTGGAGGAGACAAAACAGATAAGGTTCTAGGCAGGTACAGGAACAGGAGGTAGCTCCCTGTCAGCTTGGCATTCACCAAGACAATGCAGAAGCAAAGTTACTTGGGTGCGGTTTGGCTTTATGCAGGGAGCATCAGATGAATTAGGCAACACCTGAGTGTTGCAGAGGAGAGTCCTGAGAGTCTTAGTACTACGAGGCGGCGCTAGATTTAGGCTTTTTACGGCGCTGGCGTCTCGGGGCATTACACTTGTATATGAGCGTTATCACAGAGCTCCACAGCAATATAACTTACTTGGATATATATATTGCCACCAGCAGCTCACACATGGATATATATATTGCCCCCAGCAGCTCACACATGGATATATATTGCCCCCAGCAGCTCACACATGGATATATATTGCCCCAGCAGCTCACACATGGATATATATTGCCCCAGCATCTCACACATGGATATATATTGCCCCAGCAGCTCACAAATGGATATATATTGCCTCAGCATCTCACAAATGGATATACATTGCCCCAGTAGCTCACACATGGATATATAGTGCCCCAGCAGCTCACACATGGATATATATATTGCCCCCAACAGCTCACACATGGAAATATTGCCCCCCAGCAGCTCACACATGGAAATATTGCCCCCCAGCTCACACATAGAAATATTGCCCCAGCTCACACATAGAAATATTGCCCCAGCTCACACATGAATATATTTGCCCCAGCTCACACATGGATATAATTGCCCCAACTCACACATGGATATAATCGCCCCCAGCTCATCACATGGATATAATTGCCTCCAGCTCATCGCATGGATATAATTGTCCCCAGCTCACACATGGATATAATTGCCCCAGCTCACACATGGAAATATTGCCCCCAGCTCACATGGATGTATATTGCCCCCAGCTCATCACATGGATATAATTGCCCCCAGCTCACATGGATATAATTGCCCCAGCTCACACATGGATATAAGCCCAGGACGTACTTGAAAACGAGAGAAATGTATCCTTCCTGGTAAAATCCTTTATAAATAAATTGCCCCCAGCTCACACATGGAAATATTGCCCCCAGTTCCCATGATGTATATTGCCCCCAGCTCACACATGGAAATATTGCCCCAGCTCACACATGGATGTATATTGCCCCCAGCTCACATGTATGTATATTGCCCCAGCTCCCACATGAATATAATTGTCCCTAGCTCACATGGATATAATTGCCCCCAGCTCACACATTGACATATTGCCCCAGCTCACATAGAAATATTGCCCCCAGCTCACATGGAAATATTGCCCCCAGCTCACATGGATGGATGTATATTGCCCCCAGACTGATCACAGCGCTCTTCGGGTTGCCGTTGTAGGAGCCGCCTGCTCAGCGCCAGCAGCAGACCGTCTCCTCCCACAGCCTTCCGGCACTTCCTGACAACCCAGGCTGGAGTGTGCCGGGAGCCAGGGAACAGGTGCCGTGGCGCTACAGTGTGTCTGACCTGCTTCCCACATTCTACTGGAGCAGGTGCATGTTACATTGGCGCCGCCCCCCACGTGACAGGGGCGGCGCCAATGCAACGTGCGCCTGCTCCAGTTGAATGTGGGAAGCAGAGCAGGCACGCTGACATGGCTGCGGGTGCAAATGCCTACCTGAGCCGCTGGGCTAAAGTGTCAGAATGCCAGGGCCCGGTCGCAAGTGCGACTGCTGAGACCCTGGTAGTTCCGCCACTGACATCGATATATATTGCCCCCAGCAGCTCACACACGGATATATATATTGCCCCAGCAGCTCATACATGGAAATATATTGCCCCCAGCAGCTCATACATGGAAATATATTGCCCCCAGTAGCTCACACATGGATATATATTGCCCCCAGCTCACACATGGATATATATTAGAAACATAGAAACATAGAAAAATGTCGGCAGATAAGAACCTTTCGGCCCATCTAGTCTGCCCAATTACATGGATACTTTACCTGGATTTATCTTTTGTTTAGGATAGCCTTATGCCTATCCCATGCCTGCTTAAATTCAATTACTGTTTTGGCCTCTACCACTTCAACTGGAAGACTGTTCCATGTCTCCACCACCCTCTCAGTAAAATAATGCTTTCTGATGTTACTTTTAAACCTTTGCCCCTCTAATCTAAGACTATGTCCTCTTGTTTTGCTACTTTGTTTCCTTTTAAATATACTCCCTTCCTCTACCTTGTGGATTCCCTTTACGTATTTAAATGTTTCTATCATATCTCCTCTGTCTCGTCTTTTTTCCAAGCTGTACATGTTAAGATCATTAAGCCTTTCCTGGTAACTTTTCTCCTTCAAGCCGTACACCATTTTAGTAGCCCTTCTCTGAACTCTCTCTAAGATCCTCCTTCTGGAGATACGGTCTCCAGTACTGCACACAGTACTCCAAGTGAGGTCTCACCAGTGCTCTGTACAGTGGCATGAGCACTTCCCTTTTCCTACTGCTAATACCTCTCCCTACACAACCAAGCATTCTGCTAGCATTTCCTGCTGCTCTATTACATTGACTACTTACCTTTAGATCCTCTGCAATAATAACCCCTAAATCTCTTTCCTCAGATGTTGAGGTTAGGACTGTATCAAATATTCTATATTCAACCCTTGGGTTTTTACGTCCCAGGTGCATTATCTTGCACTTATCCACATTAAAACTCAATTGCCACAGCTCCGACCATTTTTTTAGTTTACCTAAATCATTTGTCATTTGGCTGATCCCTCCAGGAACGTCAACCCTGTTGCAAATCTTTGTGTCATCAGCAAAAAGACATACTTTTCCATTAATACCTTCTGCAATATCACTAATAAAAATATTGCCCCAGCTCACACATGGAGATATATTGCCCCAGCAGCTCACACATGAATATACTGTATATATTGCCCCCAGCAGCTCACACATGGATATATATTACCCTCAGCTCACACATGGATATTTAATGCCCCCAGCAGCTCACACATGGATATATATTGCCCCCAGCTCACACATGGATATATATTGACCCCAGCAGCTCACACATGGATATATATTGCCCCCAGCAGCTCACACATGGATATATATAACCCCCAGCACCTCACACACGGATATATATTGCCCCCAGCAGCTCACACATGGATATATATTACCCCCAGCAGCTCACACATGGATATATATTGCCCCCAGCTCACACATGGATATATATTGCCCCCAACTCACCGCTCCTCTGCCAGGCCCCACCTGCAAAATATTGCCGGCCTCCGCGTGCTTCCTACAAGCAGCCGCCGGCATGAAACTCTGCCGCTCACGTGGGGTCCACCAGCGAGCCGTGATCTCAAGAGATGGCGGACTTCACGTGAACTCCGATCACGCGGCTAGCTGGTGGAACCCAAGCGAGCGTCAGAGTTTCAAGCCAGCGGCCGCTTGTAGGAAGCATGCGGAGGCTGGCAATATTTTGCAGGAGGGGCCTGGCAGAGGAGATGTCGGCGCATTGCGGTGGCTCAGGTGGCACTTGCCCCCATGCCCCCCGGCCCAGTCCGCACCTGGTGTGGAGGTTTTCACAGTGTCTGGGGGTGGAGGGGAGCAGGTGTGTGTGTGTGGGGGGCAGTAAGTGTCTGGGTAGGTGAGTCAAAGTGTGTGGAGGTTATGACAGTGTCTGGGGGTGGAGGGAAGCAAGTGTGTGTATATTAGGGGGTTAAATCTGTGTCTGTGAGGGGTGAAAACTGTGTGAGGGGTTAAGTCAGTATGTGTGTATAGCATATGTTAAAATAGAAAATTTTATTTTGAAATAATAAACTAAATATAATTAAAATATTGTATTAATGTATTTATTAATACAAGTTACTTTCACTTTAATAATTATTTTAAAATTAAATGCAAATTTATTAATGTAAATGTTTTATATTAATATATTTGCGAGTTCTATTCCTGTGGATACTGTGATACGCTCATACACACCGCACATTACTGTGAGTTTTATACTGTGATACAGTAATGTGCGGTTTGTATGAGCATTTCAAAGCTCCACAGCAATAAAACAGTAATGTGTGCTGTATATGAGCGTATCACAGAGCATCACAGTAGTAAAATTTATAGTAATGTGCGTTATGTATGAGCGTATCAGAGAGCTCCTCAACAAATGAAACTCACTCAAACAGGGCGCACATTACTGAGCTTTATTACTGTGATGCTCTGATATGCTCATAAACAGCACACATTACTGTATCACAGAGCTCCACACACAGCAATAAAACTCACAGTAATGTGCAAGGGGGCCCATGATCTCCTATTGCCCGGGGGCCCCGTTATTTATCAGTCCGCCCCTAGTAGGGACTGTACCTCTTTGTCACGTGTAGACTTGGATTTATACAGCAAGTTGGGTTGTGAGCCCAGGATGCAGTGAAAGAGGCAGATTTACAAGTAACAAAAGGGTTTATTTAAGAATAAACACAAGAACATATGTAGCGCTGGTTTTAAATCCCATGCCGTGTAGTACCTATTTTTGGCCACCGGAGACAAGCGCGATGTGAGACACTGAACATTGGGACTACATTTCCCGGCATGCTTTGCGGGCGGGGACAGGAAGTGGGTGGGGGAGAGACGCTGACATCCTGAGCCTTGTGGAAAGAGCTGGCAGAGCGCGCCTAGGAGTGAGAGAAGCAAGACGCAGTGTAGCTGAACGGGACAGCGACCAGGCCGGAGTGCAGGTGGGGCCTGACCGAGCTGGAGACCGGGTTTTCCGCCTTTTATCTAATGAAGACCCAGTGATCCACCACAGTAACCTGAGCTGATACCGAGTGAGCTCGAGGACCCCGAGTTAGGAGAACTGCAGATCGATCCAAGAGGGAGTGCAGGCGGTGAGCTGGACTTCTGAGGCAGATACAGACAAGCCAGACAGCGGAGCCGGTGACACAGAGAACCCCAGTCAAAATCGAGCGGAGAGACGTCCTGGGTCGAGCGGAGCACAGAATATCTGGCGGATGGGTGAGAGGCCTTCCAGGCCATTGTGAAAAATCTAAAGCACGCTGCAATTTGTTTCAAAACCCACGGGGCCCCAACGTGACTAGTCGAAGATACCTCATAAATAATTCACTGGCCAGTTGAATATTGTACCCGGGTACCAATACACTCACACACATACATTCTTTGGGACATAACCTGTACGGGACTCACTCCCCAACCACAAAGGGGGTTAAAGGGATACTCTAGGCAACATGACCCCCTAAGCTATTTTAGGTGGTCATGATGCCCGGAGTATCCTGCCCCTCCTCCCTCCGCTCAGCGGTTCAGCTGAAAATGCTGAAAACAGCTGAGAGAGGCGGAGAACTTTACTCCGCCCTCCCAGCTGTCAGTCAGCAGAGCGGGAATCATATTTCCCGCTTCTGCCAACTTTTGCCGAGTAGGAGACGTCATCGCGCTTTCAGCGCGATGACGTCTCCAACTCCCCGCAGAAGCTGGCGGCTCCCTCTGAGGGTTAGTGTTGCGCGCATCCTCTTGCGCGCAACACTAATCCTCAGAGGGAGCCGGGAGGAAGCCTGCCGATTGGCCGGCTTATGTGAGAGGCGCGCATGCGCGCTTCTCACGTAAGCCAGAAGCCAAGACGCAGCAAGAAGAAGGACGGGAGCGGAAGAGGAGGGAGGTGAGAATAAAAAAAAAAAAAACGCCGCTGGAAACAAGAGGATTTTAGGGTAAGTATTGCAGTTACAAGAAAAAAACAAAAAACAAAAGTTTTATTAAGGGAATAGGGATAGGTTAGGGAAAAAAAAACAGGGGGTGATTTTTTTGTTAGTGTTCCTTTAAAGATATATTTTTCCTTTTCCGCTGCGTGTTTCTCGAATTACGAAGCATTGTATTTCTTTTCCGCTGCGCGTTTCTCGAATTACGAAGCATTGTATTTCTTTTCCGCTGCGCGTTTCTCGAATTACGAAGCATTGTATTTCTTTTCCGCTGCGCGTTTCCCACATTACGAAGTACTGTAAATATATATATACCGTGTTACTCATTATATGCCAGTTTATCCAGTAAACTATATAATTTATAAAATCCACGACGGTGCTGGAGTATATTTATTCCCTAGTGCGGGGAGACTGACCCGAGGTTCAATTTCAGCGGCTCCTCCGGGAGTGAGCGCTACACATAAAAGACATGAACTAAATAAAAGGAGATTAGAACTAGACACTGGAGGAGACTGGGCACAAAAGGGAATAGCTTAGAGAAGGAGAGAAGATGCAAGAGAAGGAGGCTGAAGTAATAGATGGCTGGTAGTAGTGGGAAGGGAGGTTAAGGAGAACTAAATATGGGAGTGGTTAGGAACAGGAGAAATAAGGGATAGCAAGATGAGAATAAGAGATCAGAGAGTGAGAGTGAAAATAGTCACAAAGGGAACTTAACAGCACATGGGGCAAGCAATGAATAAACAATAATACAGATATAAACATAACACAGATCTTGGAAATCACGATCTCAGGCAAGGGGCAGGTAATAGAATGGTCAGGACTAAGCAATGGGTCTGGTACAAAGGGATCCTAGATGGGGGCAGAAGGGAGCAGGATTGGGGGTACCGATAGAATGATGAAATGTCCAGATATAGCAGAGAGTCCTTAGGAAAGTCTTTGGCAGAGGAATCAGGTGGTTCTCAAGAAGTTCAGGAAGCTTTGGCAAACAGGTTCAATGTGGAAGTTTAGCTTCCTGATATGCTGAGCTGATTAAGGAAAGGTGAGCTCAGGTGGGGCTCCAGGGCTAGGATGCTAGGTACAAACAGAGGTTCCAGGAACGTGCATTGTTCATATTGCAGGGTTAACGTGGGTGACAGGGGCCAGAGCGTGGTGACCCTGACACTCTTTAACAGGAACCTTTAGAATCTATTTGTTCAAGACTTTTAAAAAACGACTGGATGACTTCCTGCAGACACAGAATATTAAGGGTTATAATATTTAATATGTGGGTAAAAGCTTGTTGATCCAAGGAGAAATCTGACTGCCATTCTGGGGTCAAGAAGGAATTTTTTCCCAGTATGTTGCATATTGGCAAGCATTCAGACTGGGTTTTTTGCCTTCTTTTGGATCAACAGCAGTAGGTTATGTGGGAGAGGCTGAACCCGATGGACGCATGTCTTTTTTCAGCCTATATAACTATGTAACTATGTAAGACTAAGGCTGGGGTCAGACTACCGTCTTTGGAAACTGGAAGGAACATCCTTGAGAGTGGACGTTCCTTCCACTCAACGCCCGTCTGTCCGCCTCACTGAGTTCAGTTAGTGCACTCAGCGCTGCAAGGCTTGATGGAGGATAGCACTTTGCAGGCCCGTTAACATGCGTCTACCGTTTTGATGGGGAGGCTTTGTGTACAGGCGCATGTAGCGCACGCAATTTGTGCGCGCGCAACAACGTGTAACTGGCCTCGTTGCAGCGTCACAACACTGCACCGGACGCCGGTAGGCACGTCAGTACGGGCGCGCATAGTGTACTCGTCTGACACCAGCCTAAATGGGCAGTGTAGTGTTTACTTCTAACATTTAAGCAAAAGATAATCTTAGTAAGGGTGGGATGGAAAAGTTACATCTGATTAATCAATCGGACGAACTATACAACTGATATTTCACATTCAGGAATCATTTCTCATTAAAAGTAAATAAATATTACTATTATTGTGGTGTTCAATTCTACCCTAAATAGACACTGCCTGACCAAAAAAAAATAATTACACACTCTGATATTCCATTGGATGCCTTTTGCGCAGATTCACGGCATGCATTTGCCATGGCAACATTTCAATAAGCTAATGCAATGCCACAAAATTTATTTTCGTCACATTAACTTGTTACCAAGATCTTGTATTGATGATGGTAGAGTGGGAGCGCTGAGTAGAGTCTTCTCCAGCACATACCAAAGATTCTCAATGGGCTTAAGGTCTGGACTGTGCGGTGGCCAATCAATGTGTGAAAATGAGGTCTCATGAACCACTCTTGCACAATTTGAGTCCGATGAATCCTGGCATTTCCATCTTGGAATAAGCCTGCTGTGCCATCATGGAACAAAAAATCCATTGATGGAAAAACCTGCTCATTCAGTATATTTAGATAGTTAGCTGAGCTAATTTTTGCCGGCTGAAATCATGTAATTATCCAATGGAAGGCTCGGCACTTATTTGCTTAGTTAAATCCAGGTGGTGACTATTTTTGGTCAGGCAGTGCATTTTATCTAAACAAATGCATCATGATTTTATTAAACCTTTCCGAAATCATGCAAATATTGACAAAGTTTTTTGTTGTTTGCTAAATGCACTGTATTTCCTGCTTGCTACATGCCACCTGTTGTCTCTGTAAGGTGATTTCAGTTCCCTTTTTTCTCTCCGGCTCAGCATTGGAAAGAAGGCAGAAATTCCCAACCCCTGCTGTGAAAGGAGCAAGACAAGGATCACAGCTGATGTCAGCAAGTCCCTGAATAAATAGGATAAACTCTTTGAAGGCATAACATTTGTTCATTGTTTCGAACTCGAAAACGCTGATTTTACCATACTGGATTTATTACGGCTTAAGAGAAAAGAAAACACAGAAAGTACATTTAGGGCCCTATTACAATCTTCGTGTTAAAACACTCGAGCTACGCGTGAATTTGTGAGCCAAGCGTTAAACGTTAACACGCGGAAATCAACGCTGGAATTACAATCCTCGAGCATTTTTTTATCTGTCGAGCAAAAACGCACGTTAAACGGATGCGGACAACTGCGGCGCAGTAACGTTGCGCGCAGAAATCAGTGTGCGGACTGTTTTTTCACACGATTCAGAAAATCAGGATTAAGATCCACAATTATCTCACGTTAGGTTTTTGCACCTGTCAAAGTCAATCTGAGCATACTACATGCTGCTGCAATAATAAATGCACACACAACTTCTCAAATGTATTTGAGTATGAGTAGAATGGGTAACTATACTTTGCTGTGTATTTTTTTTTGGGCTGGTGTATTTGGTTTCGGCCAGTTTGATAGAATTTGCCATTAACACCAGCTTTTAGGAGTTGCTAAAATTATGCGCGCAAAGGCTTTGCGTTAGAAACTGCGCATAGATTGTAATACCATCCGCGTACCAGCACACAAACGCATTTGCGCTCACAATGTTAAGTATAGGACGCGCGCAGTAAAGTATGCTCGCGCAGGTTCTCCCGCATTTGACGATTACGTGCGTTTGTTGCGCTGACAATGTAATACAACGTTCAGCGCAAAGGGTTTTACCCCTTGCGTTAATGTTTTTTGCGCCGGCGCAAACGTTTGCACTAAGATTGTAATAGGGCCCTTAATGTGGAGATAATATAGCTGCAAAATATTTAATAATCTTGGCTGTAAACACGAACTGTGTTGTGTAACGTGGACAAGATATATTGTTTCTCAAGCTTCGTTTCCAGCAGCGCTGACATTTGTCGACATAAATTAGTTTTTTGTTAATATGAAGGAAGAAAAAATTCTAGATCAAGGAGATTTGTCCTCTAGGCAGCAGAGCTTCTAAAGAAACCTCTATGAATTGTATACAGGTCATGGCATTTTTTTTTTTTACATCAGTTAAAGATAATGTATTATAAGGATAAACCACTAAACTGGATAAATGGAGGGAGCGGACGGGTTGAGGATCCAGGTCTTGCAGAATTAGATTTCTATTGTTCTAAAACATATATGGTAATAATTAGCTGCACGATGTTTAATGATAATAAGCAGATATAATTAGTGTGGGTGCCAGATGCTCGCAAAATATCATTTCTAAGAATAAAGCTTTCGATCCAAGATTCAGAAATTATGAAAGAAATATACAATGTTTTATGCACTAGGCTATATTTTATTACAGCAGTGTACAAATTATAAGAAAATAAAATACCCTGGTGCATTTGTCGAAGTGGATAGAATAATTAACCCCTTCACTACCGAGATCGAGATATCTCAGGCTTCAAAGGCACCACCCGGTGCCCTGATATCGAGATAAATCGACCTGCTGATCTGCAGCCCAAAAGCAAATTCAATTTGTTTGCTGCAAACTAATTTACTTTTGGGCTGCAGAAGGTGCCCCCAAAGTTTTAGTCCTGTCAGTATAATGCCCAAAGAACAAACACTGTAAAACCAGCTGCTGAATGCTTTGACATCGGGCTTTCAGCAGCAATCAGCAGCCAGTGAAGGGAGAAAAAAAATGGACCTGCTGCTCAAACCTCTAACTCTGGTAGTAGATGGTGCTATATAGTGGGCAAAGAGGTTATTTACAGCAATAGCTATTTATTACTGTAAAATTAATTAAAAGTGATTTTACAAAAGTGGATTTTGTTTCTGGGGGAGCATAAATAAATGCCCACCAGTCTATCTCATGTTTGACAAGCAGCATGAGCAGGTATGGTTTGCTATGTAGCAGCCTGTGGTTTCATTTTGGTTAGGACTCGCCCTTATAGAGGTGCCATGACGTTGGCGGGCGAGCTAGTCTTATAATGGCCATTAATAAGAAACCAAACCTCTAATTGTGTTTAGTTTCACACGGTATAATTGGAGTAAGCGCAGATGACATTTTTTTCTTTGTTATGTTTTACACATGTTCTTGTGCTGGATGCATTTGGTGGTTGCAGCCAACCCTTCGGGGAATAGGCGCGACCCCACCCCTCCTGCACTATTTACAGCAATAGCTATTTAATACTGTAAAATTAATTAAAAGTGATTTTACAAAAAAACACTGGTTTCTGGCAATGTTTTGTTGGAAAATCACTTTGTAGTGAAGGGTTTAAACACATTGTTAAATACATTTTGGCTATTTTGTTGGATTTTTGTGTTTTCATCAATTTTTTTTGTAATTTTCTCATATATGATGTTACATTAATTAACCCCTTTACTGCTGGGTCATTTCACCTCCGTGTGCTGAGCTCATTTTTACTGTTTTTGCTCATCATGTTTAAACGTTAAATGAAGTCATGTTTTATTATACAACCCAGGCAAATTTTATATCCTTTTTTTCAGCAGACTCTGCAGATTCATAATATATATATATTATATGTGTACGTCAGGCCCTGCCAGAATGCTATAATGAAAACAAATTTAAAAAAATTTGAATTTCCAATTATCTACTGCGTGCAAAATAGTTTTTTTCACATTTTATCACTCAAGCCTTGGCGATTATATATTCTATGGGGTACGCTTGTTAAAAAAAATTAGTACTGAGAACCCGTTACTTTATTTGTAACTTTTTTTAGCTAAAACTGAGAAAAAAAATAATTTGTTAGTGCAGTATCATTGTTCACATTATAACTGAAACGTGAACAATAGTGCTGCAATAATATATTTTAAAAAAGAAAAAAAATTACCTTTTTATTTTATACGTAACCTAGTCAATGATACCAAACATGACGCTCTAGCTGCCACTGATCGGGAGATAGAGGGGTCCAAAGGACCTCCCTATCTCCACCATAGGGATTTCCATAGGGAAACCCCTTGGCAGCTATGGGTTAATTCCTTATGTGACATCATTGTGCAACAGTGGGTGGGTGGAGGCTCCGGAAGGCTTGGCCCACATCCAAGATGTCAGCCACCTATAGGAGCAGTCAGCATTCCGGCACCTATTGGTCAGGATCCTGGTGTTTGGACCGTGCATTATTTCGGAAATGTCTGATCTTTGCATTCGTGGCATGCGTTTATTTAGAATTTGGAATGATGCAATTAAAGAGGGTGATAACGAATGAGAAAACATTATATAGTTACATCTACTTTGGGGCTTTACATGATATTTAAAGTAGCAGATGCAAATTCTTTGTAAATAACAGCTGGCAGTATTGAAGAATCAGAGCCCACAGTGACAAAGATGCACCATGTACCCAACTAGTAAACACATCTAGCTAGGAATGAACTGCTGCGCGCAGACGTGAGGTCAGAGAAAGAATGGAAGCAAAGCCAACGCTCCCAAACAAGCTTTTATTTATCATTGTAACTTGGCCAGTAACACTGCAAGAATTATTTTGGGGCTTAACATATTTGAGCTTCATTTAAAAAAATAAAAGAGAAAGCAAACTTTTGCAATTTAGACCCAATAGATAAAATAAAAACAATATATAAAAAATAACACATTTTCCCAAAAAACATTGTTGAAGTCAAAATCCTGCTAAAGTGATTGTTTAAGAGGATTTTGTTTTCTATTTTTCCCTAACAGGAGCAATATTCTTTTTTTGGTATGCGTAAATCCAATGGAAGACCCTAATCCCTGTTTTGCAGGTCCTCTTTCTGAAGTAAGAAGAACCATCAGTCACCCGTTCAATCTATAGAGAGTCATAATCCTGTCTTTTTCACTTTCTTTCTCATTTTCTTCCTTTGTCCGCTGAGCTCAGGTAGCTGATAGCTTCTCATCCTGCATCTCACTCGGAGCTGGGAAATATCAATCTTTTTGCTCTTGGACTGTATCCAGCTTCATCAGCTCTGCCTACGGGACAGTGGAGAGACCCCTTCAAGACCATAAAACACAAGCTTTGCAAAGCATTAAAGGAAAGCAGCTATAATAAGATACATGGGAAGGAATTAACTGCTTATACCCAGTGACTCATTATTAAAAACAGCTCTGACGTGAACTATCCGCGTGACACTGGCATCTGCTTGGGAACAATTTTGAGCAATAACCCACATTCACTCTTTATCTTTATCTATCTTCTACTCCCTACGTATCGGAATGAGCAGATTCCTCAAGGCTCCTCAAGGCTCTCTATAACGTGGTCTCCGTAATTCAATGCACTATATCTTCATGTCATTGAAGTGATTTGAAAGAAGCACAGCAATTGTGTCCTAAAATAGAACACACATTTCATTCAACACACTCCTACATTTATCAAATAAGGCAAGTCCCGAACTGCGATGCATTAAATAACTGAACAAGCAACAATGCCATGCGATTAACTACAGACGGGGTATCTAGACAGGGTAACAGGGTATCTATTGGTCTGGCATGGTACTCTGTCTGTAGTTAAAGGGATGGCATCGGTACCCAGTCTGTAGCTTAATTTATGGCGTTGCAGCTGTGGCATTTGATAAATGTAGGAGTCCAAGTATCTTTGTATCCATAAAAGTGGTGACAGTACTTTGCTATCCAACTACCGTCCGATATCATTGCTCCCTGTAATGTCAAAAATTCTGGAAAAATGCATGTACACACAACTACGTGATTATTATCAATCTTCAAACTATTTAACCCCATATCAATCCAGCTTTCGTCCAAATCACTCAACTACAACCGCCCTTTTAAAAGTTTGCAATGATACCCAAGCTGGCATAGAACTAGGAGACCTAACTGGAGCCATCTTCCTTGATTTTGCCAAGGCCTTTGACACAGTAGACCACGGCATCCTATTACAAAAACTTAAAAACTCTGGTATTAGCGATCACACACTAACTTGGTTTCAATCGTATGTATCCAACCGATCGCAGCATGTGCCAATTTCTGGCGGCTCCTCCCTCCCCCTCCTAGTCACGTGCGGAGTACCCCAAGGCTTGATACTCGGCCCCCTGCTATTCCCGATATTCATAAACGATTTGCCCAATATCTGCAAAGCTTCAACTGTACACATGTACGCTGTTGACACGGTAATCTATACCAGCAAACCAAATCTCCCGCAGCTGGAGGCCGTGCTGCAAGAACAAGTCACAGAGGTAGAAACGTGGATAAAAGATAACAAACTCTTACATGTCAAAGCTTAACAAGACCAAAAAGGTTTTTAGATTACTTTGCACAGCCTTGTAACGTGTATATTCATCTGCAAAAATTAAGGCAATCTTCATCTGTAGGAGTGTCCTTAGCTTGCTCAATTCTGTCCAAATACAAATTTCCTTACCTTAATCCTAATCTTAAAACAAGCAGATATAGTAAGCCTAATCCTATACCTAACAGGAAACCTAAACCTCAATTTAATCCTAAAAGTAACTCAAAGCCTAACCCTAATCATAAAAGTGCTCCTAAAAGTATCCCTAGCCCTAAAAGTAACCCTAACAATGCAGTAACCCTATTTTTCGAATATTAATCATCTGTTTATTACGAACCGATTCAATATCTGATTGGTCTGATATTTTTGTATCTGTCCGAATCAATAATTTCTGAATCCAAAATATTTAATAATTCTAAATATTTGGATTCAGAAATTTCCTAATCTGACTCGAACCAAATTTTTTCATGATGCACATGTCTAGTGGTTCCTACATTGACCTATTAGCTTTGGCTATATTGAGCTCAATGACAAAATCTCATATGAGCAGACAAAGGTGAGTTCCTTCATAAGCAACATTAAGCAACCCCTAGCATGGCAAAGAAATGAAAACATATGGAGAGACAGCAAGAAGCTCTTATAAAACATGCCTTGATGTTGGCAGGTGGGGTTACACTTTAAGTGTTTTTTATTATGGCAGTTATGACATTAAAGGTAATATTTTCTGTGATATTGTGTTAAATCTAGTATAAATATGTAAAGTAATAACAGGATAATTAAAATAGTGCTATTCTGTAAGGTCAATCTGTAAGGAAACGTGCACACAGCGGGCTCTAACACCTCCTTAATGCTAGAGCTCACTTGAATGAGCGCTAGGCTAGCGCTAGGTTAATTGAGTTGATAGCGTGGCGCAAAGATCACCTCCTAATCACTAACGGGTTAAAAAATCCATTAGTGCATCAGTATTAGTGCTTTTTAGTGTCAGCTTACTGTACTTTGCGCTCCCTATGCTTAACATGGGGAGCACAAAGCGTAAGCAAAGAGTTATTAGCGTTAGGATCACAAAGTCCAAACGCTAATTAGTCACCGCTGTCATTAACAGTAAACGTTTGCTACAGTTTAGAGCTTCTGCGGAATTAGTTAGCAGCAACTGGAACTCCCCCCAAGAAATCAAATACTTACCTCTTATTCCGCTGCGAGAACAGCGGCCCGATCCGCCACTTCTGGCCACTGGGAGAGGAGTGTGACTGGGGAAAAAAAGTCCCAGTCCTGTGGAATCCATGGAGGGGATGCTTGCGACGGCACGTTAGTGCTGCCACGAGCACCCTGGAGCCTAGCAGCTGCTACGGGGCAGGCTGCTGAATTCAGCGTCTGCCTCTTAATGCGCTTGTAAAATGGGGATGATAAGGGGAGCTTAACTTCACAAAGATACACTTTTGGATAAATATAAACACAACGTAGGACTACTGTGGCGCTAAGAGAGGAATAGGGTATATGTATACAAAAGGGAGCTGCTAGAATCCTATAAGGTTAGTCTGTCCAACTAACAAGCAAAGATAAATATACAAACACAAAAATAAGGACAGCGCTCCCACGAAAAGTTATATCTTTTCAACCAAAAAGAGATTGCGACAAAAAATCTTTCTGCTTTTTAACTGCACAGTCTATTATTTACTACAAAAGTCTTATTTAAAAAAAAAAAAAAAAAAAAAAAAAATCTTAAAGGAAAAGTCACCGGTAGAGAAGAAATCTTCACACGAATATATAAATGGGACCACTCCCTGGAACTTTCAGTTTCTAGGATCATCTTTTCATCCAATAAAGGGCTCCAAACATTCAATTCGCCCTCCTGGTATGTATCCACAGTGGAAAGAAGCCTCAGCACAAGATCCACACCTCCTCCAGAGATGCACAGGGAACACTGATGAATCCCTGGGTGGGGTTAACCGTTGCATTGCTGCAGGAATCTCTTCAGAAAATTCCTCAGAGAAAACAAAAGAACAATAGTGCAGCCAGTTTTTACAGGGACAGAGTATAAAACCTTTATATGGTAATAAACTTACCCTGTTCAGAGCCTAGCCTGGCTCGGGGAAAACTCGCATAGGGTTGTAAGAAGTGGCACAGCCCTTAAAAAGCCATCTCAGTTTAGAGTCATCAATGTAGTCAGCAAGTGAAAATAATAAAACATTTATTCCAATAATATGAAATATCAGTGATAAAAAAGACAGGAACCAGACGCGTTTCGCGCTTTAGCAGCGCTTCTTCAGTGGTAAAACAGACAAACAAGGGTACATTTCAAAACAGGGGTTCATTATATACTCAAAGACATTTAGTGAATGAGCCAGCAGCCCAAGTAACCCGCCCACTTCCAAATTGGAATACATACAATTAAACATATAAATGTGTTTATAAAAGTCAATAAACAAAATACATATACAAATCCAAAGCTTCTCCCCAGAACTCAACACCATCTGAACACAAAATTTTAAAAAATAGTGGATATGGCTAATCCATTTTATCGTTGGTCATTCCGGTGTATTTAAACAGATCTTTATTGAATGAGCTGGCAACCTAAAAGGCCCGCCCTCTTCAAGTTTTAAAATACACAAAAATGGCAGTGTTAATATATAAAACTAACACACTACATATATAGATCGCTGCTCTTCGATCACCTCTTGAGGTCCTACCGCCATAAAGGCAAAGAAAATTCAAAAAAATAATAAAATCAGTCCTATAAACAAAAAAAGTGCATCAAAATGATGAAAATGTGAGGAGAAAAAAAAAAAAAAAAAAGAAGAAATTACAAAATAAAATAGAAAATACAAAATAAAAATGCAAAACAGAAAAAAATGTGCCTGCAAAAATGATCGCTAATATAGGAAATCCTGAGACAATAATGAAGGCTAAAACCAATGGGCGATGGAGAGCCCAAAAAAAAAAAAAAAAAAAAAAAAAACAGAAAAAAAAAATTGTGTCTGTAAAAATGATCACTAATATAGGAAATCCTGAGGCAATAATGAGGGCTAAAACCAACGGGCAATAGAGAGCCCTAAAAAAAGAAAACAAGTATAAAATAAAAAATACAAAATAAAAAATGCAAAACAGAAAAAAATGTGTCTGCAAAAATTATCACTAATATAGGAAATCCTGAGGCAATATTGAAGGCTAAAACCAATGGGCAATACAGAGCCCTAAAAAGAAAAAAAGTCTGCAAAAATGATTACTAATATAGGAAATCCTGAGGCAATAAAAAAGCTAAAACCAATGGGCAATAGAGAGCCCTAAAAAAAGGTAGGTAAATTATAAAAGTATAGGTGGAAGTAAGTTATAAAAAATGGCAAAGTTCAAAATCAGAGTTGAGACCCCTGGGAATCAGGGAATCGAACCTATAGATGAGTTTCATCTCTTCTCGGCCGATTTTACCTATGAAGTCTTCTCCCCGCCAATCCTTTTGAACTTTTTTAAGAGCAAAAAAAGTGAGACCTGTAGGGTCTTTATTATGTTTCATTAAAAAATGTGCCGATACAGAGTGTTTTTCGTATCCTTTCCGAATATTGCGCACATGTTCCATGATCCGCACATACAGCTGGCGTGTGGTTCTGCCAACGTATAATAGATGGCAGGGGCAAATAAGTCCATAAATAACATCCTTGGACCGGCAGTCAATAACTTGTTGGATTTTAAAACTCTTTGAATTCAAACGTACTAAAATATTGCTTTTTCAGGTGCAAGTTTCTACACGCAAGGCAGTAACCACATCTATGGAACCCTACTTTAAGATTGAAAGGATTCTGCAGATTCTTCGTTTTTATATTGTGAACAATTTTTTGTTTAATATTCGAGGCCCCTCGATTAATGATTTGTGGCCGATCGGGCATAAAATCATCCAATGCCGGATCTTCCAATAAAATGTGCCAGTGTTTGCGGATACTTTTATTAATATTCGCGGATTGACTGTTAAAATTATATAAGAAGGGGACCTTAGATTGAAAATCATCGTTCTTAACTTTATATTGAATAAATTCATTTCTATCTTTCTCTCGAGTCTGTATAACAAGATCGTCTAGAATGGCCCCATCGAAACCTTTTTCAATAAAACTCTGTTTCAAAGTTTGGGATTGAATGTCATACTGGGTAACATCGGTACAATTCCTACGAATTCTTACAAGTTGACTGTTAGGAACACTTTTTAGCCACGGCTTAGCATGGCAACTCGAAAAACTGATAAAATTGTTAACATCCACCGATTTAAAATATGTTTTAGTTTTAACACAACTTTCATCAATAAAAATGGTTAAGTCTAAAAAATTTATTTCACTTTTATGGGAGTGGGTCTCTAAAACAATACCACTGTTATTTGAATTCAGACCATCAATAAAGTTCTTCAATACATCATCCCCTCCTTTCCAAATAAAAAATAGATCATCAATATATCTACGGTAGAGGACCAGGTGTTGCGCCCAATATGGCATCCAACTGAGTTCCCAGAAAGCCATGAAAAGATTTGCATAACTAGGCGCAAACCTGGTCCCCATCGCCGTACCTTTCCGTTGAAGATAAAACTGATCGTTAAAAGCAAAAAAATTATTATTGAGAATGAACTCTATACCTAGTAAGATAAATCTAATTTGCGGTTCTTCGAACTCGGAATTTTGTTCTAAATAAAAACGGACTGCTTCAATACCCTGATCATGAGGGATAATACTATATAATGAACGAACGTCACAGGTGACTAAGATATACGATGGATCCCATACTACTGTCTCTAAAATTTGTAATAGATGGATTGTATCCTTAAGATACGAAGGGATCTTTTTGACTAAAGGCTGTAGAAGGATGTCGATATATTGCGACAATCTACTGGTAAGTGAATGTACACCAGATATAATGGGTCTTCCAGGGGGATTTATTAAATCTTTATGTATCTTTGGAAGTAAATACAGAATAGGAATTCTAGGAAAGGGAATATTCAAATACAGGTACTCTTTTTCTGTTAGGATGCCACTGTCTTTCCCTTCCTTTAAGAGGTTAGTCAATGCAATCTTGTTTTTTTCCATAGGATTGCATGACAAAAGAGAGTAAGTGTCGCGATCGTCTAATTGCCGCATCGCTTCATTGTTATATTTCTCCATACTTAAAAGAACTATCCCTCCACCCTTATCAGCCGGTTTAATTATAAGGGAAGGGTCATTATTCAATTTATCAAGGGCATCTCTTTCTTTTCTTGTAAGGTTGAAAAAGAAATTTTCTCTTTACTAATTTTGTCAATATCTTTCAGTACAAGGCGTTCAAAAATCTTCATTTCGTCAGATATTAGATGTTTAGGGAAAAATTTAGAGGTTTCTTTTAAATCTGTGTGAACATATCGTGGAATATTGAGAGAATTTTCAACAGGATTTTTAGCAAAAAATTTCTTCAAACATAATTTCCGTTGAAATTTCTTTAGGTCGATATACATATTGAATTTATTTACCTTAACACTAGGAGCAAATTTCAAGCCTTTATTCAGAACCTTTTTTTCTGAATTGGTGAGAACATGTTCACTCAAATTGAAAATACCATTCTTTTCAGGGTTACCAGGAGTTGAGGATGGATTAACTATTTTATCTTTTTTCTCACCCCTCTTGGTTCTCCCTGCCCTGGTCCCCCGCTTGTTCTTTCTAGTGGTCTTTTCATAGCCTTTGGGGCCAAATTTGTTTGTGGTTCTGGGAAGGAAGTATTTTTCTCTTTTTCCATTGGGAGAAAGATCTTTTCGGGCCCCAGGGGTTTCAAGTTGGGGTCCCCTGGAAAAAACGGCTCTGAAACATCTACAAGGGGTTGGAATTTATTGGAAGTCGAAGTTTCACCATTAGGGAGTCTGGCTTTATTCCATTTAGAGACCCATTGATATTGGGGGAGTGTTGCCTGTTTCCTTTCTCTCTCTTCGTACAAACTTCTCCTTACCGGAGCATATGAGAGTTTAGGATCTGCATATGAGGTGGATGCCACTGGAGAAACAGGTAAACCCAAGTTTATACTTTTATTTTCATTTTGTGAAGTAGTGTTTTTACATTCACCATCAACAAGAATAGGTTCCAATGGTAAACTCAAAACACTAGTAGCAATCTCAATAACCTCAGTAGAGACCTTAGCAACCACAATGGGAGCTTGAGGTTCTTCACACGAGACTGATAGAGTCGGTCTCTCTCTAACTGGGGTAAAATTGGGGTTGCTATTAGAGGGAGCATGATAAAAATCGTTATTGTGTTCATACCGAGAAAATTTATTTCTTTTGGAATTCCTATATGGGAACCTATTATTGTTCGAAGAATAGTATTTCTCATGTACTCTATCTGTTTTATAATCTTCTATGTCTCTACCATATTTATTCTTTTTGATTTCCATCACATCTTGTGAAACCTTCCCCAGAGTGTGTTCCAAATCCGCTGAAATAAGGGCAAAGTCATCGTTCTCCACTATAGACTGTATATTCTCCAAAAGAGAGTTAGCTTTGGCTTCTAACTCAATTAAGGAGAGAGTTCGAAAATTTATTATATAATTCATAGTCTGATCTGCAAAACTGTCCATCAGATTAATCCATCCCTCTAGAAAGCTGGTATTATCCCTATCAGAGGTGGGCATTTTAAAAAATCTTAAACCTCTTGGAGAAATTTTCTCCCTCAAGTATTTTTGGAGAGTAGCAACCTCCAACTTTGATTTAATTTCTTTAATAAGCGTCTTTTCCAGAGAAAGGATAAGCTCTTTTAAATCAGGAACTGTAGTGTTTGGTGCAATGGGTATAATATCACCAAATAATTCATCTATATTAAGCCCAATCTTGGACCTATAATCATTAAGTGCCATTTCCAGCTGCCTTTGTAGTCCTTGGACAGAATAGGATAAGAATAAACACAACGTAGGACTACTGTGGCGCTAAGAGAGAGGATAGGGTATATGTATACAAAAGGGAGCTGCTAGAATCCTATAAGTTAGTCTGTCCAACTAACAAGCAAAGATAAATATACAAACACAAAAATAAGGACAGCGCTCCCACGAAAAGTTATATCTTTTCAACCAAAAAGAGATTGCGACAAAAAATCTTTCTGCTTTTTAACTGCACAGTCTATTATTTACTACAAAAGTCTTATTTAAAAAAAAAAAAAAAAAAAAATCTTAAAGGAAAAGTCACCGGTAGAGAAGAAATCTTCACACGAATATATAAATGGGACCACTCCCTTGAACTTTCAGTTTCTAGGATCGTCTTTTCATCCAATAAAGGGCTCCAAACATTCAATTCGCCCTCCTGGTATGTATCCACAGTGGAAAGAAGCCTCAGCACAAGATCCACACTCCTCCAGAGATGCACAGGGAACACTGATGAATCCCTGGGTGGGGTTAACCGTTGCGTTGCTGCAGGAATCTCTTCAGAAAATTCCTCAGAGAAAACAAAAGAACAATAGTGCAGCCAGTTTTTACAGGGACAGAGTATAAAACCTTTATATGGTAATAAACTTACCCTGTTCAGAGCCTAGCCTGGCTCGGGGAAAACTCGCATAGGGTTGTAAGAAGTGGCACAGCCCTTAAAAAGCCATCTCAGTTTAGAGTCATCAATGTAGTCAGCAAGTGAAAATAATAAAACATTTATTCCAATAATATGAAATATCAGTGATAAAAAAGACAGGAACCAGACGCGTTTCGCGCTTTACAGCGCTTCTTCAGTGGTAAAACAGACAAACAAGGGTACATTTCAAAACAGGGGTTCATTATATACTCAAAGACATTTAGTGAATGAGCCAGCAGCCCAAGTAACCCGCCCACTTCCAAATTGGAATACATACAATTAAACATATAAATGTGTTTATAAAAGTCAATAAACAAAATACATATACAAATCCAAAGCTTCTCCCCAAACTCAACACCATCTGAACACAAAATTTTAAAAAATAGTGGATATGGCTAATCCATTTTATCGTTGGTCATCCGGTGTATTTAAACAGATCTTTATTGAATGAGCTGGCAACCTAAAAGGCCCGCCCTCTTCAAGTTTTAAAATACACAAAAATGGCAGTGTTAATATATAAAACTAACACACTACATATATAGATCGCTGCTCTTCGATCACCTCTTGAGGTCCTACCGCCATAAAGGCAAAGAAAATTCAAAAAATAATAAAATCAGTCCTATAAACAAAAAAAGTGCATCAAAATGATGAAAATGTGAGGAGAAAAAAAAAAAAAAAAAAAGAAATTACAAAATAAAATAGAAAATACAAAATAAAAAATGCAAAACAGAAAAAAATGTGCCTGCAAAAATGATCACTAATATAGGAAATCCTGAGACAATAATGAAGGCTAAAACCAATGGGCGATGGAGAGCCCAAAAAAAAAAAAAAAAAAAAACAGAAAAAAAAAAAAAAATTGTGTCTGTAAAAATGATCACTAATATAGGAAATCCTGAGGCAATAATGAGGGCTAAAACCAACGGGCAATAGAGAGCCTAAAAAAGAAAAACAAGTATAAAATAAAAAATACAAAATAAAAAATGCAAAACAGAAAAAAATGTGTCTGCAAAATATCACTAATATAGGAAATCCTGAGGCAATATTGAAGGCTAAAACCATGGGCAATACAGAGCCCTAAAAAGAAAAAAAGTCTGCAAAAATGATTACTAATATAGGAAATCCTGAGGCAATAAAAGAAGCTAAAACCAATGGGCAATAGAGAGCCCTAAAAAAAGGTAGGTAAATTATAAAAGTATAGGTGGAAGTAAGTTATAAAAAATGGCAAAGTTCAAAATCAGAGTTGAGACCCCTGGGAATCAGGGAATCGAACCTATAGATGAGTTTCATCTCTTCTCGCCGATTTTACCTATGAAGTCTTCTCCCCGCCAATCCTTTTGAACTTTTTTAAGAGCAAAAAAAGTGAGACCTGTAGGGTCTTTATTATGTTTCATTAAAAAATGTGCCGATACAGAGTGTTTTTCGTATCCTTTCCGAATATTGCGCACATGTTCCATGATCCGCACATACAGCTGGCGTGTGGTTCTGCCAACGTATAATAGATGGCAGGGGCAAATAAGTCCATAAATAACATCCTTGGACCGGCAGTCAATAACTTGTTGGATTTTAAAACTCTCTTTGAATTCAAACGTACTAAAATATTGCTTTTTCAGGTGCAAGTTTCTACACGCAAGGCAGTAACCACATCTATGGAACCCTACTTTAAGATTGAAAGGATTCTGCAGATTCTTCGTTTTTTATTGTGAACAATTTTTTGTTTATATTCGAGCCCTCGATTAATGATTTGTGGCCGATCGGGCATAAAATCATCCAATGCCGGATCTTCCATAAAATGTGCCAGTGTTTGCGGATACTTTTATTAATATTCGCGGATTGACTGTTAAAATTATATAAGAAGGGGACCTTAGATTGAAAATCATCGTTCTTAACTTTATATTGAATAAATTCATTTCTATCTTTCTCTCGAGTCTGTATAACAAGATCGTCTAGAATGGCCCCATCGAAACCTTTTTCAATAAAACTCTGTTTCAAAGTTTGGGATTGAATGTCATACTGGGTAACATCGGTACAAAGACTTTTGTAGTAAATAATAGACTGTGCAGTTAAAAAGCAGAAAGATTTTTTGTCGCAATCTCTTTTTGGTTGAAAAGATATAACTTTTCGTGGGAGCGCTGTCCTTATTTTTGTGTTTGTATATTTATCTTTGCTTGTTAGTTGGACAGACTAACCTTATAGGATTCTAGCAGCTCCCTTTTGTATACATATACCCTATTCCTCTCTTAGCGCCACAGTAGTCCTACGTTGTGTTTATTCTTATCCTATTCTGTCCAAGGACTACAAAGGCAGCTGGAAATGGCACTTAATGATTATAGGTCCAAGATTGGGCTTAATATAGATGAATTATTTGGTGATATTATACCCATTGCACCAAACACTACAGTTCCTGATTTAAAAGAGCTTATCCTTTCTCTGGAAAAGACGCTTATTAAAGAAATTAAATCAAAGTTGGAGGTTGCTACTCTCCAAAAATACTTGAGGGAGAAAATTTCTCCAAGAGGTTTAAGATTTTTTAAAATGCCCACCTCTGATAGGGATAATACCAGCTTTCTAGAGGGATGGATTAATCTGATGGACAGTTTTGCAGATCAGACTATGAATTATATAATAAATTTTCGAACTCTCTCCTTAATTGAGTTAGAAGCCAAAGCTAACTCTCTTTTGGAGAATATACAGTCTATAGTGGAGAACGATGACTTTGCCCTTATTTCAGCGGATTTGGAACACACTCTGGGGAAGGTTTCACAAGATGTGATGGAAATCAAAAAGAATAAATATGGTAGAGACATAGAAGATTATAAAACAGATAGAGTACATGAGAAATACTATTCTTCGAACAATAATAGGTTCCCATATAGGAATTCCAAAAGAAATAAATTTTCTCGGTATGAACACAATAACGATTTTTATCATGCTCCCTCTAATAGAGAGAGACCGACTCTATCAGTCTCGTGTGAAGAACCTCAAGCTCCCATTGTGGTTGCTAAGGTCTCTACTGAGGTTATTGAGATTGCTACTAGTGTTTTGAGTTTACCATTGGAACCTATTCTTGTTGATGGTGAATGTAAAAACACTACTTCACAAAATGAAAATAAAAGTATAAACTTGGGTTTACCTGTTTCTCCAGTGGCATCCACCTCATATGCAGATCCTAAACTCTCATATGCTCCGGTAAGGAGAAGTTTGTACGAAGAGAGAGAAAGGAAACAGGCAACACTCCCCCAATATCAATGGGTCTCTAAATGGAATAAAGCCAGACTCCCTAATGGTGAAACTTCGACTTCCAATAAATTCCAACCCCTTGTAGATGTTTCAGAGACGTTTTTTCCAGGGGACCCCAACTTGAAACCCCTGGGGCCCGAAAAGATCTTTCTCCCAATGGAAAAAGAGAAAAATACTTCCTTCCCAGAACCACAAACAAATTTGGCCCCAAAGGCTATGAAAAGACCACTAGAAAGAACAAGCGGGGGACCAGGGCAGGGAGAACCAAGAGGGGTGAGAAAAAAGATAAAATAGTTAATCCATCCTCAACTCCTGGTAACCCTGAAAAGAATGGTATTTTCAATTTGAGTGAACATGTTCTCACCAATTCAGAAAAAAAGGTTCTGAATAAAGGCTTGAAATTTGCTCCTAGTGTTAAGGTAAATAAATTCAATATGTATATCGACCTAAAGAAATTTCAACGGAAATTATGTTTGAAGAAATTTTTTGCTAAAAATCCTGTTGAAAATTCTCTCAATATTCCACGATATGTTCACACAGATTTAAAAGAAACCTCTAAATTTTTCCCTAAACATCTAATATCTGACGAAATGAAGATTTTTGAACGCCTTGTACTGAAAGATATTGACAAAATTAGTAAAGAGAAAATTTCTTTCAACCTTACAAGAAAAGAAAGAGATGCCCTTGATAAATTGAATAATGACCCTTCCCTTATAATTAAACCGGCTGATAAGGGTGGAGGGATAGTTCTTTTAAGTATGGAGAAATATAACAATGAAGCGATGCGGCAATTAGACGATCGCGACACTTACTCTCTTTTGTCATGCAATCCTATGGAAAAAAACAAGATTGCATTGACTAACCTCTTAAAGGAAGGGAAAGACAGTGGCATCCTAACAGAAAAAGAGTACCTGTATTTGAATATTCCCCTTCCTAGAATTCCTATTCTGTATTTACTTCCAAAGATACATAAAGATTAATAAATCCCCCTGGAAGACCCATTATATCTGGTGTACATTCACTTACCAGTAGATTGTCGCAATATATCGACATCCTTCTACAGCCTTTAGTCAAAAAGATCCCTTCGTATCTTAAGGATACAATCCATCTATTACAAATTTTAGAGACAGTAGTATGGGATCCATCGTATATCTTAGTCACCTGTGACGTTCGTTCATTATATAGTATTATCCCTCATGATCAGGGTATTGAAGCAGTCCGTTTTTATTTAGAACAAAATTCCGAGTTCGAAGAACCGCAAATTAGATTTATCTTACTAGGTATAGAGTTCATTCTCAATAATAATTTTTTGCTTTTAACGATCAGTTTTATCTTCAACGGAAAGGTACGGCGATGGGGACCAGGTTTGCGCCTAGTTATGCAAATCTTTTCATGGCTTTCTGGGAACTCAGTTGGATGCCATATTGGGCGCAACACCTGGTCCTCTACCGTAGATATATTGATGATCTATTTTTTATTTGGAAAGGAGGGGATGATGTATTGAAGAACTTTATTGATGGTCTGAATTCAAATAACAGTGGTATTGTTTTAGAGACCCACTCCCATAAAAGTGAAATAAATTTTTTAGACTTAACCATTTTTATTGATGAAAGTTGTGTTAAAACTAAAACATATTTTAAATCGGTGGATGTTAACAATTTTATCAGTTTTTCGAGTTGCCATGCTAAGCCGTGGCTAAAAAGTGTTCCTAACAGTCAACTTGTAAGAATTCGTAGGAATTGTACCGATGTTACCCAGTATGACATTCAATCCCAAACTTTGAAACAGAGTTTTATTGAAAAAGGTTTCGATGGGGCCATTCTAGACGATCTTGTTATACAGACTCGAGAGAAAGATAGAAATGAATTTATTCAATATAAAGTTAAGAACGATGATTTTCAATCTAAGGTCCCCTTCTTATATAATTTTAACAGTCAATCCGCGAATATTAATAAAAGTATCCGCAAACACTGGCACATTTTATTGGAAGATCCGGCATTGGATGATTTTATGCCCGATCGGCCACAAATCATTAATCGAGGGGCCTCGAATATTAAACAAAAAATTGTTCACAATATAAAAACGAAGAATCTGCAGAATCCTTTCAATCTTAAAGTAGGGTTCCATAGATGTGGTTACTGCCTTGCGTGTAGAAACTTGCACCTGAAAAAGCAATATTTTAGTACGTTTGAATTCAAAGAGAGTTTTAAAATCCAACAAGTTATTGACTGCCGGTCCAAGGATGTTATTTATGGACTTATTTGCCCCTGCCATCTATTATACGTTGGCAGAACCACACGCCAGCTGTATGTGCGGATCATGGAACATGTGCGCAATATTCGGAAAGGATACGAAAAACACTCTGTATCGGCACATTTTTTAATGAAACATAATAAAGACCCTACAGGTCTCACTTTTTTTGCTCTTAAAAAAGTTCAAAAGGATTGGCGGGGAGAAGACTTCATAGGTAAAATCGGCCGAGAAGAGATGAAACTCATCTATAGGTTCGATTCCCTGATTCCCAGGGGTCTCAACTCTGATTTTGAACTTTGCCATTTTTTATAACTTACTTCCACCTATACTTTTATAATTTACCTACCTTTTTTTAGGGCTCTCTATTGCCCATTGGTTTTAGCTTCTTTTATTGCCTCAGGATTTCCTATATTAGTAATCATTTTTGCAGACTTTTTTTCTTTTTAGGGCTCTGTATTGCCCATTGGTTTTAGCCTTCAATATTGCCTCAGGATTTCCTATATTAGTGATAATTTTTGCAGACACATTTTTTTCTGTTTTGCATTTTTTATTTTGTATTTTTTATTTTATACTTGTTTTTCTTTTTTTAGGGCTCTCTATTGCCCGTTGGTTTTAGCCCTCATTATTGCCTCAGGATTTCCTATATTAGTGATCATTTTTACAGACACAATTTTTTTTTTTTTTTTTTTTTTTTTTTTTTTTTTTTTTTTTTGGCTCTCCATCGCCCATTGGTTTTAGCCTTCATTATTGTCTCAGGATTTCCTATATTAGTGATCATTTTTGCAGGCACATTTTTTTCTGTTTTGCATTTTTTATTTTGTATTTTCTATTTTATTTTGTAATTTCTTCTTTTTTTTTTTTTTTTTTTCTCCTCACATTTTCATCATTTTGATGCACTTTTTTTGTTTATAGGACTGATTTTATTATTTTTTTGAATTTTCTTTGCCTTTATGGCGGTAGGACCTCAAGAGGTGATCGAAGAGCAGCGATCTATATATGTAGTGTGTTAGTTTTATATATTAACACTGCCAGTTTTGTGTATTTTAAAACTTGAAGAGGGCGGGCCTTTTAGGTTGCCAGCTCATTCAATAAAGATCTGTTTAAATACACCGGATGACCAACGATAAAATGGATTAGCCATATCCACTATTTTTTAAAATTTTGTGTTCAGATGGTGTTGAGTTCTGGGGAGAAGCTTTGGATTTGTATATGTATTTTGTTTATTGACTTTTATAAACACATTTATATGTTTAATTGTATGTATTCCAATTTGGAAGTGGGCGGGTTACTTGGGCTGCTGGCTCATTCACTAAATGTCTTTGAGTATATAATGAACCCCTGTTTTGAAATGTACCCTTGTTTGTCTGTTTTACCACTGAAGAAGCGCTGTAAAGCGCGAAACGCGTCTGGTTCCTGTCTTTTTTATCACTGATATTTCATATTATTGGAATAAATGTTTTATTATTTTCACTTGCTGACTACATTGATGACTCTAAACTGAGATGGCTTTTTAAGGGCTGTGCCACTTCTTACAACCCTATGCGAGTTTTCCCCGAGCCAGGCTAGGCTCTGAACAGGGTAAGTTTATTACCATATAAAGGTTTTATACTCTGTCCCTGTAAAAACTGGCTGCACTATTGTTCTTTTGTTTTCTCTGAGGAATTTTCTGAAGAGATTCCTGCAGCAACGCAACGGTTAACCCCACCCAGGGATTCATCAGTGTTCCCTGTGCATCTCTGGAGGAGGTGTGGATCTTGTGCTGAGGCTTCTTTCCACTGTGGATACATACCAGGAGGGCGAATTGAATGTTTGGAGCCCTTTATTGGATGAAAAGACGATCCTAGAAACTGAAAGTTCAAGGGAGTGGTCCCATTTATATATTCGTGTGAAGATTTCTTCTCTACCGGTGACTTTTCCTTTAAGATTTTTTTTTTTTTTTTTTTTTAAATAAGACTTTTGTAGTAAATAATAGACTGTGCAGTTAAAAAGCAGAAAGATTTTTTGTCGCAATCTCTTTTTGGTTGAAAAGATATAACTTTTCGTGGGAGCGCTGTCCTTATTTTTGGTTTGTAAAAATGCTTCCTTTTTAAATTATTAAAATTCTAGACGCTTTTGCTATAATTTATAAGCTTTCATCAGGCATTGCAATCCTGATATAAAAAAAGTATATATATATATATATATATATATATATATATATTATATATATACACACCAATATGGGGAGTGGTTGACGGGACATCTTTGTCTGAAGTAATTGCATTTAAGAAGGAAAAATAAAGTTAGGGATTTTATCTCTGGGTTCCAGTTTCTGGATCAACAATGATGACATTGTTGCCAGGGAACAGCAAAGAGAATTTAAAGCATTATACGTATATATACCTATCCGTCCATGTCTTGTCAAAGTGTCATACAGTGAGCATCAATATATTCTTGATTAGTGCATGAAGATAACTGACAGATATTGAACAGATCATACACACATTAAATGATTAAATTATGATTCATTTCACACCCCTTGTGATATTTGGTTACACAAGTGTATATAAAATGTAAGATGAAAAATAAGTGACAAGATCTTTCTATACATTCTTATTTTGTAATCACATGAATTTTGCACCTTAATCTTGACATTAATTAATTGAAGGCCACATCTCTTATTAATGGCAGTTTATGGTAGAATTTACATTTATATTATTATCTTGATGAAGACTTGAGATCAAATCATTACTGTTCATCAACAAGTGAATTTTTTTGTACGAGTAGAACCTGTCAATATTTTGATCTTGTTTTATCACTATGACACTACAGCACCGCAAACACTTTCACTTTGAGATTGAAAAGGAAACACGGAAAAGGGCAGCAGCATATCTGACCTGGCTGGGGATACAACAAAATATACATATCCCAAAGTGGAAATGTTTGTGATGAGGGTATAAATATAAACCCACCAGCCTGTCTCTTAGCTGAGAAGCAGCATTAGGACATGTAGTTGCTTAGAAAGCAGCTTTTGGTTTCACTAGGTTAGGACCCACCTGACCAGAGGTGCAGTGATGGAGCTATGGGGGTGAGTGCAAATGACAACCTTTTTTCTTGTTATGTTTTATACAAGAAGTGGGCTGAATACTTCTGGTTGACGCAGGCACTCTGGTAGGGAATAGGTGCGAAACAGGATTTGTCTGCATATATGTATATTTTAGTTGTATCCCCAGCCAGGTCCTTTTTGCTGCTGTCCTTTTCTGTGTTTTCTTTTTCAATCTCAAAGTGGAAGTGTTTGGTGAGGGTATAAATATAAACCCACCAGCCTGTCTCTTAGCTGAGAAGTAGCATGAGGCCATGTAGTTGCTTGGAAAGCAGCTTTTGGTTTCAATAAGTGAGGACCCGCCTGACCAGAGATGGGTTTGCAAGCTCGTTGTCCACTTATTGAGATCGGGGGTGTGGTTAGGGTTACTTTAAATTATAAAAGCACTCCAACATTTTGGGCTCTATTACATTCTTCACGCAAAAATGTGCATGTGCGCAAAAACGCATTAACGCGAGGGGATAAACCCTTCGCAGTGAACATCAAATTACAACGTTCGCGTACAAAATGTGCGTTAACCTCTAACGCGAGTTACCCTGCGCGAGCGAAAGTTTGTGCGCGCATCCCATACTTAACATTGTGAGCGCAAATGCGTTCGTGCGCTGGTACGCGGCTGGTATTACAATCGATGCGCAACTTTTTATGAACGACGTTTGCGCGCATACTTTTAACGTCTTTTAAAAGCTGGTATTAATGTCAAATCTGAACGTCCTGGCCGAAAAAAAAAAATACAGCACAGTATAGTTACACATTCTACACATACCCAAACAATAAAATTGAGTCGTTGTGCGTGTTTTTATTATTGCTGCAGCATATATACTTAGATTGATTTTGGCAGGCGCAAAAACTGAACGGGAGATAATTGTGGTTCTTAATTCTGATTTGCTGAATCGCGTGAAAAAACAGTCTGCCCACCGATTTCTGCCCGCAGCGTTAATTTGCGCTCGTTTTCGCGCGTATTTTTTACGCGCGATATTTTCGGACGGATGAAAAAATGCGCTCGGATCGTAATACCAGTGTTAATTTGCAGACTTTAACGTTTGACGCTGCGCGCAAAAAAAAATGTGCTGCGCATACGAATTTGCGTGGAGAATGTGATATAGCCCTTTCAGTTTGTTGTTCATAGAAAGCATATGTTGATGTGAACCATACTTCGCAGAAAAGAGCTTTCAGAAGAACTTCCAATAAGAATTGTTGTTATGTTGTATGAAGCTGGAAAGGATTGGAAAGTTTTCTCCAAGAGCTTGGTTATTTAGCATTCCTCTTTTAGACAAATTGTCTATAAATGGAGAAAATGTAGTACTGTAGATACACTCTCTAGAAGTGGCCATCCAGCCAAGATGATTCAAAGGTTCACAAGGCCATGTAAGGGATACCAGCAGCATTTACAGTTGTATAGAATATTGTGCTAAAATAGCTTTAAAATTTAAAGGAAGAAATGCGCTCTGAGCATTATGAAAATCTTAAGGGGACTTTTGAGAAAGTGCTGGTTTTGCAAATTGCCATCGCTGTGAATATTCTCCTGTCACTGCTTGAATTTTTCTCTTTTCATTTTAGTAAACACTAGAGATTTCTGAATAACAACCTAAATGTAAAATGTATACATTTGAGCGCTTTAAGCTTATAACTAAATATATAATATCTTAACCTCTTAATGTACAATAATGGAATAATTCTGTCATAACGACTCTTTAAGAAATGCAAGGTTGAATTACGTTTACAAAGCTAAGTCAACAAGATATTCCACGTAGGTGCAGTATGTTTGTGGAGATGATTGGCTAGACTTGTGTGATTTGGTTCAGACCAAAATATATAGAATTGCCCGAATACCAGTGATGATTAAGCATCCAAAATTGCAAATCACCAGCCACACAGCCAAATCACATCCAAAATAAATGTATCAAATTGATCCAATTATAATCTGAATGCAATCAGATTGATTTGGATTATGTGAATGACAAAAAAGTGCACTCACTCTGCAATGCAAAATCCCTAACCCTAAAACAAGCAGAGATAGTAACTCTAACCCTAAAAGTAACCCTAATCATAAAACAAGGAGAAATCGTAACCCTAAAAGTAGCCCTAATCATAGAACAAGCAGATATAGTAACCCTAACCCCAACCTTAAAAGAAACTCCTTATAAAAAGTAACCCCAAAACTAACCCTTAAAGTAGCGCTAAAACAAATCCTAACCCTAACTAGCATCCGGTGTGGGAGACAGAGGTGGGTAAATGAGGTAGTATAGAGAGGCATTTAGAGGATTTAAAAAGGGGGAATAGACAGGGGTAGGAATACAGAGGGAAGTGTAAATGGGGATACAGGAGGGAAAATATGTGCACCTCTGGATTTTCAAAACTAATCTAATATCTGATTGGTTTGAGATTTTTTAAATGGATTCAGAAATTTCTGAAACTTTGAACCAAACTTTCTGAACCAAACTGAAACTTTTGCCCATGCACATGTGCATAATCAAGAGTACTGGTTCCATGAATGATCACTGTGAATACCGACAATACCGGAATGCATGTACAAAACAAACAAAAATGGCTAAAGCCCAATACTTCAATGAAAATCTAAACAATAACCTATCAAACCCTAGAAATTTTTGGAGAATCATAAGTAACATACAAGCACCCCCACTCCACTCCCAGCCGGCTGCTATCAAAGTAAACAACCAAACCCTGCAACACCCGCTAGATGTTGCAAATGCCTTTAATAATTATTTTGGTGGGCGTGCCACCACCCTAATTGCTAAGCTAGCAAATGACACACCTACAGAAAGGCCACAAACAGGTCAGGCCCCTCCAACCGTGCAGGGACCCCATATCGCAGATAAATTCAACTTTAGACCAGTGCCTGTCAGTGTAGTTACTAAACTGCTCCGTAATCAAAAAATGAAATACCAATCTGGACCTGATCAAATCCCAGCAATGCTGCTGAAAATCAGTGCCCGAGCAATTGGAAAACCTGTCGCAACACTCATCAATGAATCACTGGCAACTGGATACATACCCAAACTATGGAAGACTGCGAGAGTGGTACCTATCCATAAAAGTGGCAACAGTACTTTGGTATCCAACTACCGTCCAATCTCATTGCTCCCCGTTATGTCAAAAATTTTGGAAAAATGTGTGTACACACAATTACGTGATTATTATCAATCTTCAAACTATTTAACCCCAGATCAATCCGGCTTTCGTCCAAATCACTCAACTACAACCGCCCTTTTAAAAGTTTGCAATGATACCCAAGCTGGCATGGAACAAGGAGACCTAACTGGAGCCATCTTTCTTGATTTTGCCTGGCCTTTGACACAGTAGACCATGGCATCTTATTACAAAAACTTAAAAACTCTGGTATTGGTGATCACACGCTAACCTGGTTTGAATCATATGTATCCAACCGATCACAAACATGTGTCCATCTCTGGCAGCTCCTTCCTCCCCCTCCCAGTCACGTGCGGAGTACCCCAAGGCTCAATACTCGGCCCCCGCTACTCACATTATTCATAAATGATCTGCCCAACGTCAGCAAAGCCTCAACTGTACACATGTATGCAGATGACACTGTAATCTATACCAGCAAACCAGATCTCCCACAGCTGGAGGCCGTGCTGCAAGACCAATTCACAGAGGTAGAAAAGTGGATCACAGATAACAAACTTTTTCTAAATACTGACAAAACTGTAACAATGCTCTTTGGAACAGCACCTAAAATACATAAACTGCAAAATCCCCATCTACATATCAGGACAAAATCAAATAGCATGCTGACCACAGTCACTTGTCTCAAATATCTAGGTATGTGGTTAGACCCAAATCTATCCTTTGGCCCCCACATCGAAAAACTCATCTAAACTTTACCCCAAACTAGGTGCCCTGTACAGAAACAAATCCTGCCTGAGCCCCGCGGTAAGAAAGCAGATTGTACAACAAATGCTTATGCCGGCTATTGAATACGGAGATGTAGTGTATGCAGCGGCCCCACAAACACACCTTCAGAAACTTACGACATTGTATAACTCATTCTGCCACTTTGTGCTACAATGTAACTACATGACACACCATTGTGACATGTTAAAAGAACTAAACTGGCCGTCGCTGGAATCTAGACGCGCCCTTCACCTTTCCAACCTGGTGTTTAAGAGCTTCTCTGGGAAGCTGCCACCCTACCTGAATAGTCTGCTTCCCCTAGCAGTTCCCTCATCCTATAACCTCCGATCTAGGACCAGCACCTTACTTGCAGAACCACAATACAAAAAGACAGTGGCTCGATCCTCATTTTCCTACAGAGCACCGAATTTATGGAATAACCTTCCAGACACCATCAAATCTTCCCTCCAGTCTTAAGTCACTCAAGAGCTCCTTACTAACATACCTCGGTACAGAATGCACCTGTAAACATGTAACATAGTAACTATATTACTTACATATTTATTTTCCGTGTTAATCTGTATATTTGTGTTTTGTTTTTAATATCTTGCATTTATTACTTTGTATTTCTGTAACAACTGTAAAATTTCAATGCTCTTGAACCCAGGACATACTTGAAAACGAGAGAAATCTCAATGTATCCTTCCTGGTAAAATCCTTTATAAAATAAAAAATAAAAATAATTAAATTAAGCCTTAAAGAGCTAAGATAGAACATTACTAATGAGATGTAAAATGTTTAAATTTTAAAAGACTTGGGGCACTATCGCGTGCCCCTCGTTAAAATCGGAATGCGAAGGGGAAAAATTTGCGTTCGCTAATTTCCCATTTGTGTCCCTGTTTGTCCAGCAGCCTGCCCTGTAGCAATAGCTAGGCACGCGGATGCTTGGGGCAGCGCTAAAGATACATTCCCAAGCATCCCCTCCATGGCGGCTATAGAACGCCATGGAGGCTTCTTGTTGCGGGGTCACATGACTGTCACGATCTCGCCTCTCACGAGATCCTGCTGGTCGGCAGAGTGATCACGGAGGGAGACTTTTTTCCCCAGGCTCCTTCTGCTCCCGGCGTCCAGAAGCAGCGGATAGCGCCACCGTTCTTGCCGCGGGGTAAGAGGTGAGTATTTGTTTTTTTGGGGGGTTTTGAGCAGCAGGTAACAGATTCTGCAGCAGCGCAATCCGTTACCTACTCCTCTAAGCTGGTGGTAACTTTTTCGTTAGTGCCAGCTCTTAGTAACTAGCGTTAGGACTAAGTGATCTTAACGCTCGTTACTCTGTGCTTGTACTTTGCACTGCCCATGTTAGGTATAGGGAGCGCAAAGTACAGTAATCTCACAGTACAGATCATAAATTAATGTGCGCTAATGTTTTTTGACCCGCTAGCGCTGCGCCCAGATCACCATTGAATCGCTATCAACTCTATTAAGCTAACGCTAACGCTCATGCTCATGCTAGTGTCAGCTTGAAGGAGATGATTGGAAGTGACTGAAAGAAGCCAGCATTAATAATTGGAATCCCATGTTTTCTTTCATTTTTTTTTTTTTAAAAACAAATATAATAAACAAGAGTATTAGTTGCTTCAGCTAATCATAGAGATTTATGCCAAGTACTTTCCAGTATATAATTACACTTCCTTATTCATACAATCTTACATGTAAATAAACAAAACTAATATAGATATAGAAAATAAATAACATGCATCTTCTTGCTCTCATATAGAAAAACACAGGCTATAAATACCCTTAATGGTGTGTAGGCATTGTGACCTTTATGTTCTCATGCTGTTAAGTCAATATATTATTTCTGTATTTCAATCACAGCTCAGACAGTAAATTCAGAATCGAGAAAACGAGTAGCTCGAAAAGAAATACAAATCACACCAGGTCATTGTGCTCTAGGCAAACTATCTTCAGAAGGGCTGGCAAAGCAACACGATAACGTGAGAAAAGCAACAAGATGTTTAAGGAGGCAGAGCTACTTACAACAGAAACAGGTAATACAGTATAGCAGTAACTGAGAACAAACGGGGGGGAAAACTGAGGACAAGGTGACATTTGACTGGACCCATGAGATTATGTCAGGAGCCTCAAATAAGAGAAAGGAAAAACCTGGGACGTGGCTATTCAAAAAATATTAAAAAATTCATGGCACTCCCAAACAGTATTTTGACCAAGGTGGTTGATGGATATAAAAATAGTTCTTTTTTTATGTAAAAATAGGTGGAGGTACTCTCACGCCCAGGGAAAAACTGATTATTATGACGATTTTTCATGTCCTAATAAATACTCCTTTATTAACCCTTTAGGGACAGAGGCAATTTAACAAATATGAGCGTACCACAGAATCCACATCAATAAAACAATAAAACAGTAATGTGCAGTGTTTATGAGTGTATCACAGAGCTCCACAGCAATAAAACTCACAGTAATATGCATTGTGTATGAGTCTAACACAGAGCTCCACAGCAATAAAACTCACAGTAATGTGCAGTGTGTATGAGCGTATCACAGAGCTCCAGAGCAATAAAACTCACACTCATACACACGGCACATTACTGTATCACAGAATCCACAGCAATAAAATTCACAGCAATGTAATTGATTTATTCAACCTCCCCGGCACATCAATTCATCACCCCCCCCAAAGGATATCAATTGTCATGTTATTCATAACCCCCCCGCTCACCATATCAATTATCAATTCATCAATAGGGATGAGCCGAACACGTCCGAGTTCGGGTTCATACCCGAACCCGAACATTCCAAATGTTCGAATCCGAACCCGATTTCAATACAAGTCAATGGGGCTGAAAATTCGGTTTTTAGAGTGCCCTGCAAGAGGGCATATATGCTAGATATTTGCCATAAAAGGAGCATGGGGGTCCGGGTAGTGCCTTGGGGGAAAGGAAACCAGGACAAAAAGTTAAAAAAAAAAAGTTTTTAAAGGGACAGAGAGTTTTCCATGAAATAAGGGTTAAAAATAAAAATGAAAAATTCCTTCAAATATCGTGCCTAGGAGGTCCCCATAACCTGCCCGTGAAGTGGCGGATTTCTAGGATGTATAGAAACACTTGAAAACAAAAAAATTACGTTTCAAATGACGGTAAATGCTTTTCCTTTAATCTATCCATAAACAGCTGCTTGGGGCAGCAGTCTGTATGAAAAGAGGAGACATTTTCGGACACGTAGAAAAAGTTTAGTGATTTTTTGGCTAAATTGTTGTGAAACTTATGCAGGCTTTGGATGAAAGTAACAATAGGTGCTTTAGAATTGGGCCTTTAGCGTAGGCAACAGTGCCGTCACACCGTAACCCCTCTGAGCATATGAATCTGATACAGGCATCAGTGACAGTGCACCCAAATATTGTGCTTTTGGTGCCAGGCCAGCAAGTACTATCATACAGTATCCCCTCTGTAGTATTGTGGAAGAATGCAGGGGTGGACCTTGCGGTCCTATATTAGAAAGATATGAATCTGGTAAAGGTGTCAGTGTACCCAGATATTGTGCTTTTGGTGCCAGACTGCCAGGCCAGCAAGTACTATCATACAGTAACCCCTCTGTAGTATTGTGGAAGAATGCAGGGGTGGACCATGTGGTCCTATATTAAAAAGATATGATTCTGGTCAAGGCGTCAGTGCACCCAGATATTGTGCCTTTGGTGCCAGACTGCCAGGCCAGCAAGTATCCTCATACAGTAACCCCTCTGTATTATTATGGAAGAATGCAGGGGTGGACCATGTGGTCCTATATTAAAAAGATATGAATCTGACAAAGGAGTCATTGCACCCAGATATTGTGCTTTTGGTGCCAGACTGCCAGCAAGTACTATTATCATACAGTAACCCTTTTGTGGTATTGTGGAAGAGTGCAGGGTTGGACCCTGCGGTTCAAAAAATTAAAATGATTTAGATGTGGCACAGGCGTCAGTGCAGCCAAATATTGTGCCTTTTATGGCAGCAAGTGCATTCACACCGTAACCCTTTTGTGGTATTGTGGAAGAGTTCAGTGCTGGAGGTTTTGTGCATGCAGAAGACATCCCCAATCTATTCCGTTACGTCAGCATCAGGGGATTGATAACTGCTGATCCAGGACTGATTCATTTTTATAAATGTCAGCTGGTCTACAGAGTCGGTGGACAGACACACTCTTTTGTCTGTGACAAAACCTCCAGCGGCACTGAACGTCCTTTCAGAAAGCACGCTGGATGAAGGGCAACCTAGTAGCTGCATAGCATATTGGCTAAATTCTGGCCAGTGATCCAATCTCAACACCCAGTAAACCAGTGGATCATCTGCTGTAAAGGTATCCAGTCTGCCCTTGCCCCTAGGTAGTCCTGCACCATATGGTGAAGACGCTGGCAATGGGTGCCTACATTTGACGTCCCTGAGCGTCGTGGACTAAAAAATTTGGAAAAGGCATGAGTCAAGCGGCCCCCTTCACCGCTCTTCCTCTGATCAACCGCAGCCTCAGAAGCACCTGTGTCATCACTTGGTAACCTACTCGTGTCTGGAAAGGTGTTACACAAGTGTTGCTTTAGAGTGTCCTCAAGTTGTTTCATCCTGTCCTCCCTCTGTGAGGGCAGGATGAGCTCTGCAACCTTACATTGTATCGTGGATCAAGAAGGGTTGCCAACCAGTAATGATCCCTCTCCTTGATAGCACGAATCCTGGGGTCCTTTAGCAGGCTTTGCATCATAAGGGAGCCCATGCAGCGCAGGTTGGAGGTGGCATTAGCTTCCGAGCCCTCCTGGTCAATGAGGATGACCGTATCGTGCACTTCCTCCTCCCAGCCACGCACTAGCCCTTGTGTTTCTGGGCACACAAAACCCTCCCTTGAGGAATCCCCACCTTCAATGCCCCCACTACTTAAATATTCCTCCTCCTCATCCTCCTCCTGTCTGATCTGAGTAGGACCCACTGGAATGCTGTCTGCGGAAAGACTGGGGCCTTCAGAGCTAGGGAAGGCCTCCTCTTCCTCCCGCTGCTCTGCCTCTAGAACCACATCTATAATTCCCCGCAGAGTGTGCTCCAGCAGGAACACTAAAGGAATTGTGTCACTGATGCATGCACTGTCCCTGCTCACCATCCTCGTTGCCTCCTCAAATGGTGACAGTACAGTGCATGCATCCTTGATCATCAGCCACTGCGGGGGGGGGGAAACAAGTTGACCTGAACCTGTCCTTGTGCCGTACTCACACGTACTCGTTGATGGCCCTCTGCTGCTTGTGCAGATGCTGCAGCATTGCTAATGTCGAGTTCCACCTGGTGGGCATGTCACAGATCAGACGGTTTGTGGGAAGGTGGAATTCTCTTTGAATTTCTGCCAGGCAAACACTTGCTGGGAATGACCGTCTGAAGTGGCTGCAGACTTTTCTGGCCTGGCTGAGAAGCTCTGGCAGCCCTCGGTACTTGGTTAGGAAACGCTGTACCACTAGATTTAGGACGTGTGCTAGGCATGGTACATGTGTCAATTTACCCTTGCATAGGGCAGAGAGAAGGTTGCTGCCATTATCGCAGACGATCATTCCCAGCTGAAGCTGGCGTGGTGTTAACCATCTCTGCACCTACCCCTGTAGAGCTGACAGAATTTCTGGCCCGGTCTGGCTCCTGTCCCCTAAACAAACCAGCTCAAGCACAGTATGGCATCTTTTTGCTTGAACCATTGCGTAGCCCCTGCCACGCGTTGGTTTAACTGTCACTTCGCCAGAGACAGAGAAGGAGGAGGAGGAGGAAGAGGTGGTGGAGCAGACAGACCTCATACAGGCAGCTTTCTGGAGTTGTGGTGGATGAACAAGCTCCAGCACAGAGCCCCGCCTTGGATCCCTCCCAGCTGCAATCAGAGTTACGTGAAGGAAATGTAAGTGTGCCGTGAAGGAAATGTAACGGCCCTGTCCATGCTTGCTGGACCACGTGTCTAAAGTCACATGCACCTTGTTGCTGACTGCCTTTCCCAATGACTGGATAACATTGTTTTCCACGTGCTGGTATAGTGCTGTAATGGGCTTGCGTGAAAAGTAATGGCGTTTTGGAACCTCCCACTGTGGTACAGCACATTCAGCCAATTCACGGAAGGGAGCAGTGTCCACCAGCTGGAAAGGCAGCAGCTGCAATGCGAGTAATTTTGCTAAGGTGGCATTTAGACGCTGTGCTTGGGGATGGTTGGGACTATATTTTTTCTTACGCTGCAGCAGCTGCGGCAACGTAATCTGACTGCGTAAATCTTCAGCTGATGGGATGATGTCACATTGTGAGGAAGGAGCTGGTACATCCATTACTGTAGCATCATCCCTGTCAGTGGAGGTTGTAGCAGGCAATTACATGGCAGGACATACAGTGGGGTAGAGACAGATGAGGAGGAGGAGGACCTACACAAAGTTTTGCGCCAATGGGATGTGTGGCAGGTGTTCATATGTCGCCTCAAGCACGTGGTACCCAAGTGTCCGGTGTCTTTCCCACGCTTCAGCCTCATCTAACATAGATTACAAATAGCAACGGTGGGTTCTGCTGCACATTTCTTAAAGAACTCCCAGACAGCAGAGTTCCTGCATGTGTGTTTTTAGACAACAGTGCTCTGCACCGGAGAAGCTCTGACATCTGATGCCTTGGACTGGCTAGTGCTACGGATGGTCATAGAGGATGTTCTGCCTTGTGTTTGCTGTGCCTCCTCCTCCCCCTCCTCCTCACTTGATTCCTCTGTTCGATCTGGCACCAAGGTGGAGTCATTGACCTCATCATCAATGTCATCTTCACCCCCTATCTCCTCGTCACTGGAGCCAATTTGGCAGTATGCTGCAGCTGCTGGGGCAACATGAGTGTCAGTTATTTGTTTGTCATCACTGGCACCTCCTTCCTCTAGGTTGATTATACTCCCTTCCTCAACCTCAGAAATTGAATCAGAGCACTGTACTTGCTGCGCATCCTCAGTCTTGCTGACTCCTCCGTGTGTGATAGTGAGGCTACGGCAGGAGTAGCTGTGGACATGGAGGCTGCATTAGATGTTTTGGCAGCTGAGGTGGACTGTAAAGCACTACAAGCCTGGCTGGCAGAGGACTCGGAGGATGAGGATGGCCTGGTTAGCCAATCCACCAAATCCTCTGTATGTTGCTGCTGCTTAAGAAGATGGCCAGCACCAGAAAGGACAAGCGTGCCCCTGCAGAGGATGCACCACGTCCACCACAACCAGAGGCACAGCCTCCCGACACAGGGGCTGCTTGCCCTCTTATCTGTGTCTGAGAGTGTCTGCCTGTCCTTTTTGTTCGTTCAGACATAACGAATGATATATAGATTAAATATATACAGAACTCTGATTCAACTCTGGTATAAAGATTAAAGATTTACAGACTCTGGTATAACTCAGTGAGACACCCTGATAGCTGGCAGCCAGTGACAAGACACAGATTGCAATTCCCTCCTATAAATCAGTGAGACCCCCCCCGATGGGTGGCAGTGAGAAGACACAAATTACAATTTGCATAAATCTGCTAGAAGTATGTGGGACCCCCTGATGGGTGGCAGTGAGAAGCCACAGATTACAAGTCTCAGAAACCTCCTATAAATCAGTGTGACCCCTTGATAGGTGGCAGTGAGAAGCCACAGATTACAAGTCTCAGAAACCTCCTATAAATCAGTGAGACCCCCTGATGGGTGACAGCCAGTGAGAACACACGGATTAGAACAATTCCCAAATATTTTGTAGAAATTTGTGACCCTCAAAACACTTGCTGGCAGTGACAAGAGACAGATCACCTCAATTCCCAGATATTTAGTCAAAATTAGTGACCCCCAAAATACTGCATGGCACTGGCTGGGTGACAAGACACAGATCACCTCAATTCCCAAATGTTTTGTGGAAATTTGTGAGACCCCCAAAATACTTGCTGGCAGTGACAAGACACAGATCACCTCAATTCCCAAATGTTTTGTAGAAATGAGACCCCCAGACCCCCCCAAGTAGCGTGGCAGACCGGCAGTAAGAACACACAACAACAATCTCCTATGAAATCTCCTCTCAAATGCGTGGTGAAGCCGTGCGTGGAAACCTTATATAGTGTGCTGCGGGACTTAGCTCTGTGAGCCCATGATTGGGCAAAATTTGCCCAATCAGGACTCTGAGCCGTGATTGGCATACTGTTGAACCTGTCTTGCACCAGACCTGTGGTCCACCCTGATACTCCACCCCGTATCAGTTCATCACCCCCCGCATCAATTCCTTCACACTCTCCCCCGCATCAATTCCTTCACACTTTCTCCCTCGCATCAATTCCTTCACACTCTCTCCCCCGCATCAATTCATCACCCCCACATCAATTCATTCACACTCTCTCCCCTCCGCATCAATTCCTTCACATGCTCTCTCCCCCCAAATCAATTCACCCCCTGCATCAATTCCTTCACACTCTCTCCCCCACATCCATTCTTTCACACTCTCTCCCCCCTTTATCAATTCATCACCCCCTGCATCAATTCATCACCCCTCCCTCCCCCGCATCAATTCATCACCCCCACATCAATTCCTTCACATGCTCTCTCTCTCCCCACATCAATTCACCCCCTCACATCAATTCTTTTACACTCCCCTGCCCCCCAGCTCACCATGCACTATTGAAAAAATAGACATAGCCGCTCTGCCTCACGCTGGCTAGCTCTGCCGGTCCTCTCCCGTGTTAGGCTAGGGTCAGACGAACGCATTTTTCACGTTGTCCGTGAAAAAGTGCGTTCGAACGAATGGACGTATTTTTTCACGGAATACGCGATAGTGGTCATACGATGCGCATTTTCGTCCGTGATTTTGTATGGATCATCAATAAAACCCTTTTTGCGTCTGGACGTTATGTTGGCCGGACGTGTGCAGCGTCTGACGTCTCCCAATCACGCAAACACGCCGCTATGCGGCCGCAGCGCACTCTGTACGTCAGTAGTAGCGGTTTGACGTTCTCGAAAAAATGCGTTCGTTTGCCACTTGCGTTGCGCGGAAGAACTTTCGTGCGGCCGTTCGTCGTTTGTTCCCCGGCATTGGACGTCATTTGCTGCTAGCACGTCCGTGATTTCGTGCGGCTAAATGCACGTTAAAACTGCTTTCGTCTGACCTTAGCCTTAGTCCTCTTCTTCCACCGCGCGGAGTGTGCACATCGCATGAGGGGGCGGCGCCAGTGCAGCGTGCTCGTATTGTGCGAGACATGCTGCAGCACCACCATGGCGGTTTAACTGTGTGCCGCCACGTGCAGCCGAAGAACGCACCTGCCTCCAGCAAGTGCTGATGCGGTGGGGCTGTAACAAATAGGCCCTGCCGAGATGTGCCGGTACACCGTACTGGCACGTGCCGCCTCAAAAAAAACCCTGAATATATATATATATCTATATCCGTGTGAAAACAGACCCAGGATGCAAAAAAGTGAGACAGATGTCATTTGCATATCTTACCCAGAGTTCCTTGTTGCATATGGGGAATGTAGCATTGGAGCTCTGGGATGCAGTTCTTTGAATTGCTGTAATTTGCAAATGGCTTCTGCAATAATAAAACATATTGGTTATTGCATGGAGGCCTTTTATCTCATTTTTTTGCCCTTCACCACAACCCAAGCAAGTACTAATATATATATATATACTATCTACATAACAAAATGAAAACCGGGCATGATATTTAAGCTGTCTAGCTTCTTTCTAAAGCATTATAAGTGATTTGCAACATTTGCTTAGTAGAAGCTCATTTTAATTCCTGTCCTGCTATCCACAATTATTATGCACAATAAAAATATATCGTCACCTTTCATAGATTAGACTGACATCAATAAATGGAAACAGAAAACCAATACTTGATAAATTAGCAAATATATTTAATCGCTATTGCAAATTACACTGAAGTAAAGAATGAGGACTTTTTTTTAAAATTTTTAGCCTACAATTATATTTTTTAGAGCATTATTAACATTATTTTGAAACAGGTTACTGAGATCTTAATCAAATAAGAACATTTGCAGTAAACATAAACAGCAACAATAAATACGCTTCCTTTATATAGTATATAAGAAGTGCAAATGTAGAGGGAACCGATGAATAAAGAGGGATTCACAGATATTCGTTTTCCAAGTATATGACCAGAAAAAAAGAATCACAGGCTCCTACTTGCTGCTGTGGTGTAATAAATGTTAAATTCAACAGTCATCCTTTTTTCGGAGAGATGGTGTGATCCACTGCTTCAGCAGAAATTGAAGGACATACAGGGTTATTCAAAGAGATCCGAATTGCTAGAGAAAGGTAACCGAACGCTGAAAATCAGCGTTCGGTTACCTTTCTTGGCCATTCGGCTATCCAGAGAGAAGGCAATACGCCAAATGCTGGCAAATTGCCTGCACATACGGTGCCTGTTCGGTGCCTGTTCGATGGCAGTGAATCCCCATGAAAAAGCACTGCTTTGGCTATTCAGAGAACACAAACCAGCAGTGAAAGGTTCCCCTAATGCCCTGCCATTCGGTGGTTTCATTCGACAGGTTTATTCAGGAGAATCCCATAGGCTTCAATGTTAAAAATATTCCCGTTTTAATCCAATATCTAATTAACCGTTCATTATAAAATTCTGCAGTAAAGAGTCTCTTTATTTATAGATTTTTTAGGATACTTTAAGCATTTTTCTTAATTTTTTTTTTTTTTTAAAAGTCAGATTTTTTTATTTTTTAAGTTTACTTATTTTTTCTGTAACAGCCCTTTTTATTATCATTCCCTGGACCTCCTGTGTAAATTTCAGACATTTTCGCTCAGTAGTTTCTTTGCAAACAGCTTTTCACTTTCACATTCATACAAACTCTTTTGCTAATTTATTCACCTCCCTCTGTCTGCGGTGTCGGCTTTTTCTCCGGCGGCTTCGCTGCGTGTGATCGGCTCCTGCTCGGGTTTTTCCGGCGTCTTCGACGTGTTAATCCAGAAGTTTTTGAGGGTTTTCGGCGTGCATTCGGCAGGTTTTGCGGTTAGTTTTCGTCAGGTTTGTGGCAGCTTTTCCCTGCAATTCGGGGACCCTGTGGTGCTTGCTGAATACACCGCATGGTCACCGAAATGGGATCGGAAAAAGGAACCGAATTGAAGAGAACGAAAAGTCACCGAACGTGCGGTGACTTTTCGAATCTCTTTGGATAACCCTGATATTGTCCTAATAATAAAACCGGCATTAAACACATTACTGCCTGCTAGGTACTACTGGTACACCTGCCCATGTAGGGCCATATTACATAGTTGGTGCTAATTTAACCAGAGCTGTTGTAAACTTCCCAGAGCCATTATAGCCTATGGAGGTTTTAAGTTTACAATAGCTCTGGTTAAGTTAGCACCAAGTATGTAATATGGCTTAGTAAAAGGTACATTTACTCACTTGTAAATAACAAGGACAGTATTACAATGTTGGTGCTAACTTGACCAGAGCAGTTGTAAACTGAAAACCTCTATAGGCTATAAAGGCTCTGGTAAGTTTACAACAGCTCTGGTTAAGTTAGCACCAACTTTGTAATATGGCCCTAAATCCCCATAGACTATGGGTTACATTACAATCCATGTGCTAAAATGGGGACACTAGAGAAAAAAAACTGCACCCAACAGATTTCTCCTTAGCGCCCCCGTTTTAGCACAGGGAAATTACAATGCAGGCACTTAAAAATCTGCCTTCATTGTTAGCGAGCGCTACGCCCCGGAATGCGTGTGGCAGCACAAAGTGCCGCCAAGCACATCCACTCGATGGAGTCCATAGTACTCCATTGAGTTTCCCCTCTGCTGGTCTCGCGAGATCAGGCAGGTCGGCGTAGTGATCCGCAGGGAGAGACTGAGGGACTTCTTCCCCCAGTCTCTCCCTGCTCCTGTCGGACAGAGGAGGCGGATGGAGCCACGGTCCCTGCCGCGCGATAGTAGTTGAGAGTATCTGAATTTGTTTGGGGGGGTTTTTGGATGGCGCTGACGGATTATGCACCAGCGGAATCCGTTAGCACCTAGTCCAGGCTGTGGTTAATTTTTTGCTAACCGCAGCCGGACGTTACTCAGCGTTAGGACTTTGTAATCCTAACGCTGATTAACACTTTGCGCTCCCCATATTAAGTATAGGGAGCGCAAAGTACAATAACCTCGTGCTGAAACGTGCAAGGTACCAAATAGTAGTGGGTTTCTTAACCCGTTAGCGTTTGGATTGTGATATGCGGTGACTACCAGGGCTAACGTTATCGCTCACTCAGGTGAGCGCTAATGTTAGCACCAAGTATGTAATGTAGCCCTATAATGGCTCTGGTAAGTTTACAACAGCTCTGGTTAAGTTAGCACCAACTTTGTAATATGGCCCAAGTAGGGTAAAGATACTGTGTCACTCACTCGAGCAGATTAGTTTCTTTGAAAATTGCTCAGGACAGACATAATGAAAAATCTAATGGACAATATACTGCATGAAGCCTACCCTAAATGCATCTTACCCATCACTGGTAAATCTGCAAGCCCACTTGCTCCTCTAATAACCTGGGTTGTGGGATGAGGACATTGACTGCATTTAATGAGTAATTGCTGTTCACTCCTCTATCTTCTGTACCTGCGGTCGGGGGGGGGGATCAGAGGTTGAACAAACCAAGCAGATGAGCAGCAAACACTACAACCTTTTCTGAAATCAATTCTCTGGGGTTTGCAGTGGAGGGCACAGTGTAAACGTGTAAGCAGGCAATGATATCCAGCCCTATATTATGGACTAGGTATATCCCTAAAATAACATGTGTGATAACTCCCATGATTCCTGCTGCCCAATCAACTGCTGGCACCTGCACTTAATTCACCTCCCAACACTCAAATGTGATTTTAATATTTAAAGATGAAAGTTGGCTAGGGTTTAGGGGATCATTATGATGACTCTAATAAATATCAAGTATATCTTACAGTGACTTAATAAAGCAAATACATTATTAAAACCTAAATGAAGGTTTTACAGAGTGTGGCCCAAAACGGAACTTAGTTTCCTCTGAAAAAATAGAAAAACAGTGAAGGAACCGCGTTCCTGTGTTCCTGCTCGACTTGAACCATGCCTACAGTGCCTTCACCCAAAAGTGCTAGCCGAGGGATTAATCCAGGGGTTTGCTCAACCTTGACCTTCCAGATGTTTTGGAACTACATTTCGTAAAAGCTCTGTTGACCTAATGAGTGGCTGGAGGATGAAGTTTCAAAACATCTGGAAGGCCAAGGTTGAGCAATCCTGGATCGAGTGAACAGAGTACACCAGCGGCTCGCCTGTACTTTGCACTATCTCTACATCATTCTATAATCCTAAAAATGAAGAGTTTCTTGTTCAATTTTGGTAGGAACCGGTGCCAGGGCACAAAGCCAATTTCCGTGGACATACAGCACAAGCATGACACAAAACTTACCACAAATGTGCGTTCCCCTGAATCTAGGGGGAGCTCCTGCAATTGGTATTCTCCAAAGAATTGTATCAAGCCGCGGCCAACCCATTGAGTGATGCATATGGTATATACATGGAGCATTTTGTAGGAAAACCCCTGGCTCACAGCATGAATGGCTACAATTCTAGATTGATCCAGTTTGCAGTGTAATTCTGCATAACTTTCCACCATAAAATCTAGTAGAGGAAAATTAAATCGGGATCACTGCTTGCTTAAACCTGTCTACATAGAAAAATCAAGTCACACGGGGCTGTTGTCCAACCAAGGCACTGGATGGTAACATTGAACGTATTTTAGACAAATATGCAGTAGTCAAAGTAAAAAAAGAACAACAACATTTTTTCCCCTCTCAGCTATTTGGCCTAATATCCACGTTTCCTGTGTGAATTCCTTAACGGCTGTGTCTAGCAAATAACCCTGATAGCGATATGGAAGCCATAATGTTATTACATAGCATGTGGTAAATGGGTATCGCAAGCTGCTCTAGAGGTGGGAATGTAATGTTGTTATCAAAACACTGAGGAAGGACAGCCAGGAAATGCAAAGGCATCATCTGAACAGCAGCATGTGACGTCTTTGATAATGCTTGATTACAGCTGCACTTCTGCTTCAACAGAGACCCCTGCTCGGTAGGAGGATTGTATGGAGGATAGGATAACACAACAAACCCTATGTTTTTGGCACGCCGTGTAACAGATCTGCATAAGCGCTAGACCGGAGGCTGTATCCGAAGCCTCGGTGCCAACTTTTTTGGAGACGGTGGTTTCTTCTCTGCTTCTGTGTTGTAAAGGAAAGCCATCTGTGCATCGCGTCGGCAAGAAATAAAAGAGCAGTGTGGAAAAATGAGATGGCAGGTGACAAAGAGCGCGGCCGCATTCAGAAAGGGATCAGAACAAAAGGAGACGGCTTTTTTGCTGTAATAAAGGCGTCCATTGTTTATTTTTTTGAGTATCTTTGATTTATTGCTACGCCGGTTGGTGGTAAAGGGGTTTTTGTGATAATAACTCTTCATGTGCCAGAAATCCGATCAACAAATTCATCAACGCTGAATTCATCACGCTCTGCCTCAATATAGTCAATGTGACAGTTTTAAAAGCTGCTAATCTTTTTCTTCTTCTTATTATTATTATTTTGCAGGTGTATATACTGGTTTTTAGGATACTTTAATTCATCTCGAGGCGATCCACGGGTGTGTTGTACAAGGATGCCTGAGTTTTCCATCTTAGCAGTTGGAAGTTAGTTTTTGTTTCGTTTCCTTTTTTCTTAATAATTTTTTGGTTCTGGCATCTGGCAGGCATTTTACTCCATTTGGTTTTCATCAAAAGCATAACTCTGCGTCGTCTGACATGACTGTTTTCTATTTCAGAGCATTTTACTCCAACTATTTGGCATCCCGCGAGAAAGAAAGTTCGTACAGTAGCTCCACCAGCGAGACACACGTATTCCCACATGGAAGTAATAAATGTTGTTTTATTTAAATTGCAGTTCATAAACCTTAACTGGCTGCTGGCAAATCTGCTGCCTTTGGATGAATCGCATGAGCTTGCACGGAGACCCGGTTAGTAGGGAATGAATACCGGGTCATCCTGATTGAGATATGCCATGTTCTAAGGTATTAACCCCTCGTACAGCACTGCAGAATCTGACGGTGCTATATAAAGAAATAAGTAACAATACTATTAATGGATTTGTGAAATTATGATAGCAATACTTTTCACTTAGATGCTTTTCACACGCATACAGCCATGAAATATTTTGCAATTGTTATTGCAGCATTAACCCCTTCACCGCTAAGTTGTTTTCCCTAAATCTACTGACAGGATCCAGTAGATTTATGGAAAACAACGTTCTATGGCAGGCAGTGCAATACGTAGAGTAAAATACGATTTAGCGCCGTTTTTGACAGTAAGCTTGTTTGGAAGGCAAAGGCGGGGCTCCCTCTGTTGGCCAAATACCACCACTACAAGTATAAGGCAGTTGATGATCAGTCTTTCTGTAAACAAAAAACAGATCTGCAAGCTGTTCAAACAGCCTCAGCGCCTTGGATGACATGTCCAAAGTGCTGAAAATTCACATGCTGGAACCCATTTGCTAATGAATTTGCTCCTGCAGGTGCTTTTGAACATCAAATATGCTTGTCCACAGTTTCGAAGGGGTTAAAATTTACTTATTATAAAAACTTATAACAACAATGACAAACTATAGTTAAAGTACCAAAAGCAAAGAAACCACCAACTTTCTGCTTCTAAATTCCTTCTGAACTTCTTCTAATGGCATAAAGTCCTGACCTTTAACACAGGTCTGTGTCAGCACAGTTCATATGATGCTACACTTTCGAAATGAAGGTTGTGTCTACTGGACCCACACAGATTATTGCTCTAGCAAGTTGACCTTTTAGGACCCCATCTACACTTTTTGGATTTCTTATTTGGGGCATGATAAAGAACATGAAATTAATGGCTTGTGATTATTTACCAGTAAGAAAAGTATTCTGTTTGCACATCCAATAGCCTGGGCTGCACATGCTATGAGAGACATTCCTGTAATCAAGTAAAATAGGCATCTGCCTCGGGCCTACCACAGACTGGGGCCCTAACTTTCCCATACTAGTATGCCTTATTGACTTCGATGGGCCTCCTTCGCCCCACCCAGTAGTCAACATGCGTCGCACGTCTGCTGCTAGACAGGTCGGAGGAGGGGCTCGCCACTGCGACTGGGGTGTACTAGTAAACCCTGTCGGCGTTAACTCACTCCCACCGGGCACAACCCACCCAGTGGCAAAGAATTAAATAAAGAAATACGTATGTGATATCAATATGCATTTGGCATTCATGAACATTGTGGCACATCACATAAATACATTCCTGGCTTTGCACACTCCTGTTAATAAAGACAACTTTTTTGACCTTTCCTTAATTAAGATTTAATGGATTAATTTCTGCATTTTTCCTGTAATGACACGGACCTCATAGCTAAGTTTTGTCTAAGGCCTCCAAAACTCTAAAATGGACATGCTTAAAGGGACACTTACATAAACTGTAACTAAATTACTTGAGCATTACAAACAAGACCACATTATAAAACACATGCTGACGTTTCTGTTCTTTGTTTGAAGTAATTGTATGTAAAAAGAAAAAATGAATTTTGTTTTTTATTATCTCTTGTTTCCATTTGTGGACTTTTACCATGGTGCAACATTTATCAAAATCCTCTGGTGAGTTTTACTTTGTGGCTGTGCTTTACCGTATACAGTATTTAACAGTTAAAGAGGTGGAGGAGTAAATGTTCACATAAGGCTATTGTGTTCTCCAAGCTACTCAAAATAAGAGATGACAGCTGAATGAGATAGACCAGGGATTTTTAAAGACTTCTAATCTACTCGCTGGTGATGTCCTTTGAATGCATCCCACAAAATACAATGGGCTACATTACAATCTTCCCGCTACAACGGGAGCGCAAGGGAGAAAAAACTGCACCCATAGTTTTGTCCCTAGCGCCCCCGTTTTAATAGAGGATTACAATACAGGCACTTAAAAAGCTGCCTGCATTGTTAGCGGGCGCTACGCCCCAGGATGCGCCGCCGCGAGCATCCACTCGATGGAGTCCATAGGACTCCATTGAGTTTCCCCCTGCCGGTCACATGACCTGCTAGATCTCGCCTTGCGAGATCCGGTAGGTTGGCAAAGTGATCTGCAGGGAGAGACTGGGGGACTTTTCCTCCCAGTCTCTCCCTGGGTTCCCGGCGACAGAGGAGGCGGACGGAGCCGCGGTCCTCACCACAGGATAGGAGGTCGGTATCTGGCTAACGGATTCTGCACCAGCAGAATCCGTTAGCACCAGGTCCAGGCTATGGTTAACATTGTAATTTGGCCCACTTTGGGGGGGGGGGCAGATTACAACACAGAAGATCACACAATGGATGCACCCAGTGACACTAATCACGTTTAAACATGATGAGCACAAAATGAAAAAAATGAACTCAGCACACAGGGGTGAAATGGCTCAACAGTGAAGGGGTTAATTGAGCTACAGCACATCATGGGCACTATTACATTGTTCGTGCAAACGTTAACGTGTGCGCCAAGACGTATTAACGCAAGGGACAAAACCCTTTGCGCAGAACGTCGTATTACAACGTCCGCGCAAAAAATGCACGTTAATGTCTAACACGGGTGGACCTGCGTGAACCCTTTGCGAGTGTAATGTACTTTGCTCGTCCTTTACTGAACATAGTGAGCGCAAAAGCGTTTGTGCGCTGGTGCGCGCAAGGTATTACAATCTATGCGCAAAATTTAACGGACAACGTTTGCGCACATAATTTTAACGTCTTTGAAAAGCTGATGGTAACTGCAAATCTGAACATCCTGGCTGAACCCAAATACACCAGCCCAAAAAAGAATACAGCAAAGTATAGTTACACATTCTACGCATACCCAAACAATAAAATTGAGAAGTTGTGTGTGTTTTTATTATTGCTGCAGCATATATACTCAGATTGATTTTGACAGGTGCAAAAACTTAACGGGAGACAATTGTGGTTCTTAATTCAGAGTGGCTGAATCGCGTGAAAAACAGTCCGCCCACCTGTAATGACACGGACCTCATAGCTAAGTTTTGTCTAAGGCCTCCAAAACTCTAAAATGGACATGCTTAAAGGGACACTTACATAAACTGTAACTAAATTACTTGAGCATTACAAACAAGACCACATTATAAAACACATGCTGACGTTTCTGTTCTTTGTTTGAAGTAATTGTATGTAAAAAGAAAAAATGAATTTTGTTTTTTATTATCTCTTGTTTCCATTTGTGGACTTTTACCATGGTGCAACATTTATCAAAATCCTCTGGTGAGTTTTACTTTGTGGCTGTGCTTTACCGTATACAGTATTTAACAGTTAAAGAGGTGGAGGAGTAAATGTTCACATAAGGCTATTGTGTTCTCCAAGCTACTCAAAATAAGAGATGACAGCTGAATGAGATAGACCAGGGATCTTTAAAGACTTCTAATCTACTCGCTGGTGATGTCCTTTGAATGCATCCCACAAAATACAATGGGCTACATTACAATCTTCCCGCTACAACGGGAGCGCAAGGGAGAAAAAACTGCACCCACAGTTTTGTCCCTAGCGCCCCCGTTTTAATAGAGGATTAGAATACAGGCACTTAAAAAGCTGCCTGCATTGTTAGCGGGCGCTACGCCCCAGGATGCGCCGCCGCGAGCATCCACTCGATGGAGTCCATAGGACTCCATTGAGTTTCCCCCTGCCGGTCACATGACCTGCTAGATCTCGCCTTGCGAGATCCGGTAGGTTGGCAAAGTGATCTGCAGGGAGAGACTGGGGGACTTTTCCTCCCAGTCTCTCCCTGGGTTCCCGGCGACAGAGGAGGCGGACGGAGCCGCGGTCCTCACCACAGGATAGGAGGTCGGTATCTGGCTAACGGATTCTGCACCAGCAGAATCCGTTAGCACCAGGTCCAGGCTATGGTTAACATTGTAATTTGGCCCACTTTGGGGGGGGGGGCAGATTACAACACAGAAGATCACACAATGGATGCACCCAGTGACACTTATAGAGTAAAATATTTTCTTAACTAAACATAGAAGAGAAAAAACAAAGGACATGGAAGATATTACTGGAAATTGTAAAATACAAAGGTTTACTGAATTAACCCTTTTGCTGTGGATGACGTGTGGGGGATGGCCTGGCAATTACACGTTGTGTGCGGAGGACGTCCTCCACACGTCATGGAATCTCCGCAGCAAAAGGGGAGACCCCATTCGCTTGGGACCGAGTCTCGGGATGGTCTGCCTTCCATGAAGTCAGACCATCTCATATGGCTCATCCCGGAGCACTGATGTCATCACACAGGTGCAATGACGTCAGTTTCAGGCACCCTCCATAGGACTCCATTGAGTTTCCCCCTGCCGGTCACATGACCTGCCGGATCTCGCCTTGCGAGATCTGGCAGGTTGGTGAAGTGATCTGCAGGGAGAGACTGGGGGACTTTTTCCCCCAGTCTCTCCCTCGGTTCCCGGCAACAGGAGGTGGACGGAGCCGCGGTCCTCGCTGCAGAATAGGAGGTGGGTATCTGACTATTTTTTTATTTTATTGCCTGGTGCTAACGGATTCTGCACCAGCACTGCAATGACGTCAGTTTCAGGCACCCTCCCTCGGCACAGCTGGGAGAGTGCCTGAAGGGGAGGGGGTGGTCCTCTCTGACCTTTCCGGCTAGTCCTCTCTTTAACCCCTTAGGTGCCAGCTTGCGATTGGCACTGGATCGCAAGCTTCTCTCAGAGGTGGCTGACATCTTGGATGTCAGCCAAGACTCAGGAGCCTCCCCCGCCCACTGATGTCATTGCGCATGGGCACGATGATGTCAGTGTGGGAATTAGACAGTAGCTGCCCAGGGATTTCAGGGAAATCCCTATGTTAGAGATAGGGGGTCCTTTGGACCCCCATATCTCCAGATTGGCGGCAGTTAGAGGGTCAAGATTGGTGTCATTGGAAAGGCCAGAGCATGGTTAAGTGTAAAAATAAATAAATAAATAAAGATGAATGAATAAATAAATAAAATTAAAAATATGTTTTTTCTTCTTTCTTATCTATAATGCAGCACTATTGTTCACTTTTCAATTATAATGTATACAATGTGCTGCACTAACAAATATTGTTTTTTCAGTTTTAGAAAAAAATCACATTTCTGGTTCCCATTTCTAATTTTTTTAGAGAGTACTTCATAGAATATGTAACCGCAAAGGCTTGGATGATAAAATGTGAAAAAAATATATATTTTACACGCTGTAAATGATTGAAATCTGAAGGGAAATTTACATTTTTAGTTATAGCATTCTGGCAGGACATAACGTATACATATAATAATGATATATTATGAATCTGCAGAGTCTGCCGAAAAAAAAGAGTATATTATTTGTCTGGGTCCTACAATAAGACATGATTTCAAATCACGTTTAAACATGATGAGCACAAAATGAAAAAAATGAACTCAGCACACAGGGGTGAAATGGCTCAACAGTGAAGGGGTTAATTGAGCTACAGCACATCATGGGCACTATTACATTGTTCGTGCAAACGTTAACGTGTGCGCCAAGACGTATTAACGCAAGGGACAAAACCCTTTGCGCAGAACGTCGTATTACAACGTCCGCGCAAAAAATGCACGTTAATGTCTAACACGGGTGGACCTGCGTGAACCCTTTGCGAGTGTAATGTACTTTGCTCGTCCTTTACTGAACATAGTGAGCGCAAATGCGTTTGTGCGCTGGTGCGCGCAAGGTATTACAATCTATGCGCAAAATTTAACGGACAACGTTTGCGCACATAATTTTAACGTCTTTGAAAAGCTGATGGTAACTGCAAATCTGAACATCCTGGCTGAACCCAAATACACCAGCCCAAAAAAGAATACAGCAAAGTATAGTTACACATTCTACGCATACCCAAACAATAAAATTGAGAAGTTGTGTGTGTTTTTATTATTGCTGCAGCATATATACTCAGATTGATTTTGACAGGTGCAAAAACTTAACGGGAGACAATTGTGGTTCTTAATTCAGAGTGGCTGAATCGCGTGAAAAACAGTCCGCCCACCGATTTCTGCGCGTAGCATTAATGCGCGCGTTTTTGCACATCTTTTTTACGCGTGCTATTTTTTGACGGATTAAAAAACTCTTTCGGATCGTAATACCAGCGTTACTTTACGCGCGTTAACGTTTAACGCTGCGCGCAAAAAAAATAGCGCTGCTCGAGCGTTTTTGCGCAAAGAATGTAATAGAGCCCCACATATGGAAAATCTCTACAACCTACGGTGAGTGCACGTTAATAAATAAACATGAGAAGAATCCGGAAACAACGAAAATCCCTCTCTGAGTAAGCTTACACCCTAATGACAAGGGGAAACAGCAAGTAAACAAGAAGTGCAACAGAATAGGGATCTTTCAGCATAAAGTCAGCATGTCATTCACAATACACTGCCAGGCAAAAAAAATATATCACACACGCTAATATTTTGTTGGACCACCTTTTGCATTGATGACCATAGCATCATTTCTCTATTCAGTATTTATGCAGTGTCACAACACTTATTTCTTCCACAGTTGCATTAATTTGTTGCCAAGCTCTTGATGAAGGGAGAGTGTGTTAAGTCTTCTCCAGCACATCCCAAAGATTCTCAGTGGGGTTAAGCACTGGACTGTGTGGTGGCCAATCCATGTGTGAAAATGATGGCTCATGCTCCCTGAACCACTCTTGCACAATTTGAGCCCGATGAATCCTGGTATTGCCATCTTGGAATATGCCCGCGCCGTCAGTGAAGAAAAAATACATTGATGGATAAACCTGCTCATTCAGTATATAGGGAGTCACATGACCTAATTTTTTGGGCACATAACATTGTTGAACCCAGACCTGAGCAACTGAAGCAACCCCAGATCATAAAGTCTTGCACAGAAGATGGTGACTTGTTTTGGCCATGCACTGTATGTATAATGAACTATGGAAAGCATGGAAAGACATGTAGAATTCTGGAGGAATCTAAGAGTCTAGGGATGATCTTACGGAAAGAGTAAGAGTGTGGTGTATATTGAATATTTTATACAGATTTTGGGATTTCTACACGGTCAGAATGGTCCTGTTCCTTGGAATACAACATGTAGCATGAATTTGAAGTGCAGTTTTATGTTACAGAATTGGCCACATGATCGTCTCGGGGAACAAGTTTTGACTGATGGTATTTTACGCAGGACTGCAGAAAGGACAGGAGGGTTAAAGGAGATTGCTTGAGTCAGAGAAGAGAGAGATAAGATCGTGAAATTGGAAATCAAAAAGTAATTGTCACAGGTCAAATGACCTGTGGATTTATATTTAACGCCCTGGGATCACTCACTGCTGTACATGGATAAGATTAAGGTGGTTATAATTGCTGAAAATTCCCGTACAGTACAGATACAAGGTGTCACTGTAATATACATACGCAGGCGTTGTGCCACATACAGATATTATTTGATATCCTGTTGATTTATTTGTAATCTGCATTGCTAATAATCTCATTATGATCAATACAAATCTCAATGAGCAGGAAATCTGACCATTTTGTTATCTATCATTATCACATTTACTGCAACTGACCCAAAGCCTATTTCTGCCTGGGGGCTAATAATGCAGAACATGTGTAATATTTCCAAAATTCAGCCATTTCTTACTGCTAGCACCAACAAACAAATCATCCACCCACGCCCATATAATCTCCTGACTTGACTACTGTAATAAAGTTCCTATACTTACCTCTCGTCCAATTCAACTTGCCCATCTGTATTCAATCCGTGGCGTGATGGTGGTTTGAATATGGGGATAGATGTGGTTAACTGCATCTAACTCCGATACTGGGCGTCGGTGTATCTCTTCCTCCTTTTTTTCCAGTGTGGATTGGCTATCTAAGGGCAAACAGGACTTTCAAAGATTGCGCCCGGTTGTATAACAACACGAATTTACGGTATTGTATTCTGAACTTGTGGATTCCGGAAGTACGCCATTGACAAGCGCCAATCAGCGGAGGAAGGAATCACAGATTGAATACAGATGGGCAAGTTGCATTGGACATTGCTGAGTGGTTAATTGGACAGCCATATGCAGCTTGAGGACTGTTTATATTTTGAGAGTTCTTTTAATTATATGTATATCCGAAGACGTTAGCGCAGTCTAACGAAATGCATTGGATTTGCTTTAATTGCCGCCATGTGCTGCTGCCATTTACTTTACTGGTGAGCTTATGAAGGCTTGATGCTGATAGCTGTGAGTGAGGCTCTGCAATACATCTAAATTTTGATGGGTAGAAAATTTTCTACCATCTTGTGAGTGCGATTCTACTGGAGGCTTAATTACCAGCATTATTTGCAGTATTATGCTATGATTTATAATTTTTTATCCTGTATAGACTCAATTCATTAATTTTTATCTCGGTTTTATTGACCTCGGCTGGCGCACTGATGTCTTCGCAGGCGAGATGGAGGCAGTTGCAGGCCCCCCCCCCGGGAGAGCAGGGAGCGTGCCTGAAAGGGAGGGGGCCTTTTGGACCCCTCTCCCTCCTGATTGGCTAAGAATTAAAAAAAAGTGGGGCATCGCTAGAAAGGTAACAGAGTGTGACCTTGCCAGCAATACCTTTCTTTAACCCCATACTTACCAGTCTGTGATCTGGCTCTGGATCAGAGACTTGTCGTGGAGGATGCTGACATCTTGGATGTCAGCCAAACCTCCGGGGCCTCCCCTGCCCACTGACATCATTGCACATGTGCACGATGACCAGGTGGGCAATTAACCCCTAGCTGCCTAGTGGTGGTGATAGAGGGGTCCTTTGGGGGTTCTACTCATGGTGTGTTCCAAATCGCGCCAGTATGACTCTGAGCAGCATGTCACGCATTGGGGCTCCACACAGTCTTCCAGCATGTGACATGGTCAGCTGCCAGGATCAGAGCTGCTTTCCCCAGCAGCAAGAAAATCTGGAGTATCAGGAAGGTGTGTTTTACTAAAATCTGGAAGGTTCAAAATTACAGTTTTTAGAGTCTTCTGGATATAGGAATTACAGATTTGGGGTACCCAACCCGTACTATTACTTAGTCTACTCTAGACAACAGAGTTCAAATACTAAGGGCAGTATTACACACTGCCCGCTAAAACAGGGACGCTAAGGAGGAAAACCTGTGCCTGCAGGTTTCTCCTTAGCATCCCCATTTTAGCTTCATATTACGGGACAGGTGCTAAATCAGCAGCCTGCCCCGTAATGCGGCGCTAACGTGCTGCCGTCAAATGACTCCATTGGGGCTTAGACTGCCGGCCACATGACCTGCAGAATCTCCTGCAGGTCGGCGGAGTGATCGCGGAAGGGAGACTGGGGACTTTTTCCCCTCCAGTTTCACTCTGCTCCCAGTGGCCAGAAGAGGCGGATTGAGCCGCCGTTCTCGCCATGGGATGAGAGATGATTATCTGATTTTCGGGTGGGGGGTTACAGTTGGCGATAACTGGATCCGCTCCCACTGCTGTGTTTACACTTATTTTTTGCATGATCGCTGAACGTATGAAGGAGGAAACGTTCGGGCAGGTTCCATAAGATCATATTGTTTTTTACTGGTGTATGGATCTCACACAATATTGATTTATTTGATAACTGAATCTCCCTTGAGCAGAATCAGTTTGCACTAACTCCAAGCTGTTTCTAACGTCTGAGTTAAACACAACGGGATGTAATTAGCGTTAGGGCTTTGTAATCCTAACGCTAATTAATGCTTTGCACTCCCCATGTTAAGCATTCGGAAGGCAAAAATACAGAAAGCTTGCGCAATCTCCAAATCGCTAACGTTAGCGTTTGGAAAGTAATATGTCTCGGGCCACATAACCTAACGTTAACCCTCACACAGCTGAGCGCTAACGTTAGCGTTAAGTATGTAATAGGGCCCTAAGCATTTTAATTAAGCGTTTGACTCAAGTGCAAATGATCTGTTAACATGTACCTAAATATACCCAATAAACCGTTTTACAATTGATTAAATTGTAAGATATATATACAACAGTAGATTGGACACACGTGTATGTCCAGTATTACTTGTATTTCCCTAACAGGGTTATTCAAAGAGAATCGAAAAGTCACCGCACGTTCGGTGACTTTTCGTTCTCTTCAATTCGGTGCGTTTCAGCGATCCCATTTCGGCGACCCTACAGTGTATTCAGCAAGCAGCACAGGGCCGCCGTAATGCAGGGAAAAGCCGCCGCAAACCCGACGAACACTCACCGCAAAACCTGGCGAACGCACACCGAAAACCCGCAAAAACATCTGGAACAACCCCGCCGAACACGCCGGAGAAACCCGAGCAGCCGCCGATCACAGCGCAGAGCAGCCGCTGGAAAAACCCGACATGCAGACGAATGGAGTGAAAAAAATAAAAACAGTACGCTTGAATGGTTGAAAAGTGAAACGCTGTTTGCAAAGAAACTACAGAAAGAAAATGTCTGAAATTTATGTATAAGGTCCAATGAATGATAATAAAAAGGGCTGTTACAGAAAAAAGAAAAAACTATTTAAAAAAAAAACAAAAAAAGGTTTGCCAAAAAATTTCCAAACAATACCTAAAAGATCCTAAAAAATCTATACATAAAGAGACTTTTTACAACAGAATATTATAATAAACGGTTTATTAGATATTGAATTAAAACGTGAATATTTTTAACATTGAAGCCTATGGGATTTGCCTGAATAAACCTGTTGAATGAATCCACTGAATGGCAGGGCATTTCGGCAACTTTTCCCTGCTGTTTTGTGTTCTCTGAGTAGACGAAGCATTGCTTCTCTATGGGGATTTCACTGCCCTCGAACAGGCACCGAACAGGCAGCGTATGTGCAGGCAATTCGCCAACATTTGGCGAACTGCCTGCTCTCTGAATAGCCGAATGGCCAGGAAAGGTAACCGTACACTGAATTTCACTGTTCGGTTACCTTTCGGCCACAATTCGGAGCTCTTTGAATAACCCTGTTATTTTCTCTTTATTTTTTGCAAATTCAATTTAATGGCACGAACACTAGAGTGTGCTGGTGAAACAGTCTTTTCATGTAATTCAGGTATACAGTTCAATGACTGGGAAATCCACAATGAAATCTGCTTAGCGATGTTAATCAAACACAAGAGGTAATATTTTAATTTTGGAAGCTCTTCTACCTTCATTTGATGACACTTGTTCTTTGCTTCATATGGATTTCAGCCGCTTAGTTGCATTTCATATAAATGACTGATTCAAGGACAAAATATTGTGTTATAAAATTGCTTTGTTTATGGTATATTGTTCATTAAAGTTTCTTCTATATCTCAGTCAATGTTAATCTTGCATTACACACTGTTATTTGTCCGTGTGTGAAGGATTACTATTAAATCGATTTTTTTGCTTCTGAAGCTTGTTGTTTATATATTTTTAGTTTTTTGATGAAGTTTTCATTTTATGAGAACGTTGTGAAGAACACACACTGTTTCATGTTACTTTGGTGAACATTTTAGGAATGTTGTTTTTTTTTCAACCTACTGAAAATATAGTGCTCAATGCTTTTGGCGCATTACCCTTATATTTCCTTTCAGTTAACAGCAGGATTGAACAATCAAATTCTTTTGGATTCGGTTGGATTACCATAAACTATAGGGATTATTCACTAAAGGGATTTTCCAGAACGCACTGAAATTTTTCTGAAATTTCAGTGCTTTCTCTTTCAGAGTACTTCGGTGTGCTTCGGCAATTCCATGTCGCCGACTCTGCTGTTAATTCACTATTCATCGCAGGGTCCATGAAATGTCAACATGGAGCCGCCGGACTGACCTACACATATAAACATAGATAAATATATATATATATTTAGGGTCTATTTCACAATATATACAGTTGTGTTCAAAATTATTCAACCCCCACTGAAATTGAGTGTTTTGGCCAGTTTGACATTGATTTTGATCATTCAGTCATCTTGCTTACAATTAAATCAAAGAGGCACGTGTAGGTCAGACAAATATAACATAACATTTATAATGAAATAACCACAAATGTCTTTTCTGTGCTCACATCATTATCAGTTTTATTCAACCCCCAAGTGACATTCAATCTTAGTACTTAGTACAACATCCTTTTACAGTTATAACAGCTTTTAAACGTGAAGCATAGCTTGACACAAGTGTCTTGCAGCGATCTACGGGTATCTTCGCCCATTCGTCATGGGCAAAAGCCTCCAGTTCAGTCACATTCTTAGGCTTGCGCACTGCAACTGCTTTCTTTAAGTCCCACCAGAGGTTCTCAATCGGATTTAAGTCAGGTGACTGCGATGGCCACTCCAAAATGTTCCAGCCTTTAATCTGCAACCATGCTCTAGTGGATTTGGAGCTATGCTTGGGATCATTGTCCTGTTGAAAGGTCCAACATCTCCCAAGCCTCAGGTTTGTGACGGACTGCATCACATTGTCATCCAATATCTCCTGGTACTGAAGAGAATTCATGGTACCTTGCACACGCTGAAGCTTCCCTGTACCTGCAGAAGCAAAACAGCCCCAAAGCATGATTGACCCCCCCGCCATCCTTCACAGTAGGCAAGGTGTTCTTTTCTTCATAGGCCTTGTTCTTCCTCCTCCAAACATAGCGTTGATCCATGGGCCCAAACAGTTCTAATTTTGTTTCATCAGTCCACAGAACACTATCCCAAAACCTCTGTGGTTTCTCCACATGACTTTTGGCATACTGCAGTCGACTCTTCTTATTCTTTGGAGACGGCAAGGGGGTGCGCCTGGGAGTTCTGGCATGGAGGCCTTCATTACGCAGTGTGCGCCGTATTGTCTGAGCTGAAACTTCAGTACCCACATCTGACAAATCTTTTCTCAGTTCCTCAGCAGTCACACGGGGACTTTTCTCCACTCTACGCTTCAGGTAGCGCACAGCAGTCAAAGTCAGCATCTTCTTTCTGCCACGACCAGGTAGCGTTTCAACCGTCCCCTTTGCCTTGAATTTGCGAATGATGCTTCCTATGGTCTCTCTTGGTATGTTTAACATCTTTGCAATCTTCTTATAGCCATTGCCCTTCCTGTGAAGAGTAATCACCTCTTCTCTTGTCTTCCTGGACCATTTTCTTGACTTCACCATGTTTGTAACCACACCAGTAAATGTCTAGAAGGAGCTGAGTATCAGTCATTTTAAAGCTGCCTAATTGGTGCTTATTATGCTTTATTGCTGCTCCATGACATCCACAAGTGTTTTCAATACCTGATTGAAAACACTTGAATGAACCTCTGTTCTTCAGAGTGGTAGTCTTTAAGGGGTTGAATAATTGTGTCAATGAAGAATTCACAAAAGAAACATTTACTACTGTATTACAAAACCAATTGATGTCATTTTAGTTGCATATGGTTCTTTAAAAAGTCCTTGTAGGATTTCATTCTGAATACAATTACAAATGTACACTAAATTCCCTAAAACCCTTTACAGCATTGGGGGTTGAATAATTTTGAACACAACTGTATATATTTTACATCCTTTTTTGCAAGGTCATACACATTATTCATTGTGTTACACTATTAGGGGGTTATTCAGAGAGACATTTCGGCGATCTCTCGTTCCCTGGACTTCGGGAAATCAAAGTTCCCCACCCTGCGGTGAATTCAGCATTCACTGCAGGGTCCCCGGAGTGCAGGGTAAACCCACCGAAAACCTACTGGAACTGCAGCAAAAAACACAGCAAACATGTCGGAAAAAGCCAACGTGCCGCCGATCACAGCGCAGGCCAACAAGCTGACGAACGGGGTAAAAAAAATCCAAAAAACAATATGATTGAAAGGTTCAAAATTGAAACGCTGTTTGCAAAAAACTACTGAACACTTTAAAAAAAACAGAAAAAAACAGAAAAAAACTGCTGATAAACCACTTAAAAAATGGTGAACACACCTGACGATCCGCCGCAAAACTAATGAATGCATTCGATAAAAGCCGTTGATCTGCCAAAAAGTCGACAAGCTGAAGAACAAAAAAGAAACACTGCCACTTTTAACAGCTGTTTGCAAAAAACTACTGCACGAAAATGCCTGAAAATTACATATAAGGTCCTTTGAATGATAACAAAAAGGTCTGTTATAAAAAAAAGACACTCTTTAAAAAAAAAAAAAATTCGGGAAAAAGAACTTTGCTGACAAAATCTGGAAAAATGCCTAAAAATAAATAAAGAAACTTTTTGCTGCAAATTAAAAGAATAAATGGTTTACTAAATATTTAATAAAACCAGGAATATTTTTCTAAATTGAAGCCTATGGGATTCACCTGATTAAACCTGCCAAATGAAACAACCGAAAATCAGGTAATTTCTCTGCCGTTCGGCGTTCTCTGAATAGATTAACCATTGCTTCTCTATTGGGAGTTCCGTGCCATCGAACAGGCACCACATTTCACTGGCAATTCACCAATATTTGGCGAGCTGCCTGCTTTTTGAATAGTCGAATGGACACAAAATTGCACCGTAAGGGGAAATTCACCGTTCGGTGCAATTTCGTAGCCAATTCGGCTCTTTTTGAATAACCCCTAAAGACTGAGCTAACTACAGTGATTTTCTGGTGGCTTTCCACTAAACAGGGAATTCACTGGATTTTCTATGAAAGAAAGGTGAATAGTGAATACCTCTATGAATCCCAAAAGGGCTCCAGAACATGTTCCCAAAGTTGCAGCTTACTGGACTTTGGAGCCAATGTGCTGTCATTCACAGAACTGCTCTGTGTACATAATGGATACAGAGTCTACCTGTCTGCTTGTCGCTACCATAGCAAAATTTGACCTGCAGGGGCAGTCCTCTGCATGTCAAACAGACTTACAGTATTGCAGGGATCTGCAACCTTGGCCCAGATGTTTTGGAGCTACATCTCCCTTGAGCAGTGGCGGAACTACCGCCGGTGCAGCGGGGCCACAGCCTGGGGGGCCCAGCACAGTCCCTGTCACAGTGCGGCCTACATGGGCCCAGCCGCTGGCGAGCAGGGACTGCAAGATGGCCACCGGCGGGCCCCCTCTGATGAAATCAGAGAGGGCCTGCCAGTCATCAGAGGGGGCAGCCCGGCATCGGGACTGCTCATCACTGGGCATATATCCATTTGAGCTGGGGCAAATATATCCATTTATGAGCTGGGGGCAAATATATCCATGTGAGCTGGGGCAAATATATCCATGTGAGCTGGGGCAAATATATCCATGTGAGCTGGGGCAATATATCCATGTGAGCTGGAGCAAATATATCCATGTGAGCTGGGGCAAATATATCCATGTGAGCTGGGGGCAAATATATCCATGTAAGCTGTGGGTAAATATATTCGTGTGTGAGCTGGGGGCAAATATATCCATGTGTGAGCTGGGGAAATATATCCATGTGTGAGCTGGGGAAATATATCCATGTGAGCTGGGGCAATATATCCATGTGAGCTGGGGCAATATATCCATGTGAGCTGGGACAATATATCCATGTGAGCTGAGGGCAAATATATCCATGTAAGCTGTGGGCAAATATATTCATGTGTGAGCTGGGGGCAAATATATCCATGTGTGAGCTGGGGAAATATATCCATGTGAGCTGGGGCAATATATCCATGTGAGCTGGGGGCAATATATCCATGTGTGAGCTGGGGGCTCTCTGTAATAAATAAATATGCTTAAATACATATTTTTTTATCTATTTTTTTCTATTTTTCTACTTTATTTTTTGTGGTTGCTTCAGGGTGTGTGTATTAGGTTGTTTTTTTGGGGGGGGCCCAAAACAAATCTTGCACCAAGGCCCTTTGTTCCTTAGGTCCGCCACTGCCCTTGAGTGTCCACCAACCTAATGAATGGTTGAGCATCATAGGGGATGCAGTTCCTAACCATCGGGGGTGGGGGGCAAGATTGTTGATCCCTGCTGGAGTGTCTTATAAAAATATATGTATAGAGCTACATATACAGTATAGGTAATGGAAAGTGATTTTCTATAAAACTACTGTCAGTGAAGGGGTTAATATTAAAATTATCCTTTTTTTTATAGAAATAATAAAATGATCATGCATGTTAACAAATGTTTTGTACACTTATGAAAGTAGTATCGTGTTCTCATGGGGAAGATTTATTCCTCATAAGGCTTGATTATTTTTGGTAAAATTGCATGATTATAGTGTGTTTAGGTAGAATATATCAGAACATAAACAGTAGCAGCTTGTTCTTCTAAAAATGGGCTTGATTTTGTGTTTTTTATGGGTTTTGGTGTACTTAAAACTGCCTTACTTGAGATCTTATTGTTTTTCTTTAGGCTCAACACAGGTTTCCCATTGATATTACACTGTAACTATGGTTTGCTGCTATAGCATAAAGGCGCACCTGGCCGTGATACAAAGGGTTTAGATATAGATTATACAAGTGGATGACTTTTTGAGGAGTGAGCACTCCAAACCTCTTAAGAAGGTGAGTACAATCACAAGGGAATGAAGTGCTTACATTTTATGACAGCCTATTTGGCAAGAAGCTCTTTACAAGAGTCATCTTTGGAAAATAAGAGCAGAAAATATTTTTTGCCCTAGGAAAGATAAAAAGAGATAGCTACATGACAAATGCCACGTCTACGGAAAAAGAAATGCCTGAAGAAATCTATGCCAGAGTAACAGGAGGTGGTCCACACCATCAGACAAATTACTCTGCGGAAAAGAAGCCTATCACAGGCAATCACTGCGCAATAAATCATAATCGGTTTATCTGCGAAACAATAGATTCTGGGAATTTTCAAACTTAACCACCTGGGGATATGTGAATAAAAAAAAAAAGACAAATACATAACGCCTTTGACATTGATATATGACTAATAGAAGGCTGATTACATTTATTTTATAAGATTATGGACAATACACTACATGTTAGCTATATGGATTCTGATATGTGGCTTCATCTGTAGAAAAATAAATACTTTTAAGGAATACCGAGCTTAGAACATCTTACGTTTCTCTGGTAGGTATTTAACAAAAAATCTGTATAGATATTTTTTATTGAAAATATAAAGTTTTCTATGTCATTACATGAGCTAAATAAAGTTTTCCGGTTTACAATTTCAGAACTATGAGTTACACCCAGAACTATGTTGCTCATTGTTGTGGGTTTTTTTTTTAACCTCTTCACTATCGAGTGATTTTCCAAAAATCCACTGTCAGGAACCAGTGTATTTTTATTTTTGAAAATCATTTTTTATTTATTTGTAATATAAATATTGGAATATTCCTAATGTATTTCTTACTGTAATAACATATTTGGAAGGCAGATGGCACCATCTGCTGGTCATAAGGAGTTACTGCAGATAGACAAGCAACTCATGGCTCTGTGCACTGGCCTCTTTATTAGGGTTTTCCAATTTTAAACAGTTTTACAAAGGAATTTCTTTTGCAATGATACAGCACAGCCCCAGATCATGTTAACAGTGCAACAGTTCTTTGTATCCAGACTGGGTCACAAATGCCTCTCCCTTGCCGGACCCCTGTTCTCCCTCCAGCCGTTTTTCATGCCTTTCTCCAGCCCTTAAGCGAAGGTTAATCCCTACAATATCAAGCAAGTTTTGTTGAATTTTTTTTATCATAACAATTATTTGAAACATTTATTTATTTTATGGGATGTGAAGATACTGTATACACCAGCACTGTTGTGGATTTTTATATATTATATTCTTTACTGATCCCAATAAAGCAGCATATACTACGCATATACGGTATTTGAATGACAAGAGTTCGTACCGCGGGAAAACGCGCAGCGGTAAAACAAAACGGTTAACCCCCTCAGTTCTGGAGTGTAAGTCCTGTGAATAATAGCTCAAAAATATATGTGTGTTTTGCTTAGGGTACCCGGGTACTGTGTTCAACTGGCCAGTGAATGAAACAAAACAATCTTCGACTAGTCACCGTTGGGGCCCTGTGGATTTAAACAATATTGCAGCGTGCGTTTCTTATTTGGGAACTGCAGCCTGGGAGGCCTCTCACCCATCCGATGAACGAGACTGTCCAGCACCCGATGCCTCAATCAAAGGATCTTCTCCGCTGTACACTGGGACTCCGTGCCACCGAATCTGCTCCCTGCTTGCCAAATCTATGCAACTAGAACAACGATCCACCGCCTGCACTCCCAATCGATCAGCGCGGTCTCCTAACTCGGGGTCCTGCCGGATCTAACTCTTCCTCCAGACCTCTCAGCGCTGCACAGGTAGGTCTTAACACGGTCACTGTCCCGATCTCCAGCACCAGTAAGACAGCGTCTGAACTCCGGCCTGGTTGTCTTCCTGGACCATTCTCTTGACTTCACCATGTTTGTAACCACACCAGTAAATGTCTAGAAGGAGCTGAGTATCACAGTCCTTTTAAAGCTGCCTAATTGGTGCTTATTATGCTTTATTGGCGCTCCGTGATATCCACAGGTGTTTTCAATACCTGATTGAAAACACTTGAATGAACCTCTGTTCTTCAGAGTGGTAGTCTTTAAGGGGTTGAATAATTGTGTCAATGAAGAATTCACAAAAGAAACATTTACTACTGTATTACAAAACCAATTGATGTCATTTTAGTTGCATATGGTTCTTTAAAAAGTCCTTGTAGGATTTCATTCTGAATACAATTACAAATGTACACTAAATTCCCTAAAACCCTTTACAGCATTGGGGGTTGAATAATTTTGAACACAACTGTAGCAATTCAAAATAGGGTGAAATAGTTTTCCACAAAAAAATGTTATTCTAAGATAGTTCAAAAATCTAAATAATGTAAATATCCTCATTTCTAATTTTTAACGTATTCGTTTATCCTTTACAGAAATATTGTTGAAATGTAAGATTCTGAGCTCTAGATGTTGGCCCTTATCTTACACAATTTCAAATAGGGTCTGCATTATTATCATACAGGCAGAAAAGACCTTTGTGTTAGATACAGTGACTGTGATAAACATAGATAATAAAAATGGAGAGATCTCGAGTTTATTGGGATTTGTAGTGATCACAATGAGATTATTAGAAATGCAGCTTTCAAATATACCAATAGAATATAAAACTAATATCTGTGACATAATGTCTGTATATGGAGATTACAGTAACACCTTCTAATACATCTGCACTATACAGGGATTTTAACTCATTTTAACACCCTGAATCTTCTCCTTGTACAGCAGGGGGTAACCCTCAGCTCTCTCTGTGTTCTGCCCTCTCCCTGGCTGTTGTAATGCAGCAGTAGTGTCTTTTGAAATCTTTCTTACAGTGTTGTTAAGGGTTTTATGTCTCTCCAGGGTGCTTGGAGAGACCTAAAACAAATGACTTTGTTTCTCCACAGGGGACACACTAATCCTGCTTTACAAAGGTGTAAGAATTCTGTTTTAATATGATAATGAGTGTTTTTTTGATAAATCATTTTTAATTATTCTCAATGTAGTTACTGTAATAACCTATTTGGCAGACAGATGTCACCATCTACTGGTCAACTAGAGTTACTGCAGGGAGAACTGCAGCCTGTGGTTCTGTGGATCGACTGGGGAAAGCCCGGTATGCCAGGGCATTCCCCAGCGTAGCAGTTTTAGCACTTTGGGCATTATGCCCACAGGGCTAAAATTTTGATAGCACCTCCTGGAGCCCAAAAGCAAACGCAATTAATAGGGAGCAAACAAATTTAATTTGCAATCATATAGTACAGCCTCAGATCCTGTTATCTGCTGTGCCTGTTATCGCTGATCGTATATACACGATCACGGCAATGAAGGGGTTGAGCAATTTATGGCCATATTTTGTAATCATCCTTTATAATCTAATTTAGGTTGTGAAAAAGATCTGTAAAAAAAAAATGTAAAATCGTAATAAATCTTTGAAAACCTGCACGGTCTTTATATTTTGAGATGGTACAATTTGTGTAATGGAGTGCTCGCCACTTGGTTTGTTGTGTCTATTTGTCTTGAAAGCACCTGTCTATTATGCTTAGTAAATGTTTTGAGTGTTGCCCTTCTCCTGTTATATATATATATATACATTAGTATTTTGTTTTATTTATTAAACTGCATATAGTATCCTCATTTGTCCCTGGTCAAAACATCCCATAACATGAACAATATGATGTGTCAGTCTTACAATAGGGTACAATAAATGTTGTCACCACTTAGTGACACTGTTGCAGAGATTAAGTCCAAATGCAAATATAATGCTGAATAATCTGTTACCACTAGGTGGCACTGTAAGAAGAATTAGTCACAATTTACTGCTGAATAAACGGATCGTGTAAAAACAACACTATTTTATTATGTTATTCCAAAAATTCTATTCCAAAAAAATCTATAAAACCTCTGCGACATAAAAAGTGTTTACTTTCCCAATTTACAGTTCTTACACAGCACAAATATTTATCACTGCCTTAATATTGTGTCATGGTGCTGAATGTTATACTTAACATTGAATAAACTATGGAACAATTTCCTAGGAGATTTTAAAATCATAAAACGGAACATCCTACAATAAAATGAGGAATATATGCTATTGTTTCATCCTATTGTTATCTTATATAGGTATCATTTGTGTCATTTCAGCAGGCATAAAAATATTCAAATATGCATATTCCCGGCTGTACTCCGTTTTTATGCTTTTCTTTGCATATTGACGATTTGGTCCAACTTATGCCATTAAATACATTTCTATCACACATGCAGCACATTGAATATCTGGAGGGAGATACTAAATAGAACATGTAGGTGACATGGCTTTGTTGTCTACTCTTTCCATTTAGGATATCAGGATTTACACTTAAATCGGGGGTCCAGTGCTAAAAGGTAAGTGTGGGAACTCACCGAGATATCATATGCACACCCATAATTACTGTCATAAAATAATGATTACCAAAGCAGTAGTAGCTGCACCACTTTTTTTTTGTTATGAGAAAGCCTTTCCTCTTGCATATTCAGAGAACCTGCCTTTGCCATGTATTTCCAATGTACCTTGGGAACAGCCCAAACCTTGGAACTCAATGACAGTATGCAGGGTTATTCAGAGAAAGGTGAAACTCAGGAGAACTTTTGGAGAAGTGAAAATTCTAAGTCAAAATAGCTGATTTGGAAAATGAGATAAAAGGGGGGAATTCTTCCGGTTTAGCTATTTTGACCTAGAATTTTCACTTTGCCAAAAGTTCTCCAACGTTTCACCTTTCTCTGAATAACCCTGTAGATGTTTCTTCTCAGAATCCACTATTCACCTGCAAGGGGAAGAGTCATTTGAACGAACTCAATCAATTAATAAAAAAGTTATGCCCATTTTTTGCATTTCTTTCGGTACAGCACGAGTATGTTCATCAAATCTACGGCTGGCATCAGACAAGCGCGTTATGTGGGCCCGTACTGACGTGCTTAGTTACCGGCGTCTGTCGCAGCGTATTGACGCTGCAATGAGGCCGGTCACACGCTTGTACAGGCTTGTGCGCGCACATCAAATGCTCGTGCAACAAGCGTCCTTTATCCAAGCCACTCCGTCAAAGCGCTAGGACACGCGTTGACGGGGCTGCAAAGCGCGATTCTCCATAGGAGGATCGAGTCTCGCAGCGCTGAACGCACTGAGTGCGCTCAGTGAGGTGGCCAGATGGGCGTTGAGTGGAAGGAACGTACACTCTCACGGACGTTTCTTCCACTCCCCAAAGACACTCGTCTTACACTAGCCTACAACTAATGATTAATGTAAGATTTCACATCTTTCTTTAGTCCTTTGTTAAGTATTACCTGTTTGTATGCTCCCCTTTAAACCAAATAATAGGATACCCTCTAGTGCAGTTGAGACGGAGGCATCTGATTGACAGCATGTGTGCTGGCCGCCGATGGTCAGCCAATTGTCAATAGGGATGAGCTGTTCGGTTTGGAGTTCGATTCGAACATCGCCTGTTCGCATGTTCGCGAACTATAAACATTTCCGCGTGTTTGCCGCATGTTTGCCCACAATGCACCACAATGGACCACAATGCACTTTTGCACTGGCATGAAGCTTGTAATTGGCTACAGCCTTGCACCTGACCACAGGTCAGGTGCAAGACAGGTGCAAGACTATGCCAATCATGGCTCAGAGTCCTGATTGGGCAAATTTTGCCCAATCATGGGCTCACAGAGCTAAGTCCCGCAGCACACTATATAAGGCTTCAGACAGCCTTCAGCACGTGTTTTTTGAGAGGAGATTGTTGTGTTAGGTTGTGTTAGTGTGTGTTCTCACTGCCAGTCTGCCACCAGCTATTGAGGGGGGGTCTCATTTCTCCAAAATATCTGGGAATTGTTGTAATCTTTGTGTTCTCACTGCCACCAGCAATTGTGGGGGTCTCATTTCTGCAAAATATCTGGGAATTGTTCTAATCTTTGTGTTCTCACTGCCACCAACTATTTTGAGGATCTCATTTCTACAAAATATCTGGGAATTGTTCTAATCTTTGTGTTCTCACTGTCACGCTCAGCCACAATGGCGGTACCTGGCATGCGCCAAGTAGGGCCCAGGTAAGAGGAAAAGCCGCTATACGCAGAGATGCGTGACACAACAATCAGGATAAGGAAATAAACCACAGTAGACACTGGGGACCTCTGCACGGCTAATACCAAAGGAGCCCTATACTGATAGATCAGTCCTTAGAGTGGTCGAATCTGCACTAATAGAAAAAGGTTACCTTGTAGCCGTGCAGAGTCCTGGGGAAAACACAGACACCTGAAGGAGTTATACTCAACAACTTGCAGGGAAGGACTTCAATATACAAAAGCCGTGGTCAACAGGGATACACAACATATAATACGATAAGCACAGAACCGCTAGGGATGTCCAGAAGAGTGGTCAATAAATAAGCCAGGGGTCAAAACCAAAACGTATACCTTGAGCCAAAGCGGGGATATAGCACCAGAGAAAATCCGTCAGCCAGGCCAGAGGGTCAATACCAGGAAGTCAATCAGAAACCTAGAACTCAGACAAGGGGGAAACACTGAGAAAGAACTGGGATAGAATAACAGGGAGCTCTCAGGAACAAATCTGTAGCTGAAGTGAACCAGGATGCAAGAGCATGGTGATATGGGCCCATGGCTTTAAATAGGGGAGTAATCAGCCCATATCACCAGCAGAAGCTCAACGAGCAATGAACTTAACCCCTGAGCTGCATGTCAGGGAAAGCAGCACAGGGAAACACAGACATAAGGAATACAAAGGGCAGGGAGACAGGGTTGGAACATGGGAACGTGACACTCACTGCCACCAGCAATTGTGGGGGTCTCATTTCTACAAAATATCTGGGAATTGTTGTAATCTGTGTGTTCTCACTGCCACCCATCAGGGGGTCTCACTGATTTATAGGAGGTTTCTGGGAATTGTAATCTGTGTCTTCTCACTGTCAGCTATCAGGGGGTCCCACATACACTATATTGCCAAAAGTATTCGCTCACCTGCCTTGACTCGCATATTTATTTATTTATAAAGGATTTTACCAGGAAGGATACATTGAGATTTCTCTCGTTTTCAAGTATGTCCTGGGTGCATATGAACTTGTGAGCGAATACTTTTGGCAATATAGTGTACTTCTAGCAGATTTCTGCGAATTGTAATCTGTGTCTTGTCACTGCCACCCATCAGGGGGGCTCACTGATTTATAAGAGGTTTCTGAGAATTGTAATCTGTGTCTTGTCACTGACTGCCAGCTATCAGGGTGTCTCACTGAGTTATACTAGAGTTCTGGAAATCTTTAATCTTTATACCAGAGTTGAATCAGAGTTCTGCATATCTTTAATCTATATATCACTCACCATGTCAGAAAGACCAAAAAGGACAGGCAGACACTCCCAGACACAGATAAGAGGGCAAGCAGCCTCTGTGTCGGGAGGTTGTGCCTCTGGTCGTGGTGGACGTGGTGCATCCTCTGCAGGGGCACGCTTGTCCTTTCTAACTGGTGCTGGCCATCTTCTTAAGCAGCAGCAACATACAGAGGATTTGGTGGATTGCCTAACCAGGCCATCCTCATCCTCCCAGTCCTCTGCCAGCCAGGCTTGTAGTGGTTTACAGTCCACCTCAGCTGCCAAAGCATCTAATGCAGCCTCCATGTCCACAGCTACTCCTGCCGTAGCCTCACTATCACACACGGAGGAGTCAGCTGAAATGTTTGACTACAATGACAGTGACATGCTGCATGAGGATGCACAGTAACTCCAGTGCTCTTATTCAAGCAGATTGAGGAAGGGAGTATAATCAACCTAGAGGAAGGGGGTGCCAGTGATGACACACAAAGAACTGGCACTCATGTTGCCCCAGCAGCTGCAGCATACTGCCAAGTTGGCTCCAGTAATGAGGAGATAGGGGGTGATGACAATGATGATGAGGTCACTGACTCCACCTGGGTGCCTGATCGAACAGAGGAGTCAAGTGAGGAGGAGGCACAACAAACATGAGTCACAACATCCTCTATGACCAACCGTAGCATGTCCAAGGCATCAGAAGTCACAGCTGCTCAGGTGCAGAGCGCTGTTGTCTCAAAGCACATGTACAGGAAGTCTGCTGTCTGGAAGTTCTTTAAGAAATGTGCAGCAGACCGCACCATTGCTATTTGTAATCTATGTCAGATGAGGCTCAAGCGTGGGAAAGACACCGGATGCTTGGGTACCACGTGCTTGAGGCAACATATGACCACCTGCCACACATCCCGTTGGCGCAAAATGTTGCGTAGGTCCTCCTCACCTGTCTCTACCCCCACTATATGTCCTGCCATGTCATTGACTCCAACCACTACTGACAGGGATGATGCTACAGTAATGGATGTACCAGGTCCTTCCTCAAAATGTGACAGCATCCCATCAGCTGAAGATTTATGCAGTCGATTATGTTGCCCCAGCTGCTGCAGCATAAGAAAAAATATAGTCTCAACCATCCCCAAGCACAGCGTCTAAATGCCAAGTTAGCAAAATAAATCGCATTGCAGCTGCTGCCTTTCCAGCTGGTGGACTCTGCTCCCTTCCGTGAATTTTCTGAATGTGCTGTACCACAGTGGCAGGTTCCAAAACGCCATTTCTTTTCACGGAAGGCCATTCCAGCACTATACCAGCACGTGGAAGACAATGTTATGGAGTCATTGGGAAAGGCAGTCAGCAGCAAGGTGCATGTGACTTTAGACACGTGGTCCAGCAAGCATGGACAGGGCCGTTACATTTCCTTCACGGCACACTGGGTAACTCTGATTGCAGCTGGGAGGGATCCAAGACAGGGCTCTGTGCTGGAGCTTGTTCATCCACCACGCCTCCAGAAAGCTGCTTGTATGAGGTCTGTCTGCTCCACCACCACCTCTCCCTCTTCCTCCTTCTCTGTCTCTGACGAAGTGGCAGTTAAACCGAGTTTAAGTGGCAGGGGCTACGCAATGGCTCAAGCAAAAAGATTCCATACTGTGCTTGAGCTGGTTTGTTTAGGGGACAGGAGCCACACCGGCCAGAAATTCTGTTAGCTCTGCACCGGCAGGTGCAGAGATGGTTAACACCACGCCAGCTTCAGCTGGGAATGGTTGTCTTTGATAATGGCAGCAACCTTCTCTCTGCCCTACGCCAGGGTAAGTTGACGCATGTACCATGCCTAGCACACGTCCTACAGTAAATCTGGTGGTACAGCGTTTCCTAACCAGTTACCCAGGGCTGGCAGAGCTTCTCAGTCAGGCCAGAAAAGTCTGCAGCCACTTCAGATGGTCATTACCAGCAAGCGTTCGCCTGGCAGAAATTCAAAGAGGATTCCATCTTCCCACAAACCGTCTGATCTGTGATATGCCCACCAGGTGGAACTCGACATTAGCAATGCTGCAGCGTCTGCACAAGCAGCAGAGGGCCATCAACGATTACCTGTGTGAGTATGGCACAAGGACAAGTTCAGGTCAACTTGTTTTTTTCCCCCCCTGCAGTGGCTGATGATCAAGGATGCATGCACTGTACTGTCACCATTTGAGGAGGCAACGAGGATGTGAGCAAGGACAGTGCAAGCATCAGTGACACAATTCCTTTAGTGTTCCTGCTGGAGCACACTCTACGGGGAATAATAGATGTAGCTCTAGAGGCAGAGCAGCGGGAGGAAGAGGAGGCCTTCCCTAGCTCTCAAGGCCCCAGTCTTTACACAGACAGCATTCCTGCGGGTCCTCAGATCAGACAGGAGGAGGATGAGGAGGAGGAGGAATATTTAAGTAGTGGGGGCATTGAAGGTGGGGATTCCTCAAGAGAGGGTTTTGTGTGCCCAGAAACCCAAGGACTAGTACGTGGCTGGGAGGAGGAAGTGCACGATGGAGTTATCCTCATTGACCAGGAAGACTCGGAAGCTAATGCCACCTCCAACCTACGCTGCATGTGCTCCCTTATCCTGCAAAGCCTGCTAAAGGACCCCAGGATTCGTGCTATCAAGGAGAGGGATCATTACTGGTTGGCAAGCCTTCTTGATCCACGATACAAGGGTAAAGTTGCAAAGCTCATCCTGCTGCACAGAGGGAGCACAGGATGAAACAACTTGAGGACGTTCTAAAGCGACACTTGTGTAACACCTTTCCAGGCACTGTTAGGTTACCAAGTGATGACACAGGTGCTTCTGAGGCTGCGGATGATCAGAGGAAGAGCGGTGAAGGCCGGGGCCTTTTATAATTTGTTTAGTCCACGACGCTCAGGGACGTCAAATGTAGGCACCCATTGCCAGCGTCTTCACCATATGTTGCAGGACAACCTAGGGGCAAGGGCAGACCTGGACACTTTTACAGCAGATGATCCACTGGCTTACTGGGTGTTGAGATTGGATCACTGGCCAGAACGTAGTCAATATGCTATGCAGCTACTAGGTCTCCCTTCATCCAGCATGCTTTCTGAAAGGACATTCAGTGCCGCTGGAGGTTTTGTCACAGACAAAAGAGTGCATCTGTCCACAGACTCTGTAGACCGGCTGACATGTATAAAAATGAATCAGTCCTGGATCAGCAGCTATCAATCCCCTGATGCTGACGTAACTGAATAGATCGGGGATCTCTTCTGCATTCCCAAAACCTCCACCACTGCAGTCTTCCACAATACCACAAAGGGGTTACAGTGGCACTTGCTGCCACCAAAGGCACAATATTTGGGTGCACTGCCACTGACGCCTATACCAGATTCATATCATTTTAATATTGGGCTGCAGGGTCCAACCCTGCACTGTTCCACAATACCACAGAGGGGTTACGGTGTGACGGCACTGTTGCCGACACTAAAGGCCCAATATTAAAGCACCTATTGTTACTTTCATCCAAACACCACCGCAATGGAGTTGGAATGAAACAAACACAATGTGCTTTAACTGCAGACTGTCGGGTTTAATTTGAGGGTATGTACATCCAACTCAGGTGAACGATGTAGGACATACAGCAGTTTGCAGATGTGCCTCCCACTTGTTAAGGGACCAAAAGTAATGGGACAGAATAATAATCATAAAATCAAACTTTCCCTTCTTAATACTGGGTTGCAAATCCATTGCAGTCAATCACAGCCTGAAGTCTAGAACGCATAGACATCACCAGACGCTGGGTTTCATCCCTGGTGATGCTCTGCCTGCCAGGCCTCTACTGCAACTGTCTTCAGTTCCTGCTTGTTCTTGGGGCATTTTCCCTTCAGTTTTGTCTTCAGCAAGTGAAATGCATGCTCAATGGGATTCATGTCAGGTGATTGACTTAGCCATTGCATAACATTCCACTTCTGTCCCTTCAAAAACTCTTTGGTTGCTTTTGCAGTATGCTTTGGGTCATTGTCCATCTGCACTGTGAAGCGCCGTCCAATGAGTTCTGCAGCATTTGGCTGAATGTGAGCAGATAATATTGCCCGAAACACTTCAGAATTCATCCTGCTGCTTTTGTCAGCAGTCACATCATCAATAAATACAAGAGAACCAGTTCCATTGGCAGCCATACATGCCCACGCCACGACACTACCACCACCATCCTTCATTGATGAGGTGGTATGCTTAGGATCATGAGCAGTTCCTTTCCTTCTCCATACTCTTCTCTTCCCATCACTCTGGTACAAGTTGATCTTGGTCTCATCTGTCCATAGGATCTTGTTCCAGAACTGTGAAGGCTTTGTTAGGTGTTGCTTGGCAAACTCTAATCTGGCCTTCCTGTTTTTGAGTCTCACCAATGGTTTACATCTTGTGGTGAACCCTCTGTATTCACTCTGGTGAAGCCTTCTTTTGATTGTTGACTTTGACACACATACACCTACCTCCTGGAGAGTGTTCTTGATCTGGCCAACTGTTATTAAGGGTGTTTTCTTCACCAGGGAAAGAATTCTTCGGTCATCCACAACAGTTGTTTTCCGTGGTCTCCCGGGTTGCTGAGCTCACCGTTGCGTTCCTTCTTTTTGAGAATGTTTCAAACAGTTGTTTTGGCCACGCCAAATGTTCTTGCTATCTCTCTGATGGGTTTGTTTTGTTTCTTCAGCCTAATGATGGCTTGCTTCACTGATAGTGACAGCTCTTTGGATCTCATCTTGAGAGTTGACAGCAACAGATTCCAAATGCAAATAGCACACTTGAAATGAACTCTGGGCCTTTTATCTGCACATTGTAATTGGGGTAATGAGGGAATATCACGCACCTGGCCATGGAACAGCTGAGAAGCCAATTGTCCCATTACCTTTGGTCCCTTAACAAGTGGGAGGCACATCTGCAAACTGCTGTAAGTCCTACACCGTTCACCTGAGTTGGATGTACATACCCTCAAATTAAAGCTGACAGTCTGCGGTTAAAGCACATTGTGTTTGTTTCATTCCAACTCCATTGTGGTGGTGTATAGAGCCAAAGATGTTAGAATTGTGTCGATGTCCCAATATTTCTGGACCTGACTGTATATACAACATGACGTGGTGGATGGGCTTACACTTCAATGGCCATTCAAGTAAACCAAAACCTCTGATTGTGTTTTGTTTCGCATGGAGCTATAGTGGAGAGCGCAAATTACAACCTTTTTTGTTTCTTGTTATTTTTTATACATGGAGCAGGCAGGATACTTCTGGTCTACGCAGCCGCCCTGATAGAGAATAGATTTGAAACAGTTTTTTTCCTCTATATATGTGTATATTTTGCTGTATCCCCAGCCAGGTCATTATTGCTGCTGCCCCTTTCCATATTTTCTTTTTAATTCCAAAGTTGAATTTCCTGGAGAGGGTATAAATGTAACCCATCAGTTTGCCTCTTAGCTGATAAGCAGCATGGGGATATGTGGTTGCTTAGAAAAGTAGCTTTTGGTTTCATTAGGTAGCACTCATCTGACCCAAAGGTGCCGTGACGTGGCGGGTCGGCTTAATGGCCATTCAATTAAACCAAAATCTCTGGTTGTGGTTTTTTTGGCATGGAGCTACAGGGGTAAGTGCAAATGACAACCTTTATTTCTTGTTATCGTTTATTCATACAAGTTAGACACACAGAACAGAAGAGAGGACCTTGCTCAAGAGCTTACACCCCTCACACTGTTTAGTTTTTTTGTGCCTTCTGTCTGGGCTAAATTACAAAGTTAATTTTAAATGAGGACTTTAACGGGAAAAGCTACACCTGCAGGTTTCTCCGTAGGATCCCCATTTTAGCATTAGATTCCAGGACAGGCGCTGTCTGTAATTCTTATTTCTTGTACATGACGATCTAGCTGCTGTACTACAGGAAAAGTAAATGCAGGATCTCCCATACAACCTTCCCTGCAGAAAATAACAAGACTTTACCCTCCCATTGATTTTGTGCTGCCCTGGCACCATGGACTCTAATTATTACTCCCTGTTCATGTGTAACCTTTCCATGTCCCTACTCAATCTCACTTTATCCCCATTCGTGCATCTATTTTATGAGTTTTCAAACTGATGCTGTGACCTGCTACTCTCTATAAAAGGGCTAAACTTATCCAGCTGTGACTTTCTATTAAATGGAAATAGCATCATAGACAGTACTGTGTTTTTCACAGGACATACAGACCCTAATATCATTCTGCACCCTCAATAATATAGTATAGAATTATTTATTAATATATACAGGGTTATTCAGAGAGAGGTGAAAACCAGGAGAATGAACAATCTAGACCAAATAGCCGATTTGGAAAGTGAGATAAATGGGAGAATTTTTCTGGTCTGGCTCTTTTGACCTATAATTTTCACTTCTCCAGTCATTCTCCTGGCTTTCACCTATCTCTGAATAACCCTGATAGTGTTTAACAATCGTCTCTGTTATGTTGCCATTTCATGGCTTCCTGTAATCTGCAGAGATGTGCATTCGTTTCGGAAAAATTCAGAATTTGTAACGAAATTTGATAATTCGTAGTACGGAAGTACTTCCGAATAACGAAGCGATACTATACGAATTCGAAACTAAACGAAATGGTATATAATTAATTTATTTCGTTTTACACTGTCATCATCATAAAAGAAAATGTCACGTGGCGTGTGCGGGTCAGGTGAGAGCCCAGCAGGCGGCGACACAGAGGGGAGGCCAGACAGGAATCACACAATGAATAAGTTTAATGAAACTTAAATAGGCCTTGGCAGCAGGCACTGAATGAATAAAGAAATATATAAAGTCCCGGGAGAGTTCTTGGATGGAGAGTCAGGATAGTGGACTATTGTCACGGATGGGCCAGTACTGGGGCGCCTGGCAGCAGATTCCTCGCTGCTCGCTGGCCAGGCGCCGAATGATAACGCTACCGGGTGCGCTCACGTGGGACGCCGGGGGGCGGAGCCTGGCGCTGTGACGCGGAACCGCCGGGTTTAAAACCCGGCTTCACTAGTTCGCCGGTGCCCTGACGTGGTATTCACTTCCCGCAGAGCTCTTGTGTTTTTGGCTATATCTGTGTCTGACCTTGCTTCTGGAAACTAACCATTCTGTGTATGACTCCTGGCATTGGCAAACGAACCATTCTGTGTATGACTCCTGGCATTGGCAAACGAACCATTCTGTGTATGACTCCTGGCATTGGCAAACGAACCATTCTGTGTATGACCCCTGGCATTGGCAAACGAACCATTCTGTGTATGACTCCTGGCATTGGCAAACGAACCATTTTGTGTATGACTCCTGGCATTGGCAAACGAACCATTCTGTGTATGACCCCTGGCATTGGCAAACGAACCATTCTGTGTATAACCCCTGGTATTGGCATTTACTCTGCTCTTGGTTCTGCCCTTAACGTTGGTACCGAGGTCAGTCTATGTGGCACCCTAAGCACACATCAGATTACCTCTGTTATAACTAAGGTCCTAGGGAGAACATATACTCTAGTCTGTACCTCTGTCTGGTGTTTCCCTTTGTTTATCTATTGCCTGATCAATTATCTATCTAGCTTTACCGACCATTCAAGGATCGGAAGGGTAGAGAGCGGTCTACGAAAAGGGACCACTATTCTGGCAGTCAGAGGGATTCGTGACAATACTCTATTCTATACCTCTGTCTGGTGTTATCCCTTGTTTATCTATTGTCTGGTTTATTGTCTATCTAGTTTTGCCGACCATTCAAGGATCGGAAGGGTAGAGAGCGGTCTACGTAAAGGGACCACTATTCTGTTAGTCAGAGGGATCCGTGACATTACGTCAGGGCCAATGGATCCCGCAGACCTCTCTAACCAGTTGGCACGTATCGCAGCCAGACAAGAGGAACAGGACCATAGAATGGACCAGATTTCTCTCGCTCTGCAAACCCTGTTAAATCGCTCCAATACAGGTACCACAAACCCCCCAGATCCAGTATTACCTAGGGTCAGTCCGGTCTCCCCTGAAGGACATAGGCTTAGTATGAAGGCACCTCTACGCTATGATGGTACACCAAGCCTATGCCGGGGTTTTCTGACTCAGCTTGAGATCTTGTTTGAGAACAACCCAGGGTCTTGTATATCTGATAAAGCCAAAGTAGGATATCTGATTAATCATTTAACAGAGAAAGCTTTGTTGTGGGCTACGCCGTTGTGGGAAAATAAGAAACCCATCATCTATGATTATGAGGGTTTTACCTCCGAGTTAAAACGTACCTTTGATCCCTCTAGAAGGGCTACCAATGCGGGTAGATCCTTGTTTCACATTAAACAAGGTAATAAGAGGGTCGCCGACTATGCCATAGAGTTTAAAACTTTGATTTCAGAGGTGCTTTGGCCGAACGACGTTTTAACCTTAGCCTTTACCGAAGGTTTGAACGAGGCTTTCATGTTTGAGCTGGCTCCCTTAAAGTTACCAGAGAATCTGGATCACCTGATAGATTTTTGTATAGCCATGGACGATCAAATTAGGGAAAGGAGACATCCCAGAGACAGACCCAGAAGGGTCTTGCCTCCTTTACCCTTATTACCCAGACACACCAGTACGTCAGGTAACCCGGAGAATGCTAAAACAGATATGCCAGTCATTGAACCCATGCAAATAGGAAAAACGGGTATTTCAGAAGCAGAAAGAGCGCACAGAAGAGAAAAGGGGCTCTGCTTCTATTGTGCAGGGGCAGATCACTTCCGCCTTCAATGTCCTCAGAGACCCAGGGTTAGCAGAGGTGAATATGGCAAACTGGGCCAAAGAACAGCCAATACCCAGGTTATCGGTTCTCTGTATGCCTCCTTTGTGGATAATGAAAAGAAAAAATCCAGGATTCTGTTACCAATCTCCCTAACCTGGGAGGGGGTTCACCTCAAGACTGAGGCGTTCTTAGACTCTGGGGCCTCAGGAAATTTCATGGATAAGAATTTTGCTGCCAAAAACCTCTTACCTCTGGTTCTGAAGGAGAAGCCTCTAATGGTGGAGGCCATAGACGGTAAACCCCTGTCTTGCCCACATATCACTCACGATACTGTCGATGTATGTATGAAAACAGGGATTTTGCACCATGAAACAATAAGATTTCAAATTATCGAATCTCCCTCATGTCCTGTAGTTCTTGGGTTTCCATGGCTAACAGAACACAACCCGGTTATCGATTGGGTCCAGAGAGACGTAAAAAGTTGGGGTCTTGGTTGTCAGTCTAAGTGCCTAGGCAGAGTCAATGTGATTGGTAGTCTCAATATTGCCACAGCCCCTCCTTTGTCCACAGAGGTCCCTGAATGTTACTTGGCATTAAAGGAGGTGTTCTCCAAAGCCAGGACTGAGGTCCTACCACCACATCGTCCATATGACTGTGCTATTGATTTACTCCCCGGTACGATGCCTCCTAGGGGACACGTATACCCTTTATCACAAAAAGAAAACGACATTATGGAGGAATACATAAGGGAGAATCTGGAGCGAGGATTCATTAGAAGGTCCTCTTCTCCAGCAGGAGCAGGTTTCTTCTTTGTCTCTAAAAAAGAAGGAGATCTGCGACCTTGCATCGATTATAGAGGTTTGAATAGGATAACCATAAGAAATGCATATCCCATACCTCTCATAACAGAATTGTTCGATCGATTAAAAGGGGCCCGTATATATACGAAGCTTGATTTACGCGGAGCGTACAACCTGGTTAGGGTTAAAAAGGGGCATGAATGGAAAACGGCTTTTAATACACGTAGCGGGCATTATGAATACCTGGTGATGCCCTTTGGATTATGTAATGCGCCAGCCGTTTTTCAGGACCTTATAAACGACACTTTAAGGGATTTTCTGCAAGAATTCGTCATAGTATATCTGGATGACATCCTGATATACTCTCCTGATGTGGACACTCATCATGCCCACGTGAAACAAGTATTGAAAAAACTATTGAAGGCTGGATTGTATTGTAAATTAGAAAAATGTCTATTCGACATAGTAACTGTGCAATTCCTGGGTTATATAATAACCCCTGAGGGTTTTCAAATGGATCCAAAAAAGCTCTCAGCTATTCTTGACTGGCCTCTACCCCAAGGGCTTAAAGCCATTCAGAGGTTTCTGGGGTTTACGAACTACTATCGAAGATTCATTAAAGACTTTTCGGCCTTGATAGCTCCCCTCACGGCCATGACAAAGAAAGGAGTGGGAAATCAGAAATGGACACCTCAAGCCACTCAAGCCTTTGAGGCACTTAAGCAAGCATTCACTACTGCCCCTGTTCTCCGACATCCAGATCCGGCTCTGCCTTTCCAAGTAGAAGTTGACGCCTCCGAACTAGGTCTTGGCGCAGTCTTGTCCCAAAGGGAGGCACCCGACAAACCCTTGCATCCATGTGGCTTCTATTCTCGGAAATTGTCCCCGGCAGAGAAGAACTATGACATTGGAAATAGAGAGTTGTTAGCAGTCATCTCGGCCTTGGCCGAATGGAGATACTTATTAGAGGGGTCTAGGGACCCCGTCGTTATCATAACTGATCATAAGAATCTCACGTACATTGGAGATGCTAAACGTTTAAATTCCAGACAAGCGAGATGGTCATTGTTTCTTTCAAGTTTTAATTTCGTGCTTACCTATAGACCCGGGTCCAGAAACATTAAAGCAGACGCTTTATCGAGACAGTATGAATCTTATGAACACAATATCCAAGATCAGCATCCCATTGTACCCCAGGAAAGGATTATAGCCTCTACCACGATTAATGTCTTGTCTCCTCTGGTGAAAAGGTTGCAGACCGTCCAGGGTGCAGCTCCTGGGGAAAAACCTCCTGCGAAACTCTTTGTACCTGAGAACGAAAGAGAGGAAGTACTTAACATCTATCATGACAATAAAACTTCTGGGCATATGGGTATCACCAAGACAGTGTCTAGTATCAGTAAACTCCTCTGGTGGCCCACATTGCGCCGAGATGTTAAAGATTACATAGCAGTGTGCGAGGTGTGCACAAGGCAGAAAAGCCCCAAAACAGCACCCATTGGGTTACTCCAGCCTTTGCCGATCCCCGAACGACCATGGTCACATGTAGCCATGGATTTCATAGTAGATTTACCTGAGTCAAGAGGGAATACAGTGATACTTACGGTCATAGATCGATTTTCCAAGATGGGTCACTATGTTCCTCTTCGGAAACTACCTTCGGCAGCCGAACTGGTGCCCATATTCATTTCCAATGTGGTCCGCATACACGGTGTTCCTCTGGAGATCGTCTCCGATAGGGGGACCCAATTCATCTCCAGATTCTGGAGAGGGTTTTGTAAGAACGTGGGGATAGACCTATCATTCTCTTCGGCCTATCACCCCCAGACCAACGGAGCAGCAGAACGAGCCAACCAAAACATAGAGAAATATCTGAGGTGTTTTATATCAGAACAACAAAATAACTGGTCTGACCTGTTACCATGGGCAGAGTATGCTCTGAACAGTGCAGTGAGTGAATCCACAGGACATTCTCCTTTTTTCACTGTTTATGGTTTTGATCCTCCCGTGCTCCCCGCTACGTTTCCTGATACCACGATTCCTGCTTTGGATGAGCAACTGGCATCATTAAAAGAGACTTGGGAGAGAGTGAAACGGGCACTGGAGGAGAGTAGTGCCATCCAGAAAACCAAGGCCGACAGACACAGGAGGCAGGCACCCGTGTATCAAGTTGGGGATAGGGTTTGGCTGTCTTCACGAAATATCAAGCTCTTAGTGCCTTCCATGAAGTTGGCACCTAGATATATCGGCCCCTATAAGATTCTGCGGCGACTCAACCCTGTCTCCTATGCTTTGGCATTACCTCCCCATATTAGGATACACAATGTGTTCCACGTAAGCCTTTTGAAGCCATTGTTATGTAACCGGTACACCAAGGTCCATGCTCCACCGCCTCCGGTTTCTGTGGAGGGCGAGGAGGAGTTCGAGGTTGAAGCCATTCTGGGTGCCAGGATGTCTAGGGGTTCCTTACAGTACTTGGTCGATTGGGTAGGTTACGGTCCGGAGGACCGTTCTTGGATTCCGGCTGCAGAGGTCCATGCCCCTCGCTTGGTGAAAGCATTCTATTTGGCGCACCCCCGTGCCCCTGGGGGTCGTCCAGTGGCCGCCCGTGGAGGGGGGGTTCTGTCACGGATGGGCCAGTACTGGGGCGCCTGGCAGCAGATTCCTCGCTGCTCGCTGGCCAGGCGCCGAATGATAACGCTACCGGGTGCGCTCACGTGGGACGCCGGGGGGCGGAGCCTGGCGCTGTGACGCGGAACCGCCGGGTTTAAAACCCGGCTTCACTAGTTCGCCGGTGCCCTGACGTGGTATTCACTTCCCGCAGAGCTCTTGTGTTTTTGGCTATATCTGTGTCTGACCTTGCTTCTGGAAACTAACCATTCTGTGTATGACTCCTGGCATTGGCAAACGAACCATTCTGTGTATGACTCCTGGCATTGGCAAACGAACCATTCTGTGTATGACTCCTGGCATTGGCAAACGAACCATTCTGTGTATGACCCCTGGCATTGGCAAACGAACCATTCTGTGTATGACTCCTGGCATTGGCAAACGAACCATTTTGTGTATGACTCCTGGCATTGGCAAACAAACCATTCTGTGTATGACCCCTGGCATTGGCAAACGAACCATTCTGTGTATAACCCCTGGTATTGGCATTTACTCTGCTCTTGGTTCTGCCCTTAACGTTGGTACCGAGGTCAGTCTCAGTCTATGTGGCACCCTAAGCACACATCAGATTACCTCTGTTATAACTAAGGTCCTAGGGAGAACATATACTCTAGTCTGTACCTCTGTCTGGTGTTTCCCTTTGTTTATCTATTGCCTGATCAATTATCTATCTAGCTTTACCGACCATTCAAGGATCGGAAGGGTAGAGAGCGGTCTACGAAAAGGGACCACTATTCTGGCAGTCAGAGGGATTCGTGACAATACTCTATTCTATACCTCTGTCTGGTGTTATCCCTTGTTTATCTATTGTCTGGTTTATTGTCTATCTAGTTTTGCCGACCATTCAAGGATCGGAAGGGTAGAGAGCGGTCTACGTAAAGGGACCACTATTCTGTTAGTCAGAGGGATCCGTGACAACTATGCAGTCCCAGACTGCAGACAGGGTCCACTAGGAATAAATCCAGATAGCTGACAGTGGTACCTTGAGATCAAAAGGTCAGAGACGGTGGTAATCATTTGTAATCCACAGGTAGAGATCTCTGAGAGTCCCTTGCACAGGCAGATGTATCCAGAAACAACAAGGTAGACAGATGGAATTAGCAGGAGCAGGTTTGCACATGTCCAGATGACCTCAGTCAGGGAGCACATACAGAACCACTGCTGGTTCAGTCTCTCTGCCTTTTAAGGAGGTTAAATCATATATGGGCCTCAGCTGGAACTCCTAGGCTGGACAGGAAAACCCAGGCTGGATCTCCAGGAGCCTGGACATGGCACTGGGCTGAGGTAAACCCCGGATTGGAACCCAATACAAAAACATTCCAGGACAAAGGCTGTTAGGACCAGGTTGTGCAATATAGGTACCCCGGGTGGACTGTGACAGAAAAATTTGAATAATTGATTTCAACTATTGAATTTGAAATGAACTATCAAATTGATATCAACTATTGAATTTGAAATGAACTATCAAATTGATATCAACTATCGAATTGATCTTAACTTAAAATACAAGTAATAGTCAGCAAAGGACTTTATGAAACAAATTAAATTTGTTTCACTGTTTAAATTGACTCAAATACTAAACCTGTGACACAGCTTAAAATTTAACCCTAGCTTTTCTTTTAACAGCAAAATTTGATTAATTGGAGTTTTATTTAGCAATCCCAAATTCGAATTGATATCAACTATTGAATTGATATATGAAATTAGAATCGATTTGAAATTTCCACTTGACTCGAAATTTCAAATTGATTCGAAAATTTCAAATCAATCCAAAACGAAACTAAATACGAAATAAAATTAGTTACGAAATTCCGAAAACGAAATTATTTAAAAAGTAACAAAACTAAACTAAACAAAACTAATTTTTCAGCCATGCACATCCCTAGTAATCTGCATGGATTGGGACCAGGATATCCCACCTGCGCCTGGTAAGGAAAATCTGCAGGCTCAGATTTTCCTGATTACCGTCTCCATTTTACCGACATTTATGGAATAGGGCCCCAAAATGACTCTGGTAAATTAACACCAACCTTGGAATAGGGTCCTATCTGTTTTAGGTTTCCCTTATTATCAGATTAAAGTGTACATCCACTTGTACAAAATTTGCGCTCCTACGTAACTTGAGTAACGCAGGAACCGCAAATTCCACAGAGCAATGGGACTTCTGCACTTTATGTGTGCGAGTTCTGCAGGGCCCGCTGCGCAGTACAATGGATTGGAGCAACACGCATATGCACATCAGTTCAGTCTCAGAGAGATTGACGTCAGCATGCTCTCTGCTTGCCAATGTCACTGGTCATCGATCTGGTGACCGAAAGCTGGGAAATTCAAAAATCCTAGTTTTTATAAATAAAGTGGTCAGGATAAGTAGGAGAATATGCTTCTAGTTTCTGCTACATTTGTTTTGCCACTTAAATCTGTTCTATCTCATTACATTTCGAATAGTGCTTCCACTATTCCAACAGCTTTTGTCCTGCCTCTTAATTCTTTTGGGCTTAGGGAAAGTATCTGGAGAAATATTATATAGTGAATTTCCCCGTACAGTGCAATTTCGGAGCCATTCGACTATTCAAAAAGCAGGCAGTTAGCTAAATATTGCTGAATTGCCAGAGAAATACGGTGCTATTCCACAGCAGTAGACTCCCCATAGAGAAGCAATGGTTAAACTATTCAGAGAACACCGAACAGCAGGGAAAAGTTGTCTAAATGCCCTGATGTTCAGTGGTTTCATTCGGCAGGTTTAATTAGACGAATCGCATAGGTTTCAATCTTAAAAATATTCCCGTTTTTATTGAATATTTATTAAACCGTTTATTTTTGTAATCTGCAGCAAAAGTCTCTTTATTTATTTATTTATTTTTTAAGACTTTCTAGGCATTTTTCAGCGAAATTTGTTTTTCTGATTTTTATTTTTTAAAGACCATTTTTATTTTTCTGTAACAGACCTTTCTATTATTATTTATAGGACCTTAAATATTAATTCCAGGCATTTTCATGCTGTAGTTTTTTTTAAAAGCAGATTTTAAAAGTTGCAATGTTTGTTTGTTTGTTTTTTACCCCATTTGTCGGCTTGTCAGCTTTTTCTGCCGGCTGGTCGGCGCTCTGTTTGGTGAATCGTCAGCTTTTTTCAGATGCATTTGGTGGGTTTACGACGGCTTATCGGATTCCGATCTGATGTTTTTCTGCAGTTTTGCGGCGGTGTTTCTGATTTTTTTCTGATGCATTCGGCAGATTTTCCCTGCACTTCAGAGACCCTGCGTTGAATGCTGAATTGGATTTTGTTTCTGGGGGAGCATAAATAAAGGCCCACCAGTCTACCTCATGTTTGACAAGCAGCATGAGCAGGTATGGTTTGCTATGTAGCAGCAGCCTGTAGTTTCATTTTTGGATAGGACTCGCCCTCATTAGAGGTGCCTTGACACTGGCGGGCGAGCTTAATCTTATAATGGCCATTAATAAGAAACCAAACCTCTAATTGTGTTTAGTTTCACACGGTATAATGGGAATCAGCGCAGATGACATTTTTTTCTTTGTCATGTTTTACACATGTTGTTGGGCTGGATGCATTTGGTGGTTGCAGCCGCCCCATCGGGGAATAGGCGCGACCCCACCAGTCCTGTACCTTAAATATTAATTCCAGGCATTTTCATGCTGTAGTTTTTTTTAAAAGCAGATTTTAAAAGGTGCAGTGTTTGTTTGTTTGTTTTTTACCCCATTTGTTGGCTTGTCAGCTTTTTCTGGTGGCTGGTCGGCGCTCTGTTTTGTGAATCGTCAGCTTTTTTCAGATGCATTTGGTGGGTTTACGACGGCTTATCGGATTCCGATCTGATGTTTTTCTGCAGTTTTGCGGCGGTGTTTCTGATTTTTTTCTGATGCATTCGGCAGATTTTCCCTGCACTTCAGAGACCCTGCGTTGAATGCTGAATTCACCACAGGGTTGGAGAATTTGATTCACCAAAGTGTGGGATATGAACGAGCACCAAAGCTCTTTGAATAACAATGTAGGTGAGAGTCCAGGAGGGTTAAAATACACGTGGCAGCATCTTTATGTTTACAACTAGTGATGGGCTGAACACCCCCGTGTTCAGTTCGCATTCGAACTTGAACACCCGAAAAAGTTTGACCGCAAATTTGAACACAATTCGAACACCATGCAAGTCAATGGGGGCTCGAACATTCAAAAATTAAGGTCACCTCCAAGAGGGCACATATGCAAGATATTGGCCATAAAAGGTGTATCGGGGTTCGGGTACTGCCCTGGGGGACAGGAAACAATGACATTTTTTTTTTATAAAAAAGCTTTTAACCCGTTCACTGCTGAGTGCTGAGCCATTTCACCGCTGTGCGCTGAGCTCATTTTTACTGCTTTTTCTCGTGTTTAAACACGATTTGATGTCATGGGAAATGTTTGACCAACAATGAGTGGAAAATTTTGACCAACAAGGAGTGGGAAATGTTTGACCAACAATAAGTAGGAAATGTTTGACCAACAAGGAGTGGGAAATGTTTGACCAACAAGGAGTGGGAAATGTTTGACCAACAATGAGTGGGAAATGTTTATGAATCCCATAGCTTTCAATGTTAAAAATATTCCCGTTTTATTTATTTTTTTTGAATGAAAGTTTTATTGAGTTTTAGAAATACAATACAGATAAAGTTAGCCACATGAATAATACCATGTTCGTTCAGCCTATACAAGAATCATTTATAAGGCAATCGTCAAGATAAAATGTGGCAGTATAAGAATCTTAAGAAATAAACTTTGGCTTCAGTGAGACGTATCAAGCATTACATATTTGTTAGTGTGAGGGAGAACGAGGCTTTTCCAAGATTAATGTCGATTCCATGGTGCTGGGTGAAACCAATAGCGTGTAGCCAAAGGGTGGCTTGGGGGGTTCTCAGCATTCGTGATGTGCAATAATATAGCGGGGGTATGAACGAGAACTGTGTAGGAAGGAGAGCTTACGAAAGAAAAGGGGTACAGAGATCAATAATGGGAAGAGAGTCAGAGAGAGTAAGATGGGAAGGTTGGATGTGAGATAATATGGGTGTGTAGGGTAGGGTAGGATGAGACACGATACATAAGGGAAGGGGACCAAGTTACGCTGTAGGTATGTAATGCGTATTTGCAAGTGGTTACAGGTGATAGCTAGTCCCGTGCGGCACCGCCATCTTCCTCCAAGGAGCCATCTCCATTCGTGATTGCTAAACCCGCATTTGCCTGTTCCATGGACCTCTCAAAGTTTGCCGAAGAGCAGTATGCAGCCCAGTGGAACCATACCTTGGTAAAGTGTTGTGCTGCCGTCGCTGGGGCAAGCGCGAGTTCTTCATTAGAGCGCAGGATTCCCATTTTGTCAACCAGCATTTTTAAGGTTGGTCTGGTGGTGGACCGCCAGTAGAGAGGGATTAATGATCGGGCTACTAGGAGGATGCGTAGTAGTATGGAGTTTTTCATTGCCTTGACCGAGAATGGTAGCTGAAGTAAAAGAAAAATGTGTGGTGTAAAGTCTAGGTCTTCGTCTGTCGTGTGGCGAATCAAGTCGTGGACCTCTCTCCAGAACGGTTCTAGGGATGTACACTCCCACCAGATGTGGAGGTAAGTGCCAACCTGCGCATTGCACCTCCAGCACGTCGGCGAGTGTGTTGCATCATAAGTGGCCATCAGCGCCGGTGTACGGTACCAGAAGACTAATATTTTGTACGATGATTCCTGCAATTTAGCCATCTGTGTACCAGAATGTGTTAGGGAGAGCGACTTTGTCCATGCCTCATCAGGGATAGGTGCGCCTAATGTGCGTTCCCAATGTGCCATGAAATCTGGGGATTCGTTATCTACCTTTCGCAATAATCCATGAAGCAGGGATATACTGTGAGCCATGCGTGAGGCCTGCTGGCATATGGATTCAAAAGGTGTCAGCTGCCTTGTTAAAGAAGTGTTACCTGGTAACTTTTTAAGAAAGGATTTGATTTGGTGGTAATTAAATTCAACGGCGAAGGTGGGTTGTGGTGTATCGGGGGGCCTTAGGGGTATGAATGCGCCGTTCTGGAGTACATGGAGTGCTCTGAAATTTGGGGTGTCGGTGAATCGTTCTATCAATGAAGGAAGTATGTTTATTGAGAGATCAGGATTGTGTACAAGCGGGAGCAGTGGAGATGGATAGGTCGAGAGAGAGAATCTCGTCCTAATTTTGTGCCATACATGAAGCGTGGAACCTACAGGTGAGGAAGTCTGTCGGAGAGGTTTAGCTGCCGTCCATGATAACCATGGCAGAGTCCACAGTGGTCGGCCGACCAGCGTCTCTTCTAAGTCAATCCAGCGTTGGTCGGGTGAGCTCGCCATCCAATCAACAATCCTAGTTAAATGTGCGGCATAATAATACAGGCTAGTGTCAGGGAGAGCTAGACCACCACACAGCTTTGGTTTGCAGATCGTGGAGTATTTAAGTCGGGGACGTCCATGAGGCCAGATAAATGTCGTGAACAGCCGGCGTACTGTCTGATGAAATGAGGTCGGCAAAACGAGTGGTAGCGCTTGGAACAAATATAGGAGCCTTGGTAGGAGGTTCATCTTGATCACTCCAACTCTGCCTATCCATGAAAGATATTTAGGCGTCCATTTTGTTATATCTGATCTGAATTCTTCTAAGAGTTGCATGTAGTTAAGGGCCACCAGGCTTGTAAAATCCGAGGATAGCTTAATCCCTAGGTAAGTAAGCGACGTAGAGCACCATCGAAATGGATATTGGGCAGTTAGGGTTGTGCTCCAGGAATTCGGTAACGAGCTAGCTAGGATTTCCGATTTGTTATTGTTTATCTTAAAACCTGATAACGCGCCATATTCTCGTAGTTCGTGTATGACCTCCGCCAACGATTGAACTGGGTCTGGTAAGATGAACATCAGATCATCAGCGTAAGCTGATACTTTATGCTCCGTGCGGACGCCCGAGAGTCCCTTAATCAGGGGGTTTTGCCTTATCGAAGTTAAGAAAGGCTCTAGGCTGAGAGCGAACAGCAGAGGGGACAGCGGACATCCTTGCCGCGTCCCGTTGAGGATCGAAAATGGCTGTGTCAGTGCCCCATTGATTTTGACTCGCGCTGAGGGAGCGGAATAGAGGGCCCTGATCCATTGTAGGTAGTCCTCTCCCAGACCGAAGCGCTCCAGAGTGCGAAATAGAAAAGGCCACAACACTCTGTCGAAGGCCTTTTCCGCATCAGTCGACAATAATAATAGTGGGGTTGCTGATCTTTTAGAATAAGCTATGGCGTTCAGGACTCTGGTGGTCGCGTCTCTGGCCTCCCGACCAGAGATGAAGCCTACTTGGTCTGGATCTACTAGCTGTGGTAAGAAGCGTTTAAGCCGGTCGGCCAGTATTCGCGCCAACAGCTTCATGTCATTGTTCAAAAGCGAAATCGGCCTGTAATTACCGCAAGATGAGTGGTCCTTCCCAGGCTTCGGAATCAGTGTGATTGTTGCCTGTAAGGAATGGGGATGTAGGGGGGCTCCCGCTCGTATTGCATTAAAGAGGTCAATGATAATCGGGAGCAGTTCTGCTGTACATTTCTTGTAATATTCGGTTGGCAAGCCGTCAGGACCAGGGCTCTTCCCGTTTTTCGAGGTTTTCAACGCAGCCAAGATTTCCTCTGCAGTAATCTCCGCGTTTAAAGAGTCACGTTCTGTGGGGTCAAGAGGGCGTGTTATTGTTCTTTCTAAGTATGAATCTATGTGTTCCAGTTTCGGTGTCAGGGTGTCGCTCGTCTCTAGGTTGTATAAGTCTGTAAAATATTTGAGAAAGGTTCCCGATATATATCCTGCGGGGCTGTTGAGAGTAGTCCTGTCTCTGTTCTGATTTTAGGTATGTAAGAAGTGGTTCGTCTGTTGCGTAGTATTCTTGCCAGTAGGCGTCCTGGTTTGTTTTCGTGTAGAGCGAAGAACGATCTAGAGCGTAACGCCTGAAATCTAATAGCTGTGTTTAAAATGTTGGTAAGATTTTGCCTCGCCAACAGTAAACGTTGGTATACCGCAAAATCATTAGATGTAATGTGCTCCAATTCCATGGCTCTAATGTCTGTTAGTAGGGTCTGGAGCTCCGCCTTCTGAGATTTTTTACGAGCTGTGCCTTTGCTGATGAGGAACCCTCTAATTACTGCTTTGTGTGCTTCCCACAATACTGGCACAGGCATGTCTGGTTGTCGGTTGTCTGTGAAGAAGTCATTTAAAGTGGAGTGTAGTTCGTCCAGTATCAGAGGGTCATCTAGCAGAGATATGTTGAGACGCCACTGTCGTTCTCATGGGAGAAATAGGGGAGATTGGAGTGTGAGAGTGAGTGGTGCGTGGTCTGAGAATGTGGTTGCGGCGATGTCCGCGGACGTAGGTAAGCTCAGGTCATGGTAGTGCATGAAGAAGTAGTCAATTCGTGTATGTGTCGTGTGCACTGGTGAGTAAAAAGAATAATCTCTCTCCGTGGCATGTAGAGCTCTCCATACATCTACTAACCGCCAGTCCTGTAAGGAGCGTCGAACACTACGCAGGACATGTGAGGGGGTGGTCGTAGTCCCGGAGGAGGAATCTACCCTTGGGTCAATCACTACATTAAAATCACCTGCTAAGACGGTGATGCCTTGTTCAAAGGACTCTAGCTGTCGAAGAATCTTTGCAAGACTAGTGTGCTGTTTTCGGTTTGGTAAATAGACAGATGCGAAGGTGTATCTGGTGTCTAGGATAGTCCCTCGTACGAAGAGGTACCTGCCGCCCTCGTCTGTTAAGGTCGCTTCCACTAGGAAAGGTACCTCTTTGGATATCAAAATCGCTACTCCGCGGGATTTGCTGAGCGTAAAGTTACTAAAGAAGGTCATTGGAAAACAGGAGTTACCTAACGTCGGGGCAGATCCTGCCCGAAAATGGGTCTCCTGGAGGAAGGCGACGGATGTCCGCGTGGCTCTTAGTTCATTCATAAGTCGGGTTCTTTTTTCTGGGATATTAAGGCCTCGTACATTAAGGCAGCGCAACTGTAATTCCTGTGGGGTAAACAAAGAGTCCATACGTGGCATTGTGGGTGCGTAGCGTTACGCGATTGCTCGGTTCTTATATTAGAATCAGATGTTGATGGGCTAGGAATAATACAAACAGACACACCGGGATTAGGTCGTGGGTACGATGTGAAACAAAGTCTAGGGAGACAGTATCTTAAGTTAAAGAGGAGGGGGAAGAAAGTGTCAGGAAAAATAAAGTGTACAATCAGAAAGGTAAGTAGGGGACTATATGTCCAGTAAAAGGTCACAGGAAAGGAGGTACAATGTGCACCCGTGGCGGGTTCCTCTTTACTGTTAGGATCAGTTCCGAGCAAGGGGGTCCGTCAGTGGGAGAGTGTGCACTAAACCTCGTGGGGTGTCAGTAGTATAGTTAGGTATCAGAGACAGATGTGGACCAAGTACAATAGTGATCAGCAACACCGTCAAACTACCTGACCCACTCCACCGAAATTAGGGGCGATTATGTATCTAGTGACTAGGGGTGATGAGGATCAAGAGGAGCTCGTGTGTATCATGGGTCTTTTAGCTAAGCAACACGCCAGGAGACCTATATGCGGTGATGTGTGCGGTCAATTAGGACAATCTCATGATAATTTCTAGGTTCGCGATCTATGGTCAAATCAGGTACTTAGGGTGATCTTTATATAGACGCGTATTGGATCGGATAAGTTAGAAGGGGCGATCGCCAATGGGGAAAGTAAGGAGAACATATAAAAGAAGTAAATCAATCAGAATGAAGCAACCATGGGTTTAGGAAGAGGGGCGGACTGATGATAATATTGGGCATCTGTAGTGAGGATCTCAAGATGAGATTGGATAGTGAGTGCCTCAGACCACCGAGTAGGCCTGGTTCTACACCCGCAAACTTTGTAAATCCCATGTCCCTCCAGGTTCTGCGAATGTATCTTAAAATGTTTCTTGTGAGTAACAACGTATAAGAGTACTTAACTCTATATCAGAATACTGAACTCCATATAATAATACTGAACTCTATATAAGATCGGGATGTGCGTTTCGGGTTTCGGAATTTCGGAATTTTCACGAAATTTCCCTATTCGGGTCTTTCGATGCGGCCGAAATTCCGAAATTTTTTAGATCCGAAAAAGTCGAATCCGAACTGTTTTCCGAGCCGAATCGAAAAATTTCGGAATTTTAGAATGGACTTGAAATGTGTCAAATCGAAATCTATTGCTTTGAAACGAGAACAGACTTTCCGAAAAAAACGAAAAATTTGCCAAATCGAAAATTTTTCGGAATTTTCGAATGGACTTGAAATGTGTCAAATCGAAATTTATTTTCCCTCTGTTCATGATTTCAGTTCCATTCGGGATTTCGGTTCCATTTCGGTAAGTCTGGACATCGTATATTTAACTAGTATCGGTTATATCGCTGATTCTGTAAATTTTGTATTTATTTTGTAAATGCTTTTTTTTTTTTGTTTCCAATGATCCGATAAGAATATTCGTATTTGGGTCAGATCCGATTCGTCCGCGGGTCGCGCATGCGCGCGTGCGCGAATGTCGTAACTTTATTGAGCCAGTTTTATTGACAACTTTTTGAACAAAATATTGTTTTTATTATTCATCATCATGGCCGCTGCAAGAGATGAGTGCCGTACAAGCACCTCATCATCTCTCCATGATGAACCACCACCCAGGAAGAAACGGGCCCCCAATATGGCATTTGAAGAGATGTTGGAGCTGGTCTGGATCTTTGATAGCAAAGATTATGATTGCAGTAAGGGCCCTTACCGCAGGAAGTCTATCGCCAGGAAGGATCGTATCTTAGAGAAGCTACGCACCACCATTTTGGAGTTGTTTGGGAAGGACAGGACGAAGGACCAGCTCAGGAAACGCTGGTCTGATTTGAAAGTACGTGAGCAGGAGCAGCTGAGACGCACCCGCCGCGTCATAGTGAAACGTAAGTGTCATGTTATATTGTAAAGCGCTGCGCAAACTGTTGGTGCTATATAAATCCTGTATAATAATAATAATGTGCTTGCATGTGCTAATGTGCACAGAAATACGCTGATTTATCTAGTCCTTTTTTCATGCAATGTGATTGTGTATAGCTTTGCGTTTTCACGACTTGTCATACATGCATTTTTGCCATAGCTCTTCCTTTTTGTGATTTTACGTATTCGTGAAAATTGTGACATTTGATGTGTGTAGATGAAGTTACAATGCTGGATTTCTTTTGGCACTGTGTGTATAGTCTGTAGTGTGTTGGGGGGGAGGTTGTTGTGATTGAGTGATGCATACGAGATGACCCGCAGCTTGCCCAATATTGACTCCCATCTGCGCATCAATAAAAATCTCTGCATCTCTGCTAAGTGATAGGATGGGACATGTAGTTCTTCTGAAAGTGCATCCAAACAGTAGCCGCCTTCAATACAGCCTCAGCAGCTGCTGCAGCAGTGTCATTGAATGCTTTAGATGCAAATTTCAAATTTTCTATTTTTTCACTATTTTCCTGTTTGTGTGCGTTGCTTTTCCTTACTTAATAAGTTAATATGTATTGCTTGGTTTCCACACTGTTAAAATTATATGTACATAAATGTATTGACATTTCTATGGACCCTTTGTCATAAATTTGTCAACATATTTGTGGCCATGAATGTGACTGCACATTCTACACTTCCTGCCTGGCCAAAAAATGTCACACACTAACACAACCTTGTTGTACTGCCTTGAGATTTGATTACCGACGTGGCCTGGTTTTGTTAAGCTTAGGCGATGTCACAACAACACGGATTTTTGTCCACAGTCACATTCATTGTATAACCAAGAATTTATCAAAAAATATTGATGGCAGCACTGCGTGAAGTCTTCTCCGACACAACCCAAAGATCCTTAGTGCGGCTCAGGTCTAGTTTATTTGTCCCTGATTGCAGCTTCACACAACACCTCCTCCCAGCTATGAGCTCTCTCTCTCCCACCGCTGCCCGCTAAGACGCTGCCCGCCAACATGGTCACGTCTTTGCAGGAAGACAACAGCATGGGGGAACAGCAGCTGCTGACAGTCCCGAGACCTCGTCACAATGACGTCAGTTTTGGAGTTAACCCCTAACTGTGACCAATGGTGGAGATAGGGGGTTCATTGGAACCCCTATCTCCCGATCCGCGGCAGCTATCGGTTGGTTAATGTTTGGTATCTTTGGATCGACCAGAGCATGGCCTTTCCAACAATACCAAACATGACAATGTTAAAAATTTAAAAAAATTAAAATATAAAAAAAAAATACAGGTGTTTTGTTTTGTTAATGCAGCAATATTGTTGCCATTTCAATTATAATGTGAACAATGATGCTGCACTAAGGATTTTTGTATGGGGTGCGTATGTTAAAAATAGTGTAATTGTCACCCAAAAAAATATAACAAGTCCCCTTTTCAATTTTTTTTAACAAACGCAACTCATAAAATATAACCGCAAACACTCGCATGTTAAAATGTGAAAAAAACACTTTACACCTTGTAAAACAAACATTGAAAATTCTAATTTTATTGCATTTTTTGTTATAATATACAGACAGGACATGACGCATACATATGATAATGATATATTATGAATCATCTGCCGAGTCTGCCGGAAAGAACGATATATAACATGTCTGGGTCATATTATAAAAGAAGGCTTCAAAACGCGTTTAAACAAGAGGAACGAAACTGTTAAAAATTAGCTCAGCAGCAGACCGCAGTGCCGCACACAGGCGTGAAGGGAAGCCGTGAAATGCCTCAGCAGCGAAAGGGTTAATTTATATTTTTGTCTGTTTTAAATCATTTTATTTTATTATTTTTTTTCATTTCAGATCATTTTGATCAACTATTTTTCCGTTTTAAAACATTTTTGTTCTGGTTTTTATTTTTAAAGTCAGACCATTCGGGTCAGTTTACCGTTTTTTAAATCGTTTTGTTCATTTTTTTTTGTTCCTTGACTTTCATACCATTTTTTTAATGTGATTAAATAAAGTTGTGAAATGTATATTCATAAGAAAAAAAGGATCTTTATTTAATAAAAAAAAAAAACACGATAGAATCGCCAGAATTATCGTATCGACAGAATGAATTATCGGATCCGAAAAACAAACCAAAAATTTATTATAAAAAAATATATAAAGTATAAAAAAGTAAACCATAGTAGTTTACATCAAAACGAATAGAGTTAGACACTTTGAAACGAGGAGAACAGACGTTCCGAAAAAAAAGAATATTTCCGAAATCACGAAAAGTCGATACAAAAAACGAGCAAAGTGACCCGAAAATACGAAAAAATGGTCGATATTCCAAAAAAATGTACACAATCGAAAATTTTAAACATCAGAACAAATCGAACCGAATCGAACCGAAAAAAAAATCGGTGCACAAGCCTATTAATATCTGACATCCCGATGTGAAACATCAGGACTTTTGCATTAGATTTCGACCATTTTTATTTTTTTAACTTCTGGATAGTCGAAAATCGAAATCTATCCAAAAAGTCCCAATGTTTCACATCATTCTGAACTTTGTTTGGATAGAGTAAGTCCGTGGGCGTGCGGCCGTTAAATGTATATACCAGTGGCGTCGCTACGTGGGGGCGGGGGTGCGGCCCGCACCAGGTGACACCCGCCTTTAGGGTGACACCGTCACCCTAAGGGTGGGTGTCTCACCCTCCGCTGCGTTTTTCGCTCCCTGCGAGCGTCCGAAGCATGCAGCTTCGGCGCTCCCCTGGAGGAAACACGTCACCAGCCAATCGCAGCTGGTCACGTGGCTCCCCCTGGTGAGCGCCCAAGCTGCGCGCCGCCGGACGCTCTGAGGGAGCGAAAAAGGCGGCGGAGGTGAGCTGGGGCCATTATCATGAGGTGCTGGGGCATTCCATGTGCTGGGGCAAATCCATGAGGAGCTGGGGCATATCCATGAGGAGCTGGGGCATTCCATGTGCTGGGGCATATCCAGGAGGAGCAGGGGCATATCCACGAGGAGCTGGGGCAAATCCATGTGTGAGCTGGGACATGTCCACGAGGAGCTGGGGCATGTCCACGAGGAGCTGGGGCATGTCCACGAGGAGCTGGGGCATGTCCACGAGGAGCTGGGGCATGTCCACGAGGTGCTGGGGCATATCCACGAGGTGCTGGGGCAATATCCATGAGGAGCTGGGGCATATCCATGAGGATGTCGGATGTCGGCCAAGCTTCCGGGAACTCCCCCTGAGGACTGGCGTCATCGTGCATAGCACGATGACGCCAGTCCTGGAGTTAACCCCTAGCTGCCACCAATGGTGGAGATAGGGGGTTCCAAAATGAACCCCCTATCTCCCGATCCGTGGCAGCTAGGGGTTAAAGTTTGGTATTGTTGGATCGGCCAGAGCATGGCCGTTCCAACGATACCAAACACGAATGTGAAAAACGTTTGTAAAAAAATTAAAAATAAAAAAATATTTTAAAAAATTTATAAAAAAAAAAAAACAATTTTTTTTTCTTTTTTTGGTTTGTTATTGCAGCAATATTCTTCCCATTTCAATTATAATGTGAACAATGATGCTGCACTAACGATTTTTGTATGCGGTGCGTTTGTTAAAAATTTAGTAATTTTCCCCAAAAAAAAATGTAACGAGACCCCATCTCTAATTTTTTTAACAAGCGCACCCCATACAAAATACAACCGCAATTGCTCGCATGTTAAAATGTGAAAAAAAAACACTTTACACGCTGTAAATTATTGAAAAATCATATTTTATTGCATTTTTTGTTATAATATACAGACAGGTCATGACGTATACATATAATAATGACATATTATTAATCTGCCGAGTCTGACGGAAAGAACGATATATAATATGTCTGGGTCATATACTAAAATAAGCTTCAAAACACGTTTAAACATGATGAGCAAAACTGGTAAAAATGAGCTCAGCACAGAGGTGTGAAAAGCCTCAGCAGCGAAAGGGTTAATTAAAAAAACACGATAGAATCGCCAGAATTATCGTATCGACAGAATGAATTATCGGATCCGAAAAACAAACCAAAAATTTATTATAAAAAATATATAAAGTAGTATTAAAAAAGTAAACCATAGTAGTTTTCATCAAAACGAATAGAGTTAGACAGCTTTGAAACGAGAACAGACGTTCCAAAACAACGAAAAGTCCTGAAAAACGAAAAATGGGCGATATGCCGAAAACCATGTACAATTCCGAAAAACGAAAAGTTCCGAAAAACGAAAAATGGGCGATATGCCGAAAACCATGTACAATTCCAAAAAACGAAAATTTCCGAAAAAACGAAAAGTCGATACAGAAACCTAGTAAAGTGACCCGAAAATACGAAAAATGGTCGATATTCCGAAAAATAAATGTACCCGAAAACCGAATCGAGCCGAACCAAATCGAAACAGAAAGCAGTCGAAACGAGCCGAATCGAAAAGTTTAAAAATTCGAAAAATCGAATCGAATCGAAAAAAAAAATCGGTGCTCATCCCTAATATAAGAGTGTCGAACTCTGTAAGAGAGTGCTTAACTCCACATAGTATTGTCTAACTCCATATAGGAATACTTAACTCCAAATAAGAATATTTATATCCAAATAAGAACATTTAACTCTATATAAGAATATTTAACTCCATGTATGAATAATTATCACCATATAAGAATACTTAACTCTACCGAAGAATGTTTAACCCTGTATAAAAATACTGAGCTCCACGTAAGAAAATTTAGCGCTATATAAGAATACTGAACTCTATATATAAAAAAATATATATATAACTTAACCCCATATAAGAATATTTAACTCCATTATAAGATTATTTAACTCTGTAGAAAAATACTGAATTCCAAATAAGAAAATTTAGCTCCAGATGGGAATATGTAACATTTTAGAAACATTATATACATGGAGATAAGAGCTAGCGTTCGATTACTGAACCTTTCCCCATCCGAACTTGGACAGTACTCAGCTTTCGTGACCAACAGGTTTGCATCTCTGGTAGGTTGAGACCCAATAGGTCCTCAGGCTCATAACCTCGCACTCCAAGTAGGTTCAGTGTGAGGGTGGACCGGAGCTCGGCCCAATGGATTATCCGATAGATCGTAAGCAATTTTCAAAAAGGTCCAGCCGTAGGAAGTTGTGTGGAGGGAAGTCCGGTTCGCGAAGTCGGCCAAGAATCGGGAACGCATCGTCTTCTAGCCAGCCGTTCAGGTTCACCGTCTCTTTTCATCCATGTTCATATGTAAGAGTTCAACCATTAAGAGAGGGGGGCGGTTGTGAGAAGGTAAGCGGAGGTGTTCCGATCGCTCTTTCCCTCCTTGGTATGCGTTGTGTGCGCGGTTGGCCGTTGAGAGGCAGTGTTGGTGGGGCCTGCGGGGGGGCGCGCTCCCAGTCCTCGATCTCCATTACTGGTAGTCCCATGGCTGTTAGGAATGGTGCTACATCATTTGGTGAGTGAATGGCGTGAATCACATTGTTCTTGCGCGCGTTCAATGCAAATGGGAACCCCCAACGATAGGCAATGTTCGCCTCTTGTAATAGTTTGGTGACGGGACGTAGTGTACGTCTAGCCGTCAGAGTATGTGGGGATAGGTCCTGGAATATTTCAAATGTCTCCCCAGCAAATTTCCACTGTCTGCGGGTGCGGGCATTCTGCATTATCACTTCCTTGAGTGTGAAATCAGGGAGGTGGCATATTATATCCCTCGGAGGTGCGGAGGCATTTGTGGCCCGGGGTCTAAGTACCCAATGCGCTCTGTCAATGGCGGCACGTGGTAAGGGGGGGTATCTAAGATGTGTGCAAAGGCGCTAGAGAGGAAGGCCTTAACCTCCGTGATGTCTTTGCCAACCCCTCTCACCCTTATGTTATTTCTCCGTGACCGGTTCTCTAAGTCGTCCAACCTGCGGTGGAGCTCCGAGTATCTATGTTCATGTGCCGGGTCTTCGTTTGGGGAATAGGTCCGCGAAGTTGCCGCTCCTTCTTCTAGGTGTGTAACCCGCGCGTCAATGGCGGAAAGATCAGCCCGGACATCAGCCAGTTCTTTCCCAAAGGCTGCCTGCAGCTGATCCAGCATTTCTTTAAGATCCGCGCGAGTGGGGAGTTCAGCTCTCGTGGGTAGGTCTGCAATCAGTGATTCTAAGCGCTGCATCGCCGATTGACCTCCTGTGGACGCTGTCTCCGAGAGAGCTGTGGAGGTCGCCATCTTGGGGCTGCCTTTCCTTGTAGGCCTCGATTGCGGGGATGAAAAATAGTCGGCGATATCTCTTGTTGGAGTGCTGCTGTCTGTCTGGGGGTGTTGCCTGGTTGTCCTGCGATGTGAAGAGCGTACCATAGCCACCAGTGAGTGTTTTAAGGCGAGTTTATCGGTAGAGGGGTCAGGAGCTCTTGTATTATGCTGCCATCTCTGTCTCCAGCCAGGACACGCCTCCAATATTCCCGTTTTAACTCAATATATAATAACCGTTTATTATTATATTCTGCAGTAAAGAGTCTCTTTATTTTTAGATATTTTTTTAGGATATTTTAAGCATTTTTTGGAATATTTTTGAAAACATTTTTTTTTCTCCTCGAATTTTCCGCGAACGTCCCGAAAAGTTTGAAGTTCGCAAACTTTCGAACAGCCGATGTTCGAATCGAACTTTGAACCGATTCGAACCGGCAGCCCATCCCTATTTACATCTCCATATCTTAAAATGCTCTTAGTATATAGACTTGTATTAAAGGTTTTTTTTCACCTGATCATAGAATATTTAATTTCAGATGTAACACTGCACATGAATTAGGTATTTTAGGTCTTAAAAATGAAATAAAGAAAATGACGTTAACATTAAGCCAGACTCCATTCCAGAGGTATTTTATTGGATTTCATGACTAACGCTGTGAAGTTCTCATTTCAATTTAAAATGTATACTTTGTTAATGGTAAGAATTCTAAAATTATTTTACAATTACAAAACCATCAACATGTTTAAGAGCTATAAACATGCTGTGCGATGACACACACTCTAGTACTGAAAATCCCTGAAACATGAAGAAAAGGGGAGCACTGTTACACTATCTTCAAGTATCTCCCTGTAGAATAAAGATTTAATCTGCAAGGGCTTACCTTGTACTACACTCAGCCATACTCAAGGGATGCCTTTAGGGTAAAAGTGTCATACATGCAATGAAATGGTTTAATGGAATGTATCAGAGATTGATAGGGGATAAAGAAAATCACTGCCCAAGGCATATAACAGATATTGCTGTCAATCTATTCCTAGTTCAGTATTGTACAAAGAACCTTGTTAGGAATTGTGACTAGAGCACAAAGCTATTCTTATACCGAGAAACCATTTTTAAAAAAATGTTGCTTGGTCTTAAATGAAAAATACAGCATGTTACAAAATGCGATACGTGTTGAATTACTTACATGGTATGTCTGGTCGCAAATTGACGATGCATAAACCCAGTGCTTTTTTCCAGGGAAAAAAGGTGGCTTTCTCTATAGTTTTTCCTAACGCATAAAGATTCCAGACTGTGTCACTTTTGTTGATGCAGAATCTGCAGGTTTCCCCGTACCGTGCCCATTTAAGTGTTAGATTCCGGGTCAGGTGCTACTTCAGCATCTTGCTGCAGAATGCAGCGCTACCCTCAGAGATACTCGTGGTAGTGCTTCCGTGCCGCAGCGAGCATCACCTCCTAGAGTCCATTCAGGCTCCTTCCGGGACGCAAGATTGTGCAGTGACACGGCATGATTGTTGAGGGAGACTGGAGACTATTTGTCCCCAGTCTCACTATGCTCGCGGCCAGGAAAAGCAGTGGATCAGGCACACCCTATGTAAAAGAATGTTCGGAGGCTTTGCACCACTGTCAACACCTGCCGTGTAAATGCAAAGAGCCAATGCTTAGCAGGGAACTCCACCATCATCAAGGGCTGAATGACTCTGAGAACACCCGCCCCCCGCCTCTAAGTAAGCAATGACATTTGAGTGTTAGTGTATTCATTTTGATGTAGAGGGGGTGACTATTTGTGAAGATCAGTGTGGCAGGGCAGTGTGTGTATCTGTATGTGAAAAAAGTTAGAGTATAGGGAGGTCTGGCATTGAAAGTGTGGCCAGGGGCCCCATAATATGTTGTTGCCTAGGGCCCCATAAATGCTAGGGGTGACTCTGGTGCAATGTATGGACTGTATGTGGCATGTATGGAATGTAGTACAATGTGTGCTGAGTGTGTTACAACAGACATATCTTACTCACTCATGTGGCCCCAGCCTTAGTTGAAACCACACACAGCCGCTTCATCGTTGGGTCTGTATGTGCACGCTGGGACTGTCTAGAGCCGAACGGAGGGCCAAGAGTACCGCATGGTCTTCTTACCCTCCAACTGCACGTTCTCTTGGAGCCCAGTCTTTCTTGACTTGCTCCAGTCCGAGTCTGGTGCTCTCTTTGGAACTGAAGGATGCATTACGGGGTTATCGTATTTCCTCCATGCAGCTGTCTCGGGATCTCAGTATCACGAACTATCCCCAGGAAAAAGAAAAGGTTGCAAAAAGACCTGTGCCCACGGCAGTAAGTTGAATCCTGGCAGCCCCTTTCCTCCTCCTCTTTGTGTTGTCCAATCCGGGTATTTCTTGCCATCCTATTAAACAGAAATGCCCTAGTAACAGCAGCAGGTGTCTAGTTTTAATAAAAAATTAACCGGGATATAGATTTTGCAGCCACTGTTGGTGGGATATGTGAAACCTATCTGCAGTATGTAGTACAGAGAAAAGAAAGAAACTCCCAATCGGTGCAAATTGATAAAACTATAATGAAATCTGTGTAATAATATACCGATAACAGATATTAAGTGAATATTGGGGATGAGCCGAACACCCCCATGTTCGGTTCGCATTCGAACTCGAACAATTTCAAAAGTTCGAGTTCGAACACGAACCGAACTCAATGGGATTTGAAAGTTCGAATTTTAGAGTGCCCTCCAAGAGGGCATATATGCAAGATATTTGCCATAAAAAATGCATGGGGGTCCGGGTAGTGCCCTGGGGGACAGGATACCAGGACAAAAAGTAAAAAAAAAAGTTTTTAAAGGAACAGTGAGTTTTCCATGAAATAAAGGTTAAGAATAAAAATGAAAAATTCCTTCAAATATCGTGCCTAGGAGGTCCCCATAACCTGCCCGTGAAGTGGCAGATTTGTAGGATGTATAGAGACATTTAAAAACAAAAAAATGACATTTCAAATGAAGGTAAGTGGTTTTCCTTTAATCTATTCATAAACAACTGCTTGGGGTGGCAGCCTGTATGAAAAGAGACATTTTAGGACATGCAGAACAAGTTTAGTGATATTTGGGCTAAATTATGGTGAAACTTATGCAGGCTTTGGATGAAAGTAACAATAAGTGCTTTAAAATTGGGCCTTTAGTGTCGGCAACAGGTTTTTTGTTTTGGAAGGGGGCGAAAAGCTGTTACGGGTTGAGGAAGTTTACAGGGGGGCCCCATCGTGAGGTTCAGTAAGGGGCCCCATCATTTCTGATGGCTGCACTGTATGCATCCGGTACATGGGGCCTTTGGTGCCAGCTAGTGCCTTCACACCATAACCCCTATTGTGGAAGAGTGCAGGGTTGGACCATGCGGTCCAATATTAAAATGATATGAATCTGGTATAGGCGTCAGTGGCAGTGCACCCAAATATTGTGCTTTTGGTGGCAGCAAGTGCCTTCACACCGTAAGTAACCCCTCTGTGGTATTGTGGAAGAGTGCAGGGTTGAAAAAATGATATAAATCTGGTAATAAAGGCATCAGTGGCAGTGCACCCAAATATTGTGCCTTTGGTGGCAGCAAGTGCCTTCACACCGTAACTCCTTTGTGGTATTGTGGTAGAATGCAGTGGTGGAGGTTTTGGGAATGCAGAAGAGATCCCCGATCTATTCAGTTACGTCAGCATCAGGGGATTGATAGCTGCTGATCCAGGACTGATTCATTTTTATACATGTCAACCAGTCTACAGAGTCGGTGGACAGACGCACTCTTTTGTCTGTGACAAAACCTCAAACGGCACTGAACGTCCTTTCAGAAAGCACGCTGGATGAAGGGCAACTTAGAAGCTGCATAGCATATTGACTAAGTTCTGGCCAGTGATCCAATCTCAGCACCCAGTAAGCCAGTGGATCATCTGCTGCAAAGGTATCCAGGTCTGCCCTTGCCCCTAGGTAGTCCTGCACCATATGGTGAAGCCACTGGCAATGGGTGCCTACATTTGACGTCCCTGGGCGTCGTGGACTAAACAAATTTAAAAAGGCATCGGTTAAGCGGACCACTATTCCTCTGAACATCCGCAGCCTCAGAAGCACCTGTGTCATCACTTGGTAACCTACCAGTGCCTGGAAAGGTGTTACACAAGTGTCGCTTTAGAGCGTCCTCAAGTTGTTTCATCCTGTGCTCCCTCTGTGCGGGCAGGATGAGCTCTGCAACTTTACCCTTGTATCGTGGATCAAGAAGGGTTGCCAACCAGTAATGATCCCTCTCCTTGATAGCATGAATCCTGGGGTCCGTTACCAGGCTCTGCAGGATAAGGGAGCCCATGCAGCGTAGGTTGGAGGTGGCATTAGCTTCCGAGTCTTCCTGGTCAATGAGGATGACTCCATCGTACACTTCCTCCTCTCAGCCACGTACTAGTCCTTGGGTTTCTGGGCACACAAAACCCTCCCTTGAGGAATCCCCACTTTCAATGCCCCACTACTTAAATATTCCTCCTCCTCCTCCTCCTCCTGTCTGATCTGAGGACCCGCAGTAATGCTGTCTGCGTAAAGACTGGGGACTTGAGAGCTAGGGAAGGCCTCTTCTTCCTCCTGCTGCTCTGCCTCTAGTGCCACATCTATAATTCCCCGCAGAGTGCGCTCCAGCAGGAACACTAAAGGAATTGTGTCACTGATACATGCACTATCCCTGCTCACCATCCTCGTTGCCTCCTCAAATGGTGACAGTACAGTGCATGCATCCTTGATCATCAGCCACTGAGGGGGGGGGAAACAAGTTGACCTGAACCTGTCCTTTTGCCATACTCACACGTACTCGATGGCCCTCTGCTGCTTGTGCAGACGCTGCAGCATTGCTAATGTCGAGTTCCACCTGGTGGGCATGTCACAGATCAGACGGTTTGTGGGAAGGTGGAATTCTCTTTGAATTTCTGCCAGGCGAACACTTGCTGGGAATGACCGTCTGAAGTGGCTGCAGATTTTTCTGGCCTGGCTGAGAAGCTCTGCCAGCCCTGGGTACCTGGTTAGGAAATGCTGTACCACCAGATTTAGGATGTGTGCTAGGCATGGTACATGCGTCAACGTACCCTGGCATAGGGCGGAGAGAAGGTTGTTGCCATTATCACAGACGACCATTCCCAGCTCAAGCTGGCGTGGTGTTAACCATCTCTGCACCTGTACCTGCAGAGCTGACAGAATTTCTGGCTGGTGTGGCACCTGTCCCCTAAACAAACCAGCTCAAGCACAGTATGTCATCTTTTTGCTTGAGCCATTGCGTAGCCCCTGTCATGCGTCGGTTTAACTGCCACTTTGCCAGAGACAGAGGAGGAGGAAGAGGTGGAGGTGGAGCAGACAGACTTCATACAAGTAGCTTTCTGGAGGCGTGGTAGATGAACAAGCTCCAGCACAGAGCCCCGTCTTGGATCCCTCCCAGCTCCAATCAGAGTTACCCAGTGTGCCATGAAGGAAATGTAATGACTCTGTCCATGCTTGCTGGACCACGTGTCTAAAGTCATGTGCACCTTGCTCCTGACTGCCTTTCCCGATGACTCCATAACATTGTGTTCCACATGCTGATATAGTGCTGGAATGGCCTTCCGTGAAAAGAAATGGCGTTTTGGAACCTGCCACTGTGGTACAGCACATTTAGCAAATTCACAGAAGGAAGCAGAGTCCACCAGCTGGAAAGGCAGCAGCTGTAATGCGAGTAATTTTGCTAAACTGGCATTTAGACGCTGTGCTTGGGGATGGTTGGGACTATATTTTTTCTTACACTGCAGCAGCTGGGGCAACGTAATCTGATTGCGTAAATCTTCAGCTGATGGGATGCTCTCACATTGTGAGGAAGGACCTGGTATACCCATTACTGTAGCATCATCCCTGTCAGTGGAGGTTGTAGACAATGACATGGCAGGACATATAGTGTAGGTAGAGACAGATGAGGAGGAGGACCTATGCAAAGTGTTGTGCCAACGGGATGCGTGGCAGGTGGTCATATGTCACCTCAAGCACGTGGTACCCAAGCGTGGGATGTCTTTCCCACGCTTGATCCTCATCTGACATAGATTACAAATAGCAATGGTGCGGTCTGCTGCACATTTCTTAAAGAACTCCCAGACAACAGAGTTCCTGGATGTGTGCTTTGAGACAACAGCGCTCTGCACCTGAGCAGCTCTGACATCTGATGCCTTGGACTGGCTACGGTTGGCCATAGAGGACGTTGTGCCTCGTGTTTGTTGTGCCTCCTCCTCCTCACTTGACTCCTCTGTTCGATCAGGCACCCAGGTGGAGTCAGTGACCTCATTATCGTCATCACCTCCTATCTCCTCGTCACTGGAGCCAACCTCGCAATACGCTGCAGCTGCTGGGGGAACATGAGTGCCAGTTATTTGTGTCAATGGCACCCCCTTCCTCTAGGTTGATTATACTCCCTTCCTCAACCTCAGAGATTGAATCAGAGCACTGTAGTTGCTGCGCATCCTCAAGCAGCATGTGACTGTCATTGTAGTCAAACAATTCAGCTGACTCCTCCGTGTGTGATAGTGAGGCTACGGCAGGAGTAGCTGTGGACATGGAGGCTGCATTAGATGCTTTGGCAGCTGAGGTGGACTGTAAACCACTACAAGCCTGGCTGGCAGAGGACTCGGAGGATGAGGATGGCCTGGTTAGCCAAACCCACAAAATCCTCAGTATGTTGCTGCTGCTTAAGACGGCCAGCACCAGTTAGAAAGGACAAGCGTGCCCCTGCAGAGGATGCACCACGTCCACGACAACCAGAGGAACAGCCTTCCGACACAGAGGCTGCTTGCCCTCTTATCTGTGTCTGGGAGCATCTGCCTGTCCTTTTTGGTCTTTCTGACATGGTAAGTGATATATAAATTAAAGATATGCAGAACTCTGATTCAACTCTTTTATAAAAATTGGAGATATGCAGAACTCTGATTCAACTGTGTTATCTAGATTAAAGATCCAGAAGTCTGGTATAACTCAGTGAGACACCCTGATAGCTGGCAGCCAGTGACAAGACACAGATTAAATTTCCCAGAAACCTCCTATAAGTCTGTGAGACCCCCTGATGGGTGGCAGTGACAAGACACAGATTGCAATTCCCAGGAACCTCCTATAAATCAGTGAGATCACCTGATGGGTGGCAGTGACAAGACACAAATTACAATTCCCGGGAACCTCCTATAAATCAGCGAGACCCCCTGATGGGTGGCAGTAACAAGACACAGATTACAATTCGCAGAAATCTGCTAGAAGTATGTGGGACCCCCTGATAGCTGGCAGTGAGAAGACACAGATTACAATTCCCAGAAACCTCCTACAAATCAGTGAGACCCCCTGATGGGTGGTAGTGACAAGACACAGATTAGATTTTGCAGAAACCACCCATAAATCAGTGAGACCCCCTGATAGGACCCCCTGATAGCTGGCAACAGTGACAAGACACAGATTACAATTCCCAGATATCTGCTACAAGTCTGTGAGACCCCCAATGGGTGGCAGTGATGACACAAGTTATAATTCCCAGATATCTGCTACAAGTCTGTGAGACCCCCAATGGGTGGCAGTGACAAGACACAAATTACAATTCCCAGGAACCTCCTATAAATCAGTGAGACCCCCTGATGGGTGGCAGTGACAAGACACAAATTACAATTCCCAGGAATCTCCTATAAATCAGTGAGACCCCCTGATGGGTGGCAGTAAAGAACACACAGTTTACAACAATTCCCAGATATCTTCTAGAAGTGAGACCCCCACAATTGCTGCTGGCAGTGAGAACACAAAGATTACAACAATTCCCAGATATTTTGTAGAAATGAGACCCCCACAATAGCTGCTGGCAGTGAGAACACAAAGATTACAACAATTCCAAGATATTTTGTAGAAGTGAGACCCCCCCCCCAATAGCTGCTGGCAGTGAGAACACACACTAACACAACAATCTCCTCTCAAAAAACACGCGCTGTGGCTGAGTGAAGCCTTATATAGTGTGCTGCGGGACTTAGCTCTGTGAGCCCATGATTGGGCAAAATTTGCCCAATCAGGACTCTGAGACCGTGACTGGCATAGTCTTGCACCTGTCTTGCACCTAAACTGTGATCAAGTGCAGGCTGTAGCCAATAACAAGCTTCAGGCCAGTGGAAAAGTGCATTGTGGTCCATTGTGGTGCACTGTATGGACGAACATGCCGCGAACACGCAAATGCATGGAGTTCGACGAACAGCCGAACGGGCGATGTTCGAATCGGACTCCGAACAGATCGAACCGAACAGCTCATCCATAGTGAATATATGTTCAACTTGAATACCACCAATGCTGTCTCGAATATAAATTATGCTTGTATCATGTACAATGCGTGATATCGTCATTTATTTCAAATAATACCTGCAAGAATAGTAAGTAGAATTACAAAAAATATAATAAAGTCTACATAAAAGTCTTGTGCTAAATGGAGAAAGGAGGAGGCGGTTTGAGCCGCGGTCCTCGCCGCAGGACAGAGGGTGAGTATGCGATTAATTTTTTAAATTTTTTGCAGAAGCGGAATCCATTAACACCAAGTCTCTGGCTCTGGTTAATTTTTCGCTAACCAGGCGTTAATCAGCTTTGGGATTTTTTAATCCAGCGCTGATTAACACTATGCGCTCCCCATGTTAAGCATAGGGAGCACAAAGTACAGTAACCTCGCGCTGAAAAGCGCAAGGTACCAAACGCAAACGGGTTTCTTAACCCGTTTGCGTTTGCTGCCGTGTTTACCGCATATTACAATCCAAACGTTAATGCTCACGCAAATGAGCGTTAACGTTTGCGTCAACATTGTAATTTGGCCTAATATATCTACACAGACAGAGTGGATGCATGGAGATGTATGTGCAAACATACGGGCACAGGTTGGTGTACCACCTTACAGGTGCACAAGACCATCTTAAAGGAGCCGAATTCTAATGTAGCTCCAGAAAAGGTGAGCAGGTTTGGTTACTTTTTACACGATAGGGGTTATTCAGAGAGCACCGAAATGTTGCTGACATTTTGGTGCCCACTCGTTCCCTGCACTTCGGGGAATCAAATTTCTCTGAATTCACCGCAGGGTCCCGGGAGTGCAAGGAATGGACCCGAAAATCTGGCGCAAACCCGCCACAAACCCGGCGCAAACCCTCTTGAAAACCCTCTGAAAAAACGGCGAAAAAAATGGATCACTCGAACCGCCGGGAAAAAAAAATAAAATCGCTGAACACGTCTGGAAATAGCCGCCGAGTCGCCGAACACAGCGCAGACCAGCTGCCGGAAAAAGCCGACAAACTGACGAACGGGGTAAAAAAAAAAAAAGTTTGAAAAAATTTGCTGAAAAAAATTCTGAAAAATCCCTAAAACATCCTTAAAAAAACAATAAATAAAAAATACTTTTTACTGCAGAATTAAAGAATAAGCATTTTATTAGATATTGCATAAAAACGGGAATATTTTTAACATTGAAGCCTATGGGGTTCGCCTGAACAAACCTGCTGAATGAAAACACTGAACAGCAGGGCATTTCGGAAACTTTTCACTGCTGTTCGGTGTTCTCTGAATAGATTAACCATTGCTTCTCAGGATTTCACTGCCTTCGAACAGGCACCGTACTTGCTGGCATTCCCTGAAAATTTGGTGAACTGCCTGCTCTCTAAATAGCCAAATGACCCCGAAATGGCACCGTATGGGGAAATTCACTGTTCGGTGACATTTCAGGGCCAGATCGGCTCTCTCTGAGTAACCCCTTATGTCACCCCTGTATACAGGATTGTGATATATGGGAGATATATTCCCCTCCCACTCTTTTTGAGTAAATGCAGGAGGAAGGAGGCTTGACTACCCTCACCGGACACAAAGAAGATAGTGATTCAACAAGCTACATCAGACTGCATTTTGGAATATCAAGGTATTTTTCTGAAACACTATGGACTTACACATTTAGCACAAGACTTTTATATAGACTTTATTATATTTTTTGTGATTTTTTTTAATTGTATCACAGCTATTCTTGCAGGTATTATTTGAATAGATAACGATATCGCGCATTGTAAAGGATACAAGTATTATGTATATTCTAGACAGCATTGGTGGTATTCAAGTTGAACAATTATTTGGTTAATATCTGTTATTGGCATATTAATACACAGATTTTATTATATTTTTTATCAATTTGCACCGATTGGGAGTTTCCTTCATTCCTGCCATCCTGCCTGTGGGAAACATTAGAACAAGGATAAATGGGCAAGAGCAGGGGCTAGAGCAGGGGTCTCAAACTCCAGCCTCTCCGATGTGTCTGAAGCACAACTAATATGATTCCCTGGCCTATCTCTATTACATTCACAGCATTCTGGGAATTGTTGGCAATCAACATCTGGGAGTCGGAATTTGAGATTATTAGGCTGGAGCCTCTTTGTTTAGGATATACAGTATGTATCCTACAGGATTTGAGGAGCACAATGTACTGCATATTAATTAATTAATTAATGTTAGATTTAATGCCCAATTGAAACAATTGGTGTCAGAAGTGGGATTATGCTTGAATATTTTTGAGAGACAAATGTGATTTGCTTTTCTTTAAAAATTACAGTAACTTTTGTGTCTGTATAGGAATAAACGAATGGATGATGCAATGTGCCCAGTTTTTCCATTTCTGCCTATGTAACCTTGAATCAGGTCATATCATCTATGTGTGGTATTCCAATGTATTAACCCCTTGTACACTGATCTTGTATAGCGCTGCAGACTTTGTGGCACTATATAAATAAAGGATAATAATAATAATTATACTGCAATTCACGTTCTTTATTAACAAGAAAACAAAATAGGAATGACACGGGACACCCCAGCATAGGGGTTTCCAAGACACGTTTCGCCGGCTCTCTGGCCAGGGATCCGATTGATGAAGCTGGCCAGGGAGCCGGCGAAACGCGTCTTGGACACCCCTATGCTTTTTACCAGATGTTTTTTACCCTTCAATTTGTATTTTTAATTTTATCATGCTCTTACGTATTTTATTTGATGTGAGCTGCCTACTATTAAACCCGTGATACCATATCCCACTGCATCCAGCCGTTATTTCCATAACGCCACCAGGAATTGTTAGCACCGTGAGAAGGGAAGCTTTTGCAGATTCATCTGGATAAGGCAACTGGAGAAAGGAGCAATCAAGGAGCAGACACGAAGAGGGATCAGAGGATGGCTTGAGAGATCTGGCAGCATCCACCAGCTATTAACATAAGTTCATCAGTTTTTAACAGAGCCGAAATACCTAACAGACCCGGATATATCCCTAACCCCACTTAATTTTGTCGGAGGGTTATTGGAGAGGAACAGAGGCTGTCAGGAGATAAGGATACATCGCAGACCATCAAAAGAACTTTTTTACTGTACTGTATAGACTTTTAAACCCAATGAATGGTTCCACGATATGGACACTAGGTGGCACCTAAAGTTATTATTTGCTTTTTAATAATTGCTTTTTAATAATCGCTTTTTCCATTAAATGTTAATGCATGTTGCACTTTATCCACGTTATCATATGTACCAGGACCAGGGTTGTTTCTATTGTATAAAAGGTTTTTTGCACGTTGCACTTTAAACAGATACAATTTGCGAGCAGCTCCTCACCAAGGGGTACCCACATTTTTTCTAGTATATCCTGTAGCAGTTACATGGTTCTGCGACCACCCCTTGTTTGGCAGCATACACGCACGGCGAAAGCCAGATACCAACTTTGACTCTACACCTCACAGCGCCTTAAAGTATTTCTCTATCCATATAGTGATCTAGGTAGACAGAGACTAGGTTCACAGACAGGACTATGGCCACACTAAGTATGGAAGAGCCCTGAAAGATCAAGGCAGCATCCTTAAAAAGGGAGATCTCCAACAAGGGTGGGCCCGTCACAATCAGGAGGCAGCACTTGTTACCTCCTATAGGTGTGCATGACGTAATGTCATGCATGTAAGTCTAATCAGGGTTTAAAAAGGCATTCAGAGGGGTAGTGCAGGAATGGAGCTGACGTGAAACAGAATAGTCAAAAACAAGGCTCAAGTCTCCACACGGCCAGCCCGATCATGGGATCTAATGCCTTCCACTGTGCCCTAGGGCTTGGTTCCTGACAATGGTATTGAAATTGATGGATGAGACATGAATGTAACACATTGAAACATGGAGTCCGGGTTTGTCAGCTTAATTTCCTACAAGGCAATGCCTTTTGTCTGCTTCGTCCACAATAGGGTTGCCAGATTGGCCACGTTGTGCTGGACAAGTATTATTATTTCATGTAGGCAGGGGAGGTACTGCCATGCAATATGTATAATAAATAAACGGCAGGAGGGAAATCTGTTATAATCAGGACAGGTAATCTGAGATTCTACTTTGAAGTGATACCTGCAGCCCATTAATTCTGTATACTGCAGGGTTATATTTTTCAGACCCTGCCCACCAGCCTGAATAATTTATACATGTCCAAGGAAGCATGGGCAATATGGCAACCCTAATCCAGAAACATAGTTCTACCAAATTGCAGTGGCATCTCCCCAGACTATATATAATGTTAAGATAAAAATTATATAGAAATGGGCATGAATGAGGACTTTGTATACATATGCTAAACGCACCATCAGAATCACGTCAGTGCTTTACAAGAATTGTATAGTTTTGTCATTACTTCTGAACCACACTGAGTGAAATAAATGCTGAATGCTACAAGGAACACATGCTGCCATCTGCTGATTAAAAATGAAATCTATTTACTATTATACCAAGATTTAATGGCTGTGGTGACCCATACAAATACTTATTATTAAAACAGAATATAATAACAAACTTTCAAATTTTACACTAAACTACAATGTTGGAAGTGTCCATATCACTTGAAATAGTGTTTTTTTTAATTCACCTCTATTCAATGTTTAACAAACCCAGCACGCATCAAACAAATGATTCATTATTTACATATTGAAATGAATTAATTGTTAGATCGCAAGGTAATTAAGAGGTTATTCAAAGATCACTGAAATTTCTCTGCTCTTTTGTTTGGTGCACTCTCACGAGCTCAACTCTCCGACCCTGCTTGAATTCAGCTCCAAATGGATCCGTCGAACCCCGCAGATAAACCCACCGAACGCATCCAATAAACCCCGCAAACCACCAAATGTAGCTGATTATCCGCAGAATAGACCGCCGAAAAAAAGCCGTCCAGCCAAACACCACCGAAAAAAGCCAACCAATCGCCAAACAGGGGTAAAAACAAAACCGCAACTTTATAAGGCTTTTTTTAAAAAACAAATGAGTGGAAAAAATATATAACGTCCTATGAATAACAATAAAAAGGTCTGTTTAATTAAAAAAAGTGCTATTTAAAAAAAAATCGGAATCAAAAATTTCGCAGAAAAAAAATCATAAAAATGCCTAAAAAGATTCCAAAAAATAAATTAATAAACAGACTTTTTTTTTTTACATTGAAACCTATGGTATTCGCCATTTAAAACCTGTCGAACGAAAGCACTGAAATCTGGACATTTCGCCAACTTTTCGGTACTGTTTGGAGTTCTCTGAATAGATTAACATTACTTATCTATAGGGAATTTCACTGCCGCCGAACACCACCGTATCCACTGGCAATTCGACAATATCTTGCAAATTGCCAGCTTTCAGAATAGCCAAATTGCCACGCCATTGCACCGTACGTGGAAATTCAGTGTTCAGTGCAATTTGGTGGCCAATGCGTCTCTCTTTGAATAACCCCTATAATGTTCTTTAACCCTGTCATTAACTACTTTGGTCTGTTGACAAAAAAATGTATATTTGAAACATGGGATGCGTAATTAGAACTTAAGTGTAGGGTAAAACAGCAATTTTCCATAAAGATTGTTATTCTGTTTAAAGATTTTGAAATGTAAATTTGCTCATTTTTAATTTTTCACTCACTCCTTGTTGAGATAATTGGTTGTAAATTTTAGATGTTGTCATTTATCTTACAACGAGTTCTGCGTGTCATAAATGTGATAAATATAGATAATAAAAATGGCCAGATGTCCTGTTTATGGAGATTTGCAGTGATCGTGAGATTATTAGCAATGCAGCTTCCAAAAAATTCCAAGAGAAAATAAATATAATATCTGTATGTGACATAATGCCTGTGTATGGAAATTACAGTAACACATTATTTCAGTATTGTATAATATAACCAGAAACATGAGTGATACCAGAGCTCTTCCTGTATTCTGTCCTCTCCCTGGCTGTTGTAATTCTGCAGTAATGTTTGTTGAATGCTTTTTTACAATGAGGAAGGCTGCCCCTTGTAGCTTCTTTACAATAATGCAGAGTGACAAGAGTGAGCTCTCTCAAAGAATTTCATTTTCTCCAGGGAGTAAGTTATTCTTGCATAAAAAAGGTATGCAAATGGATTTTATAAACAAAACATATGTACAAATATGATCTGTGCTTATGGTGTCCTTTAAACCCTTAAGGACGGGAAGGCTTCGCCCGACGGGTGGGGGTTAATGCTGGCGGGGCGTACAGGAACGCCTCGCTGACAGGTGCATGCCCACGCAGCCGATGAGCGCCATAGGCTGCAGGGGGATGGCCCGCGTGCCGGCCGCGGGGATGGGCCAAGACAGCCCATTGAAGTCAGCAGGGCATACCTGTACATGCCGCTTCTTCAAGTACCATCCGCCACGTGGACGTCCTAGCATGTCCTGTGGCGATAACAGTTTAAGATGCACACCCTGGGCTGCCATCAGAAATCTTGGGGCCCCCTACTGAACCACTGTTCGGGGGCCCCTTCACCTCAGCTGGCTGTTTCCATAAACTAAAAAATAAAATAAAACATTTTGCTTGAAAGATGCTACTTCCTTTCCCCTTAATTAAGCCTCTTGGACACATCCCCTGCCTCCTGCCAACCAGTCTTTAAAAGAAGGGTCATTCTATGTCAACTTGTCATGAGGTTTCAAACTGCCCTGCTTAGCTTTTTATGAATTTAGGGGTGTTTATTTGCCCTTTGTTGCAAGCCACTCAAGCCGCGCCTCATGCAGCCACCTCCCTGCCTGTCTCCATTTAAACTGGGCATTGGTCAGCGAGCAGCATCAGATATGCTGCCCTCAAGCACACAGGTAGGGCTGGAAGCTCCCAACGCTACACTTTTGGACAAGGAAAGGGTTGAGAACCAAGAAGCAATGCAAGGGATGACAAGCCAGTCGAGCTACTTTGCTCCTATGTTGTAATTCCTCACATTGCTCTATGGCGCTCATTCGTTGCTTTCTTCTTGATGAAGCGTGCTGCTCCTCACGCCCTGGTTCTGTGCTCAGAGAGAGGCTCCTCAGGTCCTGGGTCCATGCTCAGAGAGACACTTTTCAGGTCCTGGCTCCACGCGCAGAGAGCTCCTCCTCAGGCCCTGGCTCTGTGCTCAGAGAGCAGCTCCTCAGACCCTGGCTCTGCTCCTCTGCCTTGGCTCACAAACTGCCCCTCTGGCCCTGGCGCTGCTCCTCTGGCCCTGGCTCTGCACACCGCTCCTCATAAACTAATAAACTAATACATTTTTATTTAATTAGGGGCTACCATGAGAACTCCTGGGTCCCCTATTTATTAAAACATTTTGCCTCATTTTCTTTTTACCTTTTTTTCCAGGAATTGGGTTGAATCCCTGGTGGATAAAATGTTTTTTAAAAGTAATATGATTACTTTTTTACATTGAATCCTATGGGTTTCCCCTCTTTAAACCTGTCAAACTGAAGCACCGAAAATAAGGGTATTTTGCTGACACTTTGGCGTTCTGTGAGTAGACGGACCCAGGCCATGTTTTGGAAGGGGGCGAAAAGCTGTTACGGGTTGAGGAAGTTTACAGGGGGCCCCATCGTGAGGTTCAGTAAGGGGCCCCATCATTTCTGATGGCTGCCCTGTATGCATCCGGTACATGGGTCAGTGCACCCAAATATTAGGCCTTTGGTGCCAGCTAGTGCCTTCACACCATAACCCCTCTGAGGTATTGTGGAAGAGTGCAGGGTTGGACCCTGTGGTCAAATATTGAAATATGTGTGACGGAAACCCCACTTCTTCCACCTGTCCTGGCTCTCCAGACACCCCCAGACACCCCCTTACCAAGATCAGCCCGGCCGCTGAGTTGCTCAGAACTCAGTGCCTCGAGCAGCCTGACCTGTAGCTCCAAACCTGCTTGTTCTGATCCTCTGCCTTGGAGCATCTTTGAATGTCCAGAAGGCCGCTCTGTGCCTTCTGAGGGTGAGAGTGGGTACCCTGAATGAGACACCAGACAAGCTGTATGTTCAAACAGGATTTTCTCTCCATTATTGAAAAACGCCACTATTTATGCCTAGGTCCAACAGCCATAATTTGCATACCAAATCACGAACATTTACCTACTAAAACTCTAATTACATTATGTCAGTTAGATATTTACAATAAACATTCCTTAGCCTTCCTATCACACATCATTTACATAATCTATTGTTAAGGAATTCAGATAGTGGGTGGCTGAGACAATGGTGACTCCCAACCTTTCAGACATGTAAACAGATAAATTAGATAGCCTTCTTACACAATCACAAATTACTCAAACCTATTTTACATTCTATATGAAAGAAAGGAATGTACCTTCAAAACACATCTAAGTTCACATTTAAACTAAAACCAAGCAATTTACAATACATTTAAAATCACACCATGCAATATGAAGGAACATAAAGTCTCTCCCAAAGTGAATGTCTGTGTCTTTTGGGGTTTTCACCCTGACGGTTTGACGCGGGGAGCGCTATGTCAGTTCTATGACAATATGCACCTGTCACATTCAAGTGCAGAAAAATTGTGTCTTAGTCGGTGGTGCACGACACCGAGAATCTAACAGGGTTATTCAAAGAGATCCGAATTGTGGCAGAAAGGTAACCGAACAGTGAAATTCAGCGTAAGGTTACCTTTCCTGGCCATTCGGCTATTCAGAGAGCAGGCAGTTCGCCAAATGTTGGCTAATTGCTTGCACATACGGTGCCTGTTCGGTGCCTGTTCGAGGGCAGTGAAATCCCCCATAGAGAAGCAATGCTTTGTCTATTCAAAGAACAAAAACCAGCAGTGAAAAGTTGCCGAATTGCCCTGCTGTTCTTTGGTTTCATTCGGCAGGTTTATTCAGGAGAATCCCCTAGGCGTCAATGTTAAAAATATTCCCGTTTTAATCCAATATCTAATAAACCGTTTATTATTACATTCTGCAGTAAAGAGTCTCTTTATTTATAGATTTTTTAGGATCTTTTAAGCATTTTTTGGAATTTTTTTTGGAAAACCTTTTTTCCGTGTTTTAAAAATAGTTTTTTCATTTTTATGTAACAGTCCTTTTTATTATCATTCATTCATTGGATGTTATGTGTAAATTCCAGACATTTTCGTTCATTAGTTTTTTTGCAAACAGCAAAAAGTTCAACGGTCGAATTTTTGGCGAACAGCGCCAAAAGTTCGAAGTTTGCCGAACTTTCCAACGGCCGATGCTCGATTCAAACTCATTTTCGAATCGAACCGGCAGCCCATCCCTAGAAGACATGAGCTCTCTGGGAAAAGCAGTTCTCTGAATTGCTGAGATGTGTAAACGTCTTCTACAATTATGAACTTCATTATTTGCTATGTGAACGCTTTTAATCTCGCCTTTTGCCCTCCACCATAACTTAAATGTGAGTGTATATTTAAATATATATATATATATACATTTTAGCTGAATCATAAGGCATCTTATCAATCTTTTGTGTTTTACCAAAGAAGTTTCTATATCCTAGGTTAGTTTAAGTCACTGAGTTAAAACAAAAGAAACAAAAAACCTGCTGTGTACACATTAAAAAAGGACCAGAATCTAAAAATGAAGAAGAATTTTAGGGTTAGGGGTAATCATAACCCAAGCACAAGCACAAAGAGTAACCTAACCCTGATTACAAACCTTAATCCTAATAAAACTGTGACAAGAGTGACTCTGAACTGGGGGTACCTGGATATTGCATTGCTGTTTGGGAGATGGGGGACTACGGGTTCTGACACGTCATTTTTTTCGCAACCCTCTCATGTCCAAATCACACTGTGCTTATAAGGCTAGAGGGTGCATGTGTTATGTGTGAATACTGTTATTGTTAATAGTGTTATCATCTGTGTTTATATTTTACTGTTATTATGGATATTATGATTACTGTGTGTGTGTCACTTTAGCCCTTCCCACCTCCCGTATAGAATAGGTTTGAATGGTCATTGCCTGTCTTGGCAAATATTGCCCCATTATCAGACACTATAAAATCGGATTCCCCCGTTTATCCTTACAATCTGCTGTTGCCCTGTTTTGTTGGGATGTTGCACAATGCGTCTTGGTGTACACAGTTAATTCTATTATCTGTCCCTAATCTAGTTATGCCCCAGACACCAAGAAGCGAGGCAGGAATTTCTGTTGTAGTGCACCAAGACGCCAGGGAGGGATTTGTGTTGCAAAACCTGGGGCATAAATACAGTCAGGTCCAGAAATATTGGGACATCGGCACAATTGTAACATCTTTGGCTCTATACACCACCACAATGGAGTTGGAATGAAACAAACACAATGTGCTTTAACTGCAGACTGTCAGCTTTAATTTGAGGGTATGTACATCCAACTCAGGTGGACGGTGTAGGACTTACAGCAGTTTGCAGATGTGCCTCCCACTTGTTAAGGGACCAAAGGTAATGGGACAATTGGCTTCTCAGCTGTTCCATGGCCAGGTGTGTGATATTCCCTCATTACCCCAATTACAATGTGCAGATAAAAGGCCCAGAGTTAATTTCAAGCATGTTAATTGCATTTGGAATCTGTTGCTGTCAACTCTCAAGATGAGATCCAAAGAGCTGTCACTATCAGTCAAGCAAGCCATCATTAGGTTGAAGAAACAAAACAAACCCATCAGAGAGATAGCAAGAACATTAGTCGTGGCCAAAACAACTGTTTGGAACATTCTCAAAAAGAAGTAACGCACCGGTGAGCTCAGCAACACCAAAAGACCCGAGAGACCACGGAAAACAACTGTGGTGGATGATAGAAGAATTCTTTCCCTGGTGAAGAAAACACCCTTCACAACAGTTGGCCAGATCAAGAACACTCTCCAGGAGGTAGGTGTATGTGTGTCAAAGTCAACAATCAAGAGAAGACTTCACCAGAGTGAATACAGAGGGTTCACCACAAGATGTAAACCATTGGTGAGCCTCAAAAACAGGAAGGCCAGATTAGAGTTTGCCAAGCAACACCTAACAAAGCCTTCACAGTTCTGGAACAAGATCCTATGGACAGATGAGACCAAGATCAACTTGTACCAGAGTGATGGGAAGAGAAGAGTATGGAGAAGGAAAGGAACTGCTCATGATCCTAAGCATACCACTTCATCAGTGAAGGTGTGGTGGTGGCAGTGTCCATGGCGTGGGCATGTATGGCTGCCAATGGAACTGGTTCTCTTGTATTTTATGATGATGTGACTGCTGACAAAAGCAGCAGGATGAATTCTGAAGTGTTTTGGGCAATATTATCTGCTCACATTCAGCCATTGCTGCAGAACTAATTGGACGGCGCTTCACAGTGCAGATGGACAAATGACCAAAGCATACTGGCAAAAGCAACCAAAGAGTTTTTGAAGGGACACAATGTGCTTTAACTGCAGACTGTCAGCTTTAATTTGAGGGTATGTACATCCAACTCAGGTGGACGGTGTAGGACTTACAGCAGTTTGCAGATGTGCCTCCCACTTGTTAAGGGACCAAAGGTAATGGGACAATTGGCTTCTCAGCTGTTCCATGGCCAGGTGTGTGATATTCCCTCATTACCCCAATTACAATGTGCAGATAAAAGGCCCAGAGTTAATTTCAAGCGTGTTAATTGCATTTGGAATCTGTTGCTGTCAACTCTCAAGATGAGATCCAAAGAGCTGTCACTATCAGTGAAGCAAGCCATCATTAGGTTGAAGAAACAAAACAAACCCATCAGAGAGATAGCAAGAACATTAGTCGTGGCCAAAACAACTGTTTGGAACATTCTCAAAAAGAAGTAACGCACCGGTGAGCTCAGCAACACCAAAAGACCCGAGAGACCACGGAAAACAACTGTGGTGGATGATGGAAGAATTCTTTCCCTGGTGAAGAAAACACCCTTCACAACAGTTGGCCAGATCAAGAACACTCTCCAGGAGGTAGGTGTATGTGTGTCAAAGTCAACAATCAAGAGAAGACTTCACCAGAGTGAATACAGAGGTTCACCACAAGATGTAAACCATTGGTGAGCCTCAAAAACAGGAAGGCCAGATTAGAGTTTGCCAAGCAACACCTAACAAAGCCTTCACAGTTCTGGAACAAGATCCTATGGACAGATGAGACCAAGATCAACTTGTACCAGAGTGATGGGAAGAGAAGAGTATGGAGAAGGAAAGGAACTGCTCATGATCCTAAGCATACCACTTCATCAGTGAAGGTGTGGTGGTGGCAGTGTCATGGCGTGGGCATGTATGGCTGCCAATGGAACTGGTTCTCTTGTATTTATTGATGATGTGACTGCTGACAAAAGCAGCAGGATGAATTCTGAAGTGTTTTGGGCAATATTATCTGCTCACATTCAGCCAATTGCTGCAGAACTAATTGGACGGCGCTTCACAGTGCAGATGGACAATGACCCAAAGCATACTGCAAAAGCAACCAAAGAGTTTTTGAAGGGACAGAAGTGGAATGTTATGCAATGGCCAAGTCAATCACCTGACCTGGATCCCATTGAGCATGCATTTCACTTGCTGAAGACAAAACTGAAGGGAAAATGCCCCAAGAACAACCAGGAACTGAAGACAGTTTCAGTAGAGGCCTGGAAGAGCATCACCAGGGATGAAACCCAGCGTCTGGTGATGTCTATGCGTTCCAGACTTCAGGCTGTGATGGACTGCAAAGGATTTGCAACCAAGTAGTAAGAAGGGAAAGTTTGATTTATGATTATTATTTTGTCCCATTACCTTTGGTCCCTTAACAAGTGGGAGGCACATCTGCAAACTGCTATAAGTCCTACATCGTTCACCTGAGTTGGATGTACATACCCTCAAATTAAAGCTGATAATCTGCAGTTAAAGCACATTGTGTTTGTTTCATTCCAACTCCATTGTGGTGGTGTATAGAGCCAAAGATGTTAGAATTGTGTCGATGTCCCAATATTTCTAGACCTGACTGTATGTGTGCTGTGACAATAAACAAACATGCTTGACCCAGTACGATCTACGTCGTCCGTGATATCAGGGACATTAAAAAATATGCAAAAGATGCTGTGCTGTTCTGCTGTATTGGAGTCCTAGGACCAGAGGAGGAAGCTAATCACGACAGCCAACGGACCTCATAGACCTTGGTTTCCATAACACAAGCACAAACCCTAACCTTAGAATTAAATTGATTAAAATAAAAAGGATTCCATGATGCAGCGGCAATTAAAAGCAAAAGTCTCTCCTATTCATCATGTGTGCCAGTAGCTCAGTATGAATTAATAAGGAAAATCCCTTTCATGCACGTTTATAGCTTCTATACATAGGATTTTTAACAATTATGCCTCTTCACAGTTTTGAATTTTCTGTATTATTAAAGAATGCCTATGAATAAATAGAATAAATCTCCAACTTTTCTCTCTCTCTCTCTCTCTCTTTTTTTTAAACATCTGTGTATTTCACTAACTACAACATTAGGTTGCAGTCTTTGGTGTCTACCAATGACAAAATTAATATGGACTAAAAATAATATTGTTGGACAGCAGATGTCACTACAGTATAAAAATCTTTCTCTTAAATGAATTAATAAGGAACTTCTTGGAATAATACAATTTTTTTTTACACTTCCTGAATGTTTATATTATGCATTAATCCATTTAATGGAGTAGGGTCGTCACATCATATATAAAACAAAATTAACAAGCGGTTGTGTTCTTCACAAGGGCTTAACCCAAATACTGAATACAACTGGACAACGGCTGCATACGACTGCAGCACGAGAACACCTAACCAGTAAGATATGCAATAACACTTTGCTCTTAACCTTTATTGTCAAAGAGACACACACAAATAAATAAGTGAACTAACGACAAACCCAAAACTTGGCAAAACACATATAATGAGGCGCAAGTGCACTAAAGCCATAGTCACAGGACCATATTAAATCACACAATGAAAAGGAAGGATGAATATCGTGAAAGGTAAGCAGAAATTCACTGGCTAATACCTCGGCAGTTCATGTTGCCTACATACCTTGCCTATCCTATTCAGAAGGTCACAAGACTGGAAAGTCGATGGAAACATAGCATAATTAAGCAATAATGGTGAGCCGAGGAGGGGAAAAGAAGGTTGCCTGTTAAAAACCACCAATAACCATAGCTCGACACGTTTCGTCCACAATGGCTTAGTCGAGTGCCCACATAGCCCACCTTGGTATACACACTATATTGCCAAAAGTATTCGCTCACCCATCCAAATCAGGAGCTGGGTAGGTGAGCAAATACTTTTGGCAATATAGTGTATGTAGGGGGATCATCTTGAACGTCACCAAATGTTCACTCCCTGGTGCTGGGGAAGGTATTCGTGGTCAGCGATGAGCTGTTCGGTCGATCGGTATGGAGTTCGCATCGAACATAGCCTGTTCGAATGTTCGCAAACTACGAATATTTCCGCCTGTTCGCCGCATGTTCGCCTGCAATGCACCACAATGGACCACAATGCACTTTTCCACTGGCCTGAAGCTTGTAATTGGCTACAGCCTTGCACCTGACCACAGGTCAGGTGCAAGACAGGTTCAACACTATGCCAATCACGGCTCAATCATGGGCTCACAGAGCTAAGTCCCGCAGCACACTATATAAGGCTTCCACACAGCGCTTCTGCACGCGTTTGAGAGGATATTTCATAGGAGATTGTTGTTGTGTTAGTGTGTTCTTGTTGCCAGTCTGCCACCAGCTACTGGGGGGGTCTGGGGGGGGTCTCATTTCTACCAATTATCTGGGAATTGTTGTAATCTTTGTGCTCAGTCCCAGCAACTATTTTGGGTGCTCAGTAAATTCTGCAAAATATTTGGGAATTGAGGTGATCTGTGTCTTGTGACTCACTGCCAGTGCCACGCAGTATTTTGGGCGTCAGTAATTTCTACAAAATATTTGGGAATTGAGGTGATCTGTGTCTTGTGACTCACTGCCAGTGCCACGCAGTATTTTGGGGGTCACTAATTTCTACAAAATATTTGGGAATTGAGGTGATCTGTGTCTTGTGACTCACTGCCAGTGCCACGCAGTATTTTGGGGGCTCACTAATTTCTACAAAATATTTGGGAATTGAGGTGATCTGTGTCTTGTGACTCACTGCCAGTGCCACGCAGTATTTTGGGGGTCAGTAATTTCTACAAAATATTTGGGAATTGAGGTGATCTGTGTCTTGTGACTCACTGCCAGTGCCACGCAGTATTTTGGGGGTCAGTAATTTCTACAAAATATTTGTGAATTGAGGTGATCTGTGTCTTGTGACTCACTGCCAGTGCCATGCAGTATTTTGGGCGTCACTACTTTCTACAAAATATTTGGGAATTGAGGTGATCTGTGTCTTGTCACAGCCAGTGTCACGCAGTATATTGGGCGTCAGTAATTTCTACAAAATATTTGGGAATTGTTATAATCCATGTGTTCTCACTGGCTGCCACCCATCAGGGGGTCTCACTGATTTATAGGAAGGTTCTGAGATTTGTAATCTGTGTCTTCATACTGCCAGCTATCAGGGGGTCCCACATACTTCTAGCAGATTTATGCGAATTGTAATTTGTGTCTTCTCACTACCACCCAGCAGGGGGTCTCACTGATTTATAGGAAGGTTCTGAGATTTGTAATCTGTGTCTTTATACTGCCAGCTATCAGGGGGTCCCACATACTTCTAGCAGATTTATGCGAATTGTAATTTGTGTCTTCTCACTGCCACCCAGCAGGGGGTCTCACTGATTTATAGGAGGTTTCTGAGATTTGTAATCTGTGTCTTCTCACTGCCACCCATCAGGGGGTCTCACTGATTTATTGGAGGTTTCTGTGGCTTGTAATCTGTGTCTTCTCACTGCCAGCTATCAGGGGGTCCCACATACTTCTAGCAGATTTATGCGAATTGTAATTTGTGTCTTCTCACTGCCACCCATCAGGGGGTCTCACTGATTTATTGGAGGTTTCTGAGACTAGTAATCTGTGTCTTCTCACTGCCAGCTATATGGGGGTCCCACATACTTCTAGCAGATTTATGCAAATTGTAATATGTGTCTTCTCACTGCCACCCATCAGGGGGTCCCACATACTTCTAGCAGATTTATACGAATTGTAATTTGTGTCTTCTCACTGCCACCCATCAGGGGGTCTCACTGATTTATTGGAGGTTTCTGAGACTTGTAATCTGTGTCTTCTCACTGCCAGCTATCAGGCGGTCCCACATACTTCTAGCAGATTTATGCGAATTGTAATTTGTGTCTTCTCACTGCCACCCATCAGGGGGTCTCACTGATTTATAGGAGGTTTCTGGGAATTGTAATCTGTGTCTTGTCACTGGCTGCCAGCTATCAGGGTGTCTCACTGAGTTATACCAGAGTTCTGGAAATCTTTAATCTTTATACCAGAGTTGAATCAGAATTCTGTATATATTTAATCTATATATCACTCACCATGGCTGAAAGAACAAAAAGGGCAGGCAGATGCTCCCAGACACAGATAAGAGGGCAAGCAGCCCCTGTGTCGGGAGGCTGTGCCTCTGGTTGTGGTGAAATCCTTTGCAGGGGCACGTTTGTCCTTTCTAACTGGTGCTGGCCATCTAAGGCTAGGGACAGATGAGCGCATTTTCTGCGGCCACCGTCAAAATGTACGTCGATGCGTGCGCACGCATTTTTTCACGGAATACGCTTAAGTGGTCAGATGACCACAGTCGCACAGTCGCAGGTACTCACCAACGCAATTCTAGGGAAATCCGGCTGTTTGAACGTTATGTAGGCCGCACACTAGCAGCGTCTGACGTCTCCTAATCACGCACACACGCTGCCATGCGGCCGCAGCGCACTCTGTACGTCTGTAGCAGCGGTTTCACGTTCTGAGAAAAATGCGTTCATTTGCCGGTTGCGTGGTGTCGGCGCACTTTTGTACGCACGTACTGCGTATATTGGCCGTCATTGGCCGTTATGTGCTGCTACTGCCGCCGTGATTTAGTGCGCCTGCACGCGCGTTCCGACTGCCCCACTCTGACCCTAGCCTTAAGCAGCAGCAACATACAGAGGATTTGGTGGATTGGCTAACCAGGCCATCCTCATCCTCCGAGTCCTCTGCCAGCCAGGCTTGTAGTGCTTTACAGTCCACCTCAGCTGCCAAAGCATCTAATGCAGCCTCCATGTCCACAGCTACTCCTGCCGTAGCCTCACTATCACACACGGAGGAGTCAGCTGAATTGTTTGACTACAATGACAGTGACATGCTGCTTGAGGATGCGCAGCAAGTACAGTGCTCTGATTCAATCTCTGAGGTTGAGGAAGGGATTATAATCAACCTAGAGGAAGGGGGTGCCAGTGATGACACACAAATAACTGGCACTCATGTTGCCCCAGCAGCTGCAGCATACTGCCAAGTTGGCTCCAGTGACAAGGAGATAGGGGGTGATGATGACAATGATGATGAGGTCACTGACTCCACCTGGGTGCCAGATCGAGCAGAGGAATCAAGTGAGGAGGAGGGGGAGGAGGCACAGCAAACATGAGGCACAACATCCTCTATGACCAACCGTAGCACTAGCCAGTCCAAAGCATCAGATGTCAGAGCTGCTCCGGTGCAGAGCGCTGTTGTCTAAAAACACACATGCAGGAACTCTGCTGTCTGGGAGTTCTTTAAGAAATGTGCAGCAGAACCCACCGTTGCTATTTGTAATCTATGTCAGATGAGGCTCAAGAGTGGGAAAGACACCGGACGCTTGGGTACCACGTGCTTGAGGTGACATATGACCTGCCACACATCCCGTTGGCGCAAAACTTTGCGTAGGTCCTCCTCCTCCTCCTCATCTGTCTCTACCTACACTATATGTCCTGCCATGTCATTGTCTACAACCTCCACTGACAGGGATGATGCTACAGTAATGGGTGTACCAGGTCCTTCCTCACAATGTGACAGCATCCCATCAGCTGAAGATTTACGCAGTCAGATTACGTTACCCCAGCTGCTGCAGCGTAAGAAAAAATATAGTCCCAACCATCCCCAAGCACAGCGTCTAAATGCCAGCTTAGCAAAATTACTCGCATTTCAGCAGCTGCCTTTCCAGCTGGTGGACTCCCTTCCGTGAATTTACTGAATGTGCTGTACCACAGTGGCAGGTTCCAAAACGCCATTACTTTTCACACAAGGCCATTCCAGCACTATACCAGCACGTGGAAGACAATGTTATTGAGTCATTGGGAAAGGTAGTCAGCAGCAAGGTACATGTGACTTTAGACACGTGGTCCACCAAGCATGGACAGGGTCGTTACATTTCCTTCACGGCACACTGGGTAACTCTGATTGTAGCTGGGAGGGATCCAAGACGGGGCTCTGTGCTGGAGCTTGTTCATCCACCATGCCTCCAGTAAGCTGCTTGTATGAGGTCTATCTGCTCCACCACCACCTCTCCCTCTTCCTCCTCCTCCTCCTCCTCCTTCTGTGTCTCTGGCGAAGTGGCAGTTAAACCGACGCCTGACAGGGGCTACGCAATGGCTCAAGCAAAAAGATGCCATACTGTGCTTGAGCTGGTTTGTTTAGGGGACAGGAGCCACACCGGGCCAGAAATTCTGTCAGCTCTGCAGGGGCAGGTGCAGAGATGGTTAACACCACACCAGCTTCAGCTGGGAATGATCGTCTGTGATAATGGCAGCAACCTTCTCTCTGTCCTACGCAAGGGTAAATTGATGCATGTACCATGCCTAGCACACGTCCTAAATCTGGTGGTACAGCGTTTCCTAACCAAGTACCCAGGGCTGGCAGAGCTTCTCAGTAGGGATGTGCGTTTCGGGTTTCGGAATTTTGGAATATTCACAAAATTTCCCGATTCGTGTCTTCGGATTCGGCCGAATTTCCAAATCGAGTCGGACCCGAAAACCGATAGATCCGAAAAGTTTTCCGAGCCGAAACGAAAAATTTTTGGATTTTTCGAATGGACTTGAAATGTGTCAAATTGAAATTTATTTTTGCTCTATTCATGATTTCGGTTCCATTCGTGATTTCGGTTCCATTTCGGTAATTCTGGAAATCGTATATTTAACTATTATCGGTTATATCGCTGATTCTGTAAATTTTGTATTTGTAAATGCGTATCACTTGTTTCTTGTGGCATTCGGGTCAGTTTAGCGTTTTTTAAATCGTTTTGTTAATTTTTTTGTTCCTTGGCTTTCATACCATTTTAATATGATTAAATAAAGTTGTGAAATGTAAATTCAATTATTCATAAGAAAAAAAGGATCTTTATTTAATAAAAAAAAACACAATAGAATCGCCAGAATTATCGTAGACACTTTGAAACGAGGAGAACAGACGTTCCGAAAAACGAAAATTTCCGAAATTTCCGAAAAGTCGATACAAAAAACGAGCAAAGTGACACGAAAAATGGTTGATTTTCCAAAAAAAAAATGTACACGAAAAACGAGCCGAACCGAACCGAAACAGAAAGCGGTCGAAACGAAAAGTTTAAACATCCGAACAAATCGAACCGAACCGAACAAAAAAAAAAATCAGTGCACAAGCCTACTTCTCAGCCAGGCCAGAAAAGTCTGCAGCCACTTCAGACGGTCATTCCCAGCAATCGTTCGCCTGGCAGAAATTCAAAGAGAATTCCACCTTCCCACAAAACGTCTGATCTGTGACATGCCCACCAGGTCTGCACAAGCAGCAGAGGGCCATCAACGAGTACCTGTGTGAGTATGGCACAAGGACAGGTTCAGGTCAACTTGGTTCCCCCCCGCAGTGGCTGATGATCAAGGATGCATGCACTGTACTGTCACCATTTGAGGAGGCAACGAGGATGGTGAGCAGGGACAGCGCATGCATCAGTGACACAATTCCAATAGTGTTCTTGCTGGAGCACACTCTGCGCGGAATTATAGATGTGGCTCTAGAGGCAGAGCAGCGGGAGGAAGAGGAGGCCTTCCTAGCTCTGAAGGCCCCAGTTTTTCCACAGACAGCATTCCAACGGGTCCTCCTCATATCAGACAGGAGGAGGATGAGGAGGAGGAATATTTAAGTAGCGGGGGCATTGAAGGTGGGGATTCCTCAAGGGAGGGTTTTGTGTGCCCAGAAACACAAGGGCTAGTGCATGGCTGGGAGGAGGAAGTGCACGATATGGTCATCCTCATTGACCAGGAAGACTCGGAAGCTAATGCCACCTCCAACCTACGCTGCAAGGGCTCCCTTTTAATTCAAAGCCTGATACAGGAACGCAGGATTCGTGCTATCAAGGAGAGGGATAATTACTGGTTGGCAACCCTTCTTGATCCACGATACAAGGGTAAAGTTGCAGAGCTCATCCTGCCCGCACAGAGGGAGCACAGGATAAAAAAAACTCGAGGACGCTCTAAAGCGACACTTGTGTAACACCTTTCCAGGCACTGGTAGGTTACCAAGTGATGACACAGGTGCTTCTGAGGCTGCGGATGATCAGAGGAATAGTGGTGAAGGCCAGGGCCGCTTGACTGATGCATTTTTAATTTTTTTTAGTCCACAACGCCCAGGGACGTCAAATGTAGGCACCCATTGCCAGCGTCTTCACCATATGGTGCAGGACTACCTAGGGGCAAGGGCAGACCTGGATACCTTTCCAGCAGATGATCCACTGGCTTACTGGGTGTTGAGATTGGATCACTGGCTAGAACTTAGCCAATATGCTATACAGCTACTAGGTTACCCTTCATCCAGCGTGCTTTCTGAAAGGACGTTCAGTGCCGCTGGAGGTTTTGTCACAGACAAAAGAGTGCGTCTGTCCACCGACTCTGTAGACCGGCTGACATTTATAAAAATGAACCAGTCCTGGATAAGCAGCTATCAATCCCCTGATGCTGACGTAACGGAATAGATCGCGGATGTCTTCTGCATTCACAAAACCTTCACCACTGAACTCTTCCACAATACCACAAACGGGTTATGGTGTGAAGGCACTTGCTGCCATGAAAGGCACAATATTTGGCTGCATTGACGTCTTTACCAAATTCATATCTTTTTAATATAGGACCGCATGGTCCACCCCTGCACTCTTCCACAATACCACAAAAGGGTTACGGTGTGAAGGCACTCGCTGGCCTGGCACCAAAAGCACAATATCTGGGTGCGCTGACGCCTTTACCAGATTCATATCTTTTTAATATAGGACTGCATGGTCCACCCCTGCACTCTTCCACAATACTACAGAGGGGTTACTGTAAGATGGTACTTGCTGGCCTGGCACCAAAGGCACAATATCTGGGTGCACTGACGCCTTTACCAGATTCATATCTTTTTAATATAGGACCGTATGGTCCACCCCTGCACTCTTCCACAATTCCACAGAGGGGTTACTGTATGATGGCACTTGCTGGCCTGGCACCAAAGGCACAATATTTGGGTGCACTGCCACTGACGCCTGTATCAGATTCATATCCTCAGAGCGGTTACGGTGTGACGGCACTGTTGCCGATGCTAAAGGCCAAATTTTAAAGCACCTATTGTTACTTTCATCCAAAGCCTGCATAAGTTTCACAATAATTTAGCCAAAAAATCACTAAACTTTTTCTGCGTGTACGAAAATGTCTCCTCTTTGCATACAGACTGCCGCCCCAAGCAGTTGTTAATGGATAGATTAAAGGAAAACCCTTTACCGTCATTTGAAATATAATTTTTTGGTTTTAACATATTTCTATACATCCTAGAAATCCGCCACTTCATGGGCAGGTTATGGGGACCTCCTAGGCACGATATTTGAAGGAGTTTTTTGTTTTTATTTTTAACCCTTATTTCATGGAAAACTCACTGTCCCTTTAAAAAAGTTTTTTTTAAACTTTTTGTTCTTGTTTCTTGTCCCCCAGGGCACTACCCGGACCCCCATACACCTTTTATGGCAAATATCTAGCATATTTGCCCTCTTGGAGGGCACTCTAAAAATCGAATTTTGAGTCCCACTGACTTGCATTGAGTTCGAGTTCGAATCCGAACATTTGAAAAGTTCGAGTTCGAGTGCGAACCGAACTCGGGGGTGTTCGGCTCATCCCTAGTCGTGGTGAGAACTCTGTACTCACTTCCTGGTACCGCCCCACCGGGAAATGAACCATTCGGAAATAAGTGACGCTGTATGTATCATCTTATGGAACTCGTGGTGGATGCACTTGACCGCGCCGGTGCAGGCAGCTCACAAAGATCCTAAACACATGTTGAGACTGAGCCTTAGCGAGAAACTACGCAAGCGCGGATAAAATGAAAATGTGAAACAAGAACCCACACAACCGATTCATAATGGTCAGGGCACTAAACAAATAAATTATGATACAAAAAGCGAGTCAACTAAAACGTGCCGCAAAACAACCACTGTGTCCCACTCTGAATAAAAAAATAATAATTATGTAACACAAAAAGACTGGTTTGTTTTTGTTTTACATGGGATGGAATTAGGTAGCAGGTGTTTGCCAAGTTATTTTGTACCCAATCATATTTGCATGCATAGCAAGTTGCACGAATGGAAAGCATTTTGGTACAGTTTGGTGTCGTGTTTAAATTGTGGTAGTGCTCCTTCAAAGATTTGTGCTTCTGACAAATTGCTCCAAATTTGGATGAAAATTATTGTATATGGCATGCACCACACATTTCATTAGGTGTGCACTGTGGAAGGGGAATATGCGCTGTTTATTTATGATGTTATTGCTCCTCTGCTCCTGTATATCTCCTTTTACATCACCTATACTTTTTATTCTCTAATTTCTGCTCCTCTTAGTTCCTTCTGCTCCCTCTGTGCTCCACAAACCCCATTCTCTCTGTGCCCCACACCTCACATTTCCCCTGTTCCTGTGCCTCATAGATCACCCCTCTGCCCCTGTGTTTCCACTGTGTCTCTGTTGCACAAAGTCCCAATTACTCTGTCCCTGTAGTCCATAGACCCCCCACTTTCTGTCTGTGTCCCTTAACCCCCATTTTTGTGTCCCACAAAGATCCACTTATGTAGCTATGTCCCACGATGACTGTGCCCCATAATTCCTTACATACATGCCCAAAACCTCAATTCAGATCACAACACAACTATATAGGTAACATGTTAAAAATACATACGTAACAAGTGCTTGAGATTTAGATACAAGATGTGATCGCATATTACAGAAGCCTGCTGCAGCACCAATGTACCCCATCATCAGCACCGCCTTCCAGTACTTGAGACGACTTATAATGATAGACAGCCTTAAGCAGTCAAAGTGATAACACAGAAAAGCGGTTGAGACAAGCCAAATCAGTAGACAGAACAGATCGAGAATGGTCAATACCAGCAGTGACGGTGCACTGGAACACAACAGACAGTAACAGAACACACTATTGAGCTAAGGAAACCCACAACAGGGCAGAGAGCCATGTACAAGCCAGAGTTTATATAGGCAGATCAATCCTTATCTGCTCTACTGTCACTCTTGTGCGCCAGGACTTGTGTGCATGGTATTGCAGAAAGGATGCACTCGCATCGCCGTCAATTATGGGGGGACAACCCTGATTGGTGCAAAATAACATTTGTGTCACTTGTTGTGCATGTGAGTGGCTGGTTGCCATGAACAGAATGGCGCTGGCATTGGTTGTATCCAAACTAATGCAGAGGCTGGGCAGGACAGTTCGGCCAGAGCCGGAATGATATGAGTGGTAGCATTTTTCCATGGAATGGCATACCAAGGAACTATTGAAGCTGGTAGACCTTACAATTATAGCCTAAGTGTTTCTAAGTGTCCATCACAGCCTCTACTCCACATCTGTGTGTCAGCCGCACTTACTAAAATACTTCCCGCTACAGCAGTGATGGCAAACCTTGGCACTCCAGACGTTTCCGAACAACTTGTCCTTTGATGCTCAGCCACCCTTAAAGCTAGCGAAGCATCATGAGCCATGTAACTCCAAAACATCTGGGGTGTCAATGTTGGCCATCACTGCCCTACTGCCTCTCTCACTGTTCATCTATAGACTCCCCTCCACATCTGTGTGCTCACACAAACTCCCCTCAACATTTTCTGTGTCCCCGTGGCCTCTCCTTCATGTCACTGTTCATTAACAGCTTCCCATCCCTCTGTCTCTATGTGTAACGGTTAGCCCCTGCTTGGGCCATCGTGGTGGCTTGGAACATGAGATGAAGCCCTTAAGGCAGGTGAGTAACTGACTGGACACAAGGGCAGACGGATTTCTCCAAAACCAAGGAGCACCAAAAAACAGAACAGAATTGCCACTAAGCTCCGAAGGCTTCAAGACCGACAGACAACTTAGGACACTCAGAAACACAAAGATACACTTGA